>JACXII010000052.1:522214-1203135 GCA_014737395.1 Bombus waltoni | reverse complement strand
GAAATATGTATCAAATTTATTTCAAAACAAATATAAATTGTATGTCAAATATTATCCATGCTCGAATAAAAAGACAATAGGATTGTTCATACACAGTTGTCTTAGTTAAAATAAATTAAAATTCATCGGATTGATCATTAATCGTCGTTGCATCCATATATTAATATTCCTATTACTTCTATATTATTCCTGCTATCGAACAATAACCCGCACAAAAAATAACAAGTTAAAACAAATGTACAAAATAATTAAATGAAAACACAATCAACCTCAAATCTTATTACGAAAGCTTACGATAGAAACTGCCGGTAACAGTATCATTTAATAAATAGACAACCAAAGAAATATTAAAACAAAAGATTTCAAAAAACCACTTAATATCATTATCTTAATGTTTAATGAATTGTTACAGAAACGTGGATTAATTAAACAATATTAATAACGAGATATAAATGACAGCGAAAACGTAATGAAGAAACAACGCCACCAATAGGTTAGGGTATGTTACAAACCTAACACAACACGATCCTTGTTATCGGTGCGAAATGAGACGACTGAATGACGCCTCCTATCTTAGTTTCGCTGAGTAATTTCCAAAGTGGCGGGGGAAAGGGGGAAAGGGGGAAAGGGAGGGGCACGAGCTAGTGGCAGGTACGCAATTGAACGATGTAAACAAAAAAAAAAAGATGTATACATCAGCAAAACAGTCATATTCTATGCAGGGTGTACATGAATTTTTCCAAATTTCAAACAAAGCATACCCACACAATGATTACATCGATCTTTATAAACATCGTACAATAATTCGTAACCCTACTGACAGCGTTCGGTATCAAAGACACGTTTGTCTAATCTCTAATCCTTTGCCCTCCTTAATTCATAAAAAAAAGCGTATTTTCAATGTTCATAAAAGTTTTACGTAGATGCATTGATATGAACACCTAGTCAGGGTCGCAGCCAATTAGCTCATATTAATTGCCATATAATTAATAATTATACCAGTTATACAGTTAATTGCTTTGCTGTACAGAGATACAATTAGTAATTATATGCCAAATAATTTTGATTGCCCAGGTCTCACCGCGAGGAGGTGCTGCGAATGGAGACCCACCCTAACCGCGATCCATCCACACTCCTTTTACGCAAAAATATCTAAAATTTATTTATTATCAAATAAATACTCCTTTTGGTGTACGTTTGTACAATGTTTGAAACACACAGCAAAAGGAGATATAAGAAGAAAAACCGACGCGAAAATTAGAAACCTGACAAGGATTTTTATTTTTATTTTACTACTATATCAAACTATTTACTACCTACATCTTACTTACTTACTTAGATTACAACCTCAAAGTAACGTGCCTAACAATAAATCACACGTACGTAAAAATCTAAACATCTGCTTACTCTATCTACATAATATTTTAAATGAAACAAAGGGAAAGGGAAGGGATATTGCATGGAGTATGAGAGTCCTCTTCACTCAACGGTACAAAAGACCAAGAAACAAATTCTGAACCAGAAAAAAAGACTAAGAAATAAATTCTGAACTAGAACAAAGACCAAGAAATAAATTTTGAACCAGAAAAAAAAGACCAAGAAACAAATTCTGAACCAGAAAAGAAAGACCTAGAAACAAATTCTAAACCAGAAAAAAACGGTCCCCGAAAAAGATGTCCACGGTATTCCGCGGTGTTCAACGGTCCCCAACGGTGTCCAACGGTGTCCAACGGTGTCCAACGGTGTCCAACGGTCCAAACGCGATTATCATTTTATCGCAACTGTAATTCAAACCGTAAACATACTCTCGCGACACTAATCAAAAGCCGCGATGTTATTGCGCGACTCTAATTCAAACCATAATTAATCTGTCGCAACACCAATAAAAAAATCGCGATTTGACCAATGTAATGGAGGGGGCGACATATCGCAGTGCAACCATTTAGGAGGTTGCCAATGAACGATCACGCTTATACAGCTTTTGTAGCTGCATCGTGTGATCCAGGAACAGTGTCTGACAAATGCAGTCGAAGCAGTTGGGCATTTTGTAAACGCAACGCTACTTAACAAAACGCGATCATTCATTATCGCAACGCTAACTTTTACAATGAATTTAATGAAAATTACTATTTACTATACAAAAAGCTGCTTCAAATATTCTAATATTGCAACTTGCGATACCATAAAATTAATTGAGAACTAACATTTTTATAAACTAACTTTAAACAATAGAGAACAGGATAAACTCTGATAGGAATAGTTCTATAAGAAATTTTAAAAATTCATAATAAAAATTGCAAGAGACAATCGCGATATCGTAATTCGCAACTTTAAAGCAAACGCGATTATCATTTTATCGCAACTGTAATTCAAACCGTAAACATACTCTCGCGACACTAATCAAAAGCCACGATGTTATTGCGCGACTCTAATTCAACCCGTAATTAATCTGTCGCAACACTAATAAGAAAAATCGCGATTTGCCCAATGTGACGATGGACCGATATATACATCGGCCAGAAAAAAGAACTACTACTACTATTACTACAAATACTAAAAGCGAGCATAGTGACAAAGTAGCAACGAAAATGACTTTCCATGCTCTGAATGACCCAGAGGATGGAGAGCCATTGGTAGTTGCCCTCTTGAACGGCAGTTTGCCGGGCCTCTTCGGCTCATAGCCTCTTCTTTCTTCGGGCGCCATGCCCGCTGAAACTTAAATCTAAGCTCGAGACTTTCTAAATCGCAAACAGATAAAAAACTTATAAAGGTAAAATAAAAATATAAACCGCGGAAGCTGATTCCAGTGCACACGGACTGACCAAAGATCACAGCGGTGATCGTTGCTCATTCGTATGTGCGTGCTCGAGCGATAAACGTTCGTTTCGAGCCTACTCGCGACCGCGACCGCGATATTCGAAAAATCGATAGGCAAAACTAGAGACGAGAACATGCTCTACTCGTGCCAGTTTCACCGTCCATTTTTCAAATCAGATTTCCAGAAACAAGTTGATTATGCGAAAACGTGCCTACCGGACCAGAGACTGTGACAACCTGCCCGGCAGACACATTAACAGACACACCAGAAAGTATACTACCTATCCTACCTAGCCCTATATTTAAAAAATGGCAAAACAGGCACACCAACACACTCGCTCCACGGTTCTCACGCAAACGCTCGGGCGCAAAGGATCTACACTAGAGAGGACGTCCCGGGACGCCTCCGACACCCGAGCTTAACGCACAACATGCACACTCTAAATTTACGTACCGTTTTCCTGAAATCGACCGACGATGGCTAGTGACCATTGCGTAAAACGTGATGAAACACGTCTAAAGAAATTAATAAAATGGTATAAAATAATTGTAAGTAAATTAGGAATTATAAACTTATACTTAATCGCGTGGATAATATTATCACAAATTGTGATTGTATCGATATATAAATTGAATTAATCCATGTCTCGACTTTTTAAATATTTTAAGTTGTAGCGAATGAGAAAAACGACGCAATTCCACAGCCTAACCACACACACGCATAATGTGGAAAATACGTCGTGCACGATACACTAGCGCATCGTCAGTCGCTGAGAAATTTTTACATTAGGTACAATCGTCGTGCCCAATGCCTTTCTCCCATTCAAGTAGCACCTGAGCACGTGAATGAGGTCCTGACAATGGACACGGAAAGGATTAAATCTGAAAATCCTGATCTAAAAAGATGATTAGTTTGTCTAATTTGTGTTTGACGGACTAACGTTCTTTGATTTTATATTTTGTTACTTCGTTTCAGATTATAATAACTCTACTTTATTAATCTAATAAATCAATGAAATTTGAATATTGATAAAAAAAAAGGTAGCGTTAATTGAAAAAAGGCTAAGACTCGATGAAATGAAATAATTGATTCTAAATGTATTATTAAGAAAAAAATAATCTCAGGCGATCTTTTCATCAAAGCGCATACTCGAAAATGCAGAAGCAGCGTTCAAAATTATCGCTTTGATTAAAAAATCTGCCTGTCGCGAAGTGTCTTCTTGCACATAAAATTTCGCATATTCTTGTACGGAAAGAGAAATGAATTTTAATTCATATTTTATTTACAACGTAACTTTTTGTACTAAACTATTTGTACAAAAATTCGTCGCTTAAGATCAAATATATTTATGTGACACTGGTATATTCGTGTAGATATTTGCCCTTTGCAAATATTCATACTGAATATTAATATATATATTTCTAAATGACACGAATATATTCTCAAATGTATATGTTTAAACTAATTATTGAAAGACTAATTATTATAATCGCGATGTGCAAGAAGACCTATCCTAAACTAGTAAATTTAAAAAAAGAACGTTACTACTCGCGGGTATAAAAAATACCCGCGGTCACTATGCTCGAAAAAAATTCTACGTAATACAACCAGTCGCCCGTGCCGATTCGGACCATTCGTCCTACGACATGATTGAGTGACCGGAGGAACATAAATGCATGCGACTCACCGTTCGAAGCGGAGAAACAGAGGACGTTACACCATCGTCGCCGGCTATCATCACGCGAATATCATCAGGAAGACTGACATCAGGCAGGAACCGTTGAAAATCCAATTAGGAAATAGAGGTTTAATGTTATAAATTAATGGTTTAAATATTATAAATTAATTGTTTAAATGTTATAAATTAATGGTTTAAATGTTATAAATTAATAGTTTAATTATTATAAATTAATGGTTTAATTGTTATAAACTAATGGTTTAAATGTTATAAATTAATAGTTTAATTGTTATAAATTAATAGCTTAAATGTTATAAAGTAATAGTCTAAACATTATAAATCGATAATTTAATTCAAATAAGCTCTTCTTCCATCTTCACGGTATGGGAGTTCAAACACAAATGAGTTCGCGCGCGAGGCGCGTGTTCCTTATATACCCGATACCATAAACATGACAAAATTTCGGAAGGTAAATCGAACAGTAACGGTTTGTTGATATCGTAAAAGGTGCTTTTTCCATTATAACACAATCAAATTTAATACTTTTTTAATTTTTGTTGTAAATTGACGCCTTCAGCAATTTATTACAATAGCCATTTCTACAATTTTTATATTTTTTATCAGCTGAAACTAAATTTGCATTTCTATTTGACTGTTTTTTTGACTTAAACTGTTTTAATTTATATTCAATACCAGTTTATGACAAACATAGTTTTAGTATAATAGCCAAACATGAAATTGACCAGTGGTCAAGAGTCTCAAAGGGAAAGAATCTACATATTATATCAATTTGTAATAATTATTGATTTTTCGGCATTCTTTTACAAACATTTTCTACTTTGATGACCCATCATAATACTTTATAACAATTTATGAATTTTCATAACTTAATTCTAAGCATATACCATTGTTCAACAATTAATTATTAAATATAGAAATCTAATATGTTCTTACACAAGATTGTTTTACTTTCTAATACAAGATCATGTTAAAGTAATAAAAATTTTAGAATTCATACGTCAATTAATTACAAAGCAAATAATGATAATAAATTATTTTCAGTTGAAGAGTGATCGAAGATCGGTTGTTAATTGCGAGAAAAGTGTGTTCTAAGTAACAGGAGAAGTAAGCAAAAAAGAAACGATCTCGACGCCAAACTTTTTTGAAAGCATCGAAAAATTATAAACGTCTAGATGTCTGTTATGATTAATTAACGCTAAGACGCACGCATCCCACGGTATCCCGCGGTGTCCCACGGTGTCCCACGGTGCCCCCATAGGGGGGTGTTAGTCTAGATCACCAAAACAATTTTGAATGATCCAGATTAGACTATATTAAAGTAGTTTTTAGCTTGATATCGTTTTTAAAATAGTAATACTATAATATACATAATAGTAATAGTCAGAATAGTGTATCGTTATTTGGAAAACGATACCAATTACCGGGACCCGTCACGAGGAGTTATTTACGCAAAGAGTTTTGAAGCATCGGAAGCAGAAGATGTAAAATTATTTTATAGCAAACAAGTAGCGTGTATTGAAATTTATTAATTACAATAGGTACAGTACGCGGATCTACATAATCATATTTGGACAGTGAACTTTCCATCGAAGTAACGAAACCATGTGACTTAGCAATCGTAACACGCGTCAATGGACCATGAGATCTCGTTGCCTTCGATTAAATTGCACTTGCTTCCTCGATTGCATCGATACGGTTTCATTCCTAGGCTTTCCCTTCAAAGTCATCAAAGATTTCGTTAATAACAAATAAGACAAAATAAATCGTTAATTTAGTCGCTACGAATCGATGGTGCTCGTTTAAATGAATAGTAAACGAAAAGTGAAAAGTAGAATTGGTTCCGATTAGTGGTATATTTTAATTAATGGGAGCATATTAATAAGTTAATTGTTGTAATCATTTTAGGTTAATAATAAAATGTTATAAACGAGTAGCGTAATTGTTATAAATTAATAGTTTAACTGTGAAGAATTAATAGATCAGGTGTTGTAAATTAATCACTTAAATGTTATAAATTAATAGCGTAAACGTTATAAAGTAATAGTTTAAATGTTCTAAATGAATAGTTCAAATGTCATAAATTAATAATGAAATTATTAACAAATAAGCAAAAGTTCAATTTCGATCTACACGGTGCGACAGATCGGAGAAAAATGAACTCTCGCGCGAGTCGAAGTTCCTTATACATGTATATACCGTGATTACATCGATACTTGATTACATTGCGCAAATGTAATCAAACGGTGACGATTTTTCCCATTATAATACAATCAAACAGTAATTGTTTAATTTTTATTGCAAGTTGACACCTTCGCTAATCTATTCCAACAATCATTTTTATAATTTGGATATTTTTTACAAACTAAAATTAAACTTACACTTCTGCGGTACCAGTTTTTGACTTAGAACTGTGCTAATTTATATATAGCAGTGCATTGTATGCGACGATGCATATTCGCTTGAATATGCGCCGACAGATAGATTCAACCGATGGATAATACGTGCCTATAATTCTGATGGATAGACAAGACCGAGCGCGAGTGATTCACGAATTTCCGCGCGCATCCCTGGGCTACCTGTTTTTGGCGAACGGAAGTCATCACGTACGCGCACACGGAAGATATATGACGCGCGTTTCGAGCGCGGTCTCCGCTGTCCGGGGTTGGTTAAAGTAGTTTATAACGATGCCGTGAAACCTGTCGTTTTAATGGTCGACGGAGAATGCATACGTGTTTCCTTTCGCGAGCAAGCAGTCGCCGTATTATGTGCCTGAATACTCGATTACTTTTATTTGAAAGGTAGTTTCTGAATAAAAATAAATTTTCTATTTTCTACTTTTTTTCATATATAAATGTAACTACTGTAGCTTGGGTTTCCTGTAGTAAATTGAAATGATATGCTTGTCGTTTTAATGGTCGATGGAAGATACAAATAGGTTCAAAACTTTGCCTATTTGCAAAATAGGTGCAAAACTATACATTGAGTATAAGCACGAAGTATAACGTTTCAAAGGTGTTAATTAAGATATAATAATAATTTTTCGTGTTCCACTACCCTCATCGATATTATGAAACAATCATTCAGTCCATTGGATAATTCGTCGGAAAAAGATTTGCTGAACTGAAAGACAAAGAAATTCCGTGATCCTTTCGAATCGCCTAACGATCGAATCGGTTAATAATCACGCAAAGACAAACGATCGTACTTTCATCCGGCGCAATTATCGTATTTTTCTCGGGCTAGCGGCGAGTTCGAAATGGAGAGCAAAAATAATGATATCTAAGGGGCAAACTGCGGCCACCGCATGTATGTTTAACGAGTATACGGCTAAAATTTCGCGCGTAAATCAAAACACGTCCAGGTTACTGCTAACCGCAATGGCTTCTTCCTCTCACGTTTCCTATATCTCTCCCATCTCAAAACATTGCTGGCAACCCTTCTCGTTTTTCTCGTATTTCGTACGAGTTATACCATACGCTGACATACCCTGAGCCTGAATAACAGTGTAACTTGATGAACAAAATTATCGGAATGAAAATAGTCATAAAATCAGTTCCACGTTCTTTTTACGGACACGACCCAATGCAATTTACATTAGGAGAGGCAGTAGGTTAACCGGAATGTTGTGATGCCAGGTTTCGTTATTTGTACAGTAGAACCTTTAATATCCGAATTAACGGGGAGACATGACTATTCGGATGAGGGAACTTTGCATCTTTTAATAATGCGTTAATATCACGTAATGATAAACATAACGACAAAACAGCTGTTGAAAATACCGCTGGCAAATTTTACGCGTGTCTGCAAAGGAATTAACAGCATAAGTCATCCGGCAGTTCTAATAGAACTCGCCGAGAACAGGGATAAATCATAGAAGAGCACGCAGAGGCACGAGAAACGTGGCGAACGATTAAAAATTCCCCACGTAGGTATGTACGATATACATAGTACATAAAATTAGCGACGAGTATCGTCAGGAACATAAGTTCCTGAACTGAGAACTTTTTTTCGATAAGTCGATGATCACGTGGTACATAACGTCTCCAGTTTTTGCTGACAGCAAGTTATCTAATTATGGGTCTAGGATATCCCTTCCCTACTTCTTTACTTTCAAAGTATATGATCTAATGAAACGTTTCAATACCAAGTTGTTGCTGACACGAACATTTCACGCCAGTATTTGACAAATACATTGCTCGGAAGTATTCTTATTTATCTTGTAAATAAGATCTTGAAATTCATTCGTGGACGTGTGTTATTTTAGTCATCGTTTAATATTTTTATATTATTTTCGTTTCAAATAAAAGCTGCACGATCCTGGTTCAGACACACGAATGTATTCTTGCCAACGCGTTAGAATTTGGCATCTAGAGAAAAAGAAGAGGAGAGCAGAGCAGGTGTTATGCTTATTCCGACAGCACGCGGAGCCACGTGCAAAAACCTCGCTGAAACGATCCTGTAGATTAATCTACCACCTTAGAACAGGCTCGAGAAAAGCGAGTTTGCGGCGACCTAATTTCAACGCTCGAGCGGTCCAATCAAAAATATTTTACGAGTTGAGGAGTTGTTAGCGATCCAACGAATATCGGACTTGGCAGCCATGCGATTCTTTCTGTGAATTGTTACGGTATACCGAGACACGGTGTTCTGCAACGTGACGCGTTTTATTCATCGTCGAACGTACTTATAACAATTGTACGACAAGTTGAACGACCAGCTTTGTGTTTAGTTCTTTGTTAATACAGTTCGACCGTAAGGCATTCTTTTAATAAATGCCTGTTTTTAAAGAATCTTTAAACAACACGAACCCTGCCTTTCGAGAGAATACACTTTTTTTTTTTTCACACGCAATTTATGACATTGATTTGGAAGAATAAATGAAGAAAGAATGCTGACGATGAGATTAAAAAGCTCTTATATACAATATAAAACGTATAAAGTTATCTTTCGTCGTGGCTTGATTATATATCTAAATATTGATCGTAAATATTTGATATACGTGTATGTGTTATGTACAAAATATTTGATTTTGAATCTTTGAAACTGCCAAGTAACGTAGAAAAATTAAATTACAAATGCGTTTGGAAGAAAATTCGAAAGAAGATGGAATAATTACGGCGGTATTAACATCAACGAGTGGAATCGATAAATCGATTCGTTTGTAATTATTGAGTACATTGGCATGACCCTAATATGTGTTTTCAATTGAATGACTTAATTAACCAATAAAGACACGCAATTTATTTTTAATCATTCTCTCTTTTAATGGCAGTTCAAAATAAATCTCTATCATCGTAATAATGGCAATCGAACACACATACCTACTTTACACAATTTACTTGAAAAAGCGAATACTTCGAAAAGAAATATCAAATAATTTCATATGACTCGAATACGGTAAGACGCGTCCAATAAATTTTGCAAACAGATTTTATATGCATAAACAAAAGTGTTGGGGGGGGGAGAAATAATTAAGTCTGCATTTGCTGTTCTTCGGAATCGACGGATGCTAGAGTTTAAAATGTATTATCAGCGTAATCGACTTAATAACGTCCGACCTCTTCCTCCATCGTTGAATATTTCGGCTTTTAGCGAGGCGCGGAAAAAAAGAGCCGTAATTAATGAATTTCATGATGAACATTTTCCCCCCGTGGGCACAGCAAAAACCACCTGTAATTTCACGTGAAAAGAGTTACATACACCGCAGTTAATTTAACGTCGCGCTTTATGGCCCCGCATTTATGTCGCGCCAAGTTTCGCTTCGAGATGGAATAGTAAAGTTGCGTCGGCGCGACGGTCAGTCGAGTCTCGTGAAAAGAAATTTCGCAGAAAAAAACGAATAGAAATTGCTCACCAGAGCGTCGATGATGACCGAATTTTCTCAAATTCTAATAATCGGAATGCAATATGTAAAGAAATTGAAAATTGCTCCACTATCGATCGATTTGATCTTTTTGTTTCCCCTGCAGTTACGTTCCAGGAAATATTAATAATAATGAAAATGACGATATAGTGATACTAATATAAATAAAAAGAACGCAGAAATATTTTGCATATAAAATACAACGAATGTGGGACTAGGACAAAGTTAATATATATTATCTATTATAATATATATTATTATCTGATCCGCAAGAGTTATTCCAAGAACGTACATAACGTGCAAAGAATTGAACCTACGTACATAAAAATCTGTACGTATCATCGCAAACAGCAGCAATTGACCAGTACACTAAATATCCTGTAACTTCTGTATATCTTTTTAGATCGGTTCCCAATTTTACTAGTGTAATCAGAACAGTCGTGTCTCGTTATAACATTAATGAAGCTTGGAAAAGTTTCATATAGCACATAGAATACATGTATATACATAGTTACGCGAAAGTTTTCCACGATGAGTATTCAAACACTTCTGTGTGTCGGTGTATTTAAACTTCAGACTCGAAGGTTATACTTTGCAAAAAGAATTAAACAAAAAATCGTATGTCTTATATTTTCCAGATTCATGGAAGATTTCACAGGAAAATCTGCTGTGCGTCGATAATCTTGTTCGCCGCTGTATACGATTCTACAAGACGAATAGTGATCGATAAAGAATTACAATGACGAAAAGAAACTCTCGCTTCGCGAGAAAAACTGAATTCTCGTTGTAACGAAGACTTTTGTTTCCCCCTGTTCGTTCCTCTTTCTTACTTGTTTCGATGCCACTTCTTCCAACTTTGCTTCTTCTCTTCTCTCTCTCTCTCTTTTTTTAATTATGCGAATGGACGCGTTCCGCAGCCGAGGAAACGCCACTGGCTTCACGTACTTTTTGCGATCACCAGCCAGCTGATGATCGCGAAACCCCGGCGCTCACTGTTGCCAGCTTCAATGCGGACCTTTACTACTGAGAGAACTCCGGCTTGGTCACTGCAGTTTTGCGCATCGACTGCACTCCGAGATGATCACCGGTAATAGGTGCATTCGCTCGCGTGTTCGCTACTCGCCCAGACTCGCGTCCGTTCTTTTTTCCTTCAATTTGAAAAGCGGCGCAGCAGTTGCTAATGTCTTTCGCTGCGAACAACGGACGAGAGTTCGCGTTACGCGTAGCACTGCCAAGATCCCTACGATTTCGCGTCCTTTGTTCGACTTACTCTTCCCTCGAGTTTCGCCGGAATTAAAGGGAGATTTTTGGATTCGACCGATTAAATACCTCGCGAAAAGAGAAGATCCGTTTTGTACGCGGCGAGGCGTCTATCTTCCCGTTGTTTTTATCGTTAACGAAACGATTACAGCTTCTTTCGGAAGCACGTTTATTTTAACGAAAGAAAACGACCATTTCACGCGTTACGGCCTCGCGTAAATATTCTTCCGAGTTACTCGTACTTTATTTTCGAGAATATTAAGTTTAAAATATTTCGTCTTTCGCAACATTTCCTTTTGCAACGTCTTTCACAGGTTTGTCTTCGTTCTGTGAAGTGGCGATCAACAATGTTTCGTCCAAGAGCAAGACGTAGGCATTAAAACGTTACGAAGGCTTATCTACGAAACGGGTTACATCGACTGTAAGCTACATTCGATCTCCCTTTCAGCGGCTCGATATCTCCATACCAGTGGAATAACTCGCGAAGCTACGTTTACACCGGAAACTGCAAATGGTCCGACGTTACTGGATACCGCTGAAATATCGTTGCCCCGAACGGCTTTTCCATGATCATCCGAGAGGCGATCGAGAAGAATCGTACAGCAATGTCTGCAATTATGAATGTTATGGTTCTTTGTATTGCTCTTCTTCTTTGGATACACAGCGGTTTCAATCGCTGGTAATGTTACAGAATGGCAACTCGTGTTTCGCGTATATTTATTATGGCTATTGGATTTCTATCGCTGTAACGGTGGTATATTCTTCAATAAAGAGTTCATTTCGCAAAAAGCTGCAACAAATGTTGCGAATAAATCCGGATTGAAAAGAAAATAGTGCTCGCTGAGGCAACGAAGGCTGAAGGATCCAGCTTTAGCATTCTCGAGTACCGAGCAGCAATGGCAGCCTGCAACGCTTCGAAATCGAGATAAGAAATTCGCTCTCTCGAACAGCGGAGGCCCGGAAATGTAGATCAGCTTACAGAATCATTTCAGTTGGTTTTTGCGAATGACCGAGCATGCTATCGGAACAAACATAACGTGTACATCTTGTTTCGTATCCTTCCAAGGTGAGTCGCATAATCCTGTTTTGTTGAATAGGTCTAATGGTTCGAGTGGAATTTTAGAATGGTTGCATGGTAACGCGTTGACACGTGTCTGACACGTGTCTTTGCGAATTCTTTGAAATACTATTTCGCGTATTTACAACTCAAACAAAGATATATATTTTTAAGAAATTAAATTGTTAAGACACAGCAAACGAGATGTATCATTCAGAATATCCTGGAGGATCGATGTCGTATAGATACGATATAGGTATTCGGAAGATGAAATACCTACATACACGTGTACATGTACGAGGAAGATCTACATCTCCGTTTTAAAATATTTTGTTAATAAATTTCCTTCGTATTTCTTTCATCGCTGTTTCCTGCTTCACTCATTTTGAAAATTGCTAAAGCTTCGAGAAACTGAAATATTTATACGAAATACTTATTGGTTCTTAATGGATAATGCCATCCGCAGTCGATAACGTCGAGTGCTGTCTCCTACGCTGTAGTTTCCTGCGTTTCCATCGCAATAAAATCTACTTCAATATATCCTTACGGATATATAATATCAACATATTCCTTAGGCAATACGAGAAATTTGATTAAAAGCGAACACGAAAATACTAAATTAAGTTAAATTACCGTTAAAATTCCCCTTGCGTTTTTGCATAAAATTCAAACGAAGAAGAGGCGCACATTAATATTCTAATGTCATTTTCGAGATTAGGAAATTTTTTTTAAGGGATGCGCGGTTCAAAAAGCATTCAAACGAAGAGTGCTCGATAATCGCATTACGATCAGGAAGCTAACCAATCAACATCAAATTCAAGCTTAGAGGATAGAATGTGGAACGTTTGAAGAAGGAACTACGAATATAAGACGCAGAACGAAGGTTTTTAAAAAGTTTGAAACTATCGATAATCGAGGTTGAAGAAGCGAACGATCGCCGAATTTCCGAGGCTTCTGCAACGTCTCCTTCCCTGTAAAACGGTCGTTAATTTCCTTGACTACGCCGCCTGAGTATGGAAAGTCCATTACTGCTAACCGGACAACTAATCCTTGCCCACTTACCCGAACGACCCGGTCTGATTACATCGAGTCTATTACTACTGGCTACGAAACAACGAGTTCCAGGGACGAGCGTGATAGACAAATCAATTACCAAGAAAATTCTACCGTTAAATATCTCGAACTTTCTCTTGCACGTTATTTTAACTTCCATTTCAGAACGAACAAAATGAACAAACGAAATTTAGGAAGGTAAATGGGAGTTTAATGTGTCTCATGCAGAGGGAAAGCCAAGGAACGATAATTCAGCAGCCCGGTGGAAAAGAAACACGCAGTCGCTACGAAGGTTATTTACGGAACTTATTTATAGCATTTATATATTGCTTAAAGGACGTCTCGTATCTCGCGTATCATAAAAAACAAACGACTTATAAGGAGAAATCTATGCGGGTTGCAAAATATAAAGGCGCTCAGTTTGTAAATGTTAAAAAAATACAAGGGGCTCGTGGGTATTTTATTTTATTTCAGGAAGCGTATGATGCAACTTATCCGCTATTCCTGACCCGACCAAAATTTCGTACAACCTTTACACGAACGGACCGCGTAGTAAAGAGAACAAGTTTACATATGTACGTGTGTACTAGGCGTATATCTTCTCTAGTCTCACCTCGAAGGCGTGGAAGGTCGGGGTGTTTTGCAACAGGGTATTTCACACCGACACAACGTTAGAGAACTACGTAGCCCGTCGCAATGGAATGGTCTCGACTGGAAGATGGGTCACCAAAGTGACGGAGACAGAAACAGGAATGAACTCGATATGGAGAAGAGCATCAGGAGTAACAAAAAGACACGTGGAAGGAAACAGGACGATGGATAAGCATCCGAGATGGAAACGTAACGTGGACGAGACGCAGGAATTCACGCATACCAGAACACTGACTAACAACTGACTATCGTGAATTACAATCACAGAAAAGGAATTTGTAGAAAACTGTAACGCGCGAGATATTCAGCGTAATATTTTCTTCGTCCGTAATAATACCAGAAATGTTACTCGTGTAACTGAAATGGTTTCGAGAGACAAATCAGATGGAAGAAGAATTTTTCTCAGGTATCATTTTTCGATGGTTTTTTCAATATCACCCCGTGGCTTTTTACATATATACGCATAAATTTTTATAATTTTTTTTTAATTTTACGTTATAGCTGGCGTTACCGTGGATTCATCCGTGCGTCACAATTGTGATTTTTAAATTCGACAATTTTTCAATTAGCGTAGAACTTATTCTAATTCCAGCGAGGATCCATGTTGCCTTATAGTTAATAACTAAACTAAACTAATACACGCGGGTTTTGACGAACTCTAGCGATAATGTCCGCGCAATTTGTTTCATTATATGATCCTCGACGATACAGTTGAAGGTTGAATCTACGTTACAGTGCCAATAGGCGATCTCTGTATCATATTTTTCGCAAATGTTAATAAAGCATCCCTCGAAAGAAGAAATAAATCATATCGAAATGGGACCGTGAAGCTCATAAATCTGCCTATTTATCGAATTCGAAAAACAGGTTCTGCTTTCTAGGACGGACGAAACTAAAAATCATGGAGAGATTCTACTTTAGCTATAAATCCTCCTTATCGCGTCTCTGAGAAGACACAGTGCGGCAAAAGAGCATAAACTGACCCAGCACACAAGGAAAAAGATCAACGCGCTTTTACAGAACAGTCTGGCCACTATCGAGTTTATTCCCTCGCCGCGATAGAATAGGAAATGCACGAGTTATGCGCTTTAATAAATTCCCCGAGGGCACTGCCTCGCAAAAGCAGCTGGACAATAAAAATCCATTGACCAATTGTAAAACTCAACGAACTGTGAAACGTCGAGTATAGAGCATAACTCCGCGCCTTTCGAAACCCCTTTCAGCTTACTATTTCCCGTTTCGTAATGCCCGATCTTTCGCGAACCCCGTTTCGCGAGAATTTGTTTCTTCCTCGAAGATCAGTGAAAACGAAAACATTCTATTTTAGAAAGAATTTGCACGCGGAGATAAAAATCTTGGATTCGGGTTAAGCTTGGCTACTGCGTATCCTAGAGGTTGCTTTCGTATTCATCCTATATTTTGGCAATTAATAAAGAATAGAGAAAGTCTTGGCGCGTGTACGCGATGAAAAAAGGAAAGAAGATGAAAGCGGAACGTTCTTGTAAATCGTATTGCCAGGCACGTTAGCAAGTATTTTCAGTATTCACGGAAGGAACGATCGCAGCGAAGAAGAAAGTACTGCTGCGCGTTGTAATCTAAAACCGTGGAAATGAAAGCGTTCTAGAGTGTGTGCCTTTATGATACGGCAGAGGAGATTCTGCAGTCATCAAGCATGGCCGTCGTTTGTCGCTCGCGCGAGGAAAACGCGCACACGAACACATACCGTATACGAGAAAATCCATTCCCTTCGTTTCTTCGAATGCTGCAAATAAGAGTGGTATTTCAGTTCCTAATCGGTCGAAAGTATAAACTGCATATTCGAACGATGAATATTTTCCATACGCAGTATTCGAACTAAGAATACCTTTTCTTTTATCGTACGTTTCATCGAGAACACTCAATAGCGTTTTATTTCTTAAGAAAGATTCATCTCCTGACAGATGAAACGAGATCGGTGCAGAATTTCTCTCTCTTTTTTCGAAATGTTCAAACGTGTTGGAAAGCGGTTGCAACGCGCGTCTCGAAACAACATCGTGCCAAACAACGAGGGATCCGAAAGAATTTATAAAACGACCGTTCGCGTAAAAAATATACGAGACTTTAAACCACGCAGACAGTTTTCGTTTCATTAATCAGTAGAATCGTAGGTTCGTTGCGACCATCTCGTCGCATGCTCTATTACTCAGGTTAAACAGTTTTGTCGGAATTGTGTCTCATCCGTCCCTAAAGTTCTGGATCCCAGGTGAACAAGAGAGCTTCCCAGATAACAGTCTGCCCTCGGAGGGTATCGTCATAGGTTAAGGGTAGTCAAGCGAAACGCTGTTTTCTTTCTTCCTGCGTGTAACTTCCGTCCAGACAAAACGTAGGTTCGTGTAGGTGGCGACGGAATGGAAGTAGCCTCCTGAAGATTGCAAAGGCAATTTCCCCCGACAATGTGGTCCACTTTATTCCACGCATGGTGCGTGCCCTTTCTCTTAGTATTCACGCGCAAGGGTTGAGCACGACGATGGGAATTCAGTCCCTTTTATTTTTTCGGACACGCCCTTCGTCCTGTAAAAGGGAACCCCTTGCGCGACCAGGAAGGGTTGAAGGGACTAGAAGGTCGAACGGAATAAAGGGAAAAAAGTAACGCGTCTTGAAGCTGCAAACGAGCCAGGCTATTCCAAGGGAGCTCGTCGTTGTGGTTGTGGTTTTGGTCCTAGCTTAACTTCCTGCCATTTCAAAAGTATACAATTGTTAAAACTACAACTGTTGATGCTACGATGCCTCGTTTCAAGAATTGTCGTGGTTTAATCGCCACGCGTACAGTTGACATCGCCATCGTTCGTGTTAATTGTTAAAAAGATGTCGGAATATATGTATACATAAAACTACCAACACTCGAAGCCTCTCCAAAGAAGCCGAAAAGATATCATTAACGTAATACTAAATTCCTACCGCACGAACAACAAGAGAAGGAACTAGTCGAAATCCGTTAATTCTCTGACAATTCTCGCATCATTTTACTGCCAACGTCTAAACTATTTCATTATCGCCAAAGTACTGCCAAAGCATCTTACTTCCGTTCTCGACGCATATCGTTGCCACCGTATGTATGCGTGTACACGGGTTCAATGAACTTTCGTTCTGCTGCAAGTCCCGTGATCCCTATGAGAACAATAATTAACATTCAGAAAGGTGGAGGCTTAGGGAATGGATTAACGACCACTCTCGATGGAAAACTGGAACACCGTACAGAAAGGTCGCACACAGGCAAGCAGGCTTCCGTTCCAGAAACTCGATCAAGCTTTAAGGACCTTATTTGAAATTGATGCACGCGGTTGCAGTCGACCGTGCTATCCATTTGCCATCCAGCCGCGAGAATCTTCTTCTTTGGTTTCCTTAGTCAGGCTGCTATTTTGTCAGGCGTCGACTCGAAATAGATACTTGGCCTCGTTCGCACGATACGTCGTGCCATGAAAGTACAGGCGTACAGTACTTGCAATTGGACGCGCGCAGCGCATATTAGAACGTAGCCGTTAGAAATGTACGTCAGATACAAGAATTGTCTCCTCTCGAGAGACAGAATCACGAGGAAGATATAAACGCGCATGGAGCGGCACAGCACGAGAGACGATCGATCTACTTAATTGAAGGAGCGTCCTCTTTCTAGCGGTATCGAGATATAGTAAAACTTATTCTGGCGTTCGATTATATATATACGATGACGAATAATAGAGGAACGAAAAGTAGCGAGGAAATTATTGAAAGAATTAAAGGGAGATTCAAGAGTAGTCGAACCGGTAATGAGTCAGTGATACTTCTGTAAACAGTATTCGGTAGAGTATAATGCATTTAGAAGTACTCATAGCGAAAGGAAGAAGAAACAACTATTAGACGTTAGTTACGAAGTTCCGAGTTCGAAAGATCGATTAGATCCTAGTTATTAATTCTAACGAAAATGTATAAATTTGTCAGCTCAGAAAAATTGGATGGACGGACTAGAAGATCGAAAAGCAACGCTGATCTGTGAACTTTCCTTTCTTCTGTATAATATATAAGGCTATGGATGAAAACCATAGGATGTTATATTTTCTATGTTTTATAAAGGATTAATTTTTAAATTTAACGTTATCGGTCGATTTCACATCAATACCATTTTTTCGTTTGATTTTTGAATCGAATATGTATTTTCGTTAGCCTCTTGAAAGGATATTAATAACATTAATTATACAGACTAATATTAATTGAGTAAACTAAAGTGAAAGCTAAATTAATATCGTTGGTGTTTCATCATCAAAATATTATCTATTTTGTTACCTATCGTTACCTATATCTTGGAATTTTATCTTTTCCCACGATGCCACATTAAAACGCTCCCTTTCAGCCACCAAGTGACATAAAAGTCTTAAATCGACAGAAATGAACTTATATCTTCCCCTGTGGTCTTCAATTCTAGTCAATCTTCTGTTTTAATATACTCGTAGCACCATCTATGAGGCTCAGAGTGAACTATGCTAATTCATTTTTACCCCTTGGAAACTACTGTGGGAAGTTGCTTGGAGATCGTTGTAGGAAACTACCTTTATCATCGACGAACGGCAAGATAGACTATCTTATGGAACTTCGTGTTTCGTCATTGATTAAATACGAGTAATCGATTTTCGAACGCTTATCCGTACCTCGCATCCACAACTTTTACTGCACTTGTAAAAATCGAGATATTGTACTTGGTCGATGTTGCTAACTATCCAAGGAAGCAAGTATTTGATCTTCAAATGTGTCTAAATATTTACGTTTTCTCTCTAATACACTTCAGTTCACTTATCGACTAATCTGGATACTTTATAATTCCTAATTATATGAACATCATTGTATCCCATCTGCCCTATACAAATCATTCTGTCGTTTCATACGCTTCACTCATCTTTTTCTTCTCTCCCCACAAGAGTATCAATTACATTGTTATAGTAGAACACCGATCAATATCCCATGGATAATACGTTCTGGATTATGTGATGTTTTTGAGTACTGGCAGTCGAACAGTGTCTGTCATCCAAATTTTCTAATTCCTAATTTTTATCTCCTTTATTATTTAATCATTAAAACTTTTCTCTATAATTGATAAGAATGTCATATACCGCATTAAATGTTCAATACACGACCTGCTTCTTTTTCATAAAATCCATTAAATATTCAATTTATAAAGTAAAAATTCTAGTCGTCCGACTTAATATAAATTATTCGCTTGAAATTCAAAATCAAAACTAGAACATTCTGTATTTTTTCGTATTTACGAATTTGATTGTTTGATAGAGCTGAAACTAAATGGAAGGGGGGGGGGGAAGACGCGAAGATTAAAAGTAAAGTCGTTTAATGAAAAATTTCGAGAAGCTTGTTTGTACAGAAAACTAAGGTTGAAAGTCACTGAATGCTGTAACATTGGTCCAGCAAGATAGCATCGTGTGTTCAACTATGCGTTTAATTCGAAACCGAGCTTCAGCAGGCGCGAGTTGCGAAAATTTGGGGTGGCCATAGTAGCATGTAATGGAGAGCCATATATAAAGAGGATTTTATTAAGCGACCACAGTTGAGGTTTCGACATGAAATCGGTCAGAAGACCGAAAGACTTTAGCATCGAGAGTATCTTAGCCGATAAATTTAGATTTCTTCGAAATGACCAATATAAAAACTCGTCTCAATTTGGCGCAACAAAAACTCGTAAACTTGACTTACAGAAAGAAAAATTCGAAAACAGTGTTGCGACAGCCTTTGAAATTAGTATAGAAGAAGACGCCGGGGTAAATACAAAAAATAATTTTGCATCCGTCAAGGAAAATCCTGCGCCGAGTCCTGCGCAGAATTTACCGAAAAATTTCGAAATTCGCACAACAGATACTTGTCGAATAAATAACGTGTTTAAAAATAACAAATTTCGCGATACGGAGGATTATGGTGTGCATCTTCAACGAAACAGTGAAGTTAACGCAGAAGAAAACCACGAAGTGGATTTCGAAATAATCAATTTCAAACGACGCGAGGACAGGGAACATTGCATAAGTTTGCTAAATAGCGAAGAAAATAATATCGTTAACCAGTTTCATAAAATTTCCAAGTTTGACATAATTGGAAAATATACCACTGATACGAAAAGGTCCTGTTTAACCACCGATGAAACAAAACATACGATGGTCCATCAAAATTCTTCAAAACCCCTTGAACAAGAGGAATTTAATTTCAATGAAATAAACGGCTCAAAATTAATAACGCGCGTTGAAAGAGGACATGCAACAAATTCTGAATACGTCAAAGCTAAGAAGGGTGATGAATATTACGAAGAAATAAATGAACGTTACGGTAATGTTAATATAAACGAACAACAAAATAATATAATAAATTTGAAAGTAGACCAGAGCAAAGTAGACCATCATCGCAACAAATTTCAAGAAGGATTACTGGAAGAAGATCGCGAAGAAAGATTTGGCAACAAACAAATTAAATGCATAAACTCTAGTTCCAGTGGCTCTTTAGAAAATAAAAATAAAGATTCAAAAATCAATTTCTCTAAGAAGTTGACAAAAATAGAAAATAGATCTCCGTCGTTCGATAATATGAAAGAAAAGCTAATTAATCTTTTAAATAACAAAACAGAATATCTGGAAGTAATGAAAAACGCGACAGAGTTAGAATGGCTTCGATGTACAAGGTACAAACCTCCGAAAATTCCAAGAAAACGTGCGATTGGAAAAAATAGGCGAAAGCCCAGTCTTCATCCTCGGATACCATTTTCAACTTTTCAACTGGATTTTCTCGAGCAGCAATTTCAGAACAATGCTTATCTTTCAAAAGAAAACGTATTGGAAATATCGAATGTTTTAAATCTTCCTCCTAACAGGGTACTTTCAAATTTTCATACATTTATCACTAACTTGTTTTAATATGATCGCAATTGTACGTTATAATTCTTTGTTCAAAGAAAAAGTTAAGAATTTATTTATTCTTATTTCCTCTACTTTGAACTTAATTTTTTACAATAATCGGAAGATATTAAAGGAAATAACACGTACATTTATCAGAAAAGGTATTTACGTATTTATCCATATATTATTGTCATAATGCTAATTTCTTTCAGATAAAGATTTGGTTTCAAAATCGACGTGCCAGGGAGCGACGTGAATTTTGTATTAATATATAACAATACAATAAAGAAGAAGCCTATTGCATAATTTGTATGAATAACGAGTATTTATTTCCAAATATATTACAGTTGTCTTCTTCAAACTAATATTCTCGTACAATTATTATATTTTAACAACATTTAATATTCGTTGAATGTCATTACATGAAAAAAAAACTCATATAAACTTAAATTAATTCATTATCCGGCAGCCGCGCCGCGTTCTGAAGCGGCCGGCGACCAATACCGATGCATACGAAGTCACAGGCGCACGATATAGGCAGAATTCACTGTAACAATACCGACAGCTTCTTGTGAAAATATATGTATTTCGGAAACTAAGGTCGAGCGGTGGTTACATATATAGAAGAAGGTTAATCAGAATCATGATCCCGGCAACATATTCAAAAATCACTGAAATCGGTAAGGCGAATGATAATTACCATAAATTATATAAGATTATAATATATTATTGAATAAAAATGTACGTTAACTAAATGCGGTTAGTAGTAGCGTGTGAATGAATGATTGACACTTGTCGCGAAGTAACACGGATACACCTAATCGCTTCAACTTTCGACAATAGGATAACAGCCCACGCCGCGGCTTTGCACGCGATTTTAAATGGCGAGAGGGCAGGGGGATCCTTCTGTAAATATAATAAAGATCTGATTATTAAAGCTTGAAAAGCAATAAGACATATAGATAGATAGAAAGTTAATATATAGGTTTGATTTATTTTAATCATTAGTCAAACATAACATGAATCAAACCTATAGATTTATTTTCTATCGCTCACTTGTTTTGTCGCTCTACCGTTTATCAGTTACCGCTTACCGCTTATCGCTCTTTACAATCACGGCTTTATTCGCGCACGGTCGACTTGCAGGAGGATCTCCCGGCCTCTCGCCGTCAAAAATTTGCGTGGCAAGTTATACCGCTTATCGCTCACCACTTAACGTTCATCACTCTATTATATAAAGAAAGTAAATATATACGTAAGCGTGAGCTAATATAATTTATCTGTAATGTAAATATCTGACGTTTAAAAATTTAATATACGTGTTATATTTAATTTGATTAAATGAAATTAATTAATAGATAGAAAATAGAAAAATAATAATTTTTGGTTCGAGATAAAATAATATCCTGGGCCAGAAAATTATAGTAACACGTACTTTATCTATAACTATATAACAGAATGCATTAGTATGCAATACACTCACTAACATATCTGTCTAAACTTCTATTATAACATCGATAAAGTCGCATGCGACGTGAAAATGGTAAGGTTTCCAAAATTTGAGACACGAAAAAGCATTAAATATCAAGTCTATTCGTTACTAGCTGGTACATATATACTTACAATTAGCCAATGCTTTTACTTTACCGATTAAAATGTGTTTGATATAAAAAATAATTTTATGCTTGATGTCAATCACCTTAATTAATAACAAAATTATTTAATAAGTCGTTAAACGATTTTATTCATTTGATTGCAAAGTTATATTTTTTACGATGAAAATCTTCATAGAAATAATATTTGTGTTATTCTATAATTATTATCTTGCTCGAGATTACTTAATTTTTATAATCTTTATTTTTCCCTCTAGATGTCGTTCCATTCGGCACTGAAATATAAGTCAGTAAAACTCTTCTACCATTGGTAGACTACCAGTCTATGTTTCAGCAGTCGCGCGGCGGTTTCCGAGGTGTGTGCGTGCGCGCGTAATTTGTTCAGTTGCTCGGAAAGTTACGAATATAGTATCCGAAAATGCAGCGTTCCGTTCAACAAGCAAATGGGGATGGTGTTCTTGCATCACCAAGAAAAAAGCAACGTGTGTCGAATGCTAACACAGCCAAAGTTACTGTTGTTCTTGGAGCACAATGGGGCGACGAAGGTAAAGGCAAGGTCGTCGATATGCTTGCTATGGATGCTGACGTCGTCTGCAGGTGTCAGGTGAGTCCGCCATTTTTTCATTCTCGTCCGCCTTTTTTCCGGCATAAAGTTCTATATGTTTAAATTCGATCCAAAATGTACTTTCTATTAGAAGATTTAGTATCGTAGACTACTATATCCATCGTTTTAAAGACATACGATAAGTTATATGTTTCTCCTTTTATCATTTTATTTTGAACAGTGACGAAAATTTTCCCTCCTCTGTCTCTTTCCCTCCACAGTTTTCATATATGTCACATGATTATTAGTATTTCTTCCTCTATATTGTGATATCCCTCCTCTTACGGAGGTAAATAAGAATTTTATACTTCTGTAAGCTAATTTAAACACTGTAAAGAGTACAATTTATGACAATGAAACTTTGAAATTATAATATATATTTTGTAAATATCACATAATTTAGTACTCATTTTTATGACAAGTTTTACATTTACCAAAATCCTCTACTACATTTTTTATTTTCATGATAGTGAAAAAACGAAAGCTTCTGCCCTTGCATTTTTCCAAATTTATTTACTTATTTACTTTATCTTGGCAGTAATTTACTTACCTTACTCGGATATCCATTTCATATAAAATATTTCATAATTTTCTTTCTTATTATTATTTCATTTATGTATTTCATATTCTGTGTTCCGTATCTTATATTTAGATATTATCCTTCTTAAATTCTATTATGTTGATTCATATACATAAACGCAAGTATCTCAATAATTTATGCACAGCATCAGTCATCATATCTAAGTGTTTTTATAATCCATCTTGACAAAATATCATTATAGAAGTAAAGTAGCACTAAGTCATTTGTAATTGATGCAGAGTTTTCACATATTCTAGTTTATGAAACATTAATTACATTTGACACGTAAATGTGTATGTATTTTGTAATTGACACGTGTGCGTTTATATGTTTGTGTATTAATTAAAATGATTCGCTTACTTTATTAGATCAAATTTTAGTATTGCATATATAAATATATGTCTTTGTAATAATCATGTAGTCGTAAAGTAATAATTTTAATAATGCTTTAATTAATTTGTAATTTCTACAAAATTTGTAAATTATTTATTAATTTTTATATAATTAACTATCATTAATAACTTTATATGTATAATAAATTAAAAGTCAATTTATATATTTGCTTTTTTTTATATTGGTTTGTTAAGATCTTTTTTAATGAGATGGGTTTAATATATCTGTATAAATGACATAATGTGACAATTCTTAAACAATCATACTGCAGTTAAAATCTAGTGCGAACCTCTATAGACATTAAAATTTACATATACCAAATAAAAGAATGGTTTTTAATAAACCTAATGTTCCTTTTTATTCCTATTCTGTAAATGGTCACATGAACCACTAACGTGAGTTATATGGGTTATTAACACAAGAGGCAAGGTTCATAGTTTGTTACATAATATTCCATCTACTCTGAATGTCGTCATAAACATAAATTGGCTTAAAATGAAGCTTTATTTAGACTACTATGAATTGCCACAACTGTTAAATTTTTTTAAGTACTCACACACACAAATCTCATTAATAGCTTTTAAATACTTCACATATCATTCGTCGGTATACAATATACTGCAATTGATATGATGTAGTAATTTTTTTTAAAATATGTATGTACATTTGCTAACATTCCTATTACTATAAGCAGATATTTAACAAGAAAGGTAATTATAGATAAATATAGATAAGATATTACTGGTATTATTACTATTGTTATTATCTATTCTTATTATCTATTCTTATTATTATTATTCCACGGTGTTTCCAATATACTTGTTCGTTATTATACTCTGTGTATTTGTTCATGTAGATGCATTTTATGTTGAAATCTTTTAGGTGTTTGGGCAGTAGACGAATAATTGGTTTAATCGGGTTTTCGCACAGAATAATTGACGGAGATTTGGTGGTAGCTGAGTTTTCCGGATTACCTGAGTGGACAGTTTTTGAGATTCTATTGTCTATATGGGGTGGTAGCGTGGTTTTATGTCGATACCTGCAAGGTGCTGCTTGATGATATTTTTAGGGGTTGGTGGGGGTCGCCGTTGGTTGCGCATGTAAGTATTTGATTGAAGGTTTGTGGCCAGCTTTCATGGCAGAGCTCGGTCGGTTCCTCTTGCGGGGATACGTGACACTCGTCCACATTCGTTTTTCGTCCTCTTACGAATTAGTCAGGTCAGCGCACGTGGTGTCCATGTGTACAGGCCATGCTGGGGATGCGAAGTGAGCTGGGCTGGCCTGTATCTTTGTTTCTCTCTTCTAACTATGCAAGCGATTTTTCGTTTAATGCCAATTTTTGCGTTACATATTAACTTTTCAAAGTAAAATATTTTGTCATAATATCTTACGATAACTTTAATAAAAGATAAAAGTGTTTTGAATCCTTCTATCCATAATATCGTAACTGAATTACATTCTGTCAAGAAAAGTAAATGTCTACATTCTCCATTTACAATATTCTACATACTTCTAAACGGTAGTGTACATAACTTTTTGCCGCTCGCTGTATAAATATTTTATGGTTCTTTGTTTTAAACGCGTAACGCTCTACAACTGTAATAGAAGATAAAGATGTCCTGAATCTTTTTATTCCTAATTGTATCCGACTTACATTCTGTCAATAAAAGTGTCTAATTATTAGGGCGATGGCAGACATAAATTTTTACAGCTCGCTATATATCTTATCGTTCTTTTGTTCACTTCATGAAATGTGTAAATGTAACATGGTACGAACTTCTCGAATCACCTAATAGATAGTTTGAACATAATTACCCGAATGTTCGACCGATTATATGACGTCGTCGTACTTCCTCTACTGCATAATGAGTTAAAGCACGAGAGAATGCGACAAAATCAAATATACGTCTATTGTTACGATCATTAAAGATATACCTAATGCCCCGCATAAATATAATGAGTCATATTCTTAAAATAATAAAATAGAGAAAATTATCGTAAAGCAAAAGAAACAGTATAGAATAAAGTGTATTATAATATTAATTTTATGTCTTTCTACAACGCTATACTATTCTTATTTCATATTCTTGATAGGTTTCCTTCTAGAAGGATTTCTTAAATAAAAGTTGATTAACGAGTATTAATTTTATTCAACAAGCACGTACTACACATAGCCATTATTGCTTAACAATATTCTTTGTTTTTGTTTTTTTTTTTTATTTTTTTCTCCATCTTACTTTGTATTAGTAAGCATATCATTATACCTGTTTACAAGTAATACATAACTAGATCGAGTATCAAGGTCTAATTCAACCTACATCCATTCTCCTTTTAAACGTGAACTCATTAAATATACAGGATGCATTAAGTTCTCCAATTAGGACTCGAGACGACAGAATAATCAATTCCTTCTTTCTATTTCCACACCGGTTAAGTGTGTATGGAAGCAGATGTGAATTTGACTTCTGTGACGCTGTATCTCATAATAGCATCTTCCAATTCTTGATAGTAATTAGTCTTTTCTTGTAGGCTTTTGTACGATTTTTCGCTAGTTACACACTTACGCCTCTATAACTAAAACAGTTCTTCTTAGCATTGCCATCAAGAGTTCTTTCGATAACTGAAACTGTGGCTCCTCGTAAATTTTTTTCGTAATTTTTCTCTTTGTGATATACATACATTGCAATAGCTTTGTGCCTGGCCACTCTTGTGTAAATATCTAGTATATGGTATCTAGTGTATCTAGTATATGGTTCAGCGTTTCGATTTCGTTGCAACCAGCTCTGTACAGGCGATTAGGTACATCTATCGTCTATCTACCACTGCTTGTTCGAGATTTAATGGCTAGCACATTTATGTACACTTCGTTACATTTACGTAACATGTACATTTATGTACACTACGTTACAATTACGAAGTTCTTGGCTAGTAGGAAGCGACTCGCTGGTGCTTGCGAATATCAAATGTAGTAAAATCAGCTGTTCTACCATAATTATGACTTAATTTGCACAAAGTTATTATAAATAACTAATATTTGATATTGATGTTTCCCATTGTTCACAAATATGATACTTGTTGTTTTATTCCGAAGGTAACTTTTTCCTTGTATTCTTATTTCTTTGCTTTATTTGAAACTATCAAGTGTATCAAGTTGCTTGAAGTCAGTCAAGTGGCTTGATTAGCGAGAATGAGGGTAGTTTGAAAGAATACTTGAAGTTAAGTAAATATGTATCTAATAGTCAAAGGAATCAAGAAATTTCAAATTGCTTGAATTAATTTGAATGGGACTTTAGAATACGACTTTGATATTTGTTAGGTTTAATATTTCCTTCAACTTTGTAGATACTATAATTGTATCATAGTTCCATGCATTAGAATTAATTTCTTATAAATTCTGAGGTAACGTCTACTTGTTTAAACTTTTCTTATAATTTATCTACTATAATATTTCAACACTAACAAAATTATAATTGATGTACACGAAATGATAATAGCTAAAAAGTGTTCGAGAGTTTATATCTGCAAATTTTTACCGGTAAAATTAAAATTTTTATTTAAATGAACTTCTTAAAAGGCGACCATGAATTTACTAGGAAAAAAATATTTTCGAAATGTTCGTAATCGTTATGTGTTATTCGCTCAATGCAAATAAATTTTCTTTAATATCTCTCTTTATTACGTTGTTGCAAACGATTAAAAAATCGTGTCGAAAATTAAAACGAACTGTTTACGGAAAGCATGGCATTAATTTTTCAGATAGTATCGTTAATCCAAACATATAAAGCTCTACCCTAAACTATCCAAATTATTCTTTTTACATCTTGTATTTAAAATCTGAAAATTTCGTTTCATATGTAGTTTCGATTCGTATTATATAATATGTTATAATTATATACACATAATATAAACGAGTATATAATTTTATAACAGTAACAGTAATATCCTTTAATCAATTTGTTCTATCGCAACTGATGTTCGTTATATATTTTTCACTAAAGATCATTAACTTTTTAACATTGTTATTGGTCCTATGTACGCTTGAATGTTTCTTGTATACGCCTTTGCTCTAACGTCAAACTGAAAACATCCGTTATAACAAAATGTAAAATGAAAATCGATAATATTCGAAAACAAAAAAGCTCCGTGATCTGGAAAAAAGATCAAAAAGTAATACACGTATCTGAAAATTCGAATTATCGTTACTAGTCTCTAATGTATTAATGTTAAGTAGTGCTAATTTCGTACCTCATTAGATATTGCTTATTGAAAAAAGAAAAAGATATTTACATTGGAGCAAAAGGAGAATTAATTAAGGAGAATTTAATTTTGCAGGGAGGAAGCAATGCCGGGCATACAGTAGTAGTAGACGGTGCGGAGTTCCACTTCCATCTTCTACCCAGTGGAATAATCAATCCTAGATGCACTTCGCTTATAGGTAATTATTTTTCAATTATGATAGCCCTTAATAGAATATCGATGATCTCATATTACGCTAGTTAAACATTCAAAAAAAAGAGAGAAAAAATTAAGTACCTACGTAACTGTTTGGGTATAGAATGTAACAATGTACATGTTACATAAGCTGTTGACGATACGGACAATAAGGACTTATCGTGTTCAGTTCGCGTCGGGGCCATTTCACTAAAAATTTTACTAAGTACATAATACGAGAAGTAGAAATACATAAAAACAGTGGAACTAGTTTATATAACACATATTATGTTACGTACAGCAAATTGTAAAATATTAAAAAATCAAGATACCTATTATAAAATATGTATTGTGTATTATAAAATTAGTCGGTGACACATCTTCGTTGAAAGTTTTTTTATAGTTCTTTGGCATTAGCTATTTGTAACATAATTTTAACCGACAGCTAGTGTATATATATATATATATATAGTTTTAAGAACAACAACTGTAATACAGTTGTATATTGTAGAGATTAGTCATATTTAATGTATTGTGTACGAATCTGTCTATTCTAATTGCAATATAAATTGCAACTAAAGCTGCATCTTTGGTTCTCAAGACAGAAATTCAACGCAACGTTGCGTCATAATAGAAGCAGTTTTCATCTTGATGCAAATTTCCTTACGTCATCCAACACGAAAATGTTAAAGTTGTATTCACTTGTAACACTCGTCTTTTAAGCTATGCTTCACATGGTTATAGAAAGAATCAATACAACTTTTTTATTGATATCTTGTACATGAATTTACTCGTGTTTCAGCAATATACGTAAATGTTATGAAGAAAAATTAGCCTAACTGATGTGGTAATGATTTCGGTCGTTTTATTCATATGAAGCAAAAGACCCAAAAGATTATTAATTGAAATGAGCTTAACTGTTCATGTATTGAAATATGTCTTTACATTTACAACAAAAAAAAAAGAAATAATAAATAAACCGCCACCATCTTGACTATGTCAGAAGGAAGTTTGGTATCCATAATTTCGAATTACTTTTTCGAATCGTATTTAATATTAGTTTGTTGACAACATTGTTATCTATATTTAATCAAATGCGCCACAACGCATCTTGAAATAACAATTTGTTATTTCATACGTTGTCTGGTGTTTAATAGAGATGGTCCCATAAATGTTAGACAGGATTTAAATCTGGGCTCTGTGGTAGACAATGGTAGTAATCCAATGTTGTTTTGCTTAAAAAATTTCATATATAATTTTATATATGAAATTTTTAATCTCTTTCTATCTTTAACCAAAGTCCAAATATAACCCATTCCAATTTCGTGGCCTACCCTGTATAATAGTGTTCGCTACACTATCCGCAAAATACCTTGGAAACGGATACTAGGGTTTCATTACACTATACCAGGCGAGGCAGATGAAACGCAAGAAACCGTCGCAGATACCAGTTTGTTTCTTCTTACAAAACTTGCTCTTAATTTTATTATGATAAATGTATATTCCTTCTTCATAATATTCCTCAACTTTTCTCAATATCCACTAAGAATCCAGCATAAACAAATTTATAGATTTATTTCTAAAAAAAAAAAAATTGAGGATAATCTTGGAAACTTAAAAAAAAAAAGGAAACTGATAAAAAATGTACTACCTCTACCTGAAATTATATTATGCGACGCAAACTAAGTTGCAATTGATCTATTAACGTAAAATAGTAATATAATTTAAGTTGGTTGTGTAATGCGATTCATTCCCGCCGTCTGTAGAATTTATAATACTAATCTGAGTCTAAAAGAGAAAATTGATCACCGTGATCACATTTCTGCTGATGCTGTATTGCAATAATCATAATACTATTCTGTCATGAATTTTGTTTCAGGAAACGGAGTAGTAATACATCTACCGGGTCTTTTTGAGGAATTAGAAAGCAATGAAGCGAAAGGTTTGAAAAATTGGCAGGAACGATTGATAATCTCTGATCGTGCGCACATAGTATTTGATTTTCATCAGCAAGTCGATGGCCTCCAAGAATTAGAAAAAGGTACACAGTCTCTGGGTACTACCAAAAAAGGAATTGGACCAACGTACTCGAGCAAAGCTGCTAGAAATGGACTTAGAATCGGTGATCTTCTCGGCGACTTCGACAAATTCTCCCAAAAGTTTGATGCGCTTATTACCTCGTATCAAAAAATGTTTCCGGCACTTCAGGTCGACGTGAAGGCAGAGCTTCAGCGGTATAAAGAGTACGTATTTTTATTTATTCTTCGCTTAAATCTGGATATGATTCAGATACTAACATTAAACAAGTGTGAGAAGAACTCGTTGAAAAATATTGAATCGTGAATATATTAATAAAATAATACTATTCGTGTATTATCATGTACTGTGTATCGACTAAAATATCCGGATTCTTATAAACAGTAGTATACTAAGTAAAAAACGGTTTCTTTATTCTATTTCCTTTATCTTATTTTTCAGCTATGCAGAAAGAATAAGACCACTAGTGAAAGAAACAGTTCAGTATTTACATCAAGCATTACGCGAAGGAAAAAAAGTATTAGTAGAAGGTGCAAATGCTGCGATGTTAGACATAGACTTTGGTACATATCCCTATGTTACGAGTTCTAACTGCAGTATAGGTGGTGTTTGTACCGGTCTTGGATTATCACCTTCTTATATCGGAGAAGTTGTCGGTGTTGTTAAAGCTTATACCACAAGAGTTGGTGATGGTCCATTTCCTACTGAACTTTTGAATGCTACAGGCGAACTTTTACAAAAGAGAGGACACGAATTTGGTGTTACGACAAATAGGAAGAGGCGTTGTGGTTGGCTAGATTTAACTCTTCTTAAATTCACTGCCCTGGTTAATGGGTAAGAAATACTTTTATAATAAATATGCCTGATAAATGGAGTGCGGATATTTAGGCAAATTCATATTTTTATGAATGTAATTAGATAAAGAGGAATTATGTATTTACAAAATATTATAACGAGTATTACTTCCAATATTTATATATTTTTCCATATTATATGCACCTTTTTACCTTCAAATTCTTTACCTTCACCAATAATTTATATTATATTTATTCTACAGATACACGTCAATATGTCTAACGAAGTTAGATATTTTAGATACGCTTCCAAAAATTCAAGTCGGTATAGGTTATCGATTAAATGGAAAAGAAATTGACTATTTTCCAAGTAGCACCTCTGATTTAGCAAAAGTAGAAGTAATTTACGAGACTCTCGATGGTTGGGAGTCAGAGACGGAAGGTGTACGTTCCTTGGAGAAACTACCTCCTAATGCAAAAAAATATATACAATTAATAGAAGAACATCTTGGCGTACCAGGTAATATTTTAATACGCAAAAATATTATGTAATCTCATGATCAATTTTGTTGCCTTTTGGGCTTTGCGTACAGTGTCGCCGATCAAAACTAAAGAGCGTATTAATAATCTTTTCCGGTAAAAAATTAGTAACATATTAATTTTCTCAACTCTATATTTTATATTACCTATTCAATATTATAATTAGACTGTACAAATGTCTATGCATTTATTTTAAAAACTAATCAACTTTTTGAGTATCATTGAGTATCAACTTAAATAATGAAAATTTCTTGTTATATAAAAAATATATTTTTGTTTTCAATTTCTTCCATATTTAATTAAAAATGCAAAGTCGTGAACTTAGACGTATTACAAATACAAAAAATTAAATATTAATAACACTAAATTCAGAAATTATTATTGTTTCAGTTAAATGGATTGGAGTGGGAGCAGGCCGTGAAAGTGTAATTACACTTTGACGTTACACATATTGGTTACAATCATGGAAATATATTTATTTGTGTAGGATCAGTGGATTGGGTGAATGAACGTGTGAAGTCTTTAATAAAAAAAAAATAAATATACTTAACATTTCTTTACGATCATGACGCTTAACACAACGCAAAGACTATAATACAACACAGTAATGACTTGAATTTTTCGACAATTCATGGACGACTCTCTCACTTTGTAATCAGATCACATTCATAGAGACATCATACATACAACACACATTTTCATCACGTATAGCATACATGCCTCGTGTACATTTTAAGAATTACTCTTTACTTGCAGTTGACACTTTGGTCAATATCTTCATTCAATATTTTTTTTCACTTTGCCCTCATCATCCACTCCATTCACAGATACTATTGAATCCCACCTATATTTATCATACTCTATATTTAATCATTCTGTCCTACCCTTAGGTTACACATTTTTACTGGTATTATGATTCTCATACTTAATTTATGGTTTCATATGATCCTCTATCGTCAAATCGTTGAGAACTTGATTTTCTATCTTACATATAAGTTTATTGTTTCGTAATTGGTTGGTTAGTACATGCGAATCTAAAAATTTCGGACCAGGTTTTTGTCTCAATGCCAATTGAGTTTTTTGTGTTGCACCTAAGACATCGAATTTATATGGCTTATATTTTTTCGCCTTTCTATTGTAAATTTTCTTATTTTATTCTTATATCTCTAGAATTATTTCCTCCTTGGGTGTTTTCAGTTCTTCACGACTTTCTTAATATATTTTATCTTAATCTTCTGCAATCAGATCTTGTTACAATGTATCTTACATCGAACATCTTGCAAATAACGTGATTTCTGGTATATCTATTTGGCGTAAAATTTAATCTTTGTGCCAAACTTAGATACTTATACCACTGTTCAGGATTGTTAATGTAGTAAGTAAGAAAGAGTATTTCCATTTTGTGTATGTACGCTATGCGACCATTACTTTGAAGCACTCCCGTAACTATTATTAAAAAGCTTATCAGAAAGCATTGGAGATGAAAACCCCTACCGTATTGAATTCGCGCCAGATTACGAATGCAACTGTATGTTTCTTTAAATAAGTTATAACCAAATTAGTTGCTTGAGTTAGAACCAGACAAAAATGAATGTGTCAATCATGGACAAAAAATATTTGTACTTCCTCTTTATCGAAGACAAACTACCCTCCTCTATATGTTCCAAAAACTTAATACGTTTCAGTAAGAAATAATATCTTTGGGCCAATTAATTACTAGATCATGCTGCAATATCTGATATCGTTTCTTTTCATGGAGTCTATTTTTTGACGCATAGTCATGGTCTACTCATGGTCTATTGCATCTTCAATGGAGCCAACTAATTGGTCCCTAATGAGTCCTTAATTTTGCAAAATTAATGAATTGGACAAATGAATGTGTAAAGTCTTCAATAAGTAAAATGAATATCTTTATGCTCTTTGTAATCAAGGCACAGCTTAACGCAACGACTTCAATATAACACAGTAATAGAATGCCTCTCTCGCTTCCTAATTCACATTTTTGAAGACATTACACATTCTTACCATGTCAGCCAAATCTCTACTTACGTAGTCACCTACATTCTAAGAATCTTCACTCGCAATCGATACTCTAAATTGAATATTCGACATCTTCCATTCTGTCCACAATCATCCACTCTACGCCCACAGGTCATACCAAAACCCATTTGCAGCTATCACATCCTACATTTGTCCATTCGGTTTGTTACTTTTAACGGTAAATTTAATTTGTCAAAGGAGTTGATGAAACAAGCGCACAGAGAATAAACAACAAAGAAATTTATAGCATTAAGCTCTTGAATTTTAGTAGTACATAACGTTGATAGAAGAGAACAGAAATGTCATTTTTTCGAGTTCCTTCTTATTGGATAATTCGTGTTAATTCATGGTATCCATTGTTTGAATGTAAAATAAAAAATGTTAATAAAAATGTATTTATTTGAAAATTGTGAAGATGTTGCTTTTATCCATTAATATTACTCAAGGTGTAAGTATTAAATCCCAACTACTAATCGTTTCTTTTTTTGCTTTTTCTCGTAACCTGACTGGCTGAGACCATAGAAAATTTTACCTTCCAATTGATCTACAGTTGAGGATGTCTTCTAGATTTCTCAGTCTCCCACATTCCTTTTGTGCTAACTTCTTCCAGAGTCTACTTTTGCTGGATCAAGCAATACATTGCGTATGTGTCGTTTCGCTACTTAACGTCTTATCTCTACACATTTGAATTCAACATGTATGAAATGTATGTTATGTTAGATATTTTATTATTGCTTTTTAGAGCCGGTTTGAAATAAGAAATTCATAGATTCTGTTTTTCGTATATTTTATATGTAAATGTTTACACTTTTTATTTGTAGTTGCCAAAATTTTAACATTGATCATCGCATTCAACGATATAAGGAGGAGAACACTCGCTGTGTTTGATTCCAAAGGAAAACATGGGCTGTGGTTTAGGAGGTTTCAGATTGTATTTCGGACCCGGAGAACGGCAAATTATTTTTTCGTCTCTTCTGAAAGTTCCGCTATACATTGGAACTCTTTGGGTAACGAATGCATCATTGTAAAGTCTGGGACCTGGTGTAGGATCACGTCTTAAAGCAGCTAAACGTTCTCCTCTAAAAATCATATAACAAACATTTAATAATTAATAATTTATTTAATATTTAAAATTTAATTATAAAATTATTTATAATTTAATAATAAAATTTAATTTTGATAAGATAAAAGTTAATTAGAATTATTTTTTATAAATACGAAAACCTCCGATAATTGCCAGAAATTCAGGACCCAAAAGGAAAAAGAAAACGTAAACATATGAACGTACCATAAATCGGACTCTCTTCCTTTCACATATCGATCCCAAACGGATCAACGATTTATAGAATAAAACGTTATAAAAATTATGGTGAAAGAAGATGATACTTCGCTATGCTTATTTTTATTCCCGTCACATTTGAATTCTTATATATTGTGTCGGTATTATATTTGAGTCGTAATAATCTTTATATTAACGAATGTCTCTAGTATCAACATAAGGATACTGAGGATGCGAAGTACTTACATAAAAAAAGCTGGACCTGATATAGGACATTTTACATTATAAGGACCTGGTGAAAAGGAACATTTTCTCTGTTTAGTTCTGGATTTTAATGTAAAAGATGGTCCTTTTGGAGATGGCAATAGATATTTTGGGCCAGGCGTACAAGAAGTATCTGCGAAAAAGAGAAAATAAGAACATTATATAATCAATTGATTTGATATTTTGTATTTGAGTCAAATGTTAATAATCTTATACAAAATACGTTATGCAAATTACATAAAATTTGTATTAAAAATTATTATTGCGGAATAATATAATGTAATTATGTAGTTAAAAAGATAACGGAAGTAATAAAATAGTATAACATTTTTAAGATATTGAGATTGCTTTTATAATATAAATGTTATAATCAATCCATTAGATATAAAATACTGCATGGAATTAAATACAAATACGTATAATGCATATGTAATTCATGAAATGATTCGTGCATAATTCAAAGAATATAAGAATAAGTAGAATACCGAAAGTCTTTCCAACTAATCCAAATGAAAAACCACCGCGTATGGGCTTGTCTAATAAATATTTCGGTCCTGGTCCTTCACATATTCGTAAACTAGGATATCTGTCGCCAAATGTATATGCTGGATTTCGGTATTTCGAAAGGCAATGCTCTTGATAACCCACGAGAGTTTTAAGTGGATATTTTGGACCCGGACCTGAAATATAACATTTTTAAAACTAACTTTACATAAGATTAAATTTTATATACAATATGTATTGCATATATGTGCATATAAACAATTTATATTTAATATTCGAGAAAAGTTTGTTCATCTATGAAGTATAATGTAATGACATTTAATTACTTACTTCTAAAACCGCATGTAAGACTTCCTATTTTTTTATGTGATTTAGTTCGTGTTTGTGTATCTGGTTGTGTGTCTGGTTTTGGTGGCATTTTTATACTTGATAATTTACATTTCCACAAAAATTTAAATCAGATAAAAATTTAGGGTGATATTATTTCAGTCAGTCCATTTTAAATATAAACAGTTGCTTAAGAGTTGTGTATGTGTGTTATGATTAGACTGCAAATTTTTATGCATTTATGAGAAGTTTCAAGGCGCAAAAGTGCACAGAATGCACATAAAATGTAAAAATATGTAAAATATTTAAAGCAGAATATGTACCACGGTCGTACGACTGTGGCATGTATGCATACTTACACACACAACGAACCAGACCCGAAATCGGGGATCTACGGAAGGTTAAAACTTTTGAAATCATTCAAAATCGCTACCTTAGGCGCAAACAGAAGCAAGCATCAATAATTTCATAGAATTCGAATAGAATTGCACTTGATAAGCGTAAACCTGAACTAAAGTTTAGAATAACAGTTTCGAAAAAAAAAGTCATTAATTTAATCTATTTTCATCAAAATTTGTACTCTTCAAAAAGATTTGTTATAACAAATTTGTAAATATACATTTGTACACATAAAATATTTCTTTTACTTGAAAACGCGATTAAAAACTAGATGATTTTAATCAAATTTGACAAAGCTACTATCATATTGTGTAAAAGCTGCAAAGTTAATTCCTACCATTAGTCATTTTTACAAAAATTAAATAATTATAAGGAAAAGTAAATATTTTGTTAATATAGTGTAGTGCTTATAATTCAAATCTAGCATATCCTTATTTTAATAATGTAAGATATGATTTTCAATAAGTTAAAAGACTTTCTATATAACTCAACGAAACAATTTGAATTAACACAATATAAATATATATTTTAAATATATATATATATATAAAACAAGTCACATTAACTTGACATCACAAGCATGTAAAATATTATATACAAAATTATGTTAATTTACAAAATTAACATATCAATCTTCATCCAAGCCTGTGATAGGTAAACCAGCACATTCACTGTGTCTTATACCAAAAGAATACATAGGAGGACGTTTTCCAATATCATATTGAGGATAATATTGTGGTCCTGGACTTCTATCTATATCTGGTAATCCAGTCCTCCATTTTAAACTGAATGCTGGAGATTTACGTTTTGTAAGATTGGCATTTATATTGCTGTAAGCTGCTGGACCAGGACCAATATCTTCTTCTCTAAGTTTGTGAATCCCAGCACTGTAATAGTAAAATATATTAAGATATATTTTATTATAATTATTTTTTGTATCTATAGACAATAGAGCATACAAGCATATAGACTTCAATGGTTTTGAAATATGTTGTCAAGATCAATGCCCTAGATAATTTCATAATTTCTGAGTATAATTTCATATATAAGGAATCAATTGAATATGTATTTTTTTGTATGTATCTCATGCAGCATTAATACTATTTTTTCAAAAACAAGAGCAATGAGATACACACGAGGATGTGTAAGAATATTTACACGTTATTCTTAAATAACAATATCTTATTCACAGTTGCTATTGTTCTTTTGTTCACTCAAAGTCTCAAAATATTCACATATCATAAATATCGAAGCATTAAAAGTACTTTCACTTATATCTCTGAAATTAAAACAGCAGAAATTATATAACTTTATGTACATGTGCATATAAAGTTACCCTGGTTGTGAAATAAATAAATTATTAAATTATTAAGATGTAAATTTACTCCATCAATTTTATAGATCTAAACATTATTTAGTCCCAACTTCAAATTTACTTACGTACATAGAAAAAGCACCTTGAGCTGCTTTGTCAGGAATTTTTGGTCCTATAGTAGTTGGTAAAATATATGCACTTGGACCAGGTCCACTGTCATCTAGTTTTGTTCTACTCCTAGATTTAATAGTATAAGCAGGAGCTCTAATATTATGATTCATTGGGGGACATAACTCTGGATAATGTGCTCCTGGTCCTGGTCCAAAATCACTCACTACATTAAAAAAATTACAATGACTTTTTATAACAGATATGTACCTAAAATATATCAAATTATTTTTTTTTAAACAATCATTCATTGTATCAAAACTTAAACTAAGATTGGAACTTTGAAAAAAAAAATTAAGTAAAAAGTAACTAAAAATTACTGTGTAGAAGATGTGTGGATATGAAGTGTAAAAAAGTTTGTCTAGCTTGAACTACTATATAATAAGCTAAATGAATTGGTTTTCACTTTAATTCATGAACTATTATGATTCTTGAATCATTTTTACTTAAAATTTCATGCATAAAACTCTTTATTATTAAATGAAATATATTATCAATTACTTATTAAATGTGATGATATAAATATACCTACCTTTAAATGGTTCTCGACCAACTATTGTATATGCAGGAGGATTATCTACTCCATGAATTGTTAGTTTTGCAACATTGTATTGTGGTCCAGGGCCAATACTTGGTACATGAAGTTTCGTTCGAGGTCTTATAGTATATGCTGGACCTCTTGGCCGAGATAGACAATGACCTTCATATCCAACTAAGGTTTGCAGTTTATATATAGGAGCAGGACCTACACACACACAATTTTATTATGTATAAAATTGACAATGAGTAAATGTTTGAAAATTAATAAAGAACATTTAAAATATCTATTATAATTTTTTAACAGTGTGAATTATTTGGTAAATCATGGCTGTAATAATTACCACTATAATATTCATTTTGTTAATAAGAAATAAATTTTTTTTATCAATATAACATAATAACATAAATTAGTAAGTAAAGTAAAATGTGTTAAAATCATTAAAATATGCTATAGTTGTAAATAAATATCTGTTACAAAAAATATGAGAATTACAATTTTATTTTATTGACATAAATATTAATGAAATACTATATCTTTATATCAAAATTCTATAAAATCTTACCTTTTATCATGCAACTCAACAACTTTGGTTTATTTTCCTTATCCTCCATCTTTTATAATGAAGAATGTACAAAAAAAATAATTAAAAAATTACGATACAATACAAAAATAAAAACTATTAATAATATGAAATTTGAATAAAACTGACATAAGAACCATATTCAGAGCATTTATACTATTCAATTAAACATTATTATTATGAATTGTAATAAATAAAATTCCTACATACTAGTCCTAAACTAGTAATAAAGTAAATAAATATTAATAAACATTCTATATTTTTTATTTACTTCTGCAATGATGAGTCTCATAACGTGACTTCAAATAACTTGTAAAAACAAATAACTTTTTTATCAAAATATGTTGGTCATCTTCAGCGTTTTAAGAAGAATGTTTAACATTTCTGTCGAATTTGAATAAACATCAAATTTTACATAAATTGTATTATACGAAATAAGGTACAAAATCAATAGTTACCGAGATAGTTTCAAATTAATAACTTAAAGAAATTGCACCATTGGACAGTAAAGAATCCTTATTGGCTTCATTATGAACTTACATACCAGCACCAATGTAATATGAACGTTTGGTGTGGAATAATCAGTCACCAGATCATGACTTTCATGAAATGGGAAAAGTAAATGATATATTTATATAATGATATCATAGTTTCAGTGTTATATATTGTTTATTAATAGAAAACTAATAAACTGTTAACATAAATTGCAGAAAATAAAATCTTTGTTACTTAAATTAGTATTGACGTAGTGCACCACGTCTAATTGCTGGTTGTCGATTTGGTGGTGTTATTGATATATCTAAATAATCACCAATTGTAAATCTGCAATTATAAAAATAAGTAAAATTATCCTGTTTATTTTTAAATTAACTTAAATTAGCTGTAAAATTAACTTAAAAAAGGCATACCGTGCTTGAGCAAGTGTTTTATTGTCATCTGCACCCTTTTGTCCTGAACAAGTAACACCGATTTCCCTCATGCGATATCCAGAATTTCGTAATTCTGGTGTTACTAGTGAAAAATCAAAGTATGTTCCTTTACTTCTAGCATCTGGATTTACTTCTTTAACTAAACCTGTAATCTCTCGTAAGGTTGCATCCATCCTGGTTACATTGAATTAGTTTAAAAAGATTAGGTTCGACATTTCTAAATGTCTTTAACCTTTTTTCAAGTTATAATATATAAATGTATGTGTAATTTAAAATATTGTAATAAAAATATTTTACCATGTATATATTTGTAATTCATTTGAAGGGACATTTCCTCTACTATATTCCATTATATTGTGATGTCTTCCTGTATTACAAAATACCCGGAGTAAAAGTGGACATGTCTGAAAGTTAAATATTATAAAAATTTATAAGATATAAAATAAATACTTGTTCCAAAAAATATTAAATATGAGTAATTTTTTCTAAATTTGAAAGAATTAATTTTCAATCGATATTTCTTGCAAGTTTTTGATGTTACGTACTTTTTCCCTGTCTATGGGTTTTTCTGGTAATTGTTTTTCATCTACTACCATGGACTCTATTGCTGATGTCATGTTTATAATTATTATAAAAATTTAAGAATTGAAATATGATTAATAATAATTATGTTTATATTATCGTGAAGAAACAATAGACCAAAATTCAATATCATATCATCACTTCTTGACGTATGTACACAAATGTTCTAACTACCGTTTACATATGATGTTACGCTATCGTGTGAAGTTGGTTTCATAAGTAGCGATATCGATATGCGAAATTTGAAATTGTCTATTGTGCATACATGGAACGAAATATTGTTTTTTTTTTTAAATACTTAATTTTCCAATCAATCAATTTACTAGACACCTAACAATAGACTATCCATTTCCATAGACCTGTTTACGTTATCTTTTCGTTTCTTTAATTTATATGCAATCACCATTTCAGGTCACATATGCATAGTTATAAATATTGGAGAAGAGGACTAAGAAAGTATATTTTTCAAAAACCAGTCGTGAGGGGCTGCATTCAAAATATAATCATTAATGCAAATTTATTTCCACTTGCAGAATAAGAGATATATAAAGTAATTAAAGAATATTTTATCTCCATTCTGTGGATTATGCATCATTAAAAGAAGCAAAAGGAAAAGATAATTATACAGAATGTTGCAAGAAAATAACAACAATAATATTTTATTTTTCTACATAAACGAATCTGAATCAGTATCATTATCAATATCCGAGTCATTATCATCATCTTTAATCATTAATGATTTTAATTTTAATAACAAATTTTCTTTGGATAATGTTTCTTTTTTGATACAATTATCTTCTGGTTCCTTTTCTTCATTTGTAGCTTCTTCCTTGTTTTCCTTGATACATTTATTCTTGTTACTTGTAGCTAAAACATAGTATATGGTTTGAAATTTAATTTTATACGGGTATGCAATATTATATAAAATTAATTTTTTATATAATTATATATATAATAATATTAATTAAAATACCATTTTTATTCATGTAACGTATGAATGTTCTACGTTTTCTCTCAGATAATCCTTTGAGCAGATTCTGTAGTTCTATATCTAATTTATTAGTTTCTTCTTTATCAGGTTCTCCTTGAACAATGTTACTTTTATTGCCACATTTCGGACAAACTTTATATTGTATAGCACAAGGTATACAGATGTTGTGATAAGCATGTTTTATTGCTTTCTTTTCGCATTTGATACATTTTGCAGCTGCTTTTAATGGTTTATATTTTTTGTATTTAATTTTCCATTCAATTACTTGTTTACATCTTTCACATACATGTGTAACTTGAATGCTGTTAATATATTTTGTTTTATTTGATTTGTCATATAAATCATTTTTGAAAGCAGTTTGATTCTGATACCTTTGTGGTCTTGACCGATTAGCATTTCCTCTTTGTGTGCTCATATTTTTATTTATATTTAAAGTTTCAACATTTTTATGCAATATAGCAATTTATTAAAATATTTTGCAAGTACTTTGTAATACTATAATTTTTTTAGAATATTAATTGTAAAAGAATGTAAATGTTTTAATTTATGTATTGCAATTGTAATTGATATTAATTCAAATATAATTATTTGTACATAAATTTCTATGATATAAAACTATTTTAAAATTCCTTTTAGGGCTGAACTTCGTTTTAGCGAATGTAATATTATTGACTTTTTTATTTAGTCTTATAGTTTTTGATGTGTAGAATTCAAAAATGCAAGATGCTGAATCCACTGGTTCCAAAGTTACGCGTACATAAAATCGAGCATGTTTACCATATTTGACAGGTTATTTTGACGCCATTGACTTCAAAATTCGTCCAATGAATGGAGATGCTGACTATAGACAGAAGCACATGGGTGGCGGCCATTTTGTAGCGGGATTTTGAATCGTGAGTATTGGGTTATATTTGTTATATTGTTATTGTCATTCTTTACTCTCTGGCCACCGCGAGGATTGCGTCCACTAAGTTGAAGTTTACTCTTTTTTAGTTTAATATAACTATGTCAGATTATTTACAATTATATATCTGTATGTTTTAAAATCGTTTGTGCTGCCATCTAATAATAACATATAGAATTATTCGTCTGTGGTGATAGTCGGTGATTGTGTGATTATAATGGTTACAATATGATAGTAGGTTAGTTTTATTCTGTATTATCTTTTATTCCTTTCTAACCTAAAAGAAGTATGATAAGTTATACGAGATATACACACATCTACTATATCTAAAGCATTAACTTTCAATTTACAGTCTGTTATGTTATTTCATATACATATTTGTATGCAATATAATTATTAAATTTTTCATTTAAAAATATATTCAAAACATAAACTTTCACTTTTATTTGCAGTTCCTATTTAAGATTTTATGACGTCTTACGTTTTTATCTTTAGTTTTATATATAAGATTATTTTATTAACGTCATGCAAATTAGAGTAAACTAAAGATATTAAATCATAGCTAATGATTTAATCTTTTATTTATGATGTTATTAATGATATATTTATGATGTTATAGAATTCACTGTATATAATAGATGATACAAATTGATGATAGGATACAAATCATAGATAATTTTGTAAATAAATTTAAAATAATTGTATTTGTTATACTATTGAATTCTTACATAGAGTTTAATCAACATAGTTTATGTGCATCTTATTTTTATAAGCAATTTGGTTATAATTCTGTCAACATTGCAATATGATATAGTGTATTTTTAAAGATGGTACATTATATATTTTAGATTCATGTAATATTGTCTAATTTTAAATAGTTATTTCAATTCTAATTACATAGGGTATTCATAGTGATATTCACTAACATGGAATCAATAATAATAAATAAAGTAATAATATTGTGAGTTTAATCGTAGTTCAATATAATAGAATTTTATGTTGATATCATACTGATTTATTTAATTTTTGAGGTTGTATTTGTTATTTTAAACATATAAACGAACATACAAATCAATGATTAATAATGTAACCTTTGAACAGTTGTGAAAACAGTGGAAATCGTGTTAATAGTGCATTAGTGTATTTGATTTTGTGAACATGAATTTTGTGTTACTCATTAGTGGAACGTATGGAAAAATTAATTTTTTCTACTAATAATGATTGATACGCAATAAATAAAAATGAACACCATGCCTTCTACAAAAAATGAGGTAATTATGAAACATTTATATTAGATATTGTCATAATATCTATTACCTTTCCCCATATAGTTTATTATTTTGTATGTTTGATGATTTATGATTAAGGAAAGTATAACTTTTAAACTTATATAAGTTTACACAAACATCAAATTCAACACAGTTAAACAAATAAATTATATTACGTATCTATGATACTGATATTTATATAGAATATGTATAAAGTATATGTATATTAAAAGCATAAGTTTCAAGTAACACATTTATTTTGAATAAATTGATCGTCATATACTAATATTAGTTGAAATTAATATTTCATTAATATGTATCAATATTCAATATTTGTTTTACTTTAAGTTTCTTGAAAATGCGATCTTCAAATTAGAACTGAATAAATTAAAAAAGATCGATTAAAATGTGTACTTTAATTAATATGAAAAGAACTTCTTATATATTGTTTGGTCTATAATCAGCAAAGTTGACATTAAGAATAAAAGGATTTATTTATGTAAAATCAAAAATATATATTATCCAAATCAAAATGTTATTAATTTCAAATAGATTTAAAGATAACAATTCCAAATTTGATAGTAAAGATGTTAGTTACTTACAAAAAATATATGTATAACATATAAATTATTTGTATGTGTGAAACAAAATTAAGAAGTACTTTTACATAATACAAATACCTTTTGAGAGCTAGTGGTGGAAGAAATTTCAAAAGTATCGATTTCTTAAAAACGATATTTATATATTTTTGTAGATGTAAGGAAAACATGTACGTATGATTTTTTGTTACGAAATTGCGGCAGTTCAAATATCGATAATTTTGCGGTAACAGGGTAGCGACCCTTTAATTTCGCACACCAGTGTATTATTTTGACTATCTTCTTAATGTAGTATTTAGAAAAAAAGTGTGATAGCAAACTTATAATTTTTTAGAAGTATATTTTATTACTCGAAGGTAATACTAGATTACGTAATAAATTAGAATGCGACATTCAAAGTTCTGCGATTGTTCCGCGACTATTTTATAATATAACAGATAATGGAAATATACATATCCAGGATGGGACAGATGAAGTATTACAAGCTGTTTTCTCTGAAGCGATTGCAGATATCAGCTTGAATTTTCAGTAGTTAAATGATGCAGAGAAGCTAATATTTTAAAGTGTAAGATATTGCGCGAGTGAGACAGGTGAAACTCCTACTTTTTTTTTTCAAATGTGATGGCATGTTAATTTTTTGATATTCGGGCAGCTGTTATCAATTCTGGCAACTTTTATCTGTGGCATTTCTTTTTTTATTTTGTATAGTTAAGGAGTTATAGCGGAAAATAGCTTATACAAGTGTCGAAAGATATCAAAAGAAATATATTCTGTTTCGAAAATTATTTTTCAAATACGTCACCTGATTTAACACCAGTTAGCTTTTTTTATGGCGCTACATAAAGAAAAAAGTGACGGTATCGGTATCAGTTATGAAAGAGGATATGAAAAGAATTTATACCGTATGTAAATCCATAACTACAGCAATGTTATCAAAAGTTCGCAAAGCTGTTATCACAAGAATAAATGTGTGTTTGGAAGTGAATGGACAATTATTTGAATAATAAAATAATTTTCAAATAAATTTCAGTTGATAGTTTTCGACATCTTTACGGAACTCCCCTTCCGTAAGGTATTTTCTGTTATAACTCCTTCACTAATAAAGTACAAAATAAAAAAAAATACCTTAGATAAAAGTTGTTAGGTTTGAATATTGGAAAATTAATATGTTATCCCATTTAACAAAATTTCAACTTGACATCTGCAATGACTTCGAAGAAAACAGCTTGTTTATACTGTATCTTCTCCACCCTGTATAATAATAAACAATATACAATATTATGTAATATTGTTTGCTTATGTCCATTCATCGACTTCGTCTGTTGTTGATCATTAGCCACGAATCATTATTGTGTAAAGTGGGTTCCACATCACCAAATATGTCACTGTGTTTGCATTAATCTCATTATTTGATCATTATTTGATATTGTACAAAGGAAATATTATATTACAGGAGAAAGTTATTTTGGAAGCAGATACTGTTTTTTTGTTAATGAAAAAAGGATTTCCTATATCTCGTAATGTAAGAGCTCAATGGATGTTAGAACATTTAGATACTGTGATAAGTATCCAATGTTCAAGTTTTAAAACGAGGGAAGCAGCAGAACTAGAAATTGTATCAGTGTTACCGAAAAATAAATCTGGATCATGGTCCCCCGAAACATGTCATCAGTATCTTTACAAAGTAACTTCTACAACTTCGGTAATATTTCTGGCGCATAAGTACAGGATGGTGTTTAATCTAGACTTAAGTCCATCACTCGCAACTGTGGTAAGTATGTAGTTCTAAATTCAGTAAAATAATTAAGATAAAGAATCAAGTATTATATTTTTTTTTATTTTTATTAACGATAAAAGATTATAACTTGGACGTGAATTTATGTAATTAAATTAGCGTTAAAGTGTAAAATGTAAGGGTAGAGTTTCCATACACATTTCCAAACGCACTAATTAATAAAGTATCTTAATGGTTTTATTTAAGCGTAATGATTTGGTTAGTTGGTTGTTAATAATATACTAACATTTTTATTCATCCCTTTTTTCTCTGCCACAATATCTTTTCTTTTTAATGTTAATAAGTAAATTTAATAGCGTTACTATTGCCGTAGTACCTTTCGTAATATATACGATTCTGTTCAGGAACTAATGTAGCATATAGAATTAATAGTAGGAGCTTATATAGGATGTTAATGAATTTGTGGACACTTTTGAAGGATCAGGGACAAACAGGAAAGTTGATATACAAAAATATCAGTCGAAGTTTATTTTTTCAAGTTATAAACAATTTCGTTTTCGCTAGGAATCCCTTTTCAAACACAACTAGCTTTACGCCGTTGTACAGATTCTGCGAACCTTTCACAGTGTCATTTACCTAACAGAGAGTTGCGGAACGAAAAGCTTCCAAAATTACGTATCATTTTGGATACGCTATTGATTATATCCAAGTGTAAACACAATGCAACATATAAAGATAGGTGTATTGTTATAAAAAAAAAACTTTTTATTGTGCAAAGTAATAACATTTGATGCTTAATAAAGTTTAGATACTGTGGGAAATTCGGTGTTGTAAGATGATTGTTTAAAATAGGTAAATTGCTGCATTATAGTCGATCTCTCTACTCACTGATGAGGATTAGCTGTGTACATAGATCAGTGATACTGTGGAGCATCTGACAAACATTTCTTTCTCGGTTACACTCTATATTTTTTACTCTGATCTTTGCACGAATAAAATCTGGTTGACGCTGTATATCATACTAATAGTACTTAAATAATATAAAATAATACTAAAAGTACTTAAATATTTGCTACCTCACCGAAGATCACAAGGGGTAGTTGCAATTTCGTTTTCACTTTGATCATATACTGACACTACATATATCTAAAAAAAAAAAAAAAAGTATACGTATTATAACTTGTAAAAATTCTTAAATTTAAAATATATTTATTAAAATGTTATATAATATAAAAAGTCTTTTCTCGTATATTTATTGTTATTATAGGACATACAACATGGTGAAATAGTCATAGATGAAGTATATATGGCTACTAAACATTTCTTGGAAAGCATTATTAGACCCGTAAGTAATAATTTGTTATTTGAAAGTCATATAATATCGCGAAATATGTACTACTTCTATCGTGCGGTGAATTCAAACTTTCGACCAGCAATAGATATACCTTACGCGTAATATAATAGCCAAATTTCAAAAATGCATATAAGATTATAAAAGTTTAAAACATCTTATGATCAAACCGAGTTTTGATTGAACCTCGACATTTTTATATAGAATCCCTTTAAGAACTATTGTCACAATTTATATATTATGTATACCTATAATTAAAAAAATTAAGACTAAATGAATGTTCTATATGAATATAAAATTATTGCACAAACGAGTTTAATATTGTTGTAGTTCACAATACCGGGAAGTAAAAGAATAATGCAACCAGAGATTTATGTAACCATAATAGCCCATACACCATTTTTTACAAGCCCTGCGCAGCAAGTATTGGTACAAGGTTGGCTTGTAACTTTGGATAACATTAAACAGCTTACAAATTTCATAGAAAACCAACTTCATATATTAGAGGAGAAAGTGGCATGTGTTACGGCTGTAGCTAGTCAACAATTGGAAAATTTAAAAGCTGAAAACGAACGTTTAGTCGGAGGGCTTTTTGAAGAGAACAATACTTGTCTAAATAAAAATAATAATGCTTGTGTTACTAATACTTCGATAATCTCTCCGGAATCAAGCTTTATCAATATGTTGAGATATGGAATGTTAGCGCTTACTCTGCTACCAGAACATAGTTGTGCACGTAAGTATTATGAATATATATGTGTATTAACACATATTGGAATAGGGAGAAAGAATATATGTATAAACAGAAATACAAATATACAGAAGAAATATAATTCTTGTATTTGTATAAATGTAGGATATTTTTTGAATTCTTATTTTGGTAAACAACACTAACATTGAATTTCATAATATCATGTACATTGCTTTTGTCAATCAAATTATGGACAATATATAGTACTACGTGCATTGTTTTTTCAAATGTTCTATAAGGAATAATAATAAAAATGGAAATATAAGGTAATTCATTCCATTCGGATGTATCCGCGTGAATTTTCCGAGTAATTTTCCGGGTTGATTTAATTCATTCATAGATCGGTAGATTGTAATATTTGAGTATGTATATTGTATAAGGACTTTAAATTGTTGTAATATAAAAAAAGCATGTTAACTATGTATTATATTTTTTTTTACAAAATTTGTAAACTATGTGTCTTAGAATTTTTCGTTTTGGTGAAGTTCATTTGATTGAAAATCTACTGAAGCTTTTGTGTTATGAATTTTTAAGACCTCATACCCTCCTTTCTACTAGATTCTCAGTACGTTGTGATTTTACAAGGAGCACAGAGGTCTTGTATAATGCGGGGGTGGACGACGTAGTGCAGCGATTTAGATAATATTGAAGAAAATTTAAATAACTGGAAGAATATATTGTTCAAAAAAGTTCATGATTTTTCAAACACGTCTTTATCCGAAACATCTATTTGTCTACACATATATAATTGTCCATGTGTTCGTTTAGCCTTCGATTCAAGAAACATGAGATTACGATATATTAATTGCTATTAAGCTCGAAATTTTATACACAGAAAAGTTGTTTAACATATTTAAGTTCGCTACATTACAATGTGTATATCTGTAGTTAATTTCCAATTAGCACTAATGCTAAATTAGTATTTTTTATCTGATACAACAAAAATATTGCCGATAATAGTAACTAGCTATTATTTCGGACCCAAATAATTTCTAGATGCAAATATTCATTACGAATATTTTGTTTATTCCGAAGTATAAAATATGACTTTAAATATTGTAACACTGTTTCAGAATTTGTAATAATATCGCAATATAATGATAACAAGATTTTTATTATTAAAATTAATTAGAACGGTACTGAATTTTTTAGATATGATAATTGTGTCGGATGGTATAGTAGGAAATACCGACGTTCATGTCTTAGATTCTGTTATACAACAGTTACGTGCAACAACAATTGCATGCAGTTTTCTACATGTTGGAAGTACATATCATCCACACTGTGCTGATGGATTAGTCCCATATCAAGATTTATTACATTTCATTGCAAGAGCTACATTGGGTACTTACATGTCTTTTATTCCATATCCTGTACGTAATATTTCATTACGTTATTTTTATATTTAAGTAAGAAAGATATTAAATATTGTATTATTATCAATCTCTTTTATGGAAGTAAAAATTACTAAATATTCTTTACTTTTCATTCGAAATTGTTAATGGTATATTGTTATTATGTATTATTTAGTATATATCGAAATTTAACTCGAAAATTTTATTTATATTAATTTTCAACACGTACATATATCTCAGTTCTCTACATCTACAATTCGGAACGTTCGTCCAAGTTCAGATAGAAAAATCTATATATCCCAGATTTTCTAGTTGAAATATTTGAATTTATATCGAGATAATTTTACACAGTATGTGCATCTCAAATAAAAATGTGCTATATTATTGAACTTGCAAGCTTTCGAAGAATATTTTGTTATAATTTTACAGATAACACATATGTATATGTGCATATTTATACTTAATTTATAGTAATTAAGGGCACATACACGTTTATATATACATATAATATATAGAATATATTTTATAAATTAACTGACTTTTGCAGGTAGATTTAAACGAAACCGAAATGAATGTTTATCACAAAAACTTTTTATGTTGGCAATTATATCGTGAAGTATGTTGTAACATTGCACCAGATTATTCAAACTGGCATTCTAAGAATTTATTATTTTATGGAGAAAAATCGACACAACTTCTACAGAAGAAACAGATTGAAAATAAAGTAACATGTACATTAAGTAGTTTATTATGTTGTCGTCTCCGTGAGGGATACTTGATAAAACGTGCCAATGTGAGAGACGAAGTACTTGAAATTTGCTTTGTATTATTGTGGAAGTCTAGTGTTTTATTAGAATATATAGTAACATGCCCTTGGTTAACAAAATCATTATCTGCATCTAATACAATACAGTACACGATTACTACAGAAGGTAAATCAAAGTAAAATGTATTAACATTATTTTAGGACTTCTTGATCGTTTTCAAATATTCTAATATAATAAATAATAAACCAACTAAAAGTAAAACACTCTTTATGTTAAAAGCAAATTTATTACAGCTCCTTACGAATTTTTACACGATATCACTTGTTTATCGAAAAAGCCATTGAAATCGCAATATCGACAAAGTGTTGTCAATCGATTTTGGGCAACTTTAACATCTTTAACAGAAGGTGACAGTATGCTTGCACACTTTAGTTGGTTTCCTGAATTTGGTTGGACTTGGTATAGTGTACCAGATACAATCAGAAGCGGCATGCCAGTTTTTTATTTATCGGCTTATCCTTCACCTAGTACGGTGCAGCTTAGGTATGTTTGTAAATTGAACTTTGTATCTATAATTTTTAAGGGTGATTTTATGAGTGACTAAATAAACAAATAAATTTTAGTAACTAAATAAATAAACACACGAATATTTGGCATTATTAAACTATAATACAATTTGAGTAAACGGAAGCTAAGTTCATTTAAAAAAATTTATGCACGGAATATACTTATTTTTAGCGACGCTGCATGCCCACAATTCGGACAAATTTGGCAACCTGTAGTGTCTTTAAATCCTTTACAGTGGGCTCGTTGGATGCACACACAAAGAGTAACGTTAATTTTATCACATGATAGACCATTGCCAAGGCATTTACATCAAGCAAATCAAAGTGGTCGTTTTCAATGTGTTCAAAGCCGCCAGGCAGCTGCTGTCCTTTATGCTATGTTAAAGAATTGGGCAACTTTCGTTCTCGTCGAAAATCATACATATGTACAGTTTATTTATCGAGAAGGGGATAAACCCCCAGTTTCATTCTCGCTGATTCGTATTAATTGTAAAGCTCTCTGTGTCATTCTTAACATCGCATTCGCAGCTGGAACAGAAGGAGTTGTTCGACATAATGTTGTCGTCGATCTTTTAGATCGATTGTCTAAACTTACTTTACCAAATAGACCTACGGAACAAAAAGAAATACCTTCTTGTACCATTGTCCATAAATCTTTGGAGAAGATATTAATTAGATACGAGAGAATGCCAACTGATTTGAATTTAATTGTATTCCCCGATGCGGCTCAAACTATTTCAACGAGACTTACACCAATGTTAGGTGGAATTTTAACGACTAGTTTGTCTAGATATTTATACCATAATCGATGGCTTTGGCATGTAAAACGGCCATTCGTACAAACCATTCCTGGAATTGTATTACCACGATTGAATATAACTGCGATCGCAAGAATTCTTTCCACAATTACAAAGTAAGTACTTTATATTAATAATCCTTTTTGCTATTCTTCATAATAACTTATCTTATTTTGTTTTAAAGAAGTTTTACATTAACGTTATTGTTTTATTTTCAATTACACCAGAAAAGAAATAATTCAGAATATTATATATTTTTATTCGTAGAATGCGTTTGGCCGAGGGTTTCAGTTTCACATATTCAGCGGCGGGTATTATAAACATGGTGCTTGAAGTACAAATGAAAGGAGCTGGTGAAAATGATACATCATACCCGTGTATTATTCAATATATTTTATTTCCGCCACATATTATATCAAATACAACATTAGAACGCGATAGTGCATCGGAAGAAGATACTGACGAAGGTAAAAATATCGATATTTGTAGAAATAATTATTATACTACATTATATTATTTTATAATATAAAGAAAATACTTGTGAATAAGTAGTATATAATCAAAAGAGCTGTAACATTCTTTGTAAGATAGTTTTCTCCTACATTTACAAATATATTATGTGTAAAAATGATTGCTTCTCCATAAACTTTTAAAATTTGTGCATTTTTAAAGCTTTATTATTTATCAGTACATCGACCACGAAAATGCGTATATATAGCTATTAGATAATAAATGTTTCTTTGATAATAAATCTGTACACATTTTAGGTACTGCAGATGGTGAAATAAGCGTAGAAGATGCTGAGAGTTCTGGCGATTTTCAAATTATTTCTGAGATTTGGATTGAACCACAGTGTGGCTTTTCTCAACTACCTGTACAATCCACAGCAACATACATGCATCTTTTGCAATATCATGAGATTCCAGATGCCGTGAGTATATGTACTTTATTATGTATAATTAATCTAAACATCTGACATCTTTCTCCCTCGAATCAGTCTAAAACTTTCGGCTGAGACCGCTTGACTTTTTCAAACCCCTATTATTTACTGAAGTATCTATATGCTCTCGATTAGCTAAGCTAAGGTGAGATTCTTTCTTATCTCCCTGTGTTTACAAATTGAAAAGTGAGATTTATAAACGCATCGCTTTACGAACATACGAGTATGATATAATTATGTTCGTATATAAATTTCACCCAATCTTTCCCTTTCTTCTACGTAGAGAAAATCTTTATAAATAGTAATGCCGGTTTCGTATCTCCTAAAACCTTTACTAATCCTGCCGGATCAGGTCTTTTATCCACTTGCGACTAATCGCGTGCAACTACAAAATCCATTATCGTATATGGCATGCGATTACGGGTCACGCGCGACTGCAAAGTTAAGGCTTACCGTGATAGATCAGTCGCATATGCTACAAAAGTATATGGAATATATACGCGGTGTGTCCACGTGTAGGACACTTGGTCGTGACTGAACATTGTTTTGCTACTAGAATGTGAGAAATTCTCCTGATGAAGTATTAATATATAACACTATTAACTTGTAATACTATATAATATTATATAGTAATAGTATATATATAATAATATATAATACTAGAATCTATAATATCTTTAACATTAATTAATACTATATCGTCTATCGTAACACTACATATGTTTATTTGTTAATATTTGACGGGAACAAAAAATTTAATTATTCCATTTATTAACATTTTATTTTCAATACTAATAGTTCTTCCACTTAAATAGACTAATAACTTCTTATAAGGAATTCCATGATAGGTTGATTAATACGTTAAAATATGTATGGTTCCATTAAAAAGAATAAAGTTGATCTTTGCTCGATTCCCGAACAATTCTCACAACACATTCACGAAGATTCAAAGTGATACGAGATTGGCAACTTGGTCAAAGACGATTGATTATTTTTTAGAGAAAGATTTAATCATCTAGGTAACAACATTCAGACAACTGTGCAGTAATTTCGACAAACAATATGTATTTCCAAATTTTATGCTTTCGCCTTTCATTGTTTCAATAGCAAACACCGTGTCACAGATCTCACCACTGCGCAGCGAGGTCAGCTGCGGTGTCAAACGTGGTGTAAAAATCCATTGGTGCAAAAATATTCCCATAATCAAAAATCTATTATCTTATAGATAATTGAACTTTTGGGTCATGATGCATTGTGATCTTTTCTCACATTCATTACTTTTCAACTCTGTTATACGGTTTTGCTCAACTTAACTAATTTGCGGCAAATTTCATTTTGATACCTCCGATAATTTTAGAATTCTACCTTACTCAATTTACGCTTCATTTATATATTTCTCAATAATGTATTTATAGATTGTCTAACACTAATTTCGGCATCACGCGCGGCTCAGTCGCGTTACTTGTCGAGTCACGCGACTAGTCGCAAGTGGAAAAGAGGTTTTAGGTCTGAAATCCACCATTGCATAAAAAGATCTTAATAAATGTTTTTTTTTTGTTTAATACGGCCCTAATTATGAGTATGAATGTAACAGATGATTTTCTACAATAAGCAATTGGAAGCGCTATAATCGAAAAAACTAGCTTCTTTTTTTATTTATCGGTTTATATCTTGGAACTGAGCGGTTATGGAGAATAATATTTCGTGTGAGAGTTGTAGATGATTAAACAACCTACAAAATTAGATATGTTTAGTTAAGACGACACCGTTAGTTGAGCAAAAAATTGGCTTTAAAAATTAAAATGTGTGACTTTCACAGACAGGATGTCTCTGTGAAGAATTTGTTTTGTATTTTTAGTATTTATGCAGGGTATTCCGAAAATCGTGATACAGGTCAAACGGTATTTTTTATACTAGACTTCGTTTTCCAAAAAATCGACTGCGCAATTTCGTCAAGTACACTTGAGAGGCAATGACAATCAGTTGAACGAGTTTCTTCGCAGTTAGATACTTTATTTAGTTTTAATACAGGATTTCGTTTACAATAAAATCAATTATGAAGTTCCGTCCACTTGACTCTCATTACGTCTGAAGTGCACGTGTACATAGTGCACGACTTCGTAGACCATTTTTTTGAAAATGAAGCGAAACAAAATGTTACACATCTGGATGCACATATATATATATATATATATATACTATTCATCCTCACAAATAATAATAATACGTTTTTTAATTATTCTTCTGTACTTTAATATCAAATAACAAAACTAATTATTCTAGTCAACGCTCATACCGCGCTGAATACACTTTGGTTCTTCTCTCTTCTTCTCCTCCTTCACATCTTGGTTCTCTCATCTGAGTACACTCCGTGTGGTTCTTGGCTTTTTTATTTTCCCAACCTTCTTCATTTTTCTGAATAATCTGTGATCGTATACATCGAAAAAAAATATTTTTAGTTTTACAGCACTGTTACCATACATTGTATCATACACGTACAAATAAATTAGCCTGTTTCAAAACTGGAAGAAATCACATTTCTTCATATGCAGAAATTTTATAACAGACTAATATCAAAAATTATTATTCTACATTTTCGACTTCCGTCTCATGGGTATCATCCTCGTTCAGTTTATTCCGCCGAGCAGAGTACTCAAGTACTGTGGTATCGGGAAAATCCCGATAGGTAGGAAACAATAAAAGCGCTAATAGATCGGGAGAGATGGAAATCCCGATGAGTCGTATACCTATGGCCCTTAAATTAAAAAAGGTGTACTTGATCATCTTAGGTCAAGAGTGGTATAAAAGATAGCCGTCAGAGAGCTGCGGCAGTAGTGATTACTCAGGAGTTGTGGAGTAGTTGCTACTCAAGTGTTGTCGAAACGCTATGAGTTGTCGTGAGGTTGTACGTTGTAAATCGTAAGTTGTAAGTTGTAAGTCGTAAGTTGTAAGTTGTGAGTTGAGTTGTGAACCATCACCTTAGTTACTTTTGATTGTACCACGTTGCTACACTAAGTTCTAATTCAATAGCTATAGTTATCTGTCTTCAAACGAAATAAATATATCTATCAAATAGGGAAAAACCAACCCTGTAGTACGAAGAAACTCGTTCAGTCAACTGTTGTTCTTCATACTTCTCAAGTACACGCGTACGTGACGAAACTTTATCATCGATCTTCTCGAAAACAAACCCTTGTATCAAAAATTGTCACTTTACATTTTCAATTTACTTTTGCACGGGCAACCACATCCTTTCGGCTTGTACAACAATTTTCGGTACAGTCTGTATATGTCATACTTATCATGTGCATTATTACCATTTAATAAAAAAATCGGCTTTCCAAGTCGCAAAAACATAACACAACGAAATACAAAATGCTAAATTGCCGAGTTATAACACTTTAATAAAGGAATTTGAGAATTTCGTTCTAAAAAATATGAACCGTCTCGTTGATCTACACCAAATTTAAAAAAATACAAAAATGAACAATTATAGTGAAGATACATCTAGAGATATTAACAGCCGTTACGATTAGCACCTTACTACTTTTTCACCTTTCTTGCCAAGCGCACGAGGCCGCAAGACGAGTTGCCTTACTCCCACCACGGGGTTCCGGATGAATGCCCTTGGCACATCGCGCATTTGCATCAACTTTCGGTTTCTGTTCCCACAAGATAGTTCATTTAATTCATTTCAAATTGTATGTATCATAAACTTTAAACCTTTTTCTGCACCTTTTGCAAATTTCAGCTTTTAATATCGAAGTATCTTTGAGACATGAATTTAGAAGAAAAAAAAAAGAAACGATTGTATCTCGACTCCACATCAACGTAAAGCAAAATTTTGTCCAAATTCATGCAAATATAAGCGTTTTTCAATATGAAAAAGCCATTCTTGCTAAGTAATTATTTCAAAAGTAATTAGTCCATTTATAACTTATAAGGCGATTTCCAAAATACCTATTGCAATTTTGATTAAATATTTCAATTGTTTATTAATATCTAAATCATGGAAGAGTCATTACAACCGGAAGTAACGATGTTGCTTGCCTGTGGCAGCCTACAGGAAGCGTTCAGTATTTTACTTAATAATTTGATAATACAAAAAGTTTTCAACCGACGAGGCAAAACTTGGAGGTATTTGTTTGGGAATACTGGAGCTACCTCACTTATGATTTTCAACAGTATCTACGCATTTTTCACCGAGATTTCCTTATCTGGAAAAAATCACACCTTTTAATTTTTTGCAGTTCAATCAATCGTGCCATCTTGACAAAACATACCTCATTTTGTACGGTATTTAATCATTTATAACTTTCACACGAAACATTATTGTCCATATCCGTTCAATTCCAAGATATAAGCCAATAAGTCGAAAAACAGGTCAATTTTTTCGATTATAGCGCTTCCAATTGTTTATTGTGGAAAATCATCTGTTACGTTCAACATACCCTCATTTCTAATCATAATTAGGACCGTGTTAAACGATAAAACATTCGTTAAGATCTCTTTTATAATTCACGTCTAATTCAAACAATCCTGCGTCAAGTCGACCATCGATGATTCATTTTATTTTTAATATGATGAAAATCATGAAATGACTCTGGGTTGGGCCCGGTGTGGTATATAGGAATTTTACAATTAAAACCACTATGGTGACCGTCCTCACCTCGTTTGGGAGACCAGCTCGAGGATGAACATAACCGATCCTCTTCCCGTGTCACGGTTTCTCACTCCGGAAATAGGTTTTACAACCTCTTAAGAATGTGTTGAACTCCGTGGCTTCGCGAGAGCACACCACGATCATATAAACAGATCTTGACTTGTCAACACCTTAACCAAACGACAGGCTGAAGAGACATTTTTCAAAAATTTTGATTATGTCAAATATCTGATACAGTGAGAAATCGTAATACAGCCTTTTTTCTTCTTTCTTTCATTGCAAACAATTCATTTTTTCATTTTAAGCAATACAAAAAGTGATATTTATTAGAATTATAAAGTTTGGAAAAATGTCGTTTGGGGCGAAAATGACCCCGATCTTTTCCACTTGTAGAGAGACCATGTTCATAACGTTATTTACTTAGTGATACGTTAAGAATGCTTGATTATCTTTCTATTTCGAAATGCTATCAGTGAAATAGATTGATCAGATCATTGGTCTGTACATATAAATATGTACATATATATTTATAATTTAATATAATTTTTGTACATATGTTATATTATTTTTCAGAACAAGTTTTATTGATACTGTATTCATGGATACGTGAATAATATAAAATATTTATCATAGTATTTATACTATAATTTTAATTATAGTGTATAATCCACTTTAAAAAATATGCTTCTCAGGAAGATATGAACAAAATTTTATGTTTATTTGCCTACAAATAACCTTGATGTTCATTTTATCCTTGACTTTAGCTAATCCTAATTTATGATAAGATCCTTCGTTCAAAGGTGGAATACGCATTGATAAGTTTGAGTTAATTTTAGCACGTTTGATTTCTTTTAGATTCCTGAGTCTTGTGTTTTATAACACATATTATAATACATATTAATGTAAATACTTTTAACTTAAAAACGAACAAGTTTCTTTATACTTTTGATTTTTATACCAATCCGTATTTTTAGAAACACAACTAAACAAATAGAATCTGGATAGATATTTTTTTAATTCTCTAAATATTATAATAAATACTATAAGTTTGATGTTTATACTATTCATCAGATTGTACATTTTCAAAATATACTAATGATTGTTACAATATTGTTTGGAATTTATGATACTTCAAATATCCACTGGATTCTACTATATTTAATTTTTAACTATCTGCTTTGAAAGTTTAAAGATTTTTTGTATGAGAAATTATCAAACAATTTCGATAGAAATATATTATAAACATAGTATACGTACTTACATTTGTCCATAACAGGACAAAGAATTTTATAATGATAAGTAAATTAAATTACATTTATAGGGATTAATATAATATAGTTGTATATGCATCATCGATTATATAAGTAAATTTAGCGCTTTTTTTTTTTAAAGAAAACATGAACATTAATTCAGTCTCCTTTTCTTTTTGAGTCTCCGCTTTTTCTTTTATGAAACATATTTGGTATTGAACGTGAATGGATTTGATTTATCTTTAATCTTATCTTTTCTTTGGTTATGATGTTAATACATAAAATGATATAGCCATAATGATGTTCTTCAAAAATATACAGGATAAGATTTGATTCTAACTGGTTGCCAATGGTCACAGTATGATGTTATCTACTTTGTTTTCAATTTTATTCTTATTTGAGATAATGATACAATTGCAACTTTTTGGATAAACAAAGAAATTCCAATTAAGCTTTGCAATTGAAATTAATCCTTTAGGTATTAGTCTTTTGATATAAAATCATTCTATATAATTCGTCGATGAAGATATATCTTTTATATATAACGTTTAAAGTATTTTTCGTTAATGTCAAACGAAAAGCTAATAAACAAATTTGATCGCATTAGATCTTGCTATAAAATTGTGTAATTCAATTTCTTACCTTATCTGTAATTAAAGTAGAAAGTAAGAGTTTTCTTCTATGTTATTAAGAATACACTTTATATATAAGATAAAAGTTATCTAAGTTTTCGTTACTTGGAAAGTGATTACCAATCACCAGAAGACCAAACTTCAAGGTGCATTTGTCGATATGTTTTCGCTTGCCATTCTTTTCTATTATTTCTATTATCTATCCTGTGTTTATTACTTTACCTTGTTCCGAGCCTGTACCGCCTATGAAATCTTCAATTTAACGTCTTTCCTTACCATTCATCTTCTATTTATATGTTCCCTAACAAAGTCTCGTATTTATTGATATGTATGAACAATTTCATTGATTGTCCTACTCTACTCTTGTACGTTTCTTCTTTATACTTTACTACTCTTTGTGGCGATGACCACATCAGTGTTAAAATATATAAAACACAAGAATCAATGGTATATTTTGTTTTCCAAAACTTTTTCTTTTTGGAAAGTGTACAAATAGTCATATGTAAACTACTATCGTGTTTTAGTAAATTCTCTAATTATAATAAGCACAATCAATCGATCCAAACTAACGCAAAAAGATCTAAGGTATTACACTCTTATTAGGTACAGTAATAGATCTCACGAGTACCTGTAGGCATCTTTAACTTGAAATCAATTTACTTGTAACATCTGAAGATCACTTTCAAATACATTAAAAAGTTAAATATGATTTTTCCGCTACAGAGTTGCGCCTTTTATGTCGCTTTCATGCTCATGAAATTCTCAGTTTCGAAGATGGTCAAAAGCGTGTATTGTTCTATCTTTTGTAGCACTAAATTACAACTTGATTGTATGGCATTGACGTGCAAAAAGTTACATGAATATGTACTTACCCTAAATTATATACATATATTATATCCTCGCGATATTTCTGTTTACGACAAAGAAATTGACAATTTCGTTAACCTTATTACAAATGCCCTGTGATATCATATACTCAGTAATAAGATAAATATTTTTTAAACATATATTGACAAATGACGAATAGGAAAAGATAGTATTATTTTTTAAGTCTCTTTTGATAAACCGTAACGGATATATATTTTATGGCTTTATTTCATTTTCCTGCACGTTTCTTTAGAAAGTTCAGTCGAACCATCCTTAATTCGACTGTCCTATTTAACAGTATTGAAAAATGTTATAAAACAATTCGTTATTTAATTCCATACTTGTCTTATCATTATATTTTCATATGTTACCATCTTACATTTTTTTTAATTACTTCAGTTTAATAGATTAGAAAAATAACATAATAGTTTATATATTTCATACTTCAAACGAAACATTTATAGTTAGAATTGAAATAGAAAAATTTAATAATTTACAAAATTATTTTCATATAGATTATACTTATATAATTATATAATTGTTTGTATACTTATATATTTATATTTAGTTTGTGTAATCCGTAATATTAAATAGAAAAGTAGTAAAAGAAGGCTAATAAAGTAATATTTCCGGCAAAAATAAGGAGCAATATGTGTATAAAGTTGTCTATCACTACGTGTCGTTATCATTGTTGAGGTGGGGCTTCGATATCGATGAGGGTACTCAGAACAAGATTTTTCTATCAGTTAGCTCAGGTATATATAAAGCCCACCACGTAGTCGACTGTTTATTAGTGTTCTGATTACTTTTTTTTTACATAAGAGGTTTTCTAACGTTCATATCGTACCGTACATGCACAAATCTTTGCGGTTTTATGTGAGTGGGACGTTTAAAGAGTGATAAAGATCTTTAGTATTTGTCCACAAAATAATTGCGATTGGTTCTTCTCAGGAGCTCCCAAGTGTCGGTGAAATTAACCAGTGACATTTTGAAATAATTCTTTGCTAGTAGTATTTGACTTTAGTTTTGCTACATTTCGTTGCTGCGGGGGTCAGGTATGTTAAGAAAACGTTGGTCCAATATCACAAAAATATCGAAAAGCTGAAAAATTGTGGAACTGTATGTGTACATTTTATAATTGGCTAAAAATGTTGCAGATTCGTAATATATGATTTCACATATCGATTAGAATTGGAATATGTTGATAAAATTGAGATCCTACGTAAGTAAGTATTTGAATTCTTGCGATTGATTTAAAATTAATCGGAAGATAAATATATTAAAGTTTGATCTGAATAAAACACAGTACAATTGTGATACATATTTCGTAGCAGAAGCAATGTAAGTTTATTCCATCGACAAATACGTTAATAATTAATTGTTTTTAATTATTTAGAAATTGTTATCCTATCTTGCGTACATTCTGTTATTTATAGTTCTATTTAACGTTTCACGTATCACTATTATTAAAAGATTGTTTTTCTATCAAAATTCAAATACGCAATCGATATTTGGTGAATAAAAAGAGAAGTTTTTTTCCAGTAAAGATTACAAATTTACCGAAATCTTTTAAAAGATTTCTAGGTGAGCTGGCAAAAAGAAGTTGATTTCCTTCGTTGATACTGCATGGGCGTTGCATGGGCTGTGATCTGCATGACTTGCAGTTGGAAGTGAGGATCTAGGCAGTGAGCAGCAGCGCTCTGATAACTTGCCAGATCTAACTCTTCCAGCTCAAGGTCTTGTTGATTATCATCTTTTCGTAAGAAATGGATATTTCTCGACATATCAAAATCGATATCCAAATCGAAATTCAAACGAGACATCAGAATTGAACAATATATAGAAGAAAGGGGTCATGGTTCAAGTGGAGAAGTGGTCTCTACGCTTTGAATTGAAGTGAGATTCAACTCCTCCAACTTAATCCTGATCCCTGAAGTTCTACGTTTCTTTATTCTTTTTCTTCTCTATCTGCAGAATATCTTTTCGCTACAGATGTATCAGTAATGTAAGTGAAGATAAGTGAAGCTTTCGTGGAATCATTCTATTGGCGCTTCTTAATACCTTGCTGGACAGGCATGTTGCAATAGCGATAAAATCTTTTAAAACGGTTCTTATCGTGAAAGCGTTTAACTGCGTATAATTGTTCGTGCGATTCAATTTAGTCGATAATATTCTTTGTGCGTTACAAATGTTTTCTTTACGAATATTGTTTTTTTCAATTTTATTGTCAAAACACTTGTATCCCCTTGTATCTTTAAAATATATCGAATTTTTATAAACTGCATTACTTGAAAGTTGAAATAAATATTTGTTATGACATTCACTATTGTTCAAATATTTACACATCTGTCTATTATAATTATTCGCCAAATTTGTATACCATTTTTTCTTGTGTATTCAAGAATTTAAAGGTTTAAAGAATAAGGTAAGCTAAGAGTCATCTTAAGACGCAAGGCAAGGATTATGTATAAATTAACGAATAAAAATAAATTAATCGTTTACATAAAATTTTAAATATACTTTAAACGTTAACAAATTTAAATTATTTATATTTTCTATGCGTAAAAGATTTAATCTTTTCTTAATGAGTAAATATGAAAACTTTATAAGAGCTGTTGTCTTATACTTCACAAATATTATCGTTGTTTTAATACGTTGTTCGTGTAATATCAATATTGTATGAAATGAAAAATAATTTGACACCAGATGTGTCTCACAATTTTTTAGCATATTTCCCATTTTTACTTCCCTTCCATAACAAAATATATTAGATATGCAATATCTATCGTCATGATCACATATACTAAAATAAATAATTCATAATTATATATTACACTTATAACTCGAAAATAAAAAATAAGAAGTTCGTAGTATGGACACAAATACAAGTAGGCATGCAAAGAAACAAACACAAACAGTCGCAGAATATCGAAAATTTACTTTTAGAAAATTGCAAATGGACCATTTCGATCGTATCGGTGCATCTAGTGTTAATTTCACGTATTATTTCGAAGCATATTATGTAATACGAAAATATGATATAATTCTAGAAATTTCGGAATTTTATGAAATTTACAGGTTGAAAATCGTTTTCCTTTCTCCTAATAATTTTATATTTCGTTATTAGATTGCTCGGATAGATGAGGAATGCATCAATGCATTATTAACTTTGGAGTACTTGAGCTTGTTAAGTCAAGTAATACCGAACGAAAAAAATACAGAAATTATTTATGGACAAGTCCCCCACCATGACGTCAAACTACCGAAAAAATATAACAAAAGCACCAAAACTAATAGCTGCACCGTGGAAGAATCGTGCGAAGGTCTACCAACTATCGATGAAAGGATATACACGATGCATTTTTCTTTCGACACATTGAATATCTTGCCAAAATGTCAACAAGCCGAGCTCTTATTTTCTATGTTTGCTGATGGTAAAAGTTTTATTCGTTCAGTTATTTAATATTCGTACTTCGTACAGTTTTCCTCGGTCTAGAACGTAATATAATTGAAGTAAAAAATTAAACAAAAGGAAGATAAAACAACAAATACTCATACACGAAAACCTTATGTTTTCACTTAAAATTCTTTTCGATTGCACTGTACTGCTTGATACGTATTATATTTCTATTAGTGAAATTGAACTGAAATGAGCTGAAATAAGTAGTAGTATATATCAACAACACATTAAACGATCATTATTTCAAGGTACAATTGGCAACGATAAGGGACAGGGAAGTGCAAATAAAATACTAATGGATAACTTCTTAGAACATATGAAACAATTACACAATAAAGAACTTTTATTAACTTCTGCCGAATCACAGAGATTCACGAAAATGCTTCTTGACAGGCGTCGAGTCGGCGGCCCACCTTTACCGTTTTTTTCTGAAAAAGGTATTATCTTTATCATCGAAATTATACAAGCTTCTTTCTAGCAATTCTCCTACTTTATGGATACGTATTTTTTGACTTTAAAACTATTTCTAGAGAGGCTCTCTTCCAACGCTGAGTTCAATTATCCGCGTTGGAAATGTTTTATCAAAGGAATTAGTACAACTCATGTAATTATCACGATATTACCTGCATCAGAAAAAGACGTTGTACGTTTGTTTACGTCTCCTTCGTACACGGAAGAGCAATCAGCAAGCAACAACTCCGAAAAGAATGGCGAATCTACCATATTCAATATGGATTTAAATGAAGACGACACGTACTCGAAAGCTACCGCGATGGATATTAACGTAACTGACTTTCCATCATTAGAAAATAACGAGTCGATGTTATATGGCCAGTGTATCGAGGATAGTATAATAAACACAGATACGCAGAAAAGATTTCACGATTGCGAAGAATCTCTCGTTATTCCAGTTTACGTATATGATTGTTCGCTGGCTTTATTGATCGACACATTGGTGGATAAATTAAAAATATCGCACAATAAGGATATTTATCAAGATCACACGTTCAAAGTCGGTCAGCAGGAATGTAAAGATTTCATCGAATTAAAATCTGATTACAATTCAAAACCTCCGACTCCGGAACCAAAAAGTGAGGATTCCGACCATACTGCAAGTGGTAAATAAAAATACGAATAACGCTGGTTTTTGTATAGCTTCCTGAACAGTATACTCTTGCAATGATGTTTATTTAACGCCCGACTTCTTTATTGATAGTCTCTTGATTCCATTAATCAACTAATCAAAGTGGTTCGATGTTAATATTTGGATAATTAGAGTTTAATTGACATTTAAATAATTAGTTAGGTTGTGACGTTAACGTTTTGGAAACTGATATAAAATAATGATAATTTTCTGTACAATAGATCAACGAAGTCTTGTGGAGCATTGCAAGGTATTGAGTTTGGCTCACTGTCATTGCTATGTAGTTGCAGTTTATAAATCGTTGGTATTGCAACAACCTCTTACTTACAATGATATGGAAGCTGCAGTAGAACAATGCGAAGAAACTCTAATTGAAATTAATATAACAAATTATTTGCGATCCGTATGTAGACATTTGAGCATATTATCTGATAAGAATTTATTGGGCGAACTAAATCCTTCTACGTGTAACGATGTTGAGCCATTGCATAATTTAATTAAAGAAAAATTCGAGAGGATAATTACAGTTGCCTTTAGGCCTGTACCTGCACATCCTGAATTTTATTATTGTTCACCCTCTTGGTCAGAACATGAAACGGTTTGTTGCCAAAATGATTTAGTAGTAATTAATAAATAAGATTAATTAGTCAAGTAATTAATAAGTAACAATGGATTGAATAAATAAACATATTATATTTAATAGGATCTTGTAGAATGTCAAAAATCAGACAACGACGATGAGATAGAGAATCTTATGTTCCATTCGATAAATATCGATGGTACGTCGCACAGTCTCAATAGAAAAGGTAAATACGAAATAATTTTTAAAACAGACTTCCGAATTGAAAGGAACGAATAGGAAAGAATATTCTTTCGTTTTCGATTTTGATTGTTAGAAAATAATTTTGATCGATACGAAATAAAAATACTACAACTGATATTTCATTGTTTAAAGTAAACAAGCATAATAATGTTTCAAATTAAATAATTCTTAATATATACTCTTAATATAATTTTAACATGTCGAATAAATAGGTAATAGATAAAAAATAAATGTGTGATTTGTAATTGTACAATCAGGAAATGTAACGTGGCCAGGCGCAAATGTCAGCAAAATTTCAAAAATTTCACGGCATGGCTCTATGGAATCTGTCAACAGCGATTTCCAGCAAAAAAGCATTTTCGGAAGAGAGCAACCGCTGTTCTTACAGTTAAGTTGTTCTGTTCGATTCCAATCTAGATCTGGTCTTAGTAGCATCCCTGTAAAATCTCTGCCAACGTGTTTCATGGAAATTTTGCAAAAGATGGAAGACTATAAAGATGGAAATATAGCTGGCTTAAGCTTAGCTGATTTAAAAATCACTTTGGACATCATTTGTTTGAATCTCCCAAAAGAAGTATTGGAAATAAGTTTAGAACGGTATTCTGGTTTAAGAGCAACATCTTTTTGCAGTGGTTCGCCTATAGGCAGTTTGCGAACGGAAAGTGGAAGTAGCTTAGAAAATAATGCTAAAAACGAATTCTTTCAAGAAAAAATGTCTCACTTACCTTTAAGCCAACACGATGCTATAAGCAATTTAAAAGATGAAATCGAGTGGCTGTTACAGGATGAAACCGCAACCGCGTTCCTAGATCAACCCGTTATAAACGAGAACGTTTTAAATTTCGTAGCGAATCACGTTTCGGAATCAACGGATAGATTTAGCTGCAAAGTGGAAAAAGTTCCTCTATATTTTGTGTTCCCTTCGGATGATAGTAAGCCAAAATTTATAAGCGAGTTAAAGAAACTTCAGATTGATAAATATTGCATTCGTCAAGAAGGGAACTTGTTTTATTTTGTGAAAAATATGGAAAAAGCGAGCGATATTGTACCAGAACAGTGTAAGAACGAGAGAAAGGAATCAAAAACAAAAGATAGTATGTATTTTTCTCGAAAACGTTTTATAACGCTAAATATGTATATCATTTACTGTAGAATGTTTTTTTTTTTTTTTTTTTTTTAGTAGTATATAGAATATGAAACTTAATTAAAAGGCATGAAAACATGAAAAGTCTAAGTTAGAGAACTTATAAATTTTAATATCATCGATATTCCAGATAGTGTCCTAAAAAATCCGGAACAAGAAAAACCGCAAGAGCTATTACAAGAAAACATAAGCTGTTGTACAGAAAATAGTCCTAATATACATTTTAAATCTCAGGAATCTTATTCTGACGATATTAATTTAATATGCGAAGACCAAAATGTCGAGGAGAGATTTAAAGAAAGTAATACGTCGGAAAACAGATTTCAATGGTTAATAGATCTTGATAATCGTAAAAGTTCCTTACCCAATTTTTGGTTAATCTTAAACGTTGAAAATGATTATGTCAGTGTCTACTTTCATTGTAGGTAAGTAATAATATTCTTAAAGCAAAACATAAAATAATATTTCATTATATTTTAAGATGAATTGCTTGATGTACGCGCGTAAATTTTACGATAGAAATTTAAATAGAAAATTTTATAACAACTATTTGGAAATAAAAATTCGACTCTTTGCCTTTAATTTTAGACATGTTTTTACGTATACGTATCAACTAAAAGTTCTGTATGAAAATCGATGAAATTAAAAATTGGTTGATATGTTTGCTCGCAATTTTTTAAACTACTACTATCAATTTTCAAACTTACTACTATTAATAAATTGATAATCCTTTTTTTATTTATGTACGTTTGACATCAGTGAAATGTAAAGATGAAAAAGGCTTAGAAATAATCAAAATTGTTGTCACCGATAGGTTTTTAGAAATTATATCGCCCGAAGTAAATAGTTATTGGCATACTCAAGAAATGTTGGTCTCTCAAATAAAGAGTACTTGTCGTCGAGTAAACCAATATTTACTTTTGCAAAATCTTCACAAGACAAGTAAATGTTCGGAACTTCTGGAAACAGAATCAAGCGAAGATTATAATTGGAAATCAGAGACAACGAGTGAATTTAGCAATGCCGTACAAAGTAGAGATTCGATACAAAATTTCACCCCAGGAATGTTTCGATGTCGTGTTGTTTGGAGATTTACCTTTCGACTGCATCCTCGATTAAAAACTGGTCCAGGGAGATCAGGACTCTCTCGAGGTATAAAAGCTCTACACGGTGTGCTTAATAGATTTGCTGTTAGTAACCGGAGTAATATGTTTGTATACCAAGAAAATAATAAAAACGTATTTTACTTAAGATTACACGAACAAATTAGCGATGGAAAAACTTTACAAAACAAATTATCGGAAAGCGACGAACAACTTGTCGTTTCTCGGAGCAATAGTGTAGTTTCGCTATCACAAGTCAAACTAAATGATAATGCCACGGCAAATGATACAAGGCCTAGAGTTCGATCTTTTAGCGAAAAAGAATCGAACGTTTTAAATAAAACTGAAGATTCGATCATCTTAATGGTACATGGAATTTCTGACGCGGGACCGGAAGTTAAACGCGATTTGGTACAAGTTTTACAAAATCGCTTAGACGATGCGGTCCTGGAAGTTCTTTCTGTTATGTTAGCGAGAAATCCGATGTGTAAATTGACGCCCGCGGACGTTCATTTTATTCAACCGCCAAAATCGCCAGAATCTATCGTACGGTTAAATGTACAGAAGCACTGCGTACTGTACATAACTGCTTTAGAATTTTATTTGCGTCAAAATATACTTCAGTTTTTGTATATACCAAAATATACTGACAACAGGCCAGAATATCATTTTCAAGATTACTCGCAACTCGAAGGATCTATCAAAAGAGTTTCTGAATCAGACATCTTTCTGTGTAATCAAAGTCACTCCAGTGGGAATATAGGGATCGCTTGTATAGCTTTGGCAATTACAGGAGAACACGGTGAACCTATAAAATTATTAGAAAACGAATTCCCAATGGATAGTTTCCCTGAAACTGTGAACGTAGAAGATTTTAAGAGTATCGTATCAACGTCAATTTATGATAAAAGTTCCGCGGAATCGCCGCCTTTGATCGAATTTAAAATTTGGAAACAAGGCAGAGTTAATCTTGAATCGTTATTGCAAAAGCTATGTTCCGCAGTTAAACATGCAATTTGGGACTTAGTTACAGAATATAAATTTTTGTTAACTCCTCTGACAGAACCACTTACAAAAGATGCTCAAGAGATATCTACTGAAAATAAGGAAAATCAAACATCGGTAAAAATTGATGCTTTGCCAAAAATAATGCATGACTTAACGATTGATCGATTCGAGTCAGGTGAAGAGGGAAAACTACACAGTATCTATTGTGTAACGTTATCGCAATGGTTTCGATTTGCTTTAGAAATTGGAGTTCCATCGGTAAAAAGGCATGAAGTAATTCTTACTCACAGACATCCTATATCTACGATTATTACAGAGTTAGAAGCTATTATACAAGGTCAAGCACCGGATACATCCAGCAGATCTTTTGTCTTAAAAGACAGGCAACCCTTTATCGAAAAATATGTTTCAAATGAGGAATTATTAACTAGACTCAAAAATAATAACTATTCTGTGTTAGAAAATGAAGGAAAGTTAGATTTGCCCGTTTACATACCATGTGATTTTAGTAAGGATGTACAAGGTACCTACACTAAATGTATTTTAATAGCTAGAAACTTTTATCAATGGAAAGCTTCGTTCAGCAAAACAGTACAGCCAGAATTACTTAATCCAAAAGGTAATTACATTTTTCTATAGTCATAAGATAAAGGTCTTTTTTTGACTACTATCCATTAAAACTGCTAGTACAAGAAATATAAAAAAGTTAACGAGTAAATATAACAATTGTTTATTGCAGATCAAAAACTTTTGCAAAAGTTTAATCCTCTGATATTAGAATCTAATTTTGTATCAAGGCAACGAATATTACTTGCAGAAGTTCGAAGTGATAATGTAAGTTAAAAGAAATATATGTAAATACTTATAAATAGGTAAAATCACTTTTCTTCGTACCATTAATTACAAATTAAATTACAACCTTAGATAACTCTTTATACGTACAATTGGTCAAAGGAGAAATCTGAAAAATTAATAAAGCAAACTACAAATTTGGGCACGTGGCTGTCATCAAGATCAAACTTCTTTACAAACATAATAATGCAAAAATTAGGTATATTCCATCATCGACCAAGTTTCTCGAGGGAACATGCGAATTCACAATATATGCAAATTATGGACATGGAAAGTCTTACAAAGTTTTCTGCTGTGCCACACAACGATGGGAAAGAATGGATAAGATTGAATAACAGAACGCAAAATATAAAACATAATCAATTTTCATGGAATGAAGTAATTGGTCAAACAATGCGCGATGTAAAACCTAATAATTACTTTCATAGCAATATAGATCCGACGATAAAAGCAGTTTGTGATCTACAAGATTTGCGATTACGCGAAAAAAAGGTGAAAGGTAAATGAAAAAATGAAATTAAATTTTATTCTATTTATTACTTATAAATACTTTCTCTGCTATTTAAATATTAATATATTACAATATAATAAATGTTATACGCTAAAACAACACTATTAAATTTTGGAACTAAATACTTACACAATTATTTTACAATTTTCAGAAGATCTGAACAAACTATATGCAATGTGGCAAAATCGTAATGCTGCTCCGAATATCCCAATCTCAATCATCGCTTTGAATACTTTTAAACAATATTCTCGTTTAATACATTTTTGCCACACACCGCTATTATTTTTACCTTCATGGCGCTTACAGTCTGCGGCTACAAGAGATCACTCACTTTCCGCACAATCGTCTTTAAATGCAGGCATCAACGTATGTCAACAACCGTCACAACAAATGCAAAAAGGTCAAGATGAACAAACAAACGTTATAAAGTGGCATAAAGAATTGTGCAGATTGATGTTGTCGGAATATAAGCAATATCTTCACTCTTTAGGCTTTAGTTCAGTGCAAATAGAATCACCTGATAATAGGTAAAGCTCTGTTAAAATTTAAATCAAATTTTTCAAAAACAGAATAATGTCAGACTATCTGGCTTCAAAAATTTTAATAATTATATAGTGTCAATGCTAATAGGAGTATAATTTAGAAACGTTAGTTTAACTTTATTAATTTGCAATACGTCTCCTTCGCCTCTGTGGAAATTATCTCACGGAACAGTATTTACATAATTAACTAATATTACTTTTCAGTTTCGAAGAACCAATTCAGCAACAATCTTATTATCTCAAAAAGTCAATGCTTGGAGGAGTATTACTATTTGAAATTCATTTATCACAGCCATTTTTCATTGTTAAATTACATATTATTGAATGCAGTCGACTTCAAACTAAAACCAGTAGCGCTTTAGTGAATCAAGTAAGTTACCTGACTTTTTTATTTTCTTGTGCACTGTTTTCTGCTATTAAACTAAATACGTTATAAAGTTTATTACAAACTTCAATTATAATTCCATGTGTATCTATAACTTAATTTCATAGAAAACTAAAATCTTAATTTTCTTTATTTTTTTTAATATGCAATAATTATATACTTTTCATTTGTTTCTTTTAATTAAAAAATGTAACAAAATTTTTATTTGTTACAGTTTATGCTAAGTTTCGTGGATGCATGTGACAAAATTAAAATTAGTATGCATCTACATTCATTCACATATGATTTTCATTTACGTTCCATCCATTCGTACATAGCTGGGACTGGACCTTGGTTAGTACAGCAAGGTTACCATTTGATTCATTTTCTTGATGATTTTAACAAATATTATAGCAAAGCGCCAAATTATGCGAGAAATCTCATATACAGTGGTAAGTGCAATAAAATAAAATATTTCTAGTTTTAAATCATTTAAAAGAAATTAGTAGCAGTTTGTCATAATCAAATTTAATGTCATCACAGTAATCATGATTTGATCGAAGAGTAACTTTAGACAAAATATTAGCTTCGAAATAAAAGCAAACAAAAAACATTAACGAATTGAAATATTTCCAATTGAATGGGGTATTTTAAAGATAATTTTAATAGAAATTTGTTAATATAGAATATACTATCTAGTACTCAATAAACGAAATACAATGGTGTTTGATAAAGTATTCGTCTTTATATCTTGCCACGAATGATTTACAAACACCGAAACTCGTTTCTGATGACAGAAAATTTCATATTTATTAAATATTTTGCTTAGCGAGTATTACTTCTAACTGTAATTGCAAGTCTCTCTTCTAGGTCCTAATATTTCTTTTATAATACTTTTATTATCGCATTTATTATCGCGAGATGCACAAATAAACAAATTAGTAGTTACAATAAAGTATTTTTATGTTTTAGATGTAGTGACTATTCGCAATTTAGCGATATCAGGTCGGACCTTATATTCTTACTTGTTATCTCATGAGAAGACTTATAATATGCGTGTATTTATAATGAAAAGCGATCTTCAAGATTCTGAGGAAAGTGAATATGTTCTAGTAAGCTTAAAAAGTACTCCTTTAATTAGCTACTGCGACGCACAAGATACTAAATACACCGATGATTTCGATGTTGCTCTGATTGTATCACATTTAGGACAGTCTCCACAAGTAGAAAAAACCGAAATTACTTTAAAATACTACTTAATGTTAACAAGCAAACGAGAATTATATCCAAAGAGAGAAGTAGAAAACAATAAACTTGGGAAGTTTCGTACGGTGTACAATGTCGAAAAATCTCCAAGTACTTATACCGAGGCTGTTATGGATACTCCAAACGAATCTTCTTCGGATCTTCAAGAATGTAAACAAGATTCAAATGATAAAAAGGGTGATACTAAATTATACAGCGCTACTTTTGGTACTAATTGTAATAATACGGGAGCACCAACACCTCCACCAGTACCTAATTCTCCGTTGACTCAAAATGTAAATCCTCCAAGTGTTTCTGTGAATTCTTCATCGCCACACTTGATTCAAATACGACAAGAATCGATTAATTACTTAGGTTATTATTCCTCGCACGAACAACTCATGCAACAAACAATAATGTCTCAAGCAAATGCAGCTCGCATGCATATAATGAATATGATAAAACGCGGAGCATTACAATGTAGAACGCATCTTCTATGGAATAAATTATTAGAAAGTAAATCTGCAATGAATTATAACGAATTCTCCGAACTGTGTTCTTTGGCTCACGTTGAACCTTTATTAAACTTGGATCCAAGGTTGAAGCCCTTTATTAATCAACCAATTTCTTGGTATCAAACTTTATCAAAGGTTTTACAAAATAAATATCAAGAACATCATAAACAATTCAATACACCAGATGGAAATATTACTCATTTACTGATATTACATCCAAGTTTTTTTCAAGTTTTCATGATGTTAACTATAGATTTACATGCCTCACGAGGGGTTTGTATCATTTTTTATATTTTTATTGCTTATGTACTTTATATACATATGCAACATATAATTAAACTTATTAATAATTTTTTATTTATTTTCAGGATTTATATGCGGTTTACTGTAAATCAGAAGAAATGATTAATACCCCATGTTGTATAGAAGACACATATAATTTAATAGAAGGTTTTGTAAATGCTTGCTGTTTTAATTTGTGGATGGGTCTCTACAGTTAATAGTAAACAACATTCCAAAGAAAAAATTTTCCAAATACTTGTACTTATTATTTATACATAGTATAACTAACATACATACGACACTAATTTTATTGTTCAAAAAAATTATGTATATTTTCGTTGTTTGTTATCTTATACTATATTTCATTGCTGTAATTTGTACAAAAAATATATTTTTTCTAATTTCCAAAAATTTAAGTATATAATCTATTGTTTGTCCATTTGAAAAATAATTTTCAGTTTAAGATCTATATTATTTCAACAATTTTATATTATAAACGAAACCACCATTTACTATCAATCGCGAATATTATATCATCACAGACGAAGTATAAAATCTGTATATCTATAAATACATATATGTGTATATAAACAGTCGTAGTTTAGGAATGACTAACGATTCGTTCGAATTTCTATATGAATAAATACAATGCATAAATTTAAACTAGTCTTATCGAAGCATGTAAACTAGAAAAATTATAATTTTATTTTTCACTGAAATCGCAATTTTCTCAAAATCTTGAAAGACTAGATAAATTTCGCAGTTGGTTTTAAATTCAGTGTTAAAATCTATAGTAAATGATATATAATAAACCGCGACAAAAATTCAATAATACATAGTAATGGATAAACCGCAATTTTGTAAAAAAAATGTCAAATTTCACATAGATTTTGAAAGCCAAAACTTGTTTGTGATAGCTGCTCTAAATATTTTCCTTATTCTACAATATCTTAGCTTTAACCTTAAACAAGATTCATTGTTCTATCTTATTTCTATCAAAAGTTATATGATTTTTACACAAAGATGAACATTTTATCCCATTGTAGTCACATAGCGTCGCGTGAGTGAAGTGTATTTTAGGGGCAGATATACTCTCCCCGAGGACGAGTCAAGGGCGAAACGCGGAGAGAGGACTGAAGAGTTTGCAGGGTTCTCCCTGACGCGCTGAGGTAGACTACAATTTAACCGGCCAGGATCCGGCACTAATCGGAGGAAGATGCGGGATGTCTATGAAGATTTTCTCCACGTAAAAACAGGGGCAACTAAAATTATTATAGTAGTGTTTCTAAAATTTATTGACCCTATTTGAACCGAGTCGGATTTCTTTTGAGCCATGTTTCTGGTCAAATTGTAATAACAGTGCGTCCGTATAATAACATCGATTATAATCAATCGCTGTTATCACTCTTTGATGACATCTACATAAAAAAAGGCAATAAATATTCCACAAAATATATAAAATGTCTAGAATATTTATGTAATCAGTATGCGATAAAACGCAATATTACTTTCTATACAAACTACAAATAAATAAAAAGTAATAAATTTATAGAATATGTGCATTTTTTCTTTTCCTTATATGCTATGTAAGCGTTACTAAATAAGATTTGGTATCTGCTACTTCAGTATGGATCAAAAGTGACCCTGATCGGTTCATCACGTCGCTGTTTTTGGTCAATGGTTCGAGAATTACGAATGGTGTACCATAGTACTATCAGCTACCATTTCTGTAAATTGCATTGGCTTGCTGCCGCTCAATGAAGTCCTGAATAACTAATGTTTGGCGTAGAAATTTCTGCAAATTTATAACATTTGTTCATATATGAAATAGAATGGGTTCATATTACATTGCAATTGCAAATATTAATGTACAAAAGCAGGAAAGAATTATTTCCAAAAATTAACATACCTCATAAAGATTGTAATAAATAAAGCTAAGACTACTAAAGGCCCTGAAGAAACTGGTACTACTCCAGCACCATAATAAAGAGCTTGGCCACAAGCTGGTGGACACACAGGAACAATAGTTTCTGTGCAAAAAAAACAAAGAAATATCTAGAGCGTGCTAACTCCTAAACTCAATAAATAGATGCATTGCAAATTAAAATGTCTGCTTCTATATTATATAAAAAAGCAAACACAAAAGGATGAAGTAAAATATACACAGAATTATATAAGAATAATAAATTAATGTTATCAGATCACAATATTATGTACACTTTATAAAAACGCATATATTTAGAGGGTGTTTCATTTAACTAGAAATGGCAGAATATCTCACAAGGGATTAAAGTTATCAAAAAAGTGTTTTAACACAAGTTGTTTGGTTCGAAGGAGCACCTCATATGGTGCACATTACCATATATTTTTATCTACATATATATATTATATCATGTTATATTATGTATATATATTAACCAATTTATGTCAAAAAACTATTAATTTAACAGATATTTTAATTTTAATTTGCAAAATTTAACGTATGAAAGGTAAAACAGACGCAATATTCTTGTGTTTACGTTGTCTTTGTTTTTCATATGTTAATTTTCATAAATTATTACACATTTTTATAGGGAATATCACAATGTTAATTTAATTAATTTCGGCAAATGTATTAAAAAGTATATGTATTTTCATTTAAAAAAATGAAGTTAGCTTTAGAATCTCCCGCAATTATCTCCTGATCTTTAAAAAAATAGTTTACTTTGTATGATGTCTGCCTTCAAACCAAACAACTTTTGTTAAAATATTTTTTTCATAACTTTAATTCCTCGTGAAATATTGTATTATTTCCAGTTAAACGAAATACGCTGTGTACGTAGACGCTTAACAATTCTAATTTTATATAACTATAATTGCAAATGGAAAAACAAAAGCAACATTTCATAAATAATTTATATTACTAAATTTGTACACACATATACACACACCAATATATATACATGTTTCAGAATACATACCAAACAATTCGATCTTTGTTTCTGCAGTTCCCAATTTATTAGCAGCTCTGCATACATATTCTCCGTATTGTCTTTTTTCAATTGTGATCACTCTAATCGTTGTATCAGTATATTGATCTGCGCTTGCAAAATGTGATATGCTATAATGCTGATTATTAGATAGTTGAACATCGCCTTTTAACCAAACAATAGCTGGTGGAGGATAAGCTTCTACATGGCATTCTAAATCCATGTCATATTGTAAAGCTTGACCCAGTCGTGGTCTTGGTGCTGTGATTACAGGTGCAAATTCAACTTCGACATTAATATTACGTCTAGCTCCACGTCCCACTCCATTTTCAGCTACACAATAATATGTCCCACGATCTTCCTTATGAATTATAGGAATTTTCAATGTATTGCCACTGCAATATTTTGATTTGTTATTAAAAAAGTCATTAAATATCCATAAAACAAGAAATAACTACCTACCGATAAATTGATCCACCGGTTGGTAAGATGGCATTATTTTCTCTACGCCATGAGATTCTAGGTGTAGGAAAGCCACCGGCATAACAGTCAAGTTGCACAGGCTGTCCTTCAGTAACAACCAGAGCTCTAGTTGAATTGTCACTTATAATGGGTGGTCTACGAACTTGCAGTTCAACATTTGCAGAGACATAATTATTCAAAGAGATCAAAATTTTACATTGATAAAATCCAGCATCAGTTTCTTGAATATCTTTTATCTGAAGTATATATTACATTACTATTTAAATTACACGTTAAACAATAAAAGTATGTATTGAACATAATACTATATTACCTGTAATCTAAAGGTAGATAAGGCATCATCATATTTGAGTGTAAATCTAGTATCCCTTATAATTAAAGTACTACCATGTGAAAGTGGTAATTGATCATTAGGAGCATTTTTATTAATTTTTGTCCACACAACTGGAAAATCAGGTGCATATAGCACTGAACAACGAAACTCTACAGTTTCACCAATATCTTTAATTTGCTCTTGTGAAATATAAGATATCGTTGGCGTACGCTGACTCTTAACTGAAAATTATGATAGTAATGTTTCTAGTTAAAGATGTTAGTTTAATTCTATACAAAAACACTACAATATCCTAACTTTTAAATAAGGAAGTTCCATGTGCATACAGAAATATAACACGGAATTCATTCTGTGATTTTGCGTAAATATCATGTTAAATAAATTGCATGCAGAGATGTTCTATAAACATTAGATTTCGCACAAGGGTTAACGGAAATCTGCTTCATTAAACAGATAAAGACAAACTTATGAAATTTATATTAGAAACTATTACGTACAGAATAGTACGTGCACATAAATCTCTTTGTTCTTTACCTGCATATAAAAAGGCGAATGCTAAAAATGTATAAAAAATCTTCATTATAACACACTCTTGTTCTTACAACGTTCCAACAACGCGAAAATAATAATAACAATCCAACTTTCTTTTTATCAATATTTTTTCCACTTGTTAACCAATATTAATAACATTGCCAACATCAAATATCATCGGTTATCAAATAACGCAAGAATACAACAATGAAAAAGAAGTAATACACTAACAGGTGTCTGTTCGAAAATAAATATGGCTAATGACGCTACGTCTTTAATCAAGCGAAATACTGTACTTAAAATATTTAAAACATATGATATACATTTAAAGACTTTAATTTCCATATCTTTATAGCAATTGTTTAAATATTTTATTTTGTTTTTTATCATGCAATCTTCTATCGTTAATAGTAACAGCCTTAATTAAGTTAATAGTTGTATATATGATATATTTTATGTTCATTCAAAATTTTCTAACGCAGGTATATTGTGCATAGTATATACACAGATGAGTAAGAAGATTGCCGATGCAATATTAAATAACTCAGCCAAGAAATGCGCATTAAGAATGAACAGAACAATTGAACTATACACAAATTTATTTTGATGAGAGAAACGTGCGTATGCGAAGAGAAATATGCATTCGTACTAGCAGTGATCAGCGTAAGGTAAGGACGAAAAACCATAAAAACTACTTAAAAGTTTCATTAAACATTAGAAATAAATTGTTTTTCTTGTATTGATTATAGAAACAACAATTAGGATAGCAAAAGGAAATAACAGCAACGATCTTCTTGGAAATTATTACACAATACGATAAAAACCGAGACTATTTATTATAAAATAATTATATAACATGTATGTAGGAAGAATTTCAATAAGTCAGAGTAGTTTAGTAAATTTTACGATCTTTACACTATACAAACCTACAAAATCTTACAAAAAATCAAAAAATAAAAATCGAGAATTAGTTAAGAATACGCGAAATTTAAAGGTGAATTGTATGAAAAAGATCACGAAATAGCTTTCGAAAATTCCGAGAAATGATGTCAAATTCCAAAAATTATCGAAATAGTGCCACCTCTTGTAAGATTATATTCTTTTGATACAAAATCGAGATTCTGATGAATAATTTATCGCTAAACTAATTTTTAATTCTTTTAGAGAAGATCACGTCCTTGAAGAATTTCAAAAAGTTTCGAGTACCTCTCATGACATTTTATTCTCTTAATACTTATCAATATTTACCAATTTCCTCGAAACCTTTTGGCTCCCTTTGTAACTTATTCCTTAAACTTATAAGAATTGGAAAAGATTTGAGGATCGTAGATGTTGGAAAGATTTTATATGGTTAGACATCCATTTGCAAAATCAGGTTCTTTATTTAATTCAATTTATAAATTTGCAATAATAGTACAATTTTACAATGAATTCTTAATTTACTGTATAATAATCTAATAACTTAAAACTACTCTGACATGGCGTCGTGTTTGCGCTGCACGTTTTCTAAACGTCTGATTTTGGCCAATTTCGTACTTTTGATCGAATTTCTCCCATGCTCTCCGGCGATCAAACCTAACCCAAACCTAACCTTACTCATCTCCGATATATGTTTATAGCCTGTATCTGTTCATGAGCACGTGTTGGTTCTAAATTCATGACGTAAGACTATATCATAACCTATATTTCGATTATTTTTGTAACTAGTGCTCTTCAAAGAAATAATATAGACCAATCATATTTTCAAATAACAATGACTGTCAAAAATGAAAAAGATGAGAAACAATCAGATTCTGAGAAATGTAGTAATACTGAAGAAACAGAATATTCTGATCTTTATCCAGGCAGAAAAAAGCAAAGTACTCAATCCCCCCGTACTTGGTTTGATGTAATTACTTTTGGTAAAGAAAGGCAAGATTTCGAGAAAATAAGCTGTGAAATTAATGTTTATAACTGTGTGAAAAAGAGTAAGATTTTTCTATCTATTTCTAAACATTTTTTTAATAATTTTGTTCTACTTTGGATTTATTATACAGTTATTAAAGTTTTCAAGTGTCAACTGTGCTCAAGAGGAACATTATTTTGACATTAAAAATAAACAAAAATTTATATTACAAAGAAAAACAGAATTTGCTATATGTTCTCCTTAAATTAAAAACTGTCATTATAAAAAAATTTCTCTGAAGCAAAACTGGAAATTTCATATTCAATATTATAATTCTGCTTGTATAAACAAATATTAATATATATGTGATTATATGACTTATATTATATCACCTATATTATACCATATATACTATGTATTAATCAAAGAATTATATAAGTAACAAATTACATATATTTTAGGTCCTTTAGTGAAATTAATTCTAGGAGCATTAAAAAGTTCAGGATGGTAGGTAATAGATTTTATATACTTTTTTTATTGTGTTGTATTCTAAGAAGTAAATAAGTAATATGTAATTTCAGTGAACTCGATCTTGCTCGTCACATTTCATGTGAAATATGTGATAACACAATTACTGGTGGTTATGATCCTGAGACAAATCAGGTAAATGTTATTAAAAATCTTTGTTTATATCAATATACAAGTAGTATAAAATATTTTATTTTTTAGATTATAATTTGCCAAAACACTGCTAGGAGCAAAAATCAAGTTCAAAGCACTTTAAGTCATGAGATGATACATATGTTTGATTATTGCCGTAACAAACTTGATCTAAACAGTTTAGATCATTTAGCTTGTACAGAAATAAGAGCAGCTAATCAATGTCATTGTAGTTTTCTTGGTGCATGGTATCGAGGAACTGCATCACCTTTTCATGTTAAAAAGGCACATCAGGTAAGTATTGTACATGTATTGTACATATTATACAAAATATTTCCTTTCATGCAATTAAAATATATTCACCCCATTTTATATTATAGAATATATTATAATCATATTATACAGTTGTTATTATAGATATATTTTTGCTTTAGGACTGTGTTGTAGACAAGGCTGTTAGATCAGTAGTTGCTATAAAAAATATATCAAAGGAGGAAGCAACGGACGCTGTGATGCGAGTTTTTACCAAATGTTATAATGATTTAGAACCAGTTGGAAGACGGCTTCGACGAAATTCAATGGATATGGAAAAAGCTTACCACGAGGGGCCATATTATGGATATTCAGAATAAAATATATTTTGTATAACAGTGTTATGCTCCCAAGTTATGTACCTCAAAATAGTACACTTACTAAAAAATAATACGATTTTGTTACGTCATTTTAATATTCGTCTATGAAACTAATTATTATCGTTATTATTATTCTCATTATGATATAGTGTATTTAATTGTGTAGTTATTCTGTATATATATTTAATCTTTTAATGACAATTTCAAAGATTTCCTTATGAAGCAATAAAGGTGTGATTTTGTTGATAATTTTATTTCGAAGACAAAAACATGCTCGAATCGAGACTTTAGCGTACAAATTTATTTATTTGATAAATTTAACCACTATTTTATCGAAAACGTAGCATAGAGCCTGTACATAGTTTAGTCACTGGATATTGTCACGTATTGGTAGAGGTGATGCAGAATTATCTTGCGTCGATTTTCTCAGTTATGTTTCTTAGTTAAAGTCACGGGTTTGCAATCTTTCGATTACGAGGCGCGTCCGTCCTACGTTTAGTTGTACGCCGTAAATTTTGCATTGTTATGCAGTAAAACTCTTATACACCGATTTTACAGCCGATTTACCGATTTATATCGTTTGCCGGATCGTGTATGCAGAAATCTTTGAGGTCGGGGAGAAGACCGTATTGTGTGAATTTCTGATGTAACAGTCGTCTGGAGCGATTCTACCTTTAGCCTACCTACGTACCTACATACCTACCTTACCTTACGACGGGCGTGACGATATGAGTGCCCTCAGTTATTCTGGGTAGCTTTTCCGCAGTTCAAATTTCCGCAACTGACTCTTACGATCGACGTGACGCGTCTTCGACATTGGGCTATTAGTAATAGCTAAAACTAATGTACAGAATGGTTTTCACATAAATTTATAATTTCTATTTTTCTCTACTTGTTCGTCACCTGAATAGAATCTTCAACTATTAACAAGAACTTATATTATAATCCTTATATTCCATAATAAAGAGTCCAAAACTGTTATGATTATTACAATTCTTATATGCTATAAGATATATTAACAATGGTAACGCTAAGAAGTGAAAATAGCGACATATACGAGGTTTCGCAATGAAAAAATGAGTCAGGCCTAGTAACACAGGTTCTTTTATATCCTGTCCATCGCTGTAGGTGAGATACTGGTCTACGCGAAGATGCAGCTTTTCCTTGATAGCTGTTGATATTGGGATTGACGACGGGGCTCGCGTTCGCATAGCTGGATCTCCGGTGTCATATACGAAGAAGCGAGAGATACAAAAGTGCTTATGTCGGTAAAACAACAAGGCGTCGGTAGGCCGACATCACAACGTATTCTGTCGGTAATTATGTGCTGCTATCTATCCGTACATACTCTAAATTACTGTTACTTCTCTATCCAATAGATGACAACGCGTGATTTGTTCATAGACAAGCATCACGATAGTGCGTAACAAAAATAGACATATACCGCGTATGAAACAATAAGTGCAATAATGTGAGACAAGGATAGACGTATATCGCGTGTGGCACAAAGAGCGAAATATTGTGTAATAAAAATGGATATATGTATGTATGCATATATATCCTATGTATGTATGTATATATATCCTATATATGTATGCATATATATATATATATATACGCTCGTGTTAGACAAGGAGGCAAATAGTACCGATCAACCAGGAACAAGTGTACACGATCGCAAAGTGGTATTTACTTCCTACTTTACGGAGAAGAATTTCATTTTTCAAAATCGAAGTTACATTGGAGAAAATAAGTACGGCACATCATTGACATTCAATATCGAAGATACTACAATAAATACTTACTGCAAGATTACGACTACTTTTTTTTCTAATAGATTTTTACAATATTTGCGTGTTCGATACTTAGGATATATGATGATAGACGATTTTCATTGAATATATACAATGTTTCTGGAGTATCGATAAAATATTAATAGAACAAGGAATTTGATAGGCAAGAATGAGCTGCGCAGAAGGTTGGCTTTTTGTTGCTCTCATTCAACAGGCAGTAATTGCAGACATCATAAACGCTGGCCAAGCCCAGAGTTTAGAATGAGCGCTTGAAGAAAAGTTTCCGCGCGAATTTTCCCCTCAAATTGGAAAAGTTTAATTGCTTCTAAAAGATATTTGACGGTTTCCCTAGATCCTGGATATTCGCCGTTTCTGTTTCTCTATCTCGAATGTTAATTTTTAGGAATTCTAGTAAATAAAATCTTTGTAGCTTCTTACGTATATTTATTTATCTAATTTTAGTCGTACCTTTCGGTAGAAGAAACACAATACATATTTACATGGCTGGAAAATATTTCCAGCTATAGATGTTGAACGTCATTATAAATTAATATCCGTTTACGAAGACTTAGGAACAGAACAAAATTGTATTTTCTGGAAATTTATTTCGCTTTTATACTGCTAGTTTTGTTGTCTTTAAATCTCAAAATAGATTGTTTTCTCGGAGAAGTAGATGGATTAGCCTCGCGGATGGAAACGAATGTGTTTCTCTAGGAATAAAAATAATTACAGCAAACACCGGTTGATGTATGAGCGACTGCAGTAGATTTAATAAAATAACGATCTTTCAATTTTTTCTGAACAACGTATTTTACTTCGAGTCGACTATTCTTATTAGTTGAACGTATATTTCAATTATGTTCCTTCATAATTTTCACTGTACTCCTTATTCTATATTGAATTACTAGATTCAAAGTGTTCTTTGTCAAATTTTAATCAACGTGGAAACTTTACGAAATGACAGCGTACAATGATCAATGTCAATGTTCTATCGCAAGCTAATTTTTGCAAATAATAAATTACTATAGAAAAGTAAAAGATCGCAAAATGTAAAGTCTCTTTATTTTTCGCTTCCATTTATTAAACAGAACTCGCCAGACTATTCAAGTTAATTGAGCTGTCGAGATCACCGGGTATAACGGAGAAAGCATTCAATTAGCCAGTAGAACACCTGTTAAAATATGAGCCGAGAAACACGAAGAAATAACTTATAGATGTTCGTTAGAAGAATATGTCGCGTCGTCAGCTGTAAACTCGTAGATTATACTTTGCAATTTAATATTTCCACGCAATCTGAACTTTTCTTATTCGACTTTTTACATCGATCGTAATTTCGAATAATTATCTGCCACGTTGCATTAAAAAGGATTTAGTATCTCCTCTCGTAATAGCTTTTATTTTATTTAAACGAGTATCGATGAAATTTCCCTACGAGCACAAAGGGTTATCATTTGATTTCCATTCAACACTTTGATTTGAAATTGATAATCGAATTTACGAGTAGTCTATTATCAGGAAATACAGCAGAACGTTAAGGAAATAAGAAATAAAGTAGAATTTAAGAAATATAGATGCATAGATATGTATCTTGAAACACATATAGCATGAAAGAGAAAGAGAGAGTAGAAACACTCTTCTCTCTGATTCTGTTTGAACGATATTAAAACATCGTTGAAATTATGTCCCTTCGTTATTCATAAATTTATCCTTAAATTACCTCAAGTTTCACGAAACAAAGACTGACCCTTCCTAGCGTCAAAGTTACTTTATTCTTCCTGTTTGCTATCACCGAGAATAGCCACTCCTCGGGATTTTTCCATTTTTACTCTAATTGCCATACGTAGCTCATCTGTTGTTTTATACTTTCTCTCTAAAACGATTATTGTTATATACGATATATTGTTAGCTCTGTTTTATTTTGACCGGAATTCACGTGGAATTTTCTGCTTCGAAGCGCTCGATACGACCCTTTAAAACGAAAGATAGCATCGGCCGAGGTAAGAAGAAGAGGAAGAAGAGGAAGAAGGAGAGAAGGAAGAAGGTAGAAAATGTACGACACGGACCATGTGGGACATGATAAATCGTTCGGGTATCTCTTTTCTCCGATTGCCCGTGTAACATCGCCATCGTGGAGGTACGAAGTGCTACCATATTACTTCGTTTCGCTCGACCTGCTACTTTTTTGCCGCGTTTAAAAGAAATACGCCTTTACTCCCCATAACGTGGCGATCTTTTTCAATCGTCTGCGAATTGTCACGTGTCAGGACGCGGGCTGAAAATTGTATTTTCAATAATTCATCGAAACATACGCGCGGTACTCGGATCTGCGAAGGATCCGAATAAATTATTTCCTGAGAAGACAAAGCGAAAAACAAACGGAAAATCGGAAAGACCAAGCTCCGCGAATATAAAATATCGATACGATCTAGGTGAAAAATCTAAAGCTTCTAAACGGACACGCGAATGTTACGTACGGAGTAGCGACAATCGCGAGATTTTCTTGACGTAGCTACGCGGCACAGAAGCGACACACGCTTCCTATACATCATAAATTTCACTCAACGTTGATAAATCCTCCAACATTAAATCCAGCGATTAAAGTTTTCGCGTGAAAATGATCCGTTATTAACGTCCTCGCGCCAACTTTTTGCGCAATCCGCTCACAGGAGTCATCTATTTCAGTTCATTCGTCATCTACCACCAGCAGCCCGAGTGTCGCGTCGTTGCTTTGTGTGTACCGTACAAATACGAACGGCCGCTTCTTACCGACTGACTTTTTCTGATAAATGCGCTCGACGAATGGTAAAGAACACGTCTCTCCTTTATTCCTCGACTTTTACGCTCCATCGTCCTGGTAGTAGAAAATTTCTGCCTATTGCGAAGCCCTGCGACGCTTTCGCGACATCCAACCGAGTTTCCGAAACGCGGTGCACGTGCTTTGTCAACCTGATAACACGAAATAACAAGGCGAAGGAATACGCTTTTCTTGGCTCGAGAAACGTTCCACATTCCACGATTACGAAATGAAAGTTACTCGTTGAAAAGTTGCTCCGTGTCGCGAACGTTTTGCCTTTGCAAAACCAAACTTTATCGTTATTAATAACCGGACACTATGAATTATTCGCTTGATATTGGTATAGAGTTGCGTTTAAACCAACCGTTTATTTGATGTTGCCTTTACTTTGATACAACAAGTACTCCGTGTACTCTAACAGTTTGGGTATATAGAGCTGGGAAGTGTAAGTTTTCAAATATATAAAAGTACGTATATTAAAAGTGGGCAGAAACGTGTTCTCATGTTTATTAATGTCCATAATACCAGGAATTGTGCGATGAAAAGGATAAGGAACGAGTCTATGAGGAGAAGGGAGGATCTTTTCTCTACTAAAAATTCATATGCCCCGCGTGTATCAGAAAAATATAGACACGGATGTGATCTTTGAAAGCCGGAGGGACAAGGGTGTGATAACGCACGAGTTTGATTTATGAGTATGAGTTATAAAACTCTCGGTAGATATGGGCACTACTTTATTCTATGTCGGGAAGATCGCCGCGATATATAGATATTCGATCGAACGTTTCTTGAAATCTTACGAGGCTTGAACCTTTAGCCGAACTATTTAAAAGAAGCGATTTGTTCCAGAACGATCGCAAAAATCAACGAGTTCCGTGATATTTTCCTATTTTTATGCGAAAACTACCAACCAAAAGTTATAATTTCAATGGCGAACACGAGAGCTTGATACGAAAGGCGAAGAATCGAAGTTAAGGAATTTTGCAGCTTTCACGAAATCCTTTGGGTAAATCCTTCGGCATCATAGAAAATTTCTCGCGTTTCACCTGAATACGAAGGTCCCTGGCAATGTTACGAAGAAGCCACGTCTTTCGTGATTTAACACCGTCGAAAACGGATCATCGAAGACGTTGCAAAACCTTTTAGGCCGGTTGCTGTCAAATTACAGAGGGTCGACCTGAATTCACCGTGTCAAACGTTTTTTTTTTTTTCCTCCGAGAAACTATATAAAATAAAAGGCTGGCACACATATACCGTTCACTTTTAAGTGCTACGTCCTGCGCGTGACACTCGGTAGGAAGTTGAAAGGCAAAGCGGCAAACTTAGGTGTCGAAGTTCATCGATGACCTGGTTTAGAGTGTTTTTAATGAAACTGTCCAGCCGATTGAAAGTCACTTTGATTTATAGCGAACTAAAGAGAAAGGCGTCTGCTTGTCACGCACTCAGCCGATGATTTCTTTTGCCAAATGATGAAACGATTGAAATTAAAATTTATCGTTGCTTGTACATCCTCGTACGAAGCTATTGAAACTATCAAATAAGCGTCGAGCCTGTTAGAACGATCTATTTCGCAGAAAAAAGGTCGTGTACCATCTGCGCGTGATAGCGTAACTTTCACAGAAAGGTTTAAAGTGTCAGAGGGTTAATGATACCGTGATTTGTAACAGCCCCATTTTATGATTCTCGCGATTCTCGTCGAAAAGAGATTCGCAATCCCAGAAGGTGTTGCAACTTTCTCGAAAGACATCATGGAGATTGTGGCCAACTTCGACGGAACTGTTGGCCATTAATAGCAAGTTGCACTGCAAGCGCAACTTTCCAAGTGTAGTTGTCTTCAATTTCTCTCAATATAGCATTTCCGCCTCAAAGTACGATAGCTGGTCGCATGCTCGCGAAGATTCGTTAAATCTCAAGTACCTATCTAAAGTGAGCCTACGAACTATGAAATACCGATTTATCAATCTATTATAAATCGATCTATATAGCGTGATCGTTAATTAGAGACATAACTTCGTATTCGTATCGTTATCACAGCGACGATGTACGCGAGACAGAGAGGAACTACGAAACTTTAATTATTAACGATTTATCGCTTAGATATTGTATAATAATGATTTGATAATCTGCCTCCTACTCGGGCGCGCGTAGTTTATTATAGAATTAGCTTATCGAAATAGCGAACGATTTTACAACTATTTTACACGCGCGTGCAACGATACGCACATAAAATCGTTCTCAGGTCGCAAAAGTGGAAAAGCTATGAAAAATCTCTAGGACATTACGTTCGAGAAATTGGCGACATCGTGCTTCTTGTTCTTCTTTAAAGACAAACTTATTTCACAGAACGAGAATCTACTTTCGTCGATAACGTTTCATTCCTAATACAAGATTATATCATATGCAAGTAAATACCTCGTGTGGTCGCTAAATTGCTCGATGCTCGAACGCAAAGTTCATAACGAAAATTTCAATCTTCTGTTTAAACAATTCGCATCGGGGATTATTAGGAAAATCCTTGCTCGCTAGTTTGCATCCCTCGATCTCCTGCCAGTATTCAGGTTAATTAGCGTTCTGTTGTGGTGCTGTTACGACGCCGTTCGAACGTCTCAAGCATGAAGACGCTGGTAGTATCGGGTAATCGATAATATCGAGAATATTCCGGTAACAATCGTCGATAGCGTGCGACTCCCCCAGAAGCAACAAACATTTATTCGTTTAATAATGTGGCACGACGCGGGGCAAAGTAACGTTGGACGAGCGTTATCAATTACGATGGAAAGCAAAGAAACGCGTAACGAAGGAAAATACATAGAATTTCTTTCGTCGTATGACAAAATTTTGGATAAATAGAGAACAAATTTTAGAGAACAAAGATATTCGACGTTCTTGTAAATCATTGAACGCGACGAAGAGCGAACACACGATGAGATAATCTCGTAATTAGTATCTATTAACGCTTACGGTTAAACGTTACGACATTTACGCTCTACACGACGAACGAACAATACGAGTGACGAGGATTGCCGATTGTCAGACGTTCTGAACTTGCAACGTTTCATTCGGATTCTATATAACTACGTGTATAATCGCGAGTAAAATTTTATCTTTTAGCAAAGCTGGGATAAGTAGCTTTAACGAATAAGAAAGATCAACAGCTATACTATCGTCTCTTAGAAATAGAACGATATTGTTTCTCTTAAAAACATGGTACGCTGAGCGTATCGATATTTCGTGCAAATTTCAAAATCTACGTAAAACACGTATTGACGGAACATCTGAACGTTAGCGAACAATGAGGGCTCAAGCCGCGCATTAAAACAAAACGAAACCATCTCCACCCACATTTTTCATCGGCAGGAAAAAAAAAAAAATAGAACAAATTTTATCCGAACAATAAAAGGAGGATTCTCTATTCGAGGTGTATTCAGAAACATACCGTGTTAGGTCAGTCAGAAAGTCCTGTTTTTTTTTTTTTAACCTTCCGCTATCTGATATTCGAGAACACGAATAATCCTTGAAAAACAAATTTCGCAAAACTAACGGTAACGACAAATATTGTTTATTCGATTAATCCGAAGAAACAACTGCAAACAACTTTATGAGTAAGTTTAGAGTAAGCTTCGAACGAAAATAACCGAACTGAAAAGGAAACTTTGAAATCGAAGTAATACAGCAATATTTTTATTAGAATACACGTCGTCTTTCTAAATACTTTTTAATATCTTCCAATACGTATCCGCTTTTATCGTCAACGTATCGAAGAAATATTTTCTAAGAATCACTTTACGACCAACCATACGGGAAAAGATCGTATCGAATGAAAATCATTGGAAAATGAAGACATTCGATTTTAATTTCATGGCGAGATCAGCTGTGGCGAATGAAAAATTGCCAGAATTTTCCGTTACGTGAGAGACCAGCGTCTTTCGGTTGATTGATGCTCAATTTCCCACGTAACCACGTCCATCGAGCGTCATCCCTGTTGTGAAGAACACAGGTCACTAGGCTCACGTAGCCGCACTCGTGTACGAATCGTAGAACGAAGTAGAAAGATCGACAGAGGAAAGGAATAAAAGGGAGTTTGAGCAGCGTAGCGTTAAGGAGTATCGGCAAGTGCTAAGCACGCCACTCGGAAGCTGTTAACCACAAAGCGGTTCTGGAGCCGCTGATTCTTTCGAGGCTGACTCGCAAGCGCATCAGTAATGGGAACAATGGAATCAAGTATGCCGGTTTGTCGCTAACGAATGGTAAAAATGTGATATAAAATAAGGCAGAGATCGAGAGCTCGCGTTTACAAAGTTTAGTTACAGCAGACTTCGAACAGAGTTCCGTGAAAATATCGAAGCTCTGGCTAAATGTAAGTAGTGGATTCGCGTTAGCGATAACACGACCGGATTTAATTAAGATATGCTGATTATGCTTCGAATAACAAGTACGAGAATAAACATAGGAAGATTATAAAAACGAGAGCATGGTGGTATGAGTGGAAATAACGTAGGTATCGCGATTCTAAGAGTGGAAAGATATGCAAAAGTGAAGAAACTACATGGAAAAATGTTATGGTATAAATATTGTAACGTTGAGCGATTTCAATGATATTAGTTGGAAGAATTCCGATTGATTACGAATAATTGAATAATACGAAGCACCTTCGAATACTGACAGAATAAAATATATACGGTCGAGAGGAAAGTGGCACGAAAGTAAATTGGAGCATGGTAAAGCTTGAAAAATTAATAACAAAAATGCCGCAATTTGCCGCACAGATGCGGCAGTCTCCCTTATAGCGCAAATCTTTTCAAAGCGAACCTTTCGAAGAAAAATTCTGTCTTTCCTTAATCGAACGAAACTCGTTAATTTTTACTTCATTCGCCTTCTCATAAATATGTAATACGTACGTGTACACATTGCGATTAAAATATGGCGCATGGAAGTCGCTCAATATTACTATGAATTTGCATTCAGTGGTAATATTAAAATTATTTTACATTTTCAACAGAGATTCTCGAAGAAATAACTAGTGTTATCGAACGAGGAAAACGGCGACTCTTGTAACAGAAAAGTAGCATTTTATAACATACGAGCGATTACTTCATAATCTCGAGTGTAAATAATTACTGAATTGATTTTAAGTTTGGTCATATTTAGTTTTAAAGTATTTAATTTTAATCTGTACATTTTATATTTTACACGATACGCGTTATTCATGGTTTTTATGACGTAAAACGTACTATAGAAATTAGGGTGGAACATCCTGTAATTAAGTAACTAGTTCTAAAGTCTTGTACTTGTCAACTGCAGCAGAACGAGATTAATTGAGGGTTAGGTTATACGATAATCGTATTTTCAGGAAACACATTTCAACGAATAAAAACGATGTTTTTTAAAACGACAAAAATCGCTATTCTAGAACGACGGTTAATAACAATCTTCCAACGTCCTACGACATAAATACGAAAACCTTCAGCCAGAAAATCCCAAATCCTACGCGATCTAAAAAATAAAACTGTAAACCAAATACAAACAAAGCGGCGAAACCGAAATTCAATCCGATCGATCAATCAGCTAGTTTCGCGAAACGATTTCGATACAAGAGATATGATATAGAGAGCAGCAGCAGCAACAGCAACAACAGCAGCAGCAGCAACAGCAGCAGCAGCAGCAGCAGCAACAGCAGCAGCAGCAGCAGCAGCAGTAGCGGTAGCAACAGCAGCGATAGGATGAAACAGTGGCGAATTTCAAGGATCAAGATCACTAACGGGAGATGGGAGGGCTAGGTTCGATGGAATGATTTCTGGATCTCGTCGCTGCTCTTTTTTGGCTCGTACGAGAAGGAGCGATGATTCACGTACGGAGAAAGGAGTCGGAACGTAGACTCCGAACGGAGATAGGCACAAAGCAGAAATCGAAGCATCGGGGCGTTAAGAGGACTCAGAGAGAAGACGGTATCCTCCCGCATACGGTTCTCTGTTGACTGAAGCGACTTAAGTCAACGCCGCGCTCACCTACGGTCTGGCACACTACGTTCTCCTCTACTTGGCGGAGATCGTGTGGGGAGGGAAAGAGACGAGACGACAGAGTGTGCGAGAGTTGCGGTCCGGTTAGAGGGGAAAGCCAAAGGATGGAGAAGGAGAAAGACGAGCGAAGAGGAGGACGAGTAGCGCGCGGTTGGAAGCGGAGCGAGCGAGATGAGTGAGAAGGGTTCAAGTATAAGGATACCGAGGCATGCGCCGTCCTATCATATTGATCTCGCCATAGTAACGATTCTCTCTTCTCCGGCGATGTTGGCATGCACTATAGCAGGGGGACGAAGAGGGAAGCCCCGACGAGAGAACGGCGGAAGGGGGTTGTACCGCATGGTATACCATGCCACCCCACGATGCGCGAATGTGGGCCGTTCGGGAGTGAACGAGAACGATGGCGAGAGGAAAGGGAAAGGAAGAGAGAGGGTGGCACTGATCGAAGAAAGAGGGAACACGCGAGCGAGAGGATCGGTATCGGTTGAAGAGAGACGAAAGGCATCGGTGGCGGTGGGCTACACAGGGCGCTAGCGCCAAAGAGAGCCGAGGCGGCGATACCGCGCGGCGCTGCAGCCAAATGAGAATCAGTCCAGCGTTGGTCGCCGGCGAGGGCGCATCTGACATTCCTGTGACAAAAGATACGGACGGGGACACTTGAGGACATTGGGGAAACGGTGGAACATCCGCGGTAACCATCGATCTCGAACGGATCAGAAGGATGTTAACCGTGGTAGTAGCAGCGTCACGGTGCTGACAGTCAGACGCGCTCTGAGAATCGGCGGGGATCGGACGGCGCGGAATACCTCGGATCGGAAGTCGGTCGAATGAGCTGGCTCACCGACAGACGACGACGACGACGACGACGATGACGACGCGTCTGTGAGCCGTGCAAGTAATTTTCGTGTACATACTCGCGACTACTCGCTATTCCGTGCGCGGGTCTGTTGCTTCTGATCCAGCGGAATACGAATCGGAGCAAGTCGTGCGTATAACAGGGTGGGAGGCAGAGAGTTAGAAACGCGAACACACAGGCGAAATAGAGAGTCGTGTGAAATTGAGCCGAGAGTACGAGTACAACGAGAGTAGATAAAAGAGAAGAAGAGAAATGTCCTCGATGCCCAACGATGCCGCATCAAGGCACAACCGAGCTGCTGAAGCTTAGTGCGTGCGAGGTGTACGCGCAGGGACACGCTGCAGGTCCACTGAGGCTGTCACGTGCCCCTGATAGAACGAAAACGATGCCATTGCCGTGTTCAAGGCACGTACATTCAGGTGGACCCTCGGAAGACTGAAGACCTCACGCTCGGCTGGAAAGTTTTGCACGAAAACGTAAGAAATCTCACAGTGCCTACGGGATCCAGCTGGTCCGTTCCTGTTCGACGCGTTTGCAGCCACGTGCGAGGACAACCGAATAGTGAGGAGGTGGAGGAGGCGGAGAAGAAGCCGGTGGTGGCGGAGGTGGTGGTGATCGAGGAAGGAGCGAACTGCTCCGGTTCCTCAATCGTGCAAACATGAGACGTTGGACTCTCATGGCGGCTATAGCCCTGGCTGCATCGGGTGAGTTGTTGCGACACTAGCCAACCGATCTATCTCTCTTCTAGATACTCTGTGTCGCGGCACAGGCATATAAATACATTTTTCATTGTGCTGCTAGGCTCTCGTCCTAGAGACGATCGCTTTTCTCGCGACGCGAACGGTCGGAACCAGGTGTTGTGCTTTTCCATACAAATTGTAACCGTGTTTCTTTCGTTCTTTTTTCTTTTCTTTTCATTTTTCTTTTTTCTTTTTTCTAGTTGCCGGTTTACTTTCACTGTTTCCTGTTCTTGTCTCTGTCTCTCTTTCTGTCTGTCTTTGCATTCGTCTACTTGCCCGTTTTATTTTTCTCCCTCTTGTCTCCGAAGCGCGATATGCTCTCGAAACGCACGAGACGGGTCTCTGCATGGGTCGCACCGTAGGGATTTCCACACGGTGACGGTTTCGGTATTCGGGGCAATCTTTTGACCCTTCAAGCTGCGGCAATATGAAAAACGCGATCGGAACGATGAATCTTCATCAGTAAATAACGACGTCTGTCAAAGCAGTTCTTACACGAATTCGTGCGCGCGATTCGTTGCGTTAACCAATTTTCAATGACAGTTTCGAAGGATCGAAACGGAAGGTTGATTTATACCGTGATATTTAAGCTTTCGTTCGACCGATGAAAATATTTACGAGCCGTGATCTTTACGTCAATTAAAAAGACGTGTCACGTATTTCACCGGCCAATCTCAATATCAAAAAAATCGCAATTCGTATCTCGAAACGTCGACAATCGTTTGCGGCAAATAAATTATTTTCTTTCTCTCCGAAGTTTCAAAGAATCAGACGTCAAATTCTCCACTAGATTCGAACGTCGTTGACCATTTCCACGAATTAGCGAAAGTTTTGTCTCAATGCCATGCAAACAGACGCTATCGCTCGAGCATTAGCGCGAACGCAAGTTCAACGTTCGACCTGTTTCGAGTTCGTTATCGTCGCGAGTGCTCAAGACGCGCAGCGATTTTCAAATGAGCCCGAGGGAAGGTGTTGCTTTACTACGTAACGTGTTGGCACCCTGACGTCATTGGCGACGCTTCCTGCGTGACGTGCGCGCAGCCACTCTCTCGTTAGTACGCTGATTCCGGCTGGCAGACAGAACGTACACACACTCGCTACGAAATTATTGCTGTCTCAATGTTTGCACACGTAATCTGACGGATATTTTCGTTAAATTTTCGTCGATGAACAAACGCTGTTCCGCGTCACGGTTTCTTTTTTTCACGATGGTAATTTCTTCTACGAAGCTCAAAGCGTCTGTTAACGAGAAAGAAGAAGACGACGGGGTGGAACAATCAGCTTCCGATGCGGTAGATTTTAATTGACGCGGTGCCGGACTTGTGACCGTTTCCTTATTCCGTTTTGCGGAACGTTTGATTAATTGGGACCGCGATGAGAACGATCGTCGTCCTTCGTCATCTCTCTTTCTCTCTGTCTTTGTCTATATACAATCATGACGGTGTGGGTGTAGGAAAGGATTTTCCGGTGTACAACTTGCCCACGCAATTCCCAGAGACCTGTCCCTGGCGTTGCGTATTCGGAGCTGTTCGATTATAGACAAAAACGAGGGAGGAATTATGAAACGACGTTTATTTTTGCTCCTTGATGTGCATTTGGAATGTTGTCAGGAAATTTCTGAGCAAATTTTAATCTCTTAAGGGATGCTGACGTACACGATTCAGGTTCTAACTGGAAAAGATCTTTTGCAGAATGGCAATATATATATATATATATATATATATATATATATATATATATGTATGTATGTATGTATGTATGTATGTATATATGTTCGCCAGAAAAATAAAAGATGATTATCTTTTCCCGATCTTGGTAAATTTGTCCCTGAAGAAACTAAAGATTGAAATTGATCGCTCCTGATAGACCAATGTCTGCAAATTCTTCTGTTCTGAAATTCTTTGGTATTTTTGATATTTTATGCCAGAGATATATGCGAATGTCTTGTGACAAAAGGAACGATAGCAAAGAATCCTGTTCCTTTTGTGACAAAAAGAGCATCAGGAATGAATTTACGAATCTACGTTTGCAAGGTTGTAGTTGATCTCGATTTACGAACGTATTTGTAAATTTCCTAACAAGTTTTCCAATACATCCTGTGTGAACCATATATAATGCATATACATTGTGTATATATACGTACACATATTAGACACCCATGTATATTGCGTGGAACACGAGTTGATCAACCGAATACTAAGCATACTAATTTCATGGCAATGCCTGACCATTAGAATTTGATCAAGACTGACAAAGAACTATATATGTATTTCGATAAATAGATATGGAATATGAATTCCTCGGTTTTAAGTTACTATACTTGATGTTGCGGTTCGTATCACGAGAAACCTGCCTCTTTGTAGGAAATCGTCGATGTAAAATCGAAGAAACAAATTAATTTCCTTTATAATTCGTTAAATATTCCAATATGCTTGTTTAGTATCAAAAGCTTTGAAAAGAAATTTTGTCGATTTCCATATTCTGATAAATACTGAAAACACATAAAATATCTTTTTTTGCCAATATTTACAGTTGTTTCACAGTTTCATAAAGCTCCAACTTCGATGAGATAACATCATTCTCTATTCCACACTTTGCAACTTCCGATATATTTTACATTGTGTACACGTTATACCACACTCTATCTTCGCGTTATAGTTTCTCCGGTCTAATCGATCTCTTGCAAGAAAGATACTGGGATACAAACGTTAAATGAATTCCTGACAAGTTTCTCATAAAAGATACAAAGGAGCGATGATCGAGTGCCGATTACGTTGCAATATTAAGCAGTTTACCGATTAAAATTGCAGTTGATTTATTTCGTTCTTCTCCCCATGAACGTTCTTCCTCGTAAATAACCCGATATGAGCCGAAGACACGATCGACGTGTCTTTTACGATCTATGTAAATACCGTAAAACGCACGTTCGGTGTTTCCCGTTCGCGTGAAACAGAGGAAACATAAAGTTAAGGAGGAATCATCTGCCGCTTTTCACCCATTTTACGTTCTATCGCGAAGAAAGAGAATGGGAAAACCGTTGATCGTTGCCGCAACTCAGGACGATACGCTGATACGAGACGGGCGCACGTGCCGTTTCCTGGCAGCGCGCGAAATACAAGCGACACGAGAACAGACGTTCCGAAAAATGCACCAGTAGCAATGAAACATAAATTTCGAAACAGCTTTATCGCGTGATTAAATAACGCGTCACCGTGACGCAAAACCAGGGAAGCAACAATACGTCCGCAGTAACGATAGGAACGACGCTACACCATTCCAGCCACTATATAAAAGCTCACCCGTAATTTGCACACCGTACGGAACGCGGAAAAATACGTGACCCATTGTAAACCTGTATATATTCTGGGATATATCGGTGTACATCTATTCACTTAGATTACACGTGATATCGATTTCATCGCGGAGATTTCTTTCGAGATTACCGAACCAATTTTTAAACAAGTTTGACTTGCTGGAAATAACAATTACTAAAGTTCAATCACTGAAACCATTTTACGTTAAAGATACCTTTACGATCCCTTAAAATTTTTTAATTGATTATCCTCTCTTTATCAACATCTTTCTCAAAGGTTAAATCAATGTTTCGACATGCTCTCGCTTTACAACCTGCTTTAACTTTATATATAGGAAGAACTTTTAAAGTGTTCCTTTATGGACACTGTACTCTTTGCTTGCATAAAGTAAATAGAGACGAATGGAGAACGAAATAGATAAATAATAAATTAAGGGCCCAGAACGCAACACCGATGCGATAAAATTTAATAGTAATCTCGGTAAAAAGTTAATAGTAATCTAAAAAAAAAAAAAAAAAAAAAGGAAGAAGAGATATGATACCATAAAATTTCATTCTTTTCCTATCACGTAATCGGCATCGATTATTACAGTGATCGAGCCGGAGATCTCCTACTTTATTTGAAATGGCAGCGGGACATTGAGTACCCGGGTGACCAATCGAAGCCGTACGATCAGCAGAGTGGAGGATCGGTGCTTCAGAGCACTCAGGGGGCTGTTTCCGAGCATCGGCTCGCGACTCGACAATCGGCGCCCGTGCGACTGGACTTTATGTAGTATATACCGACGTCTGTCACGACGTTTGCGACACACGGAAAGAGCGACAGCTCACTCCCCGCAAACGTCGATGATTCGACGTGGTAGTCGCGTGATGTGTCGCTTTTCGTTGGTCCGAATTCGATTCTGCACCGTGCAGATGCAAGATTCCGCTCGTACACGCGTCGAGTACGCGTTCTCAGCCTGTTGGCCTGACTGCGTGCGTAAGCGTGTACTTACGTGTGTAGGTGGCCGTGGGCGTATGTGGGTGTACAACAGCGGAATATCGAGCGCGCGCGCCTGGTCGTTTGAAAAGCGGAGGACACTGTACGAGAGAGCTAGCCTTAACAGACGGTCGCACGGTTGCTGTTGCAACCGAGACACACGCACAGGCGCATCAGCTATATATGTGGAGGCCGAACATGAATGTATATGGAATACGTGGACGCGTGTGTCTGTGAGCGCGCGTGGGCGAAATCGCACGCTCACAGAGTCGTCTTTCACCCTCTCTTTCTGCCTCGCTTGTCGAGCGCACGACTCTTTCGACAGGCGCGATCATGCACGTCAAGAGTGAAAACTGTGCCAAACGCTGCGAGAAGCTCCGGGAAAACAAGCTTTCAGCTGCTGCCCGCTTTTCCCACCGCAGCCACTGTCTTTAACGCGTCCATCGTTGACCAACTTTTTTTTTTATTTCTTCTATACTTTTTGGACGGTTTGTTTAGATTTGAAACATACGGACGAATTTCGTCTCTTTCTTCGGGATATCTGTGGTCAGTGTTTTCTGTTATTCATAATACGCTTCGTTGTTTCTCTCTGGTGCTCGTAAATTTTACCTTCGATAGTTAGACAGCAGCACTTCGGCTTTTCATTTTTTATGTTTGAGAAATTGTTTAAAACACAATTCTGATATTTCACGTTCCTTCAGACAATATCGCGCTGTATATGTTTATTTCAACGTTAAGGCTGCCTTTGTTTTGCATCTTTTTTGTCTCCGTTCGAAGGTACTTGTGACAAATTTAGAAACAACTCTCTGTTTCCTTTAAGGAGGATGAACAAATTATTTGACTTTCCAGCGATATCGCTACAGGATCTATTTTTGTTCATTTATGAATCTTCCGGTGGTTTTCACGAGCCCCGAGGCAAGAAAACGTGCTATCCTTATGAGCATTCGGGTTGCGGAGTTTTGTCGGCCGGTAATAAAAGTTTAGTCAGGCTTCGTGATTTTATGTACATTGGTTTCGAACCTGTCCGGTAACAGCTAGCAGTGTGGAAGGATATAAGGTTTCGTCCCGTTAAAACATTTAAACAGCAACCGGCCATTCTTTGATGAAAATTTGAAAAGCCCACGTTCACGTAAAACAAAATACCTGGTAATCATGACAAGCTTTCCGGATGCCGTTGGTTTTGTAAATACATTTTTTACGACGTGGAAAACAACGTGTGCGCGTAGTATAGATTCGTCGTATAGAAATACACATTGCATTTCAAACTATTCAAACGAAAAAGAGAAAAGTAAAAAGTAGTACCATTAAAAAGTCCCCTTGATATATTACAGTTAATTTTCACGTGGTATTTCTCGTATTTTTTTATTTAAGCCGCACACATAAACGAGCACTACCCTATTCCTTTTGTAATCATGTATCCAACTTTTCGAGCATTTTTTCCAAAGGAATAATTTTAGCCAAATCCTCTTAAACGCGACAGATGTATTTTACTAAATATTTGCGTCCATGGAAACTGCTTTCTAAATAAAACAAACGGAAAGCGAAACAAGTTCTACGTACTATGGACAACCAAGTTTTTCATTAGAAAACTTGCAATTTTTTCGGTATATAAGCGTCGTTGAAACGTCTTGAGAAGCCTGTAAATAACATTTTGCAGGAACGTGAACAGACAGACACATTGAACGGTCGTGTCAAGATATCTTACCGGTGGAAATAAAAAGATCGAGGAAAAGAAGGTCTTTAGCGTTTCCCAGTTACTTTGGCCTTTTTAATAAAAACAAGATTAATGTTATATTTGATTTAATATTACGTTACCTAATATTACATTTCGCGTTCGTCGCAATGCAAGCTGTCTTTCTTACTCCTGTTGGAAGTTTTTCCATGTCAAATTTTGATTTTAAACCTCGAGGCATCGAAGAAACTAGGCACGATATACGATGGAAGATTTCCCTATTCGCGATTTTTGAGATCGAGCGTCTAATTATGAAAAAATAGGCAAACATAGTGGGAAGCACTGGTCAAATCCCTTGGAAAGATATCTCGATGTTACGGAGAGAAACGAGCTTTGACTCACAAGATTTCTTCCTGGCCATCTCTTTTTTAGAATAGGGGTCGTTAAAATTTCAAACGTTGCGCGGCGCGTTTCAACTGCGCGTAGGCGTGCATACTCTCACTCTATTTTCCTGTATTTCTCGTCTCTTTCGCCCCTCACTTTCTTCCTCTACTCCTCTGCTTCGCTTCACAACTCTCACCGATCCTTTTCATTTTTTCCTTCGTGCCTTCTCTCTATCTTTTCGTTTCTCTATAATTCATCGGGTTTCTCCAACCTTTTTTACCTTTGTCCCTTCCGCTTTTACATTAAACTTTTAGTTCCTCGCCGGTCAACCAAATTCTTCGCTATTCTTTCTTCTCCTATCGTTGCACCGTCTCCTTTATCCCTGCGAATATTTTTTCTCTAATTTGTATCTCAAATTTGTTCACTTTCACCTTTCCTCCTTTCCTCTCTTTTCTCTTTGCAATCTATCTGATCATTGTTTCGCGAAAGGATCCGATTCCCTCTTGTGTGCTCACTATTGTCTAACGTTGTATCGCGTTGCGGTTTCTTATTTTTGGAACTTTAAAATTAGATTTCCCTCGTGTGTGTGTGTGTGTGTGTGTGTGTGTGTGTGTGTGTGTGTGTGTGTCGGTGTCGGTGTTTGACGAAACTCATCCTCCTGGATAGTTGCGAAACATTGTACTTTTTATACGGAATCAAAATTTGTCTTACAGGGTTCGATTGTTCTTTTTTCACCAAGTATTTTAGCGACGAAGGGATAAAAGAAATGGAAACAACAAGTTATAAGTTACCAGCAAGGGAGCTCAAGCTATGGATTAATCATCGCTAATAATATTAATTCAACTATGTAAGAGAGCAGTGGGACGAACGTTTTCATTGCTTGGTTAAAATTGAGATCAAGTTTTTAATACAAGAGAACAAAGGCATTCCTTGGTTATCTAAGAATATAAATTTACTTTAATAATAATGATGATGTACAATAATAATAACGGGAAACGTTGTATCAGTTCAAAGGTGAAGCAAAAACGTTGACATTCCCTCATTTCATCGTGCCACTCGCTGTGTAATAATATTTTCATTATAAAAATAGCGCGAGCTTACTACTTGTACTGATAACACGAACTGTGGTATACAAGTTTCTCTACTAAAGTTTAGCTTTTCGTTATCTTGTTTAGCTTATGGTTTCCTCAAATTGGAGATTTTGTCGCAAGTATCATTTTTCTCCGAGTCCCTCATCGTTGCCGAATGATCTTACGAAAAGATTTCTTCCAGTTTCTTTCTGCAACCCCTCGTCAATCTATTTTCTTATTTTCTTCTTCGCTTTCTCTCACAGTTATTGTTACTGCGACAACATTTCGGATCCTCTACGTATGTACCTGTATCAGCTCGGAATTAACAATGTTCCAAGCTATTTCTCCCAGAGCATTCGAGCGAACACACCGATTCGCCATTGTGTTTTACCACGAACTATGATCTCAGTTCTCGTTACGAACAACGATCGCTATAATTTCATCGTCGATTGCGATGTCGTTACGATCGCGGTAGAAAGGTGAACAGCTCAGGACTTGGGTTACCCAGGCTACGGGTTTCGTTATACGAATAGCTCGATTTCTAAGAAAATACCGAAGTCCGACCAAATTCGTCGTGAAAGTTCGAATACGACGAAACTTATAGCGATAAAAAACTCAAGAAGTATTTATCGACGCGTTCGTAATCGTAAAAGTAGTGAGAAGAAAGAAATTGTACGAGAGAGTGAGTTCGATTAATTTGTACATATGGACAAGCTCGTATTATTTCAAATAGACGCGAGGATTTCAAGGAAATATTACGGAGGTAATATTTTAAATTCATTAAAAATTTTAAATATTTTAAAGGCGTAATAAAAGCCTGAAAAGTTTGAAAACGAAAACTGATAATTAAGCTTACAGGTATCTAAGTTGTTATTTTTAGATGGAACGGATCGCCACGTACTTATTAAACAAAACGACGAATCTCCGAGTGAGAATAAAATTAGCTTGTAAAAATACTTACCGCGGATTAACGGATCTTCGTAAATTGCGCGAATGCAAGAAATTTGCTGAAATTGCCAGGATTGAATTATTGGATAGCGCTAATATTACTTTATCGACATCGTTTATAGCATGTACACAGCTTATTTACCCCTTAGAACGAGCAGAGAGATCCCTATAATTTTATCGACAGTTACAACGTCGTTGGGTTGAAGTAGGCTAAGGAAATCTTGATTGATTCTACTCAGGCTGTTACTTCTGCGAAAATATCGTCATTTTTCCGTAAAAATACCCTACTCTGCGAATCGGACGTCCGAAATGGTTAACTCTTTATTCCCTGAGTTTTTACTTTATCAAAGCATCTGTAATATATACAAATTTACATATTTGTGATAATAAGCATTTACGTATATATTTAGGGAAATTAACGACATAAAGGAGCCAATTTCATACGCGATACAAGGATACATGGCTTTACTCGTATCAAAAGATTCAAGAAACAGCTTGTTCATTCTTCCCTGTCGGAGTATCCTCCTTCTAGCGATTTATCTTGACCGAATGACGACGCACTCTAAAAAGGGTCGAGTCTTCTCTCGACGACGACGACACAGCTAAATATTTACGCGGTATAGTCTGAAGAACTTGGCGCACGAACCGTCTGATAACACCGACCAAAGAAGCATCAGACAACTCGATCGGGGTTTTAAAACGTTTGGGTATAAATAATCCACGTGCTATCGCTTTAAACTCTGTTTGGCCTAGCAGCCGGCTAATTTCAGCCGAACCAAGTATAACCGCGAAAAGTAACCCCTTTAATAATTCAACACACGATGAGTGACGTGACGTTCGACGAAATATGATTCGACCAAGAAAAAAGGAAAGACGATGCCCTACTTTTTATCAGGATGAAAATATCGTAGCGCAAATGCCAAGGGACATTAAAAAGCAATTAAATTGCGATAAATATAAACAAAATTCCTTTGAGGAAGGCTGATATCGCTGGGAACTGCTTTTTGTTTCTTGTAATTTGCTTCTCTTCTTTATTTTTCTTTTTCCCGTAACCTGCAAAGATATCGGCTGAGAAGAGTTCGCCAGCAGGGACACGGTCGAGCACAGACGTTAATTAAATTTTCCTTAACCGCGGTATTTGATGCGGCACCGGCCGTGCAACGCTTAATTTCGCGATCAGTATTCATAAATTCAGTTGCCATTAAACGCGCATTTTTATCTCTCGGTGATAAATCAGCGTCGAACGAATATCTTAAAACGTCGCAAAAATTTCGCTGTCTGTCCGGTTCGCGTAAATTATTATGCAATTAATGCGTTTTACAAGCCGATTTGCCGTTCGATTTGCGAATAATGAAAGTCGGTTTCCGAACATGTATACTGTACGCGGTACTGTGAGAAAAGTCCTAGGCCATATTTTTCACACGCGTAAAATATTCACTTGTTTGAAATTAATCAACGCTTCGAGCAAAAAGTCAGTAACTTTTGAATTGAACGTTTCTCAAATTTACGTTTGACGAATGGCTTGAAACTTCTACACGGTACTATATCTGTTCTCGGGATAACAAACGAGGGAAAGAATCGACTCGATACTACTATCGAAAAAAGAAGGCTCGCGTGAGAGACGAGAATTTCTCAACCTTTAATAGCTACACGTATATTTCGTGTTAAAGGGTACGAAACTTTACGCCAATGATGTATTATAAAGCTCGGGTGACTTACAGGGGAAGGTACTTTGAAGGGTCGGAAGATCGTCCCATTTACCACTCATAGCTAGCTTTCAAGAAAGGTATTATTGATCCATGAAGACGGATTTCAACTGAAAACCGTTTCGCATCTCAGGCCAGCGAGAACGATACGTATCTGAAAGATTATTTTCCAACGTCTTATCAATTTAGCCAAGTCATTCACATTTTTAATACATCCACCTTCTATCTTCGATATCCTTCCAAGGATCAAATCCTTGATACTAATATTCTACGATAGGAAACCGAACTGAATAGTTCCCTTTTCGTATGTATTTCTCGATCCGTACTGACATAAATGAACATTAGCGAATTAATATTTGACACGATAATTCACGAATAATTCGCCAATTTAATATTTATTTCTTCGGTAGCGAGTTTTCAAAACTCACGCAACGCCACATTGCAAATTCAATAATTTTTGATTACATTTGTATCCTGTCAGGAGATCCGTAATATATTAATTAACCATAACGATAACGTTTTCGAAAAACATGTGCTTGCGTTACTAATAATCCACAACAGAGAAAATATGTTTCCCTATGTTTCTAAAAATCATTCGATCTTGAGAATGGTAAAAGCACCAATATTCGCGGAACAAATTAATCGAAGCGATTTCTCAGAGTACCAAAGAAACTTTCGTCAATTTCAGCTTTCGAATTTAATATACCTTCGACTATGATTATCAGAACAAGCCACATAATATCACCGAGAGGTTTCTATCAACGAAACGTCTCGTCATTAACAGTTCCCCATGAACGTAAATGCGTAGCCTAGCTATACTTCCTGTCGCTTTGCTTGTCCAAGTTTCATGCAGGTCGTAATGGGAGGCAATACGAGCAAATAGTTAGTTTCGAAGTGCGATGAAGGGGAGGGGGGGGCAGGGAAGGGGAGGAAGCTTTATCACTGGGTTTCCGGTGCAACAGCTTACAATCTGACATAGTTACATATCGACTGAGCGTCTCGTGTGCATACACGTTTCGAATACACGCGTCTTTGCGTAGACGCGTACGCGGGAATCCCGATTCGTCCCTTCCACCCCTGACCCTTGCGTCAGTCCACACGAAATACGCGCAAATCCCTTTCCACGGTTTATTCATCGAATATCGCACTCTGTCATTTCGTTCATCGTTCTCCACCCCTTTTCCTTCCTTTATTTTGTTCTCTTCTCCCCTTTTTTGTATTTTATCGGCAGTTACGCGCCATACTTCTGCACGCTTTGTGCCCTTTGTTTCGGATAATTGCCACGACGCGAACGTAGATGATTCCACGGTGAGTTTGATTCGGCGTAGAATCAATTTTTATGCGGCTGAAACGTCGCCGCCGAGAATTTTCAGGTTCGCCATCGCGACGATGGAAGCTCTTCAAAATCATGTAGATGACTATCGGAAGGTTTCTTGAGTCGATACCGACGAGACGATGGTTTGACAATCTTTGGCAAGGGATAGACGAGAGTGAAGCAATTTAAGAAAATGCAGATACGTGACAGAAAATGATTTCCATTATTCGTTATTCGTTTCCCAATTATCTCGATAATGTTTTTAACTGTAGGCAAGGGTGGTTAGTATCAAAATGTCGATTGAGCGTTATGCCGTTTCGAATAAGAGCCGTTGCCTGATCCAACGAATAGATTATTTCCTCTCGTTCGTTGTTCTCTACATACGTGCACCCTTTTCGTTTCTCCTTTTAAATCGTTCAAGGAACGTTAAATTCCAACGCTCACTTCTGCCTGCCTAAAAATTGATTCAACATTCCATTGTGCGTTATGAGAACACTGGGCTGACCATTCATACGAGAATTTAATTGTCAGCCATGCGAACGGGAGCGAGATTGACGTTTATCGATTCCACGTCAATGTCTCCTTCCAGTGGTTCGTGTATCAGCCTTTCGCTTCTTTCTCGCGGTTATATGCACGGTTTCTCCCTCCCCTCCTTGAAAACAGCGAGATATACGACCATTTCCAAGCTTTACGAAGATGTAAACGTTACACCAGCGTTGCCATTGTTAGATGCTTTCTACGGTTTTTAATCGTTCAATAACAGTAATGAAATTTTTGCCCATACAGAATAAAAACAATCTATCAGTTTCACATGTTATTGTCGTATTGACCGGCTATGAAGCTAGTCCCATAAGGATTAGTTAAAAAGAGGTGTACCGTAATAAAAATTAAATAAAAAAAAAATATTTCTGGTTTAAAAAATGGTATTCCTGTTCTAGGTAACAAATCCATTTTTCAGAGCACAGTTTCGCTTCGTTTTTCTATTAAACGTAGAACCGCGTCGTTATCTCTCACTCGCGATAGCATATTAACCGTAGCAGCGAACAATTCGAGCCATTTCTAATGTCTTCTTTCTTCAATAACGAAGAGATATCGTTAATGCAAGAAAGCGCGACGATGATAAATCGAGAGCGATTCACGATACAGAGGGAAGCAAAGAGAATTTCTAGAAATACCGTAGCTACGGATGGCGGTGCAGCAAGTTACACGATGCATCATTCAGCGATCAAAAATGAAATCGCAATCTACACGGCTGTCAGGTGAAAATGATCGTAAAACCCGATTAAGAACGTCACCAATTAAAAACGACACCAATTACAATAAAACGTCTCGAGATTGTCTCGTCTGGAATGCAATCAGACGATGGTCAGCGAGGCTTTAATCAAAGACAATCAACTAATGACAACAATAATTGCCGTTGGCGCTGGCGAAAATATTAAAGATTCTTTATCTCGGTTCGTGGAAAGCTGGTCGCAGAACGAGAGTGTCTTTCATCATGCCAAGCTACATTCATTTTCCTCTTTTTTTCTCTCTTTCCGAGAAATTCCTCCTTTGGCATAGAGGTACGTATTTCTTCAGCGGCAAAAAAGTAAGCCCGCTAACAATCGATATTCTCTTTTCCCCTTCCGGAACTTTGCTACAGTTTCTTCGCTCGTTCGTCCGGCCGTGTGTTTTCAAATTTTTACGCTCACCACTTTCCCCGTCCCCTTCTTCCCCTTTAGATCCGGCCGTGTGCAAATGTACGCGTCCGCGTGTATCGGCTGGCACAATGCACTCTTCCTAATTCGTCGTATGCGATCGTGCATCCGATCGTTTCGAGGTAGATTGCTTCCATTACGGACTGTGGGTATGTCGCCTATGCCGACGAGGAAGATGGAGAATGCGAGATTATGCGATATTTCGAACACGGTTCCGCCAAGGAGACGACGTTTCTCTATCCCGTGATATCGAGTCAACTATCGATTACCGAGATTTTCCGCCTAGGTTTATGCGCGTTCAACGAGCAAACTAAGAGGGTGAGTCGGAGGAAGGAATTGAGAAATTGCGCGCCGGTACCGGAGGTACGCCGCCCGATCTGCATATTTAGAAACAATACAGAATTCGAGGGTCCGTGAATATTTAACTGGCTCTCTAATTGCCTGGCTCTTCGGCCGGCTTGAGATCCGAATTACAAGAACGCGCGATCTGATTAATTAATTTCAAGGACCGCTTGTTATCGACAGATTACTTGCTAATTTTTTCGATTGAAATTAATTTCGAGAAATAGATCGCCGATCTACCGCGAGCAATGTAAATGTACAAAAATACGGAAGAATGTATGACGCGAAATAAGAAGGGAGACACGTCAAAGTTTGGAAAATCGACGGTTTCTTCTATCTTCGAGGCTTAATTTCTTTTGAAAAAATTATACAAAGCACCTTTCATTCGTGTCCTTTGACAAGTACGATATGCATCTCTTTATTGATTCTTTCATATTGACTTTGAATGCGACTCCAAATCGAGCGTGCCTCAGCGAAATTCGTGCGGATAAAGTACGACAGTGTTGATAACAGGAGGCAATGTCGAATACATAGATGCCGAGAGGATAACCATAGCCTCGGTTCGTGAAGATTTTATCAAAAGTTTCTCTGGGGTGGGCACTTGTTACTGAAATTCCACTCTGTCGAGACAAAACAAAAGACTCAAGTTCTCCATCCCTCTCGTTCCTGGGGAATTGGATCTATGTACGACCGATGCATATTCGAACCGGCTCCGAGAATTGCGTTCGATGCACACAGGGCTCGGCTGTGCAGTAAAAAATATTGGATACGATTGACTCAACTTTTCCAATTTGCAATTCAGAAAACGATAGATCGACGATTCGGCGAAACCTTCAATTCCCGCGTCATCAATTTTTTCGCTAATTTGTTTCTTCTTTTTTTGTCGATCGTTACTCTCTATTCCGATTATCAACTTTAATAGTCTACTTACGCTTTGTTCTCGCGACACGTTGCAACGCAATCTCGTTAATACGTTCAACGACGTGCTTGGTGCGTCGTAAATTAATTTATTAGCTATCCACGCGTGGGCTTTAATTTCCCATTGTAAAATTATGATGTTTGTTTGCCGGTTTATTGGACACGATGTTGTATGATTCTATTATTAGCAAACAGCAGCAGAGACGACACGCGTGATATATATATATATATATATATACACACACACATATATACGTATATATTACTTGTTACGTAAAAATATATATATGTATATAACTTTCGGTAAGAGTCAACGTGAAACCAAAATATTTGTTTTTATCTGCGAACTAATCTAGATTCATAGGAGATTAAACCTGCGGCTCGCGTTTGGAACGATCTATATCACTTTCCACCGCTTGTAAGTTACGTATAGGAACGTTGATCTATTTCCGGCATTTTCCTAGCCAGCATTTTTATTTTCCTTTGTTTAACGAATCTGAATCGAAAGTGAACCACGGCGAGAGGTAATTGGAAATTGTAGAAAACGTTTTCTTTCTATATATATATATATGTGTGTGTGTACATATCCACTCGAGCACAAAGAAAAGGCGGAAAAACGAAGAGAGAAAAATAAGAGGAAATCGCAACGACTTTTAATAAATAACTTACGTGACATATGAAATCAAAATTCTTTCCGAAGCGTTTCACATATTGAACGTGCAGGAAGGTTACAATTCCACGCGTAACAATAGTCGTACGTGTATTGGATTCTACGTCGATGTAAACCGAGGAAAGTAGAAAAAAAGTAGAACAGTAAAAAAGGGGTCAGTGAGTAATTCAAAAAGCTTATTACAGTGTACCGTCTCGATATGCTATTAGAATTTCATATTGGTCATTTAGTCGGTTCGAGGATGGCTGCGCGTTCGTGAATACGTAGTCGCGTTATCTCTTCGTGAAACTAGAAAACTCTACCGAAACGCGGGTATCGCTCAATATATTTAATTGAATGTCCCGATAAAAATATGAAACCGCGCGGAGATGGGACAGTTTGAAAAATGCGCGTGCAAACTGTTCATACGCTCCGTATGTCGGTGTTGTATGTTAAAATAAATTTCAATAATTCGGCATGATCCGAACTTTATACGATCTTGGAATCGCGCTTCTCGATTTTCTCATTTCACAATGACGACGTTAAAATACAGAATTCGATAAGACAAAGTAAACTGACGGAAATGTATTGAGTTGAGTTGGGTCTCGATAGTTCGACCCCATAAAAACGTCTTCAAATTTATCAACGAAATCAATCTCCCACACTTCAGAGAAACGAACGAACAATCCGCACTGCGAATCGAATCGGGCCATCGAATAAAATTCAATTATTCCCCGAGAAATTTCCAGGAGAACGCGCGCGAAATTCACGGTGTAAGTTGGATTCGTAAACTGGCCCGGATGATTCGTAAACTGCAGAGATCGGCGCGATTGTCCCGCGCCGTTGCTTTCCAAAGAGAGATATCGTCGGCCCGTTAAACCTGGCTCGAATGACCGAAAATTAGTGCGTACGACCAGAGGCAAGGTAAACGAGTCCCAAAGGCAGTTAAGAGGTCGATAATGCACGGCCTTCGGTAGAGCAGCCATATGACGTGGCACGGATGAAAAGGAAAAGGCGGTGAGCGCATAAAACTTGCAGCCACTCCTGTCTCCAGGAGTGTCAAGGGTCGGTGACTCCCAGGCGGCCGTTCTTTCTAGCTCCCTTGAAAGAAGCTCGGCTCGCCGTACGGATCGATTCGGCCGCGTATATATCGTAGCCACGGTTCAGTCAAGTGTACGAGTGTACGTCGCGTCGTAGGAAGATGTCGCCGTTTCTGTTAACCGGTGTTCCACTTCGTGCTAACTGCAGACAATCTGCAGAATTCTGCATCAATTAGGCCTGACTGGGGATGGGCGCGATCTACCTGACTGCAGTCGAGGCGAAGGAGCGGCTCTTACGTGTTTTCCACAACGGATCAACAAGCACCGAGCAACGAGACCCACGCCGCAAATTAGAGCGACGTCGAAGACAGCTACTGAATGTTACAGCATCGAGGAGGTCGCTGAGATCGTGGTCGCAGTAAGAAACACGAGGGGACGCGGAAAGGGGAAAAACTTTTGTTTTGAATTCTACGGTATAGTTAAAATGCTTTTCTCCAGAGATGTCTTTGATATTCCGTGTACTCGTGTATACATAATTGTTGCTTACGTGGACATTGAGATTTCTCTGTGTACTTTTGAGAATGACGTAGAAGGAAATCTAGTCTCGAGATGTTTCGCAGCGATTTACGCAATTGGTCACTTTCTTCTACGATACCGTAGATTCAAGCTGGAGGTCAAATTATTCTTGATCAACTTAAAATGAAAGCGAGGCAGGCACGATATGGAGAACGTTTCAGTGATAACTTGTGGAATAATTTGAGACACGATGTTGACTGTATCAGTGGAAAATCACAAAGAGATCGAGAATCGCTACAGAAGAATAATGAGAGAACGAGGGGATCCAAGAGCGGAGTCAATGTTCCCGAAGCGAGCAAGTTTCTAGGTCTGATACATATTGCACAAGTTACAGATACAGCTGTCGTCAAGAGGGAACAGTCTCTTGTCAATCTTTCGCCGATTTTGGAAAAGACGGTGAAAGACCACAGATTTCACCGTAATTTGTCAAAGTAAATAAGAGAGTTAGAGAAAATCATCACGATCTATATCGATATTTTCTCCACCGACTCGTTAATTCCCTAGTCGTTCCTTTTGTATCGGCCTTTTTCATCAGATCACGGTGAACGATTGAAATCTACGATGCGACGTACGTCGTGGCAGCGAAGGACGAGAATCCTTTCATCCTTGAAAAGAGCATAGACACGGCGAAAGGAGACAAGGAAGGCACTTTTTTTTCATTCGTTCTATCAGTTTCTGCAGGATAGCAATAAATTCCACGGATCAAAACTTCATTCCCGTTGTCATCGAGGACGCGAATGGTGGCACGCCATCGAAAGTTCTTTAGTGCTGGATGCCCGTAAAAGTAAAGCTCCGAGGGAAGTTTGGCAACGCAATTAAACCTTCTGGATACGTCTTTTCTTTTGCCTTCTGCGCGCAATCGTTAGAGGTTACGTTGTTTACGTTCGATTATGGCGTATCCAAGCAACAACGAGCACTACGGTATGTCTCGAACTTCCACGATCGTTCCAAGGACCGTAAAAAGATCTGGTTAAAACTTTATTTTCAGTTATTTGTCGCGTAAACCTGCGCGTTCGTTATTCATTTCCGCATAGAAGAAATGCTCGTTACTGATCGATTAGCTAACTTCTGCGTGGAGGTTGAACTCGTCTGTTTGTTGTCATTGTAGTTTGCTCCTCCGTGTATGTTAAAAATGACGAGTAGAAGAAATAACATGGACTGATAGCCGACTACGAACTTCGGTGTTTGAACGACGCACCTTATCGCCTACGTCGTTATTCTATTACCTTGCTGTAATCTTAATTTTCCTCAACAGCGTAATATGAAAATTACCTTGCGCGAAACAATTTTGAAGTTCTGTTAATCGTTTAATAATTTAACGAGTCGTATGGAAGAAACAAGCCTCTCGTTAATTTTCTTATTAACCTCGTAACGATGTTCCGTCGTGGATGAACGTGGATCGATCCCTGCGAGTGTCACGAACCGCTGAAAAGTTTCTGCTATTCAGACCTTTCTAAGACGCTCTAGTATCATCGATCGAATAACGTGACCATTTAAGACCCTCGATTTCCTTTAGCGACTGATTCCCTAGGCGTTTGTCGGTATTCGTAGGCTACGATCACCAGCGAAAATGTGAGTACAATTTATTCGCGTGCCACGGAAACGAGGTCGGCCGAATCAGCGGGAAATGAATTTTCTGCTGTTCGCGGAGGAAAGGACTCTCGGCTACCTTTTGCTATCGAGGCAAGTAGACCGCACAGTAGCGCGATCGATCATAAAGATCAGGTCTAGGAAATACTCGTGTCAATCAACCGAGATGAAACGTTCCTTCTCCATTGGAACTCTTCGTTTGTATGCAATGTCGTATGTATTGCCGGTATCGGCGTCCAAATCGAGATTCTGCTTTCAAAGAAACGCAATTTTTACGCAAGGTCTAGCGTCTTTCGATATTTTCCATCTTCCTATCAATATTTAATATCCATTCCTCGTCCGCATTCAGCTTTTGCGCGAGTCTGACAGTCTTCCCTTTTTGCGTGAAACGTGCGAAAATATATGAATTGGACTCTTCTATTTCGAAATACGCGATGTACTGGTGAAAAGGTGAACGCATCCAGGACTAAGTCACACGCACGTTCATTGTGATGAAACTGCAGAAAAGGAGAAGCAGCTGACTTCTTCGAAGATCTGCAGAACTTGTGTTACACAGCTCGATGAAATCCCACTTCGTAGCTCCAAGATTTATAATTTGTCAAATCATAGTCTGACTAGGAAACTTCAACTCGTTTCCGAAGGTTAAATTGACTTTTTTCGACGAAGAGGAACGTCGTACTTTAACGTTGCTGAAATGCAAATCGAATGTAACGTTTGTTGACGAACGTGTGGCATTAATGTTCGAGACGGAAAAGAAAAAAGAAAGAAACGGAAGGCGTTAGTGGATCGTAAAATGCGGGCTAAAGGAGCGATTGAAAATACGTCAGGCAGAGATGCTTCTAGTCGCAGTTGTCGAGAAGATGCAACCTCATCGTCGAGTGCATCATTTTCCCGGGAAAGGTATCTCTTCAACGAGTCTGCAGACTTTATGACGAGCCATCGTTAGATTCACGTGCCCACGGTGTGGCAACACCGTCGATGAACGGGTTGGGACTTTGTATGTTGGAACTTATGGTTATCCGATAAGTTCGACGGGAGTATAAACTCGAGAGACGAAAGGCCTCATCGTCTCTGCCGGTCTTTGCATCACACTCGATCAGCTCCTTTCAAGGATGAGAGATTCTTTTGCCCTCAACTATTTGTCAGATGAAACTAAATTTACAGGGCAAATGTACATGTATATATATATCTAGGCGTCGTAAACAGCAGTTGTTTCCATAGCCACGTTCGGTCAGAGGTTCGTTCCGAAGCAAAAATCTCGTCTGTCTGTCTCTTTTTTATCGACGTCGAAATGGGCATTGACAGCGATTTACTGCGTTATAAATAAACGCGTTTTATTTGGACGATGATACGCCGATTGATGGAGTATGTACGAACCATGGGACGAAAGAACGAACAAGAACGAACTTGCCTTCCTACTAACGATTCGAGGAAATTTTCTAGGAAACTTGTACATCGTATCATTTTTACAATGGTATAATGAATCTTGCATCTTCTAAAGAGAATATAGTATATTTGGGTAGGAATTTCCATTTACCGTGACACACATTTTCTTTGCTAGTTAAAGGAGATTCCAAGGATCTTCAGGAAAGTTTCAGGAAAGAGTCCGAGAGAAACGCTTGACTTCTCCTCAAGATTGAAGAATCAGTTGGACTTTGTCGACGGGATAGGACTGTTGTCGAAAGGGCAGAGATATCGTCCGTAAGCACACACAAAAACAAGACAATCGAGGATGAACAGCGACGTGCCGCAAAGTAGCGTTCAAGAACAGACCTTCTTCGAAAGGAAATCCATATATTTCGTTTTTTCTCCCTTTATTTCGCTTTCCCTCTCTCTCTCTCTCCTTCGCTATTGTCCTAGGGGCCTTCAGGGTTGCCCGAAATTGGATTTTTTCGTCACCTGTCTTGACCTTTTTATGCAACAAATGGTCCACTAACTTCGAAAAATTATTCGTCTCTGTGAGTGTAACAGTTCTCTGAAGAATCTACCAAGTTACCGATATAGTAAGTTTTAGGAGGCTCTTTTATTAAAATTATTCGATCAACTCGGATCTTTTTTAAGTAAATGCTTTTATCAAATACGTATCTCCTTCGAAAAAATAGTCGACACTCGAGTTTTTGTTATAACTTTTAATTATTCTTCGTTCTCGTCTCTTTTAACTACCTATGATTTTTGGATTCCCTTTTCTCTCGAATTGAATGCGCCTCGAAATTGAATTTTCTAGTCGAATTAGTTCGAGCCTCGTCTGATCCGCGAGCGAATCCACTATCGTGCGAATTTCTAGACGAATTTACACTTTATTGTATTTCATCGAACGCGAATTCCGCGAAAAACAATTTCTGATCTCGACTTATCGCGCGTTTCCTGTACGAATTTTCCAATAACGTAGAGCATTTCGTACAATGAAAATTCTTATCGTCGTACGTTTCTCATTTTGCAAATAAATCTTTTCATCTAATCAATTCGAATGATTTCTACTAAACACCATTATCTACTTCGTTACATCTGACTGGATCGTTGTCGAAATTCAACGAAATTGAAATTGATGATTCCAGCGATCGAACACAATTACTTGATAATTTTCGTTTTATTTGACATTTATTTATGGCAATCTCCTAATGACTTTACCGACACACGCGGAACGCAATGCATTTCCAATTACTAGCGTGCATCGTCGATCGCCGAAATTTTATTTATAAACTACGAAATCGAGCAGCTATAAGATTCTTCTTAACCGCGAGGAAACGCGTGGCAGCTTTGAGCGATATCAATGTTACCATTCTAGCAGAGTAACTACAAAAAGTAAAAGAGGAATTTATAAATAATTCGCCTTCAGTTACTTTCGTAATACATAGTACCGGAAACGCGAAATACTTTCTGCTTTTTTATGCTTTCAAGTAACAAAAATATCTTTATTTGTCTCGTTTACGTTACGAAAAAGTATCACGGCGAACGAAATTTTCAAAGCAACCTAATATTTAATGTACCTTTAAAACCATATGCAAATATATTCTTTCCACGATTTCGTCATTCTTCTCTCTTTTGCCAGCATGTAACAACAAACGTGTGTTTACATAAAGTGGAACGACCGCTAATCCAATTATTTGCCCCAATTCTTTCGTTCGTCTTTCGTAACGGCCGTTTACCCAATTAACTTTTACATTACTAAATGACTAAAGGGGCCAACGCTGGAGTTATCACGGGTTTCGCATCGATTCCAAGCGAAGAAAAGAATTTTAGTCATTATTCCCTTCCGTTCTCGTTAGCATATGTGCGAAGACCTTTTTCTTTTTACGCGGTAACCTATTTTTTTTTCTTTCCATTCCTCACTTCTGTTCTCGTGTCATAGCAACGCACAACTCACCTCGAAATATAATGTTACATCGCGCAAACAATCTCATAACGGTTTTATGGTCGACGAACAATTTTCTGAGACGCACGACAGAATGGAATTCTTTTCACAGTTTATTTTGTTGCAGCTACTGTTTATTTCGTGCGTTTCTAGACCCTTTAAAGAAATCGTTCGCGTTCCAAATATCTTCGTAACTCGGCGAAAGATCTGTTCTTTACGTAATTCTTTGTAAAGGAAATTTTCACTTCGAACGTGTTTGGGAAACACGAACGTTAATTCCAATTGTTAGACATTCTCGTAATGAGATATACCTTTAAGGACAAAAGATTTCAATTAACGTTTCGTTACAAATACGTCGGTTACGTAAAATAGAAGAAAAAATAATGTTTCACCTACTTGCTGCTAATTTTCAATAACTACGACATCGTAAATCAGCAAATAATACCGATGATATTAACGAATACGTAAAACAAAGGTTGGACGATTAACGAATGTGAAAAGCCATCGGCAAGTCGATCAAAACAATTCGCGAGCTTCTTAACGAGCTATAGTTTTATTTTACTTTGTTGCTATGGCTCTCCGACTGATCGATGTTGGAGGATCAAAGCCTCTCGAGATATTCGTGGTTTCGTGGCAGTAAATAGAAACACGGCTAAGGGTTTGTTAAGCTCTATAAAGGCAAATAGAAGAGCGTGTGTTTCCTTTAAGTGGAATTTCCGGTTGCGAAACTTAAAACTACTTTTGAGTAATATTAACCCGTTGTAAAAGATGAACGTTACAATTTTCCAATTACTTTGGCATTGCGACTAAAAGTGTGTTAAAACGTGCAAGCGAATATTTCCCTCGTATTTCTACGTATCTCGCTGTCGTTCACAATGCTACAATATTTTCATACGCGACGTAAAACCTAAATAACTCGACAATTTTCACGTGTCGCGATTAAATCAAACGAATGGGACAAGAGTGCGTTGCGTCTTCTTCGCGTAGCAAAATATGCACGGATTCGGACGAAGCGAGAAAGGTTGCTGCTGAATTTCGAGTCTTCGCTGCTCGATTTACCGAGTGTGCCTCCGATGTTTGTCATTTGGAGGAGCCTGAATCATGAACCGGCAGGAAAGAGAGTTCGAGACGCGTCGCGAGTGACTTAAAAAGCAAACAGAGAACAGGGAGGCGAGAGCGAGCGAGGAGGAGGAGCAGGAGGAGTAAAAAAAAAAAAAAAAAAAATAGGGGAGAACAACAAGGTGAAAAGGCGCGCTAAACGACGTACAGAGGGTGAAAGAGAAATGCGATAGAGAGAAAGGGGGACACAGGCAGACGTAACGACAAAGATACAAGCCGGACGAGAAAGAAAAGGCTTTGGCACAGTTTTCCATGCCGACGTGACCTACTGGACTATCGATTCGCCGTGAAGGTTTTGGCAAGAGGAAGCGCCGCTTGATTTCGAAACTGAATGCCGTCCTACACGCCGTCGACCGTTTCTTATTGAATTCGAACTCGCGAGACTGCAGGATGGCCAGCATTTTTCCACTCGTTTGCATCGTGCCAACGATATATTTCCACCCTATCTCTTTATCCGTCCCTTTCCTCCCTTCCGACTGTCCATCTTATGTTTCGCGTCCATTCCTCCCCTTTTTTCCTCCTTCCCTATCTACGAGCGTCTGCCTTTTTCCTTCCGACCGGCTGTGAGGTCCCTTCTACGGCGTTGCTCGAGGCTCGGGCATTGTTTCGCGATATCCGCGTATTTCGCGTCCCCTGGCTCCGCGAAACAAAGGGCCAACAATGGGCCCAGACGAGATCTCAACCGTATCTTCCTCTGTGTTACAATTTTCTACCCGCTTTTTTCTCCCCTTTCTTCGCCTCCTTTCTGCCCCGCTCCCTCCTTTTCTACCACTAGCCTCTACCTTCTCTCTTTTGATCCCACGACTCTGGATAAGGTGGGATACACGAGCACCGAAGGGATATTTCGGCAGCTGCAAGTCGATGCACTCTCTTTTCTCTCGTGACAGAGTCTCGCACAGAGGAGGGTTATTGCTTTCTGTATGTCTCTCTCTCTATATCTGTCGTTTTATCTCCGCCTTTCGTTCGTTCTCCTGCAAACCTAGCCAACAGACGGATCGAAACGAGCGTGTTTACATGGATTCAACGAGGTCATAAAGAATCGGAGATTTGTATCGAGAGTTGTTCTACGTGCCCGCCTCGAGATCCGGTCGTATTCGGTCACCGCGAGAGACAGGGAACACGGGTCGACAGTTGTCCGCGGGATGTTGGACGACGATAATTTAAAGCTGAAAGTAAATAAGTCCGTGGAGATTTTAATTAGGCGCGAGGATTCTCGGAACTCCTATCGATCGCAAGATGCAGCTGCTCTACATTTTTCTTAAGCGTTTCGTATTTCGTTGAAAGTATGATCATGTTATGATAGGAAAAGATTATTTCACAGTGACGAATGTTCGCTGTTCTGTGCGGCCGCTATGTTTGCAACGCTCATTAACCAGTTAACTCATTAACCTCTCTACCGTTTCCCATTATATCACCGAACCACGTGCTGCGAACCAATTTCACCTAAGAGTCCAACAATATCTACAGGAAAGCAACGTTACAGTCCAACAAGCAACTAGTAATAAAGACTTAAGAGATAAACGCCTCGTAAGAACAACGGTAAGACAAGAATGGAATAACTTCTGGCAAACTCACAACGCTTTCTTACATAAATTCCGAAGAAACATACATGAGGTAAACCCGGTTATGACTCTCACAGGACCAGACACGAATAACCAGACTCAGGCTAGATTATACGCTAGAACGGTACACATTCGCATCTTATCAAAAAACCGAACCCTAAACTCTGTAAATATCGCAACACCATCGAACATTTTGCTACTGCACCAAACTCGAAGGTACAAAACGCAACTTAAAAATACCCAACAATACGCAATCGCTTCTAACTTTTGACTAAAAGTAGAATACGATGTAAAGAAACAATGTAAGTTTCGTAAAAGGTATAGAAGTATAAAACTGTGCCAGTTTGCTAACTGACCAACGATCGACTAATTATTTATTGATTAACGACGCTAAGCGAGGTAACTGCGTCAAATTAAGCATGTAAATAGTATTTAAATATTCACATGTTTATAGAATACGTGTTACTGCTAGTCGCTAATAGCTTATCAGAGAATGTGACAAGGGATAAACAAAAGGAACAAAGTTACGAATGTTGCAGGAGGCATCGACAATCTTAAAGTAGTCTTTATTTTATTAAACGAAAAAGCCGCGAGTGTCGAATATTTGTACCTTACGGCACGTCTTATACACGGTGGTAATATGTTACGCTCGTAATTACAGCGATTTTTGCATATGCATGACGTGGTTCTTCGTGTGGTTCGTTTCCGTAGTTTACGTAAAACAATGCATAGATTCATCAATGCGAGTATGTTAATTCTTCACCGTATGACTGCAAGTAAAGGCTGTGCTCTCGTGCTTTGTATCGAACGTTCAAACGAAAGTTGCAACCTCTACCTACTTCTATCAGTATTTTATTTCAGCGAATATTTTATCGATGAACGAGCGTTTGTCTTTGAATTTTAAGAAGCGACGACGACGAAACAACTTTGCTCGTTTCCTACGCGTAAAGTAAATTCCACTGTTACTTCAATAGCAATCAAATTAGCAGCATTCGGAAACTATCGTAATTTCCAGATTTCTTATTGCCGATGTTCGCACAGAGCTGATAAAAACGAGACGAAAAATCATCAGATCCCATCGAATTTTTTATCGGTGGAAATTTACTCGGGAATTTTCTTAAAATTCGACGTTGTTCGAAACGTGGCTAATTCCGCGATACTGGAATTAGAAATATGCAGGATCCGTATGATACGAAAAGTACGAATTCGATTTCCCGGCCCGGCGAACACGAGTCACATTCTCGAAAGCTCCTGAAGGGGAAACGTGCTTTATATAAGTATGGTTTCTCACGAAATTCCGTTTCCATACCCGATGCTAGGAACGAATGAACGTTGAAGAGGGGAATGATTCGACCGGATCCAATGACGCGGAAGACGCAACGACGTGAGATATATTGGCTTCCATGGATCCTGGAATTACCGGTCGATGTAAGAAAACGAAATAAACTGAATTTTTATCGCTTCTTCTTTCCTGGCATGCAGATCATTGCAAATCGAATTGCATCTCTCCTTTCGGAATAAAGCGTTCCGACGCGAAATTAATGATATAAGGAATTCACTGTCCTCTTTTCACGAAATTTCTACGTACTTGTCGTCAATTTCAAGTCTAGTCGGAGAAAGCTTCGCTTTTAAAGTAACAGAGTAATTAAATTTTGTCTCGTCGCTAAAATTTAATTTTTTTCTTTTTTACCCGCCGTTTCCCAGGCAGTTGTCTAAGAAAGTAAAAGATATCGCGAAACGTCGTTTCTTACTTCGAGCAGTAGCAAATTACTTGGACCTTAAACGCTTATCTTAAACGCTTACCGAAAACTTGATTAAATCATTAAGCGCGTGACTGCTCCTAAATCAAGCAGAAGTTCCTAGTTTGAAACTTATCTGGCTATCTTAGCTCATTTTCTAACTCGTGGAGTTTTTACAATCGCCAAGATCGATACTCGTTAGCCGGTAAGCAAGTGCAACTGGTTCACGATTAAAGCAATCACTTTAGTTCCGCTGCGTAGTCAGTTGCTTCTAGCTAGATTCGTTCAAAATCACCGTCTCGCGGTAAATTCTTATTTGCACGAACAAATCGAGAGATATAAAGAGCTCTCAGGTGTAATTTTTAAAAGTGATTTCTCCGGGGAATTGCGTGTACGTGATCGACGAATACCCGTTGTCGGATTTGCGAAAGAAATTATACCGAGTCGGTCCAAACGCTTGTTTATACAGAATTCCGTCGAGGATTTGTCGGAATACCAAGTAGGAGTTTCGTTTTTGATACGTTCATCCGATGTTTATAAATCGGAGGGTCCGAACCAATTTGCAAGTACAAGCGCAAAAACGAAATCTGCGGTGAATTCGTGTATGCGGAAACGCGAAGCGCGTCTCTTTCTTCGCATAAAATGTATATCGTTTAAATCGCCGAGAAACACCAACTGCAGGATGTAGCACCTTATGATTCCTTCGAACTAATGCACTTTGCGATCCTACGTGTCAGTACAATGCATTGCACGTGCTTTTCCCTATTCTTTCTGTTTGCGTTTGTTTGGAAAATGTTGCACCTGGTGCTGCAGGAGATCGATACGAGTCAATGTTTCACTAGCTGTAGGAGATGAGAAACGCGTTTGCTTTGACCTTACGCCGATAACGCTGTTTTATTTAGATTCGGTTTTCCTTCCTCTTTTCGCATATTTCGTGATTAACGAATAGACCGTGGATGTTTATTCATTCATAGATACAGAGTACACGTAATGTGCAAAAATAAAAAAAAAAAAAAAAGAAAGAAGAAGAAACATCCAAAAGTAAGTAGTTCTTACTTCAAACATTTAACGTTTCGAATAAAGTCGCATTTCTTTGGTTCATAAAAATATGAAATTGCTCTATAGTCCGCGGTTCATTAACGAGGTACTTTACTTAGTAACGTCATTTGGAACAATCGAGATGGAAGAATGGTACAACGAATCTTTCCAAAAAAAACGAAAAAAACACAGTACATCCCAGTTTCACGCAGCTCTATCCAGATACTTGTGTCAACAATTCGGGAAACCAGCGTATCAACGAAGCCACGAGGGATACGATCGTTTGAATGGCCGCGGACAATCGCGGGGGTTGAAAGTTCCTTGCTCTCTGTTCCCGAAAAAATTCGTCATGTAGAGGGGCGAATGGGGGAGAAAGTAGTTCACCGCGCAGCAACGAAGGGGTTAAAGAAAAAGGACAGGTCAGCAAACGAGCAGAAAAAAAGCATCGCGCGTAACAGCGAGGTCTAATTAACAAATGTACAAAACCTTGTCAAGTCGAACGAAACCATTTCGCAGCATATTCTCATCCTCCGTAGACTAACCCTTGCCCCTCCCCCTCTCCGCTCTCTCTCTCTCTCTCTCTCACACACTCTCTGTCCCCGTTTGCTCTTATCGCGGCAGTCCAGATTTGGCGATTCTCTCCTCCCTTCGCTGGGCTCACCCCCAGCTCGGAACGTTCGCCTTTACACGCGGGGTAGAACGATAGAGGGTGACGTTGCGACGCGGTGGAGAGAAAAAAGGAGAATAGCCGGAGAAAAACGTCGTGAGCGCTCGAGTATCACGGATTTTCCTCGGGAGATCTCGTGGCCGTGGTAACGGGGTCGCGAACGAGAACGGAAGTCGACAAGGAAAATTGATTCGATCTGGTGCAATGACGCGGGAGAAACTGCGAAGTGAAATGGACGAGCAGTTACCCCGCCCCCCCTTCCCTTCGCCACTCTCTGCCGCTCTCGCTTCTCCACCATGCTACTTTTCGCAATTTCCACTCTCCGCTGCACCGAAGGAAGCGTACTAAGTATCAGGGAAATGTTAACTTGTCGGATTATCGGGTTATTTGTGCGTCGTGTGACGGCCACCAAAGAATCACGAACCGGAGCTGAAACACGGGCGGAGTGTTTCTCTCCTAGTCGCGGTCTGATTTTCGGTAGATAACTTGGACCGCTACTGAAACTGTAAAACTTATCACGCGTCCATCCTAATATAATCTGTTTCTCAATTTTCTCTGTCTGACGAAAATAACGACGAAGGAAAATAAACTCTCCAGCGGATAATGTTACCTGCTAAATTACGCATTCGCAGAATTTTATTACCTATATTATTTATTATATTCATTATACTATTTATTATATTATTTATATTTTTATTATCCAGAGAATTGTCTGGAAATGTAAATTTCGCGCGTTTAAAAATGATCGCCCGTAGCAGGAAAATGTATGCCGAAATCATGCAGAAATTTGCTTTTATTTTCAGATCGCGCGTGAAAATCGACGGCTAATTTACCGTTGATGAAACGCGTAATTTCGTTAGGCTCGGATATTTACAGAACGTATCGACGTTAACAGAGACAAATAATTTGAGAGTCGGAAGAATTGCAACGATAGCGAACCTCCGTTATTTTCTAGACGTACATTTTTATTTATACGTTGCGTTTTGTCCAGTTTATAAACTTCGTAGAAAACAATTTTGTTTATTCACGATGAGTCATTTCGTTGCGCGAGCTTTCCGCTTGACGTTATTAAGAACATGATAGCACAGAGGTGGACGTGAAAAACGTTAAGTAAGCTTTAAAGAGTCTCGAGAGGAAAAATCGTGTTAGGCGACTAAGTGTAGGTACATCTTAAAAAGCGACAAATTCCGGCTCAACGGTCGGCAAAAAATATTGAGAGGATATCTTTTCGTCTGGCGTCTCTATTTATTCACGCATCTCTGATATATATTTGCCTGAACCGGACCGGATCTTCTTACGGAACGAAAACTTTAATTCTCTTTGTAGTATTTCTGTTGTAGTATTTTCTGTTCCCGACCCGAAGGAATGATCGCGGTCTCGCTACTTAGAAGATATCTTCCCAAGTAACGTTTCGTAATAGCATGGATTAGTGTTTCTTGTAGTTTCGCGGAGACAGCAACTGTTCGCATTGTTACGACGCGACATTGCGAACTGCCAACTAAAACCGTGCGATTATTCCAAGATCTCTTTACTCAGTGTCTCGTATTTTTCGACTTTGATGTTTCTATCCCGCAAAGACTGACAATCGTAAAACCGTAATTTATCGCAAACTTGTGTTTCTCGTTCACCGTTATTGAACTTTCCGATGTCTATGCACTTATGGGAAGTTCAAACGAGCAAAAACGTACAAAATACCTAAAGCAAAGTACACTGGTCGCAACCTGAAGGACGAAATAAATTTCTATTTAAATCGGATAGTTGTCTTTATAAATAAAAATATTTGTGTTGCGAGCGATCGAAAGCTTTTTTGGACCGTTTCATGGTTAGATAAACTCACATCGATGGAATAACATAAAAGAGAAATCACGTAACGCAGGATAAAACTTGGAACTGCTACTTCCCCAGTACCGTTTAATATCACAGCACAGATCTCCGAGGGATTTATTTCAACCGGAGCCAAATCCAAAAGAGTGTTTGATCCTCTTTGTCAGATTGTACTGCAACCTCGGGGAAAAAATTGTTCTGAACCCTATCACCACGATATATCCCTTCCTTCAATCTTGTATCTCAGTTGTTTCATCTACCTTCGACGAAACTGTAAACACCGGTGAAACCTTATTACGAATCGCGTCAACGAAACAGCGAATTTTTTCATGGTTTAAAATAATACCGGCACTATCAGAAAATGGTAGAGTAACAAGTCGCGGAAGAATTATCTCACGGCGGCACAGACATTTACATTTTTATCTCGTCGTAGGTCTCTGGAAGATTTATCTTGGACCGCCCTAGATTCGCGAACAATTCGGCGAAAAAGTTCCCTTTTCTCGGCATTTTTCCTGCACCGCCGTGGTACGGTTACAACGTCGCGAGAGTTGGCAAACAGAAGCCGACTGGTTTAACCGATAAAGTTCTGTAATAGCGTGGATTAGAGTTCCAAGCACTTCTCTCTTCGCAGGCGAACAAGAGTCCACCCCACGACAATTACCGAAAGTGCCTGGAAGCGTGCTTGCGTTCGTTCGGATGAATATTGGATCGCCAGATTTGGTAACTTTTACGCCTCGAGTGGCACCCGTGGGTAAAGTAACTTGGATAACGTTTAAAACGATCGCGTTGAAAATCAGGTAGCCGCCACAAGTCACGGACGTAACGCTGTTATCGCGATTGCTACACCGGCGACTTTACAGCGTATACTTTTATAGCGTACTAATTGCCGAGTAGCCAGCGATTGTCGATTTGGCCAAACAGAAACGCGCAGCAGAGAAAAAGTTTTGACGTAAATTAATGTTCGAACGCGTTCGAGCATAGAGACTGGAAACGCGAACGATGTCGCAGAAAGATTTGCGGACAATTTCTCAGAAATATCGAGTCATAGATATCATAGACGTTTATTTCGTTTTTTTTCCCTTCGTTTCAAATTGTTATTGTAAGAAATCTTCTACCTTGAACGAACCATGCGTTCCTATTTGCAACGAACGTGAAATCGTTAGGAAAGCGATAATGTTTTGCGGGGGAAACCTCTCGATAAAATTTATTTCGAACCGCCTTTGCCGTGGCGAGTTTCAATGCGCCGGTAGAATTTATATAAAGAACCGAAAACGTTTTCTACACGCGATAACTCTTCTAAAGGCGGTTCTGCCTGTTCGACTTAAAACCACATAAGATGCAATATACCTTTCTCCCTCCTTGCTTTTTTCGTTCAGCTTCCGCTTTAGGGGAACGCATTTTATTTACTCCAACCGGTAGAGTTATATACCACAATGGAATAAGCGCGTTTAGGCTTCTTCGCCGTTTAGAATCCATATTCTATGGTTAGGCAGTAGGTAAGTAAAATCGTTACGAGATGGATAATTGGATTTTTTCTCTAGCGATAAAATGAAATCCACAGCGAGTTTTCTGGTTATTACCTTGATAATTTAATTCTGACAAAGAAAAATCTTGGGAATGTTATATCGGCCCTCTTCCTTTGGCTCGCTTCTTTCCAGAGTATAGCGGGGCTACATTTCACGACCAAAGTGTTGAAAATCGCCCCGAACTTAAGATCCAAGAAATCCGGCTCTTTCTGCTTCTAAGTGTTACGCGCGATTATAAATGGTAGCGTATTAAGCAAATGCTCAATAGAGAAGTTCTATCGTGGAATTAAAAGTTAATTAGGCGGGAATTAATTTCAGTCAGAACAGCAGATACAGCGATATAAATTGATTGCGATAAGAAGCGAAAGGGCAAAGAGTAATTACAGGACGTAAAAGTTGAAATTTTGCCATTTCGAACAATGTACCAGCATCGTCGTTATGTTCGCGAAATTCGTCGAAATTATATACACCAACAATGGTCGAGTCAAATCCCTTTCAATTGTTGCGAGAACAATTATTGCATCGCTTACCGAAGTAGTATCGAACCATGAAACATTAGAGAATGAGCAACAACGTGCCGGAAGTGGAGGTTACGTGCACACAGCGATCTCTAATGGAACCAGAAATTAAATCGCAAAATTGCAGTTATATCGCAACAATCACACCGACCGTAGATAGTATTTTCATCGATATTGGCGATACGGTAACAGCCATGATACGACCGCGTGATATAAATCGAGCGCGGCGGTCTATGCTTTAAGATTCGATCGATTTAAACTAATTGATAATATCGTGGTGGTTTTCGGTGTCGCTGAAAGAAACTTAACGACTCTTCAGAACTTTGCAAACTCTGCAACACTTTACGAAAATATCGCGTCGTTTTTAGATCGTAAAAAGATCGTAAATCGTAAAAAGAAGGATAGAAAAACGACGAGAAATTTTACACAGTGTAAAAAATCATTAACTTGCTAAAAAAATATTCTTCCAATCGATAACTCGTACCTTCGACTATGGCAAACCTCTGGAACAAACTCGACCACAATCAAAGGGAATAATCGATCTTGACGAGCACCACTACGTTCACGCGGAATGTTTGAAAGAAAAATCTCCCGTACGATTTCACTCCCGCAAGGAGCTAATCGCACTAATTTTTCTGCGAATGCCCGGCATTCCTAACCACCTGGCGTGCTATTCTCTTTCCGCTAAGATAAAGAGAGCCTCGGCATTCAACTTCGTGCATTAACGTCAGAAGCAGGCGAGGCAATCCGTTTGCATTTCGCACATAGGCGTCGCCGCGCGTTCGATGCTCGTGGCTGCTGCTGTTGGCCTCTCAAGAAAAAAGAACTAGGAGTGGTGGAAAGAGCGAAGAACAAGGTGGATATCTGGTCGCGGGTAAGTCGGAAAATCGATCCTCGCCAACCAGTCGGTCGTTTCGCGTCTCTTGGTGACTGTTTCAGAGCCACGGTGAAATATGGCATTAACGTTCTGCTCCATTGAGGATCGCGTACTGTTTTTCCACCCTCTGTTCTCTTTTTTCTTCCATTTTTTTTTTCTCTCTCCAACTGCCACGCTCGGCCCAGCGTCGAGAGATCAATTTTTCTCGTGTAACCGGTGTAACCGGTGGCGGACCACCGCTGCGCCGGACGTTTCGATGTTATTGGTCAAAAAGTGCCGGTGTAACGCGACCGTAACAACAGACAAACTCAACCAATATCGTTTCGAAAGCTTATGGAAGGAGCTGCCGCACGACTGTCTCCTTTTCCTCTTTACCTCTTCGGTCCGTTTGTTGAACGTATTGTCGCGGTCGAGCGGAAACCATGTCTCCACACATGGAACGCTGTTGTTTTTTTACCATGGTAACGTCGATTCTTTTTTTTTTTTTTTTTTTTTTTTGGAAGAATTACATAACAACGTTTTTAACAAATGGAATAAAATATCGCAACGATAACCGTCAATAGTTTTAGAACAGAGCGTTTCGAACGTTTTAAAGCATTATATCTATGCACGACAGAACGTACGAAATTTGTTCGTGTTGAAAGCATCAGAACTCTCGACGTATTGGTTAATTTACAACGCGCATAGCAATATAGAAAATTCAAACGTCGACTCGAAGGTTCAAAATATCTGAGCACTTGCGATAAATAGTTTGTTTCTACAAGCTTCGTCGTTTATTTCAAAGTCAACTTGTAGTTTTAATATATTTTATGTAATATGTGTAATCTATAGGGTGTTTAAATATCATTGTTCTAACTGTAAGTTACTTATTTATTTTTAGAGTGTAAAACATAGGAAGCAGTACATTTTAATTCGTATGATCAGTGCACTGATGGAGTTACTATGCTAAATGGACGTATCGTTGTTTCGAATATTATATTATCAATATATCGTAGTTATCAACTTCCAAGGAGGCTTCTACGCGTTAAACTTGATGACAAGCTATTATTATCTTGATAATTTTAGATATTGATTACTGCGGAGGATCAATAGCCATTACGATGCGGTGGTTGATGGTCGTTGACAGTGAGTCATAAGGGATTTACGAGGCGGTATAAACTACAGAACTTCTGTGCTCCGTACCACGAAAAGCAAGGAGAGGAAGAGGGTTAAAGCTCGCGACTGCTAGATTGTAATCTTTGCCCATAAACGCCACTTCGTCTTCTAATAATTTCTGAAAAATTGATCGAGCAATTTAATTAGCGATTAACTGCGAGCCAAATATTCGCGTCCTCGTAGAATGAATCATTTTACGCACGATGTTTGTTTTCGTACTTTCGAGTTGAACAAATTATCATAATCAATCGATTCCTCCTTCGCGAAATAAATTCATTTTCTTGACAGAGACGCAACGAGCGTCAAGTCCTACGACGTTTGACTTGTAATCGTATAATGGAAACCGCAGCTTTGTACGATGGGACGCGAAATTTTTGTCCGTTAAGTTAGTCATTTGACGAACTTTGTTCCCTGGAGTTCTGGCATTTGCTTTTAGCCAGCCGACTACTCTTTGCGAACGTGCATCTCCCTCTGTGCAGCTTCGTTTACTGCCCTCAGCAGTACACTTAGACGCGGCAATATAATGCTGCGTGTTTAACTATCTTTAGCCGTTACTGTTCCAAGTTTTCAAATGAAACGCGAGCCTCGAAGGAGTGGAAGACAGTGTTCGCGAAATTTCCACGCTTCCGACCAACGACATTTACAGAACCCTCTACGCGAGCCCGTGGTTTCTTGATTAGACATTTAAGCCGATAACGAGGTGAGCGTCGAGCAAAGAAGAAATTTTCCCCATTCCAGCAAGTAGCGTGCAAGACGGATCGAACGTGTATCGAGCAAACTCAGATTTTAATTAAATCCAGCAGTAAACGTAAACTTGAACGAGTTAGTTGGTCTATTATCTGGCGTCTGGGCGTGTTTCACATTTGCAACGCAGTGATATTCGTTTATTCACACGCGCAAATATTATTTCGACCATTTAGAACGCCGTGTCGCTGCTTCGCTTTAATAGTGGCACATCTCGACATATTTCGAATTTGCTTTTATCGGCTAGAAGATCGGGGGTTATGTTTCTGCCTTTATCGTGTAAAACGATACGGTTTATCGTTACATCGGTCTTGCGTTAGACGGAGAAATTATTCTCACGCCGTTATCAACCTGGCCTTGGTTTTACAACAACACCGGCTCATCTTTGGTTGTTTCGCGACGCTACAAGTGGAAGGTCGTACTGCTTTTGCGAAAAGTGGCGTATCTTGTGTTAAAGACAGCCTTATAACGTCGTTGTAACGACTCACCAAGATCTCTTTGTAGATTTTAAAACGCCTCTTCTTTAAAGTTTACATTTCTTGAGTAGTGGCATTATGAAAGCAAAGCAGCGAGATATGACGCGAAAGCTACGAGGTGAGAAATTGCATTTCATTTGTAATTTCTATTCTTGCAAGCGAATCAAATTCCGGCTAATATTTGTCGCGTCAGCATATAAGCAACTGAGAAGGAAACGATATAAGGATGATAGCGCGATATGTATCTCTGGTGGTAGTAAAAATTGTAATAAAATTGCTTCGCAAATTCTCGACTAATTGCGATGCTATAAACCATAGCAGATTATAATATAGCAATGGTTTAAGTGCGCTCCCGGACAACGATATTTATTCATTAAGCGCGGCTGCGTATTTTCTATACATTTTCGACCGAATTGGCGAATATGGAGATTCTAATTACCTATATGCACAATTTCTCATTGCAAACCTGTTTCTGTCACCTAACCTAACGTGCCACCTCCGTTCTAATAATGTTTTATTCATGAGCGAAGATTTCCGTTGCAATTTATAACACTCTGGCCGGACCAGTTTGAGTAATGTTTTCGCAAGAGAGAACAATAAAGAAACAGTGCAAATGTAGGTACTTGCAAATTACGTCCGCTTTATGTAATTCTTTCCCAATTGCATTGGAGATAACAATTCGCCTCATTTGCCGATGTTTATACTCAATTACGATCGGATTAATTAAGTCGATATCGTTTGGTTATAGATGATCGCAATAGCTCAAATTACACTCTCGCCATATTACTATTAATTACCGGATATATAATTTTAATTTCTCGCATAAAATAGGGAATAGAGATTAAAACGAAACGTTCGAAAATTGAATAATTTAGCACAGTCTGTTACGAGTCATTATCGAACGATACAAGTTGAGGATCGACGTTAAAATTAATAGAGAGATTGAAAACCTCTGTCTACGAGACCTCTTTCCATAGAAGCAGAATCGTACGCATCGAAATGTGTGGAGCAATTAGAACCTTCGCACTAGCTTACAGACTGTTGAACGAAGAAAAAGAAAAAAGGAGTAAGTTGGAAACAGGTTGACAGACCTTATGAAAATATTTCTGTTTCGCGAATACATCAAGAAGATAAATCAAAAAGCAATTAAAGAACGCAACTTAGCAAAGACAAAAACCCTCGAAGCCCGCAAATCCCTAATTAGTCTTAAATTATGCTGCACGATCTCGTTCTAATTACGTACAATTATTTGACAACGTCGAAGTTGTAAATTTATTGGCAACGAAAGATCGTCGGGTCTTAGCCAGGCTGTAAATCTCTCCCACTCTTAATTTCATGCAAATCCGATGATCCTAATCTAACACAAATCATTCGTGTACGAAGCCACCGCCTAAACTTTTCTATCCGCATTAAATCCGCTGAAAATTCACTGTTGGCGAGACCAAAAATCTACTATCGGCGAATGAAAGCTCGTCAGCTCATAAATTATAGCGTTAAGCGATCGAGCGTCCCGCTGATTATCGCCACAGATTATTGTAGCAATACTTTTTTCTTTATTCTCAGAAATATTAACACAGACAGAATATAGAATAAGACAGAAATATAAGAAATATTTGACTGTTTCGAATTAACTCAGACACCCTGTAAATAGGGAGAAGCAGAGAACAACGAAGATATCCGCGTAAAACTGTTTTTGCCGCTGATAGAACATTACGGAATTTAATTTGCCACGTTTAACTAGCCGACTGGAACTACGCGATTCGCTCCCATATCTGGCAATTCCGGGAAGGAGGTTTGCATTTCTTTGCTTAATTACTATAATCGCAACGCCGTTGCCGTGGATAAAGCGGCAGAGAGGATGGAGGGAAATCGTGCACGGAGGGAAGAACGCACTGCAAAGTTCAACGTAATTATCTCGCAACGCAACGCATCGTTAAATTCAATTCGTTAAATTGCGTAACGTCATTTGCATTGCAGCTGCCGTCTTCTACCAAATTAGAATCTTCGACGCGGAATTTGTCGAGCGATTACACATCGATGACGCTTTCCCCATTGAATTTTCGGCATCGATCCAACCGAACGTTTCTTCCGCAAAACCGCGTTGCAAATGGCCGGATGGATCGATTCGCGAAACTTCATCGACGGTTAATCGAAACCGAAACGATTTTATTAAAGAGGATATTGCGAAGAGTCGTTGCTCCTTGTGAATCTCAATCGAATGGCAATTTAGCGCATTATGTCTACACTGCGGATGTTTATCTCGCTCGCTTTATCTCTGTTACGTCTCTCTGTGCAAGATCGTTCTATCCGTACACGACACGTTCGTTGCTCTTGCACGCGCGAGAAAATGTATCTAGCTCGACTATTTATAGCGCTTTCGTTGCAATCATTTATTGATACAAACAGCGTGAAAAACACAAACTCTATTCGAGTTTTATACGGCTCTATTTTTACTCGCCTGCGCGATGTACACTTTACTGTGGATTTCGAGATGAAGCGCACCTTTCGCGTGAAAAGCGATTAAAGTATGGGAAAAATCGTAGTCCGAAAGTAAGTTGAAAATCCAGATTAATGACTCGCGCACCGGATGAGCTCCACGATTTGCAGAAATTACGCGATCTTAAACGCTTGTATCTGTTTCGCCCGAAGATGTGACTCGTCGACAGAAGGTAGCGTCCTGTCCGGAAACTATCATCGCTATATATCTATATATATATATATATATATATATATATATATATATATATATTCTTCGTATCGATTACGCAGTTTTGTAAATTCGATTGACACTGGAAACGTCGTTGTCGTAAAGTGGCGTCGCTGACAAAATTCTAAAGTAATATCCGTAGCCGCGGGCTGAAATCTCGCGCCGGTGCACCACGACGACGTTGAAAAGCGTTCGATGATTTATTGCTTGGGAGATAGACTCGTGTCTACGACAGCAGTAGGAAGTCATCGGAAGAAGAAATTTCGGGGATACGGCGCCGGTAGCGAAACACGAGAGCGAAAAGGGTGTCGAGTAATATGTTGCTGTCAATAGCCAGTAAATTGAAAACCGTTGGCTACGAATCTGGCTGTTACCATAAACACAACTCGAACTTCGACGCGTCCCGACGATCTGATTTTCCCGACAATCGACGCGATAATTAACGAGAACCGATACGCTTATACTTGGTTCATATGTGCCCTGCTTTACGCGTTATTGCTCGGAATACGATGCTTTTTGTTTGTTCGATATTTCAGAAACTACGAAATGTCCGCTGAATGTTAAGCGTATTTCGATTCAGTGTACGTACACCGTTGGATACGAGTTTCTTGATCATGCAAATCGACAGTCCAACCGTGATTTACGACGAATTCCAACGAATTGAGCTTAGTTACAGGTTTATTTATTTCATAATTTACGAACGATTATATCAAGTGAAATTTTCGAGAAAATATGCCAAACCGTTTGTAGGCGTCTCTCCAGAGCACTACGAACTTTAGAACATTTTGCACAGCGAAAAGTTGGCAGATTTGCCGGAAGATACCGTTTTGTCGCGTTTTGTTGCGACTGTTAGGATGGTTAAATCCCTTTTTAAAGCCCAAGAAGTCATTTTTTTTTTTGGCGAAACTATCGGTAGAATCTCCTAAAACTAGAAAACTTACGAACAATAAAAAGAGATTCTGCTGCGAAACTGCATCGCGATAGACGAGCGCTCGCGTCGATTCAATTCTTTCCAGACCTGGAAGAATTGTTCTTTCTATTATCAGGAAGAACGAACGCTACGTTTTCGCAATAATAAATCCTGCTAAAGTTTCTGTCGCGAAACGAAATCCTAACGATAACGGTTTTACATTCGTTTTACAATTACAAATGCCGTATCTCGTGTTGATAATACGCGAACAAATTTGCATAACTGGGTACAATGGAAGCTAAGAAACTGAAGAATTTTTAATCACGTATGAATGGAAATACAAGAAATTTAATTAACATCTGTTAGCAGTTAATATAAAACATCGGTTTTCAAACTCCGAGCCTTAAACAACGAACCCAAAATCAGAAAATTTGGTCGGACTTGAACGTTTTTAATTGGAATTAAATTAATAATGTACTCGAGTTATTAAAAAAGAAAAAAGAAAAAAAAGGAAATGGTATGAGAAATTGAGCGAATTCAAAGTAACAGAAATTACAGAGCGAAAAACGGAATACGATGATCAAGTTTCCACAAAATCATGAGCGCTCGACGAAAACGACATTAATTTAATGAACTCCACGGAGTAATTAAATTTCCTAATCACTCTGACTGGCGGCGGATATCTGGAAAAGGATTTTAGTTGACGATGATCAGACCGAGGATAAACTTTCTCTCGTTCGCTCGACAGGAAAATCATGATGCAATTTCCAGTAGCCGTCGTCTAAATCTCAGCAACGCCGTGCGGTGGTTTTGAAACAAGCAATTTTCGTAGCGCCACCTCATCGTTCGTCGTCGATTCGATAAACACTTTAAATAAACCGTACTCGGTCCTATCTTCGATTTTATCGGCCAAACTTGCCGCAATTTTGTCGAATTGCGGCTATTTTTTCCAACATTTTTTTTACGACGATTTTATCTTTTTCACAATACCTATAAATTATTATGAAACAGAAATCCGGAAATTGCGAAAGAATTGTAATTCTTTGAGGAGTCGCCGCACAATAACTTCGCGATTATATTATTAAAATTCGTTTGTTATTTTTCCTCGTCGTTTCATTCACGGCGAAAGCTCGTTGAATTTCCCTCTGCTCATTGAATACACCTTTTATCAATTAAAAATTATCCAGGTTGCTTTACTTTTGTTTTCTTTGCCTCGGTATTAAATTCACGATGCGCGACAACTGCGACAAAAACCTGTACGCGCATTTTATTTAACCGGCTTTCTATGATTTATTATCGTACAATTAAATAATGGAAAGATCACTTTCAATGAAATATCTCTCTCTCTCTCTCTCTCTCTCTCTCCCTCTCTCTTGAAAAATAATATCCTATTGAAGTTTGTTAATGAAGTCAATGTAAAAATTTTCTGCCGATTTGCTCGATTTCGTTCTTTTTTCGAGTGAAACGTATAAACTAGATTTCATGCATATTTATAGAACGAAATCCCTTTACAGTGGAAGATCAAATTATTTTCTTTGTTCAAGGAACGCACCGAATTCGTGGATTTCGCGTCTTTTAAGAAACGAGACGAAATATCACGTCGTTCGGAAAGTTCGTGACGCAATTTCAGAAAAATTGAAAGACAATCTACCTTTGTAAGTACAACGGCGTAGACTGAGACATTGTTTCACGATACATCAGGAATTCCATATTTTTCCTATGGATAGATTGCAACTGTATAATTTGAAAATAATTCACGTAGCAGAAATACAGATAAGTTACCGATGTAAAATTTATTTCCATGCAAATGTTTATCAGAGGAACAGTGTATTCTAGTATTGGAGAAAACAGAAAGAAATATTGCCGTATGGGCGCAACAAAGTTTCACGAAGAAGATGTAACGTTCCCATCGCAATTGCGCCAAGGAAATTTTATGCTCTCCGCTGTCACATTCACGTAGCACATCGCCGCAGACACGAGTCGCTTTCACCTTGTATGCATTTATATCTGAAACAGCCGAGATTTATGTCAAATGGATCGCGTAAATGCATTTTCTTTCACGCTCGAGTTGATTTCCTCCATTTTTTCCTTTTCTTTTTTTTTTTACAGCTGATTCAAACACGATAGAATAAACTCCCGTTCGCCAATAACAATTCAAAAGCGTCGTTAAAAGTATTTGGAACAAGTTCGATTTTGTTTGGTATAACGGATGAAACCAGGATCGGAATTAGCGGACTTTCGATTGTTTTGCGATAATTAACGGAAGTTTACTATCTTCTGTTCTTTTTCCTGCGAAGAAGAAGGAAGGCTAATAGCAACGAATAGAGGAACACTTTTTCGTTTCTCTCTGAAATTAGATTTTCCACCATACACGACACGAGATTTTCTACTGCATCCTCCACAATATTCTTAATGGATACTTATTTCCAACAGCGAACCCGGCATTTCTTTCCTCGAATCGTATTTCTTTATTCCTCATTTTATTTCAGACGCCCTAGCAAAAACAAAGGGGAAACGTAACCCTCGAATATGAAGTGCAATACAATCACTATTCGACGATTCATCGAAACAAATAATGAACCAGTAAGAGCGAGCCAAGTTAAATCGTGTAAGTTCTTCGATAAGAACAAGGCGACTGTCTCGCTTTTTTTAGCGAATGTTGTAAACACAATAATGGATTTGATTAAAAGAAAAGATATATATATATATATATATATATATATAGAGAGAGAGAGAGAGAGAGAGAGAGAGAGGGATAAAACCTATTCTTCTTCAAATATACAGTTAAATGTATAACGTTTAACAAGAGTTACTCGAGATCGTTTAAACGTCATTGGTGGGAATGTTTAATTAAAAATAATCGTGGCGAACCATTCTAATATTTGGCATTCTTTTCGTTTTCGACGTATTATTACCGAGTCAGGAGATGAAGTAGAGGTTCGAGAACTTTGAAATATCCTGCAGATTCCAAGAGATGTACGTGATGTCCTGGTGAAAACTCTTCTGGTTCCCACGAGACCATCGTAGCGCTAGATGTGTTCAAAATAACACGGTCGCGTCAGACTGTGTTTCCCGAGTTTACGATAACTCGCAGACATTTATTCGCTATTTGCTACATAAGAAGTTACGTGCAATACGTGCAAGAAGTTCCACGTATTCCTTCATTCGTTACAAAAATGTTCGTTGTCGATATATAATATACGCAACGAAGCATATAACGCTCGTTTATTTCCCAATAAAAATTAAGTCGTCGGTATCTTCCTACTCGAAGGATTCGCTTTCGTTGGAAGCTCGAATGTTAGAGCTATTCCTTCATTCGTTACAAAAATGTTCGTTGTCGATATATAATATACGCAACGAAGCATATAACGCTCGTTTATTTCCCAATAAAAATTAAGTCGTCGATATCTTCCTACTCGAAGGATTCGCTTTCGTTGGAAGCTCGAATATTAGAGCTCGGCCTAGATCAAAGGAAATATATTTGTGAAAGGTTTTTACGAATAAACGTTCGTACAGCCGATTCGATCGGACACCGATCACGCTCGATGAAAACGAGAAACGTGGAATCCGATGAAACAGTTTCGTCGAAGCGTGTCTATTTCGCGCGTGTAACGATTCGATGCCATTCACGACGGCCGATTCACGGTCAATCGAACGCATCTTTGCAGCGAATTCGAGGCAGAAGATTAGGAAGAGAAAGAACTTTGCGACGGTGTCAATTATACGACGAAGATTGTAATCGATTCAGGATAGCTTCTTAATAGAAGACGCGTTTAATTTGTAATACCCTTTGCCGTAACAACAGCGTCTACGAGCGCTATTTGTTATGGAAATATGGTCTAACGATATTCCGTGCGCGTAATCTTCAAAGCGGAATTACATTAAAGAAATTAGCCAACTCGTTTGAAATTCTCGAAACTGTTCAATCTTTCGCAAAGGGATAAACTTTATATCGCGTGTTTGTCGAAGGAATAGAGAAGATCCTCTCGGAGAGTGAAACGAGTACGAGGGAAATTATCGAGAAAGAAGACGCGGATTGCTAATGAGATAATTCAAGAGCCTTTCCTATTTAAATTAAACACGATACTCGATGAAACGACGTCGAAGAGCATTCTTTGGCCGTGGTGCTAAGAGGAACAAAAGCGAGAACGACGCGGACGCAGGTGTGACAAGTAATCGAGTTCTTTCATCTGCTCCTTAATTGAGCTTACATTCCGCAAAGTACGTTGTAGACAACTGGCCGCCATCGCGGTCGGTATACGAAGTAACAGAAGCTTTAAATCAATTTCTTTCTTTGGAGTGCGGTTTTCACGCTGCAGCTCAGCCCGTAACGAGTTCTGCGGCCTCGTAATCAGTTTAAAGGCGCGCTCCGTGGAGAACACTTTGCGGCACATACATGCTCTCTACGGTTTCTTTCTTTCACGGCCAGACGTGTTTCCTTAGTTCTCTGGACGCTGCTAATTCCTAAATAGTGACAAAGCGTCGTAGAAACTTTTTCCCGTATTTCTTCCATTCTACCGAGTACAATTTCGCGGTAAAATGAAATCTTTCGCTTCAAATAGCCTTCCAATTTTTCCATTTCTACGTCTATTCCATCGTTACCGATCTTTATACGTTTTAGGGAAGAACGCTATAATCGTGGACGATAAACCAGAAATAATCAGGCAATATTATCCTTTAACGAGCAAAGTTTGTCAGCGACGTTGGGAATTTGTGTCGTGCGATTCTCTTTATGCATCGTATATCCAGCGAATTTTTTCCCCACGCCCGATCCAACTTTGTAACGTAACGCAAAGCGACGCGATGTACGCGACAGCAACTATTTGCACTTTTTGAAACATTATTTTCTTCGTACCGCGTTATAAATTGAACGACCAAACTCGTTCAAACAACGAGGTAACAACAACCTTGTATCTCTCGCACCGCTCAATCGTTCGGTCGCTTAAGTGTTTTAAGAAACTCGTGTCCGATGTCGTGTCGGCTGACGGCTGCTTCACAGTCAACTTGAACGTAATTCTTCGACGCAGTAATTTCTAACCGTTGACCATCGTCGACGATTCATTGATCGACCATCGGAGGATCGTAGATCCGAGCGTGGTATAACGATTCATTAAAAGCAACAACCGGAAATAGCGTATTACAGGCGGCGGTCAGCAGTGTGTGACGAGATTCCGTGACATTGCGTGACAAGCTACCCCGTTAACACGTGTTAAACGGCCGTGAATGAACGGTTCCGTCAGGGCGGTCCGCTTTCTGTCGCGAAAACGTTTGCCCCGGACTCAATTAGCATGCTACAGCAGTGCCAGCCGGCGGATAACAAAACGATAATACAGTCGAGTAATTTCGCCCGCCGCTTAAACCGCGTCGTGGTTTAATAAACGAATTCGCGAATATAGCGATTATCGTCCCCGTAATTTCGCTGTCGACAGTCAGCGTGAATTTTAACAAAGCGAGACCGAGTCTCCGATATTTCGGCCAGATATCGACCGTCTATTAACTGATACCGATCTTCCTCCGTGAATTCAGTCCACGAGATTACCGGCACGATCTTACGAAATTGAGTTTAAACGCGGATCTTTACGTCTGTGTGTGGATTTTGGCATTAAGTCGACCATTCGTGGGAATTCTAATAAATAATCTCGCTTGTTCGGGAAACCAGGAGACCGACGCGTCTGCGCAAAATCGCCACTTGTTAAATTCTTTTTTCTTAATAATTTGTCGAGCTTATTTTTTGGGTATTTGAATAGGGGAACGCGCGGATAAATTCTAAAGTAGAAATATATTTCAAACAGAAGTGTAAGTATAAGTATGAATACAGTTTGAGCTGGTCCACATCCGCACGCTGACAATGTTACTTTTTAACTGAGTTCTATTGTCTATAGTCTGCCATCGTCGCCTGTCTATTGTCTATAGCCTGCTGTAGCTCATCTGCACAAGGCGTGTTCCAAGATGGTTATCGGTGATCGAGAAAACTAAACAAATCAGACGTAGAGTTTTCTTAGAAGCGATAACCACTTCAACATAATTGATACACGTTTATTGGCCAGGGAAATATAGATTACATATATGTACATTCACGATAAACAATGAATTACATTTATGAAGTAATTTTGGCAGGAGTGTACCTGTTACGGCGTAGGGCACATGCCGTGGCACCCCAAGACGGTCAAGATAGTCGGCAGATGTGCGAGACCCTCTTTTTAATGGGACGAGCAATAGACTTAAGAATTCTACCCCCATTGACTTGACCAAGCAAACGGTCAAGTGGGTCGGATGCAGATTTCCCAAATTATACCATAAAACAATTAGCGTTATTGCTCGTCCTCGACACAACCGGCGACCGTCTGGTTTTTCCTAGGGGTTTCCTCATCCTCTCCCGCGTCAACTTTTGCCGCAAATCCGCCTCCTTCGCCGATTCCTGGACACACCCGGGAATCGAGCCCGACCATTATAAAAAGCGTAAACCAACAGGCGAACGCGTCACTCTCACAGAAGTCAGTCAGTCAGTCATTCAGTCAGTCAGTCTTTCTCTTATCTCAGTTCAGAATCCTCAAATGTCTCACGTCGATAGTGTGTGTTGATCCAAAATTACGACGTTGTGTATTAATGTATAAGGTGTTGAAAATATATTTAATGTTCGCGTTAAATGTGCGTCGCAATCATTCAAACACCCCAATTATCTCAAACGAAATGAGGGGCTCATCGGTTCCGCGGCGTTGACTATCGTAGTCATAGTGAGAACTTACAATTCTCACCGACGCCCATCGTCGTGATCGCGTCTCTCCGCGACCGCTGAGCAACAGTACCGTTGCGCGACGGTACGACGTAGCCATACAATATTTTGTGTCGGATTTACCTTTTCATCGTTACGGTTGAAAGTAAAATTTAAGTTACTCTTTTGGTTTGTTCTGAAAATCTGGTGACAAAACTGGACAATTCGGTAGCCTACTGCCAGTTGTTAAATGTCCGGAAGAATGTGACTACACTCGACTCAAAGAACGATCACATTCCCAAATTCCTAAGTATCACGATTCTTTGAACAGACTGAAGAAAGCTTAAAAAGAACTTCCACCTTCCCCGAGGAAGACGAATATCGACGAGGATTATTTAACAAATAATTACTTTACGAATAACAGCGCAAGGATCAACTACATAAAATATTCGCGTTGTCTGCGCTACGTAACCTTCCGAGGAGTAGAATTCTTCGTTCCTGGGAAAAATCTATTCGTTTCCCCAACGTTCGCCGGCGAACATCACATCAACGAGACAGCCCAAGACATTTCCGGGCGAATTCCTTGGAAAAAGTCACGTTTCCATGTTAGCCCGTTGTCATACACCGGAAAGTTCTCGAGCGAATCAAACCGATCTGAAATTGGCCTGTAAACCGACAGAGAAGTCCGAAACGACGCAATGAAACCGACCTCTGGGAAAATCGCTGACAGACGACGTGCTCTCTTTTTTTCCTGGCGTAATCCTGATAGGTTACTGGTGTAGGGCGTAACCTTACAGACTACTAGCTTCCACGAATCGTTACTTTGCGTCCAACTGACCGTGAAATATTACCAGAAATCTAGATGCACTTGTTGTGTTGCGAAAGACTCGGTACGCGCAGATATTAACCGGCCAACGTATGTTCAAAGGCATGGAAAATTCTTAATCGACCTGTAGCCGAAAAAGAGCCTCTCCGGCGAGGCTTTAAAAAATCCTATTAAACGCGTCTCTCTGCGGCAAAATGGTAAAAAATACTCGTTTTCCATTCGGAACATATTTTCCCCACCGAATAATCGGGTCTTTTGTGTTATCGAGCGAATTGTGCGGTTCAAAAGGTACACCATGAAAGGAGGTGTTAGCAAGATAAAAGTTTACTTATTCAGCGAAGAACGATGTAAATTTCATGTTGAGTACGGTAGTAAACACTTAAAATGGCTGAATAATCTATCGTAGCTTTTAGAAGCTTCGTAACGCAAAGCTAAAATTATGAGTGTATGCACTTTTGCACGTTCGAAAATGACGAAACGTTAGCGATTCTCGTTCTAGTAACCCACTGTCTTTTCTCGGAAATATTTTACAAGATTTCAAGGCGCTCGTGAGATTTGTCGTTTCAACCCCTCGGATAAATTTTCATAGTACAAGATTACATAGTTTATCAGTCGTTTCGAAATATTCCACTAAAAGTATAACTGGATCGGTTAGCAACGTGTTCATATTACCAAATACAAGTGTACGCTTGAACAAACGACGATTCTATACAAAGGTACGACGTACAATAATTCCAGCACGCGAGAATATCTTAACGTTGCTCGGTAAAATATGCAGGGTAATCTGAAAACGGATGCATAAATCCTGATGCATCAGCAAGGGTGTAACATCACCGAATCCATTTCTCTTGCCTGATATGCTTAGAGCAGTGTAACTTTCCGAGTTGATCTTTATTTACGCCGGCGGCGAGAAATATGGAACGTTACGTCCCTGTTGGCGTCATAACTCAAATCCTCGCAAGAGTCTGTATCGTGCTACAAGAATGCACAGGCGTGTTAAAAAAATCACGCTGCTCTGAGAATGTATCGAATAAAACGTACAAAGTGCGTGTACAAGGCAGTGCGATTTTTCTTCCGCGTGAAAATTATTAGACGATTTATAACGCCACCTTGTTCGCGCTATACGTCAACAAACGGTGCACCAGTTCCCACTTAAATATCGTTTCGCGCCGGCCGCCTTTCCCTCCGTTTCGCGTCGATTAAAATCTCACGTTTTCCCGGGCGAACTTTCGAAATAATTCTTCGTTGAACGCGGGCTAAAGAAATCACGAACGCTAACAGTAGAATCGTTGAAAATCGCTGCCACCTTACGAACGCATCAGCGATTTCTTTCTTCTCCGTCCCGAGCAACGGTTGGGTTCATAAAGTTACTCTGGCTGATGCTTTGCGCGGCACCAAGATAAAGGGTTCCCTCGATCCCGAGAGGCCATAAATCTCAAAGTGCGCGAACAACTCGCGTATGAATTCCAAAGGTTCTACCCAGGGAGCGATCTCTCCATTAATCGAACTTATAAACATCGTTCAACAATGACGAAATAACGTGGTAATGGCACTGACGAAACGCACGAGTTTCGCGCAATTTCTTGCGTAGTGCGATCGACGCACAACTTGGCGAATGAAACTTTGCGGATAGGGCGGAAGTTGAAAGAACGGCCAATTCCTGTTTGGTTATTTACGCGGGTGATGATTTGCAAAGTGTTCAACTTGCTTATTACTGGAGACTCGTGCGTGTGTTTTAGATGGAACGCCATAGGTTGGAAATCGTTAGATACGCGCCACCGAAATTATTTATTAAAAATTTGCGTGTATCTGAAGCGAGGTGACAAACTTTGGAAAATATTTGTCGGATGATTTTGCAAGTCCACGGACGTACATGCGCGTTAAACGATTCTCGAAGATCGATTCGAATTTTCTACTATTATATATAACGCAGAAAAAAATTTGTCTGCCACTCATTTCCTGTTTACTAATGCCGCATTTATGAAACGCGTCTTATGAAATATGATCGTGTTAATGAAAATGGGTCGATTGCGCTCTATTGTTTCGTCCAGTAGAACGGTGCATTCACTGAGAACGGACTTCATTCCGCGGTAAAATTATCGGCGTGAAAATGGTTCGATTCCGATAATGGCATTTTTTCTTCCTCTCTTTTTTCTCGGAGAAAAGCAGAAACCATGGCATCGTTCGTATCCCATTAACATCCATTCTATGTTTTTTATTTTAATATAAATGCTGACAGTCGACGCAAGTTTTCAACTATACTTTAAATCGTACCTTGATGCGGGTATTAATCGCGGGCAATAGAAGATGGCTTGAAAAATTCAAGTGAAACGTTACGATCGCTAAAATTGTTTAAATAAATTAAAACCCTCTTCGGAAAGTTAGGAAACTCGATCGGCCGTTTCCCGGCTGTAAGTATTCGAGTGAAAACAAAAGATAGAAATTACAAAAGCAGTGGAGTTGACAACATAACTGCGATTCGAGAGAAAATATAATAAATATAACGAATGATAAATCTATATAAAAATAATAATATAATAAATGTATAACGCAGTAAGAGCAAGTCCTTCTACAGTCTTTTCTTATCTCCTGCAGAACGATTTTCTGAGATTCTTAGAAGCAAGCTTCTGCTCTTTAACTAGCTTTACATATTCAATTGGCGTTAGTGAATCCAATTACCGGTCACGTTCTCTCGAAACAATGAACAGCAAGTGTTTCGCTATTTAGCTTCGCTGTATCCTGTGTTGTTTGGGCAGGTGGAAACGAGGCAAGTCAAAGGGTCCATTATGAAAAGAGCGTAAAGGAGGAACATATATTTTTAGTCCGTATATTTACAAACGTTTGCCGTTATTCATTTTCTCTCGTTGCTCTTTAATCGAACGTCTCTTGACGAAACGAGTTTTCCGAACTTGTAATCTCCCTTGCAAACGGCTGAAGAATTTCTATCGCAAATTACACTTCGCGGATATTTGCCCCAATCCTAAGCATCTTCCCATACGATATCAAAGAAACAGATATTCTGCTTTGCAACGTCAAACAAAACTATAACCGGTATTGTACGATACAATCGAATTTTTTCTCGTCGAGGGGATTCATAATTCATATTTTGCCTTTGCATTCCAATGAGAGGGTATCTACAGTTCCATGTCGAGGCAGGAAACGCGCGTGCACACACGATTACTCCGATGCCGATCATTCCGCATTCTAATTGTAGACGGCGATGCTGACGATAACGTTTGTACTGTGCCAAATGCAACGACGTATCGGTGATGCGCGGAATTTTCCCTCAGGGAATGGGATTCTCATGATTTGAATTGCTTCCGAAAGGGCTTGCGAGCCAAAGCTGTTATAATCGAAGATGGATGTTCCGTTGGAAATAATGATTATATCAGCGGTTAACGATAGAACTACTAGCGACGTAGCTTGTACGAAGGAAATTGGAACGGGAGGCGCGTGAAAAGGAAAGGCACGCAATGTAAATCTCTAGCCATTAATTTGGCGAAGAAACTGTCTATATTCCCGAAATGCATCCGTTATAAATTGGTCAGCTCGATCTAGTTCTAGTTCTTGCGTCGACGTTGTTACGCCAGGTCATAGAATGCGAGGTCATAAAACGCGTCTCGTTTCCGACGTTTCCTTATTCTCCGATCCTAGGCTCACAACGAAGCGCGGTATCGGCGATACAGACGCGACAACTTGATTCAGCAACTTCTTTAATACGAACTGTTCCACGGAACAAGATATCGAACGGTGTCCTGCGAGCAACAGGAGAAACGAGAAAGAGAGACAAAAATTGGCAAGTACGAGGGGATGGAGAAAGGAAGAAGAGGGGCAGAGGAGTCTGGGCGAATAGGAGAGAGATCCGGGCAGAAAGAGAGATTACGAAGTTGTATATTCGCAAAAAGTAGTCCAAAACATCATCGCGGGGTGACTCCTAAAAGCGACTGAACAGCAAGGAGCTGGGGGATAAATCGAAAGAAGATAAACGTTCTTTAAGGCGTTCGACAGAAATTTGTATCGTCGTTATTTTCCTTTTTCTTTTGTTTCTTTTCGTCGACACGAAGCGATACGACACCGATAGGACGAGGGCCAGTGGTCGATAACAGGTCTGTGAAAATTGTCTAGTTTCCTTTGATATTCAACGATTCGAGGCTGAATATCCACGTCACACGGACTTGCACTTTATTCGTATCGCGTGTGCAACCACCGCGAAGCCAATTAATTTTTGTACGCGAGGAAAAGTAGAGAAACATTTTTCTTTTGATTAGCATTTTCTGTTTCATTTTCATGTTGATACGTGTGTGGCCATTGTCGTGATCTTCGAAATTGTTCGAGACACGTTCACAGCGAAGTTTTAAAGAGAAGGAATCAATGCTTGTTTCTATTCACAGGTGAATTGCAAATTTACGACTCACGGATACCTGGAGACATTTACCCGCGCCCCCTTTTTTTCTTTTTCTTTTTTTTTTTTTTTTTTAACAAAAATGTGCATTGCTGATACTTGAAATCAGCTTCTATATATGTTTTCATATTCCGTGTAATTCTTGTCGGACTTACATTCTCGTTACAAAAGGGGCAATGTAGTTCTAAACATGTACACTTTGAACCACGACTAACATTCCGTGTTCCACGTACGCAAGATCTCTAGAAAATTCTAGTCGACACACGTTTCCAGACAATACGATGCAACGGTCGCCAATGAAAATCTTCATCTTCGATTCCAACTGACACTCTAAATCGGTTTCTACCTTCTTGCACAACGATTGCGATATTTAAGAGAAGAAAAGAACAAAGAATACCTTTCGTCTTGTAAACATTGCTTTCACTCGGTGAATTTCGAACAAAGGGAGAATGTGGCGTTCTTGAAAGAATGCGAGCGTGGACCGCGGAAGAGCTCGAGAGTCGACGGGGCTAGTCGGGGCTCAAAGTGGTTTAAAGATCGTGCTTGTACAGAGATGACTGAAAAAATGATAATTGGTCAGGGCTGGTAAACGGCGGTTCTCACGAGAAACGGCTGCTAAGCGACCTGCTGGATACATACAACGTGCTGGAGCGTCCGGTTGGCAATGAGTCCGAGCCCCTCGTGTTGAGCTTTGGCCTTACACTAATGCAAATAATCGACGTTGTAAGTTTTCAACAGCAACTTAAAAGTTCCTCTGTACAAAACGCATAAAAGACCTTCTCTCTAACGTAACACGCACACCGCACACAGTACCAACAGAATTCCAAGTATCTATTATACTGAAACGAAAAGTGTGCTCGTTTCATCAAGGTGCGAGTTAAGTGAGTTGCAATAGACAGAACGTCCTTTTTGCATTGCTTTCTGCTTCCAGTAGCACGATCAGTTTTCTTAACGTTCCAATTTGCATGCAACCTTAACGTATTTTGTTCGACAGGTAACACCCTGTGACTTTTCCCTGCATGAATTTTGTAATTAAGAGGAAGGTATATATACATATATAGACAATTTTAGACATCGATCTCGAGAGATCTCTGACTTCGAAACGTATTATATCGCAGTATTGAAGATCATCGAAGGTTCTAAAATCTTTCTTGTATTTCCAGAGTCTTCTTTTCGTTAGATTTGAAAATAAATTCGAAAGCTAAGGGTGCACGATCGGGTACGTTGTCGGTACACGATCGCTAACGTATCTCACGTTTGCGAAAACGTGAAAAAAAAACAAAATTTCTTCTTTAAAATGTCGTGTCAACAGCCAGAGACCAATGTACCCAAACGCGACCTGGTTCGTAATTAGAAACGTATCGCGTCCTTTTTTCTCCGGCCAACGAAGCGCTGGTATTGCCACGGAACGGGGCTTCGATAAACGTGTACAGACACACACACGCGTACATGTATAGGAAAAAAGTACACAGATCGGTGATTACCTACGAGGGCTACGTGCAGCCTGGCATACACGCTTTTCAACATGCATCTGCCGTTCCTGCACGTTTATACGCACCAGTGTAAAACACGTACATACCGCACATGCACACGGAGGGAATGACATTAAAACGAACAAAGACCAATCACTGATATTACGACTAGTCGCGTGTACGACCTGGATGCGTATAGGATGCATCGACGAAACGGAAGTGTTCGTTGGCTGCACTCGGAGGCCGCGTGTAACATACGATGCACTTACGCTCTCATCAATCATCGTCTAGACTCTAGACTCACTGTCAGTTTCACGGTTAACCCTTGTAAATTATCGAACGAAGGTCCTGTTAGTTCAGTCGATTCAATTTTCTCCACGTTCTTAGAATTCGGTGTACGAATGTACCGAACAGAAGTTGACAATTCGATCAGGTGCGCATTTGCTTCTTGGACTTTTAACGATAAGATCTCTCTGGCCTTGAATTTTATGGCTCGATCGCGTTCAATTTTAGAGGAATTTCTTTTTACATGCGGAGGACTGACCGTCGATTTCGTTAATTAGCGAAAAGCAAACGACGTTGCGTCGATGTTCAGTTTGATTAAAATGTAACGCTGGTATGTCGTTTTGTCCGACGCTTTCGTAAATTTAGCGTAACGCTGATTTAGATGTAACGTTTCTCGCGGAAATGATTTATGACAGTCCACGGCCGTAGGAGTATGGTGCGGACAATGTTTCGAGCATCATTAGAAATGATTAGTAGAAGCTTCGGGGAAATTCCCGTTCAGACAGAGCGTGGCGAACTGCTGGTTTTATGTGTAATTAGAAGCCGGATTAACAGTGTCGTCTATTGTGCCCAGATTCGTGCTTCTGTTTCAAGCGTGTGCCTTGTAATTACTTTGTAGATTTTGCTAATACCAGTGGCACGGTTATAATCTTTAAACGTGGGCGATATCAGGTTCGTGGAAAATATCAATTTTCAGAGCTAATTATTACTTGGACGGTAAATTCCATTGTACTTTCAAACTCTCGATATCGATAACCACGTGGGAAATTATTTTTCGTACGTATGTAAACACGTACAACCATGTACGATTTATAAATTGGCCTTCAAAGTACACTTCGCGTTCAAAATTCTCTATTACACGGGAGAAGGATCATCCGAAGGATTTTGAGCTAATCACATCGATCATTCTCGAGAGCGAGAATCAAGCTCTCTCAGTCAGTTTCGATATTCTCAAGTTGATAGTTCTCTAAAGTATCAAAACGTCGAGTAGTTCAGGATGAGTTTAGAGTTTAGACGTATCTGGTTAATATATTAGTAGAGAAACTATACTCTATAGTATACCACTGTGGTAATTCTATACACGGATTTCCAAACTAATAAATTCAACAAATTGATAAACAATATATTCGACTACAATTTATCGCACATGCACAGATACATACGCGTACATCGATATTCACGCGGTATAATGACAAGTGTGTAAAAGTTTAATTAAATCCTGAATACCAATAATTCCGTTGACGTTTATATCGATAGACGTTCGCGTCTGTTGCGTATTTAGTTTTGACGCGTAGTTCGACTCTTCGTAGCTTCTTCTCGTTCCGTACCAGACAGTTTCGATTAATTTGAAATTCTAATTAATCTGCAATTCAACAGACAACGACGACATTTCCAAAACGCAGATTCGTTTCGTCATTTATGAAACGCAATGTTTTCGCGTACAGTCCTATATCAGATACCGTACGCTACGTAAAACGACTAAGAAATATCTCGCGAATGGCCTAATAAAGGCGTATTCGCGACATATCGTTACGGTTCGCGAACGAACGATCTCGCACGTCGTCAAAATTCAATCGCTTCGCACAAGGCACATCCTCCGCACCTAAAACGACGCTCTCCCGAACTTCGCGAGCCTTCGTTTCAAATCTTCCCGTTCAAATGCGAAAATAAACACCGCTTTCTTTCTTCTACGCTTCTCCGCGAATCATCGGGAAAGCAACTTAGCCGATGAATTTTCAACGCTCGTAATTGCAACAACGTTTCCTTCGTTTCGTTAAACGAGCCATTTCCCTCGCGATCGAAGATCGAATGGCGAGTCTAAAAGGGCTGTCCACCACGGTCAGGAAACCTTTCATTCCCAAAAACGTGCACGCGACCGCAGTAATATGGAAACGAGGGGATGCAGGGTGGAAGGAAATATCGCGAATTTTCGTAGCACACGCGTGCGCGGGAATACAAATGGCGCGTACTGCCACCTAAATAATGTACAACGGCGCGGCTAAATATGCCCTGCGCATTGTTTCGCTGCGCCTGTTTTGCCGTTTATCGTTTCCCGTGTCCGACAGCGGCTGCCGTTTTTCCAGCGTCCCTTTGTTCTTCCTTTCGCCTTCTGACCTTCTCATCATAGGACCGCTACAATTGCGACCGAGATTCGACCTCCAATTTTTTTTATACCCCAACGATCGCGAAGAAAGGCGCCGGATACACCATAAGCACCGTTCGTTCCTACGATCATTTTTAATTGCTGCAGAAATTATTTTCGCCGCTGCTTCGATATCCGAGGACGCGTTCTCCTCGAATTCGACCTTTTTTCGCTTCGTTGCATTACTAAGATCAATCGATCGTCAATTGTATTCGAGAAATATCCATTTTCGTGTAAATCCCGGCGAAGGGTTTCGCGAGAATCCGATACGGATGTATCGATGGGGAAACGATGGCGAGACGATGAAGTAGTTTGGAAGAATGGCGCGACAAGTTCAGCGAGAATAAAAGCGATATAACCGTTGGCGCGGATAGAAAAATCTCGCGAGATGCGACAATGATTAGAGAACGTATTTAGACAAGCTCCTCGTACGCTAATCGTTTCCCATTGATCTCAGCGAATCTGAATTTTATCCCATTCGAAGATAGTTTGACGAAACTCGAAAAGATTACTATCGACGAGATGAAAAGCCTCGGAGTAAAGGCTCCGTTGAAACAACTATGTGCAAAATTATAAGCAAAATTACAAATTATATATTTTCGTTAACGAGAAGATAAAATCTAAAATTATTAGGATTAATCAGACGCGTTTCCAAACTACCGTGAAATTGAGCGCTTGTAACGCAACATAATGCCGGTAAACCCTTATTGCCGAAGGAACGTTCCCTTTCTGCGATAGGACAATACTTAGTCCAAAGATTAGCCGAGTTTCAAAGCTTCGCCAGCAATACCAACGACTATCCAGTTTCTTTGGTTGTGTACGTTCACCGACACACCAACAGTTGCCCTCAAGTAAGAGGAACTTACATCGTTACCGTCGATGTCTGCGATATATTTTAGAACACTCCCTCAGGGTCGGTTAGCTTATCTGACAATGAGTTTGCCTCACAGCTAAATGCGACCTCGCAAGCCGATCGCGTGCGCTGCTTTTCGCTAGAGAAAATACAAGATAATCGTAATAATCTGCTACTTATTAACGTAATTAAGCAGATGCCTGCAGTGGCTTATAGAAACGTCGATTGCGCTGTTAATCCGGGCACCTTTGAAATTGAAGGCGGTTTTCGATGTACAGATCAAAGCGCGTTTCATTCGTAAGAGAAAGATATACACTAGCATCTCTCTCTCTCTCTCTCTCTCTCTCTCTATATATATATATATATATATATATATATATATATGGGGTCGCCTGGAAAGTTCCTTCCAATTTATATTTTCGATTCGATATACATTTATCGAATTATGTGGGTAGCATTTTGTCCCAAAATCGTTCTACTTCTTTCACGCGACTTGAATATTCCGTTATTCCAGAACCTCTCAGCTTTCTCGGCGGAAAACTTTTTTCAATGTGATCTTTCGTGTATGTGATCGAATTCCTTAAAAATCGGAACGAACTTTTCGGGCGACCCGCAATATTTTACGATCGACGATACCGTAACGTACAATAATTTAGGTTTCTTTGTGACGCACTCGGTTCGCAAGTGCCACCTTTATCTTGCAGTTGATTCATCATTATTCTAAATCTACTTCCTAATGACATTTGTTCAGTTGCGCAACATACAGTATTGATTCAGGTAAAAGTACTTGCACTTGGAGCGTCATGAACGCTCCCATCCCTTCGTTATATCGTTACTGATATGTTAAAGAATCTTGAATAATTTATACTTCTGCGTATTCTAATTACAGTTCCATTATACCGAACAAATTGAAGTTGTAATTAAAGTTACAGTAACGATATATTCAATGAATACGAATCAACTATGCTCCACTTTGTGTAAGTTTAAATGTATTCGGGCTGAACTTCTGGATAATGAAATATTTATGGTATGGAAATCCATGGTAACAGGACTACTTGGCGTGGTTACTAGCAAATAATAGTGTGCTTAATCGTGAAGAGCGAAGAGCAAAAACGGTCTAACGTAAGTACATGATTTCATAATTTATACGGAAGTATATAGTCTATAGAAAATAGGAAGATCAGACACTGGGATTCTGACTTGTAATTTTCACTTTTTATGAAACTTGCCTTCTTTCCCCATCTCCCCTTCCCTCTTATGTTAGATTACCGCATAATGTCTTGTCTTTCAGATAGGTCTTATCGTGCACTCGCTCGTTGAAATATTAAGAGCACCTCGCATTAATATTCAGACCTATCTATTTTCAAAACGCTCGTAAAAATCGTACTTTTGGCTACGCTTGAAAGCTTCTGAAAAACACTACGGCATCGGCTAAATGTTTTGGAAACGTCTCAGAACGATCACGATCGGAATATTTACGTGTAACATTAGAGATACGATTATAACTACACCTCCGAAGAAATATTCTGGATAAACTATGCCGTGTCAATTTCTCGTACGTTGCTTGTCGCGTAAATTGTAATAGCGAAAAATCTGTTGTTACATTTTCACCGCAGAATCGACCTTGCCATTAATGAACGAAGCTGAAGTGCGTTTGCAGCGTTTACTCGAATATCTATAAAAGAGGAAAGAATAAGAAGTAAAACGCCTAATAAAAAATTTGAGTTAATTATTTCTTACAGCGACGTGCATCGGCAAACCTTTGTTCTATACAATCCTTTGACGACATTATGTCTTCCGCAGTTGTTTCTTGAACATGAAAGAAAACACGACAAAGGCGAATAAAAGTTCTGCTACACAGATACCTTAAGTTTCCCGCGTTTTTCTCGCAACGTTCTCACTATTTTAACTGCGGCGAGAAGCTTGCGAAACAGGAACGTCGCAAAATACATCCTCACAATCCAGCCTCGCTTGGGTAAATAAAGAAAGATGATCCCGCTTTCGTAATGGTCTTGTTTTCAACTCGTAGAATAAGGGATTGCTGTCTGGTGGTTTCAAGGAAACACACCGCGAAAGAGGAGCGTCGCTGAAGAAAGTTCGGTAAAATTTCAAATGCGAACCTGTGCTTTGATAACAAGCAACGTCGCGGTAACTTTTGAAATCGTACCAAGATTCCACGATATCTTCAAACATCTTTCCCTATTGGGGAATTTATGGTTTCGTACGCGGCTAAGGATTAAGACCTTTGTCAGGATCGCGCGTGCAAGATCTTTCGATCCAATGGGAGAAGATAAATTCCTCGGATGGACCCTTTAGAGAGGAAGAACGCGTCAAAGTAGCAGCCATAATACGAATGAATTCCGTGAGACGGCTTTAGAGTCAAAGAAACAGACATAGAAGGATGTACGGCTGTACTTAAATTGAATCTCGAGGCATCCGAAAAATTTCTTTCCAGGAAATTATGGCTTTGAGCGATCGGACACTTTAGAAAGAAAAGACAGGGCTAGGTGGGAAGAAATAGAATCGGAAAAATATCATCGCAAAAAGATAATCGTGAATTATAGATTATACGGAGGAAAATAGATAAATAGTAGATTATCGATCTTTATTATATTAGTAGAAAATGCTAGATAGCGTTTAGAAACGTTTTTAAACCCCGTTTATTTGTATTTAACATCGCGTTTCAAGCGTTTAACGAGGAATAGCTGTGTCTGACCAGTCGGGCACCGATTCTACTGGATCCGAGGAGTTAGCAACCATTAATATTCTATCCAACGTCGCGAACTTTTTAACGATCAAAACCAAGTGTCTCCAGGAGTAGTTCTTTGGTCGTACGACGAATTTCAAACACTAAAGTCTGCGTAAAATAATTCCAAATCTATATATAACGCGACGGTCAAAATGCGATCAAAGCATCGATCATTTAGTCTCGATCATTTCAAGAAGCAAAGCGTTTTCGTGAAAATTTAAAGGCGAAGAGGCCCTACGAAACCAAACTGCTTTAGGCAGCACGTTCGACTTATATCGAACACGATAGGCTAAAGAAATTGCGTATGCCAGAAGAAGACGGGCCGGAAACGCGAGCAGTAGCTCGGGAATAGAATCTAATTTCACATGAAAGGAATCCTGTTAATGGTAGACGAAGTAGGAGAAGTCGCAGAGAAGATTCCTCTTGATATCGGTTTCTCATTTCCATGGCGGATACGTACGGATGACGCATAGCGTCAAGGATGCGCCAGCACAGAAACGAGGTTGCAAAGTGGATTTGTTCGAGTAGGAAATGCGCAACGTGCACCGGCAATAGCGACAACAGCACCGATGGGGAACTGCATTCGCAGTTCTACTTGCTATGCCTCGTCACGTACCGCAAAAAGTTTCGAGCCATACCATACGTCGAATTAACCGACTGTGCCGGATGATATCTAATTTTCTGTATGCTTACGGCGTTTCTGGCTCCTCCTTTCCGTGCTACCCTAGGTCCATATAATATATCGTTGTCTCGTCAAAATATCTCATCCAGAGTCCGAAGAAAAAAAAAGGACGAAAGTACCGCGAGGAAACTTGTAACGTTACGAGAAGAACAAATTATGGAAAAGAATTCCTAATTTATCGTTTCGATCTCACGGACCTTGGACTAGTTCGATGCACGCGTGTTTGGTTATTTTTATTGCAAAGTACTAATTTTCCGACCTTTTCTCGCCTGACGAGTACCGTCTATCCATTCTGAATTCCCTTTTTACCATTCCGCATAAAGACAATTGGAAGCTGTCGTGAAATTTTTCTTCTTCCTTCTAGATCCTTCGCAGAACACAAATCGAGGTCCAAAGTGACAAATAACGACCTTCTTTGCACACCGCTTGAGAATTTCGCGTCAGTGTTAACCGCTCTTCGCTCTTCGCACTCGTAAACTCGTCGTCCTCTAACTAACTTACAATATTTGTTACAGTAGAAATTGGCTTACCGTGGAGAATGGAAAGTGAATCCCGAAACTTTATCCGTTCGTTTCAGGCCGTACGTGATCTGTATAAACCGACTTTCTACCACTGCGCCTGTAACTTATCCCACATCCGAAGGCTGTGAACGCGTGACCCATAGGGCCGTAACTGTCCCCACGAATTTATTTTCCTGCTTGCCTTTGCCACCGCGTCGGTTTGTCTCGGTTGCAGCCAACTCGTGCACCGTCTGAAAATTATTTAGCGCAAATTGAAACCACGGATCACCTCGTCGGCTAATCGATTTCGTGGCCAACGAGTGAAAATAAAATATCAGCGCAGATCGTTGCGCGATGGCGCAGCGTATAACAATGTCGTATTAGCGTTACGTTCTCGAAGAAATACTCAGGTTCGACGAGTTTCCATTCTTACGAAATATCTTACGAATCCCTTCCAAACCTAACCTAACCCAAAGCTAACGCAACCCTTCTGCGTTATATCGTGCGCGTCGATAGCGCGAGAAAAATGAATTTGTACAGCGCGAAGCTTCTCGCTAAATCGGAGAAATTCAAACAGTATGACTGGAAAGGGCAAGCTACGCTATGAATCAGATCAGCAGCCGAGTAACCACTGCGGTGTGGTGTCGAAAATATGCAAACGCGAGGTTGTCGAATAATATATAGATGCGTGAGCTTTGAAGATTAAAGGAAGAATCGAGGCTGTCACTGGCGGCTAGATTTATAGTTGGCAATGCGGATCTTTGCAAGACCCAATTCGTATATCGTTCGTGTACTCTTTTCTCCTCGAATACGGATGCAACCGGAATATGTCTTGCGTTTAGAAAGCGTTGGCGCGTGACCCACAGCCGACACGTACCAGCTAGAGATCACCGGAATCCTGGGTCACATCCAGGGGTTGGGGATATACGAAAAGTTGTGGACGGGGGCTTGGTTTGCCTTGCTGTATCAAATTTCGTAGGTCAATTTTCGTTATCCATGCTATCCTGGTTCGTGTGATTTCGTGGACGATTTCGTGGCTAGTCAATAGTAATCGGGGTTCCATTCTTATTGCGGTACTTTTGCCATCGGTAAAATACAACGAGTAATTTACGATCGAAACGCGGGATAATCGTTCCGGGGCTTAGAGATGGATACAGGGCAATAATCTTATATAATCGCGTTTCGATTTTGGAATTCTTACAGAATGAAATTACACCACGGTCGTTTCCCTTTTAATAGAAATATCTGCGTTAGCGGTCGATTTACAATGATTCGGCATGGTTCAGCGATAATCAATATTTTAGCAGAGCTCCCGTAGGAGTAAGAGAAAATTAATGCCGGCAGTTATTGGAGTTTAAACTATAGAATTAAACCGGCAGGATTCGAAACCAATTTAATCTCTAATTATATCCTTTTTCCTAATACCGCTCTCTGTTTGCTCGTTTCGGCTTCCGTTTAATCCCAATGCATGTATTCAACTAGAACATAGGATAAATTAATTATAAGTGGCGCAGTTATCGAAGTAGAATTCTAATAACGCTCCAAGTTATCAACTCTGGTGCAACGCAGCGTCTACGTAGAGACGTGTTCTACGATTTACAAATACGCGAAACAAGCGCGAAACGGTGCAACGTTGCTTCCTTATATATCGTCGCATTATAAATCGTGTTCGATACCGGCGAGATAATTGCAGAGAGGATCATTGGAAAGTAATCGTCCGTTCGCAAAAATTCAATGGGACAAGAAATCGATGCAGCTGTTTGCCAGGGTCATTGTGAAAATATACGCGAGCCTGTGTAGAAAAGGTCGGAACGCACGGATGCATCGTAAGGAACGCATTGTTACAACAGCCAGACGATATCGAGCTGTTCTTGCAAGCGTACGAGAGTCTAATTACACGTTAGCGATCTAGAGAGAGTTTTCAAGTGATATTATTGTTTGATGCTAATCGATCAGTCTCTATATCTTCTCGGCTATTGAACGATAATCGGAAATAAAGCACCCATTGAGTATGTTCTATCAAGAACCACTTAAGGGCGCAACTCGAACGATATCGAGTAACTTTCTGTAAAAAAATTAAAATACTAGTACCTTCCATGCTATTCCATGTTATCTACCGAATGGGAGAAAGATCGGAAAGATCGCAAATTAACGGTGTCCGAAAAAAGCGAAGCTCATCATCAGTTGAATGAAAGAGAAGAAAACAAACGTAAAGCTCGACAAAGGAATTCGATACCGTGGAGCGCGGTTAATATTCAGGAAGAGAAGCAAAAATGGATTAAACTGCGCATCAACGAAGTGCCGTTGAGATGCCGTGGAATCCTTTGGCAAAAGTTTTCGCTTTGTCCGATGTTTCTCAAATAAAAACACGCGGCTGTCTTAAATGGAACATTTTCCATATTAGTTCAGTTTTCGTTACGACCCGATTTAGAAACGGGCTTCAGATTGCGCTGTTTTTCGTTCGAGCCGCTTGAAAAATCGTCTAATCGTCACATATTACATGTGCGCGCTTAAAAAAAAAAAAAAGATATCTACGTAACGAACGAACTTCTCGACGTTTGCAATATCGTAGCGTGTATCTGTTCTTCGTAAAACTTGCTTGAACAAAACGTCTACTCGTGTCATTAAATCCGAAGATCGCTTTTCAACTTCAAAATAAACGTTAATAGCATCAACGTCGTTTTACGTTAATCTATCAAAAACGTTGATATACCCACGTATTTAGATAAATGAAGAGGATAATCCATTAATCTCATCGGTCGAGTTAAATTAACTTCATCCTATCAATTACGTAACACGCATTCCATCCGATTATTTCAAGGGCTAATAGTTTTGAACTAGTGTACTACCATAGCGACTATTAAAAATCAGGTGAAAAACGAGGCCCTTTATGCCTCTTTGTACCGTTGATGCATACGTGAAACGAAATTAGGTTTAATGTATTAGCTCGTACTCGCGAATCAATCAATTTAATGCAGCGTTTGCTGCATGCCGCAACTGGCAACTGTATTGTCGATTTTATGTCGGTTTATTATGTTATTTTAATGTCGATCGTTTGTATTAAATAATCCGTGGAAAATAGAAAATCGTTGGAGAATTTGTAGGTGATAAACGATTTCGTCGATCGACGCGTGAAAATTGTTTCCTTTCACATAGCTGGACTAACTTTCCCCCCTTCGAATAATCTGCATGGCGAAAATTTGCTAGCAGCAGATTCATTTTGTATCGAAAAGTCTCGCGTGGTATTGGCGAATGCAGCCGCGTCGTGAATTACGATGGTTGGGTTGCCTGTTCCAGGTTCGAACGACGGCCAAGCCTGTCTTCGGCAACTTCAGCCAGGAAAGTTTTGTGTACCCTCGCGAACTTGTCAAGTCAAGTTTATTTTTACTAGCCAATCGATCCCCCGACTTCGTTTGACTTCTTTCGAGTACAGCGAGGATTGCTGTTATTCTTCAAAAGATACCGTATCTTGACATTTTCTCTTTATATTTCTTTATTAACGATTCTATTTATTTCAGAGATCGATTATATAGTTCTTTATCGGTTAAACGGAATGCGATGAAAAGTACGAAACAGGAGACGAATCATTACGCGAAGATAAATAAGAAATGAATGAAACGACTTCGCTTTAGGCCTAATCCGCGAACGTAGACAAATAGCAGTGGTATTTCAAACCAGCTGCAAGAACCAAGAATGACTGGTACGATAAATAAAAAAAGGTCGTTTAACAATCAGTGATTCCAAGTATTTTTCCGATCTATATGAAAATCGTATATTATGGCGTTATTTTATCGACATTTCGTTGTACGCGATATGTGGCCACTTGTTGCTTTTGATGCACAGACTTATCTACAATCTTGCATTCAAATCTTCCACGAAAGTACATAATTACTAATAAACAAAACAACCGCCGCTATTTAACGTTACGTGAAAGGTTTGCTCTCGCGCGCAATATTACTTCCTGGATAAATCGTGCGGTCAAAAATTAGGCCAAAAATTTCACAGAAAATAAAATGAATAGAATGTTACTTCATTATGAAAAATAGCTTTTATAATTCTATTTCGAATCAACACTGTTCATCGAATGAAAATTTCAACGTATCGGGTAACGGGACAATTCATGAAACTCTCAGGCGAAGAAGATTAATTTACACGCGAGAGGGATTTCTTTTTCTTTCGTCTTCGTTTGCAACTTCACTCTACGAAACAAAATTCCTTCCACTCGTAATATATTTTACAAGATATCGCAAACTTTATACTCGCGAAACTTTATACTTGTTGTGTGAGTTTTCCCATTGTTCTCTTGGTCAGATGCATAATTATTATTGCGTGGATCTGCCGGTCGAGGGCAAATTACTTTCCTTGCATCGTAACGCCGCAGTTTCTGCATCGAAACCCGCAGTTGTGACGCGAAGAACGGGACACATGAATTTTAAGCGGCCCCATTGTACCATCTGATCTGGACCGCGTGAAGTTTCAAAATAGCACCGCTTTGCATAAGGTAAACGCGTTGCAACCAGCTGCGCCATCGTTCGTCAATTTGTATATTTATCCTAGGCGTATTTATTTCGCTATACACAGTGTTCCCTTGAACAATGCGCTTTCGATTATTTGACAGATTTCCTTTCTTTTTCACATTTATTTCCAATCAATTTCTTTAACATATCGTTGCGATTTTCCTTACCACGGCGAACAAGAGACGCGAGAAAGAACAAATGCGAATTCGTTCGCGTGAACTGATTCCTCGAAGATTGCCCTTGCATAGGTCACGTAACACAATCGGTGGTGGGACAAGGAGAAGAAATTCGTATCCGTAGATAGGATTTCTTCGTCTCGGTTATCTCACCGTATATGTTAATAGCGGAAAATAACTTTGGCGAATGATTTATTCACTTTTAGAAAATACAGTAATTCCGGTAATAGGACGACCTTCAGTGTCGGAGTGCTTGAATTAAACTAACTATATCGTCGCTTGCTGTTTATTGCTATGCGACGTGGCTCGATGAAAAATGACGAACGTTTCTTCAATCTTCGTATCGGAGCATCGTGTCACACATGCAAGAAACAGCGCCGAATTCAAGCACATAACGAACCGTTATGGGTCTTGGAAAAAGGATCAAACGACCGGCGTGTCTCCGCGAGTTACGCAGCTAAAGTCTCGTTGTACGTACGCGCGAAAGGAAATAAATTCTTTTCCTTCCTCAAACAGTTTGTCAACTGTCTCGCGTCGATGTATCGCTGCTCGATGCATACGGTGATGATTTCGGAAAGACAGTTCGCATCGAATCGTCTTGTGGCGAAGAATATAACGACTGAATATAACAAACGCGAGTTTTGAATATTTCATATATACGCATGCATTGGGGAAATATAATACGTGTATGTGTGTGAGTACCTACTTACCTCGGCCTTTGGGGAAGAATGCCCGCGCAACTACGCGGTCAGTCGGTGTCTCCAACTTCCGCGTTGTTCGAGGGAACGACCTTATTTATGCAGATGGATCAGCGAATTTCTTATCTGCTTGCAATTTGTGGAAACGCCGGAATAGAAAGTAGTAAATGTATTTACGAGTAAAATTTAGCGACGTAAAATTTCAATTGTGCTAATGGAATTGGACAATTGGTTATTTCATGCAGCGAGTTCCTTCGCGACAGTAGTAAAATCATAGAATAAAGAAGCTTTACGATCACGTCATGTATAAGTAAACTTTTCACGCGTGCAATCCTCTGATGACCTTTTTCGTACGAAAGACTGAACACCACATTTCATTAAACATCTAGTATGAAGTATGAAGGCCAGGCTAAAACTAGATGTATTTTGATAATTTTAACACTTCTGGCGTCGAACATTTTAAGAAAACCCTATCCTGAAACAACTCGTTGCGAATGCGTTTCAGTATCAACTACGTTTATCGTATATAAAACAACCGAATAATTGGAATTCAATGCACGTAATTATCATGCTCGAGAAAGCATTTTCCAACAGATCATCGAAAATAACTCGTTACAGTTTAACTTTGCCAAGTCGACTCTCTATTTTCCAAAGCTTCAAAGTTTGCTTTAAGTTTTACGCATACGTACTTGGTTACTAAAAAAAAAAAAAAAAAACAACATTTAACTTCCACGCGATCGTACGTTTAAAGGGGAGAAAATAGAGGCGCGAAATATGATCGACGTGCGAAGCGAACTGGCGCAAAAGTTATCTACTTTACGCGTAGATAACATAGACCAATAACCGGTAATATGACGAGAGTAATAAACTTCAATTTGCGACGTTCCGATCCGAGCAACGCGACGAGGAATCATTTTTACACGTTTTAGCGCTTTTTCATTAGAATACGAGAGTTCTCCTGCGCGCTTATCTCTGGACACCGAACGAGGTCGTTGTCGTTTGTCTCAGCTGTTCGATCCGAGTTTGTGCGCACACAGACGTACAGACACACGCGCGCGTGTGGGAGGATCGCTATCAATCACCGAAACGATGCAGCCACGAGATGAATCGTCAATGCTCTGGCGTTATAATCGGGAAACGTTACAAGCCGTCTCGATTCCACTTACCTCTAATGATCACGTTCTCCGACCGTTGAACCGATCTTACCCCTTTCGGTTTAATTTTCCGACATTAATTACCCTCGTCGCGAGCCGCACTCGATACTCGAATTCTCCCTTATAAAAACACACGCTGTTCGATCCGATTTTGCTTTTTAGCGAATCGTATAAACGCGTTATCTGGCAACTGGCCTGGTTCGACGAGATTTTTAACGTTTGAACAACGTCGGTCATTTCGGTATCGTTGTTACCGGTAAGAGGTTTCGAGCGTAAAATTACGACCGTTGTCGCTGTTTTGGTCGATTCAATCATATGGGATCGCTGTTCGGATAAAATGTTTCTCATCTCCTCTCACTCTTTTTCTCCTTTTTTTTTCTTTTTTTTTTTTTTGAGGACACTCGGTCTAACTTCAACGGATAAAAAGTGAAACGAAAATTTGTTCCGAGTGGAAGGCGACGATTTGTACGAGACCGAAAGGAATTTGATAGTACAACGAATTGTCGTGGGTTCTTGCTTGGTTTATAAACGTGCGAGTACGTGGGACGTGGTTTATTCCGTAGAAATTCCTATATTAAATTCTGATTTCGGAACAAAGGGTCCCGATCCCGCCAATTGTATCTTTGCCAATACGCTTGCCAATTGTCTAGTTCCTCGTTATATATGCATACGATTACTTAATTAAGATTAGAAGTAGAACGTACGATTCGCTGTGGTATTTATACCTCTATCGCAACTAGAACATCTCGGCGTAGTTTAAAGCCTGGAAATAAAGAAACACGTACCTAACAAAAGATTCCAATTTTCTCATCAACCGTTGGCTCGAAAACGTGTTTTCCAGGCGGTTTCTTTTCGCGGCAACTCAATTTTTACACAGATGGGTGTCTCCTACGAATTTTCCAAAGATGTACGTATGTAACCACCGCTCCGTTGACCTATTTACCACTAATGTTATCGTCACGTGTGCGGACCATATTTTGTTCGTTGCACGATATCCCGTTCCACGTACGTGTCGAAATAGTTGGCAACTTCTCTTTCCCGTGCAATTTTTTCCGCTTCGTCTACTTATGAAATACCTACGTACGCGACGATCGGACCCGATTTTTCTATCCCTAATTAGGTTTTCACCCTCGCGTAACGTCCACGTGCACTGGAAACCACGGTATTCCCTCGTTATAGTGGGTGGAAATTGTTGCCGTCCGTAGTAAGATAGGATTGTGTATCGAAGACGTGATCAACAACAGACTATAATTACCCTTATCGCGAGTTATATTGCCCGAGCGTGAGAATTACTTCAAGATGTTCTCCGAGAAACTTGTAACCGGAAAGTGGACTTTGTAGTTGAACTGGTGGGGCGTTTATAATCATCAGCGTTGTAGGATGAGCAAATTTCCCTACCTGTTCCAATTAATTCGTGTCGGAAATGCGTTACAAATTAATGTGAAATATTAATCGCAACGAAGAATTGAATCCTTTCGATCGCGTATTTCGATTTCTTTTGAATTTACACGTGAAACGGTACGTGGACAAAATCGACACTGTTCCTCGATCCGAAACTGTAATTTTTGATAAAAGCAAAGCAAAGTGTGTGCTTAGCTTGAGGCAATAATCTCGACGGAGATCGATTCCTCTGCCGGATGTACGATGGCGCGAAATTAAAAAAACACCAAACAACGTTTTTCGTTCTACGTGATAAAATCGCATTTAATTTTATAGAGAACGAGACGGATTTCCTGGCGAAACAACCTCGTACGTTCTAACCAATGAAACACGTTCGGTCACAGTCGATTGGACATCCGTTTTCCTACGTTGCTATTGCTTAACTGTGTGCAAATGAGAATCTCGGGACAGAAAAGGAAAGAAACAAGAGAGAAAACACGACTTCGTACTTTAATTTACGCCGAAAGGGAGATCGATTTAAAAGTACAATAATCGGCGTAAATTTCAAGCACGAATTTATCTCGAACGAATCAAGCCTCAACGATCAAATAGAAATTGTTTTCTCCGAACGAGGAAACCTTCGATCATTGGATCGTTCAAATTTTGTTCGCGTTCGAATGCCGGAAGGTAACGCAGAGACCTATGAAATAGCGTGGAACTGATAAAATGCTAATAGGAACATGTATTTGGCCAACGAACAATTTTCCCAATTTTTCCCCTCGACGCGAAAGCCGAGAAACCTGTATGAAAACTTTCTGTAAAGCAACCTGCGTAGAAGTTTGAAAATGCTAATAAGGATGTATATTCGGACAATAAAAAGACGAAGAACCGGAAGAGAAGAGAAGGGCGCGTCAACTTTGAGTATTCCCCGGCATGGGTGAAACTCTGGTTGGTCGTTGGTGATTTTTACCGTGGCATCAAAATTATTCGGGGATGGTTCCTGACGAAATTGTTCCCGCAGGAAATAATCCTGGTTTTAAAGGGACTCGGATCAAAGCGAAGTTAGAGAACTCGGCTATGCTGGTGCATACGGCTGAAGAGTTTCCCTTTTTCCCGGTAGTTGCTGCCCTCTTGGGGGTTCAGATTCAAATTACGGACTCACGTTTCCGGGAATAGCGCTCCTGTCGACCGCACCGGGTTATTTAACTCTGTATTCGGCCGTTTTGTTCGCTCCGGTAAAACTCAATATCACCGGTGGTAGAGCCACGATCAGATACGAGTCTGTTGGGAGGACGTTAACTTTGTCACAGTAACTCGCAACTGTTTATCTTTCGGCAACAATGCAGAAACACCACGGCACATTTAAGGAGACGAGACCAGGTTTCATCGAGGCAACTACCACGTTGTCAAGAAGTCGACAATGCTCTCCGCTAAACGATAATACTTTGGCCAACCATTGACTCGATCGATCGGAAACATCCCGTATGTAAATACCGTAGCAATTATATAGATTTGCAGAGAATTTTCACGCGACAGATAATTTATCATGTTGTTAAATAAACGGGACTGATCCTGCATTGGAACGAAATATACCGCGCTCATAACGTTTGGGAGCATTTGATTATAGAAAATGAAATCTGGTTCACTAGAGAGGAAGAACTTTGTATAAATATTAGAAATTGTATCGCAGAAATGGAACGTACAAATTAGATTTATGTATTCCGCGATATATTTCGTTTTTAAAGTATTTTTACCCTGCAATTCCAATTTCATAATTTCCTTCTTTTTAAAGCGCGAAAATATTGGAACAGTATATTAAAAAAAAAAAAAAAAAAAAAAAAAAAAAAAAAAAAAAAAAAAAAAAAAAAAAAAAAAAAAAAAAAAAAAAAGAAGAAAGAAAATATCGAATCGGTGTAACCGAATTTTGATATTCGCGTTCAATTTATATTTCTTTTAAGGCGAATGAACGTAATTTTCCCTCCGAAAATATCCAAAAAATTGCGCAACTCGTGAATATTGACACGCATACGAATTTTATCGGGCATTAAGTCGCCATTCTAGATAAACGCGATATCGTTCACGGTGTTCATATTGAATATGACTAAATCGTCCACCATTAACCTGGTTTCCGTACTATAGACCTGTTTATCCATTACCCGTCGTAAGCAGCGGCCAAATGTTTCGTGGATAACTGCCCGCGAAAAGAAAATAACTTGCAGTTTGCGCGATGCTGTGTTACCTATTCTATATTACACCGGTGCGAGCATTTTAAGTGGAAACTACTTGTATGGTATAAACTTTGCGATGGAAAAATTTTAGCGGTACGTGTGAACCATCGATCGACGCTTTAAAAAACACTTTATTTTCTTTCGTTAAAACGAGTTAGGCGAACTCGCAAGATGGGAATTTCGATTAGTCCTAAGTGATCGTTAAAATTTTAAGAACAGCTGCTTTATGAATCTTCTTAAAACGCTACCTACTTCGCTTTATATTGCTCCAGGTTATTTTTTATACCACTTTTATGCGTCACTTTGACGTTGTAACGTTTGCGATGGGAATATCGTTTATTTCATTGTTCAGGCGGTGCAGGATTAACTTTTTCGAAAGAGTAGAATCGTTTACGCGAAAATGATTTTTTAATGAATTTTTGCGGAAGTAGATAACAAAATTGCGTACAACGCTAATGCTTACGAACGTTGTCAAAGTTTTGGAAAGAAATTCCACCTTTAAACTCGTTCCTTCTTGGAAGCACAAGAAACTTTGTAAGTCTATGGACGCGTAAGGCAACAGATATTTAGTTCATCGCAGGGATTTTGTATAAATATCAGAAGCGCGAGAAACTAATAACGCGTTGCACGTTGTACGATTTTAATTCCTGTCAAATTATATCTCACTGTCGTTCAATGTTTTTTACCCTGTTGACATATCGCGATGCAGCTTCGTAGGCAAAAGGATAAAAAGAAAATTTCACGGTGAAGAAACGTTACCGAGTACATCAGTTTTAAAGAGATCTGGTCGAAACGAAAGCGGACAATTCTCGAACTTTATCAACGATATCGAAAATAATTGAATTGTCCGTTTCAAAAAAATTTCTCAATGCGAAATCAAACTTCAAAATTCCCTTGTCCAAGTAGTTGGTTCGCTTTGAGTTTGATTATAACGCGACGGGGAACATTGAATATCACGAGAAAATAATCTACGATGAGCATTGAGAATTGAAAATATGAAAGTTCGTATCGTAAATGATTGCAGCGAATTCCATAATTCACGTTTGCTTGTAATCTTAAATTGCAGCGGAAAAATTTGACGAGTCAGAAAACATTGGAAAATAATTTCGCAAAAGGGAAGAGAGAACTGAAAGCTGTCGGACAAAAACAAAATGGGGAATCCGACGGAGGGAAAAAAAGCGATAAAACAAATGATATAGAAGACTAATTGCATTACCACTTCCATTTTTCTGCCCCTTAAAAAGTTTCCCATTCGTTTGTCGTTGGAATTTCGCCGCAATGAATTATTTCTTTTTCGAATTTCCGTTCTCCTCTGTTGATTAATGCATCGTCGAACCTCGACAAACACAAATTCCTCTCGAAACTTTCCATTTCTCCTCTACATATTCGTCAATCGAGCTTTATCAATTATTCGTCGCTGTCACGACAGAAAGAAACGTCGATATAATTTACCACGTTGGTATTTCATGGCCGTTGTAACGCACGACGTAAACTAGATTCTACTCAAGCTGCCACTTTATACAAGAATTACGAGTGCATCGAAGCGATCCTTCAGGAACGAGAAAATTACGAGGATCTTCACGCTCGAGTATGTACATTCCGACGAGGCTACACCTTTTTACCGCTTGCCAAAAATGTAATTTTTCGTCCACTAGAAACTCAAAGAACACCTTTTGCAAAGTGTCAAGTAATTTTCGTTGGACATTGTGCTCCGCATTGAAACGAAGAGAAATATTATGCGTACGAAATGCTACGAATATTCGCGCGAATTTGGGAGAAATAACACAAAAGTTGGAGATAGTATACGTTTTTCCAATTAACGTCGCGCTAATATAATTATAAAAGTATCGATATCGTTATAAAATATACGATAAAGACTTGATTAATTTTCTTGTAACGAAATTACGTTATTAACGATTCGAGATTCTCGCGTTTCACGCGAAATACTCGTGGTTCGACGGAATGGTGCTGATGATCCGTCAAGAGGCTCGAAAATGAACTTTCGACATTTTGTTCTTCTCGCAACGATTAAACCACCACGATCTATCACGCATTCTTTCCTGTTGAACTTGAAGTAGTTCCGGGATAGTTTGATCCCGGAACGTTGTCTCTAATTACATCACCATCAGTCTGAATTAAAGTTGGACGATTTATAGACCTTATCCGGCAATTTAATTCGTTTTTCCGAACGGAAGGCCAGAATACGAGAATTTTCATACGCAAAACAATAACGCGAACAACTAATTGCATCCAACTGTGATATCGCCATATTCGTCGAATAAAAACGAAAACTTTTCTTTTTCTTTCCTCAGAATTCCTCTGAAAAAAAAGAACGTTAACTTAACAACGGACCTCAGCAGAGATGAAACGAGAATCAATTAAATTTTTATGATCACGTTTTATAAATCTTACGGGGACAGTGAATGCCAGTAATTCTTGGGCAGCTTATATTTTTGCACGACCTACATCGACCACAGTCGATAAAAGCTTTTTATGACTTCTTAAAACTGTAAGATCCTCGTCTTGCTGGTAGCTGCAACGAACTCACGAAGAGAAGTCACGATGCAATTACGCACCATTCAATCTACACCCGTGAATCTACGGATATAGATAATTGCGTTTCCTCTTTTATCTATGCAGCTCTTACACTAACTTCGTTATACTCTGTCTATCGAATACGGAACTGTACGACAGAGTCGCTAACATACGTTTTCCATCTACTATAAATCATCCGGACAAGTTCCTGAACTATTAACCAGCGTGATACGGAAATAAATTAACGACTGACGATAAAGAATAAAAAACTGCGGAACAACTTTTGCAATAAAGCTCGCACACCCTTGCTTTGGCACAAGGCACGTACGACGAACAATGGAAGGAATGGCAAATCCGACTGTTCGTCGATTATGTATATCTTTACATTTCCATAATACCCGGTGAATCGCTCCCACAGATAACCGAGAATCGCTGTGTTGCTTGAATTTCTAGGAAATGATAGTACGTACGATTCAATCACGATCTGCGTCGGATTTGATTTATGGAATTTCAATTTCGCCCCCTGTTCCCTTTTTCGTTTGTTCCTCGACGGTTATAATCACCTTTTAATCCGTCGGCGAACTCTTATTTGACGTTTCATCTACGCAAATGTGTAACCTTTGACAAACGATTAACCTTTTCCTCGGTAAACGAATAAAAAACTTTCGCCAAGTGCTCGATTAAACTGTGCAAATGAAATGACAATATTCTAGATTAAAATCTAGCAGTCTTCATTGATACGCCTACAGAGGCAGCTTCTCCAAATTTGTGTTTCGATTTATCGAAAATCCTGCGCGCTTTGCGAACAAAATTTAACGCAATACAAGCGTATCTCGTTCACGAGATTATCACGCTACGTAAAATTAAAGTCACGCAACGAGAAACGTTATCATTTTCGCGATAGAAATATCTATCGAAGAATACCAAAGTGTGTGTGTGTGCGCGTGCGTGGATAGTTGTACGTAGTGTTTTGCTCAGGTTATATGTGTATGGAGGAACGCGTGGATAAATTGCAAAATAGAAAATATATTTAAACGAAGAAGCGAACGTACAAATACGAATACAGCTCGAGCTGGTCCAGATCCGCGCGCCGACGACGTTACTTTCTAACTGAATCCCCGAAAAACTATCGTCTATAGTCTACCGTCGCCGCCTGTATATCGTCTTGATTTATTCGAAACACTTTCGATGGCTTCGGCGATTGAGAAAAGCAAACAGATCAGACGCAGAGTCTTCTTAGAAGCGATATCCACTTTAACAGTTTCCAACGCGAAAATCGCTAGGAAATTTCGAAGCTGGCGCAATTAACGACGGTCGCGTGCCATTTCTATTCATATACAGGCAGACCTAGCCGCGAATATTAGCATGTATGCGTTCAGATATGCGTGCGCTATAGCACCGATGTGTTATTACAATCGGCTGGTTTGACGTATGGTTTCATACGAGGGATATCTTAGCTCGGGATCTGGACCAAGGCACTGTTCCAGCGCCAGTAATTAGCAGGCAGGTAGTATATTCATGTATGCACACAACCAGGAGAGTAGAGAGAGAGAGAGAGAGAGAGAGAGAGAGAGAGAGAGCTTTGTTCAGGCTGTACCTGACTAGAAAGTGCATCCACACGATACCCTATATTTGCATAACTTCGCGAGACTTAAGGCACGAAGAGACACGATGAAAGTTCAAGGGATATTCGTGCGAATCTAGCGAAACGTTTCTCATAGCACGGTCGACGAAACTAGGCGAGTTTTAATATCGCCGATATTAACATCGAAAATACAAGTTTCATTGGAAGAACCGGCGTAAAAAGTCCCAACACAATCGTAATATAACGCACGATTCGGTTACTAATGAGTTTTTAAATAGGATCGCAGCTTGAGTCTAAAGCGGTCAACCAGCGCTCCGATGAAATATTAAACGCTGCCGCAGAAGTTTCGACAAACACACGCTGAAAGGCGAACAAAATTAATAACCGAGACGCTTGATCGTCGTAGAATCGTTTCGCAAAACGGATAATGGTAATCACGTAAGAAACTACTACGAACAGACGAGAGACCAGTGGATCTATAGATTCAGCTGCTCCTAATGAACGCGCGACAGCGTAAGCCAAACTCGACGGTAGTTTAGTTCAGTACGGTTCTCTATGTTTACGTTCGTCGCGGGTTGTTTCAGGCTTATCCAACCAAAGGACCCGGACAGACGCACTGTTCCCACTGATAGTAATTAGTAGACAGGTGCTATACTCCTGGAAATACGCGCATCAACTTACGCTACAAATACTGTTATATACACGCACATCTATATGGATAATCTGCTGTGAATTACGATCGCGTGAAAAGCAGCAAACGTGTGTTCATCGATCGATGGCCAGTGGTCTGTTCTAGCGATGCACGACAACCATGATTCCGATATGATCCAATTAAGGCTGATCCCGTTTCCATTTAATTGTTCCTCTTCGGAAAGTTATCTGTTCCGGAACGATCGGTAGCCCTGTAGTTTATAATTAAGAAGTTCAGAACGAAAACAGTGCTCGTCGTCAAGTTTTCCAATTCCTTGGGCAATAACGCATTGTAGAATGCGAAAGCGTGACCTACGATACGGTGGAACCGATACTGTAAAAAGAGCGATTCGCGTTCTTACCTATGGTCGAGTGAAAATTAACGTTTAAGTCAATATTGAAATGGAAATTATTTTCGTATTTCCCGATTACGATTAAATAACTGTCACGTGTGCCCGGCGGATACGCGCGAAAGATTGGTATTAAACGATTAGATAATCACGCGATTCAGAAAATAGATCAAACCAGTGAACTAATTAGGGATGCATTTCACGGATACGGACGTAACAAAAAGATAGAACAGCGACAAAGGACACGCCGTGTCTCTTAAAAGCTTTCTGTCCCTTTCGAAACGTTTGACGATTAATTAACCGCGATCCAATTAACATGCAATAGGGAGTAGGTTTCTACTAGAATAGCACTTAATCATCCTTTATCGTCATATCGTTACGCTGTTTGCTTCCTGTCACCATCCTCGAACAAGTTTCCGTGTAAAACCTTTGATGCCTTGATGCACGGAATTTCGGATGTCATTTTATTATTGTATACAAATGACAATATCCTTATTTATCTCGCGTCGCTGCTAAACGAAAGATGAACTAGTTTGAGATGAATTTTCGTCGGATAATTTTGTCCGCGTAAATTTCTAATACAAAATGTACGATGTAGCTGTGGCAATTTCGTGTCGATTGTAAAACACCGTTTTCACCAGATAACGTTCCCTATCGTTTCACGAAATAATCGCCTGCAACTTTTATAATTGAGCGTGTTTCGGATAACGAATGACCTATAGCGACTCGTGAAACGTCCCAGCAACTTTATTTCCATTAAGTCATTTAACGAGTTTAACGAGTTCCAGAACAGAAGACGAAGCGTCTGACGAACGTCGAACAACAGCGGTCGTTCCGCAGAATAACCAAAGTTATCATTTCCTCGTCTTCTTTATGTATTCGAGAAGTATCATCCAACTCTATGTATAACAACTTTCGGACAAGATTTCGCGGTTTTCTACAAGAGACTCTCGCAATTTGAAACGGTCCTTCGACGAAAAATGCCAAACAGGTGAACAACGTAAAACATTTGCTTCTCGTGCCTGTATCATTTATCGATTCGACTCCACGTTTTCTAACTTACTTTTCCAACGATCGTCTCAAACGCATAATTTCCCGACGCTGCGATAATATTATTTATCAAATATTTCCTACATGCATCGAGTGTTTCGCGATTTTGCCGCTTCTCGATATTTTCGAAACGAAATTTCCCCGTAATTCGCGTTTGCCTCCGGTGGCGGAACATCATGTTGCCCGCTGGAGAACTTTTTTACACGGACGAGAATTGCTAGCGAGAGTACTAGAAAATGGAAGTACTCCGACTAAAATTTCGACCGGTGAAAAGTCAACAGTACGCTTTACATACCGCTACCGCGAATTAAATAGATCAGCGCGGCGTTTTAAATTAACGTTTCGTCAAAAACGCGATCGCAAAGTTCAAATGAAAAGTTGGTTTCCACTCGGACGTTTTTACAACATTTTAATTTCGATTAGGAGCTTGCCAACGCGATGACCGGAACAAGGGGAAAGGCCTCCGATTAGCTCGATCGCGTCGACGGAAGTTTAAATCTATTTACGACGCGCTTGATTGACCGGTTACGAGAGAGCAATCCCCGATAAGCGAATATCTCTGGTTAACGATGTAACGACAAGGTCAAACACATCCTGGACGAAGCAGGAATTGTCGCTGCATAGCCGAGAAATCGTGTCTTTGGGCACTTAACAGTTAGTCCCGTTGAATATTCGCCACGGTCGGGACCTTCGAAACTTCTCCTCCCCCTCTAAAAGCATAAATTTCAAGTGGGTCATGGAAACCGACCTGGTCGAATAATCGGCTGGAAAATGAGGGAAGCAATGAAAGTGTTCCTCCTTGGGAGCAGTACGAGTGGAAAGTTCGTTAATTTCGTTCGATTGCTTTTGCATTCGGTAATTATGTTCTTTTCCTTTTTTCCTTTCTTCCACCTTTTCCCTCCCTTTTCTTTCAATCTGTCCGAGCGGCGAAAAACTCAAATCGCTTCCACGATTGAAAGTGCGCGAGTAATTCTTAATGCGCTTTTAACGCGACTTTGTGCCGATCGTTTTTCCATAAGCGTGATTAAGGGTGCTACGTCCGTTTGTAGCAATATCGCACAAATATCGTAAAAAAACGTAATTTCCTTGCAAATGCGAGCGATTACCGCGACCGAGTCTTATAAATGACAGCTTTTTGTTTTAGCACGAACGAACAGAAAACTTCAATTTCTCTGTTATCCTATTAAAGAGTCTCTGAATAAATGAAAAAAAAAAAAAGAATTCAAATTGGACAGAATATTTTCTTTGCGTTTTGCTTTTTTTTCTTCTCTAAGGATGTATAAAAAAAAAAAAAGAACCAAGAATCGTTCCGTGATAAATAGTCGGCGCGAGGAAAAGGCAATTGCACGGAACGAAAGTTTTAAAGCAGTTCGCAACTTTTCCGGTAGCACTCGATGATATAGCCGGTAAATCGAACCGATTAAAAATTTAGTTATTCCGATGGAACTTACCGACGTAATGATTTTCGAGATTTAGAAAATTAAAATCGCATTATGAGCGAAGTAACGCCATCAGCTGTGCATCAAATACTCTCCACCTGCTCTCCGTTAATTCCTTTTAATTTTTTAGTGAGCACCAGATGGCACACCGGGTACCACCTTCTTTTTTTCGTCTATCTCTTACATGAATTATCGATTGATCGTAGTTGTTCGTATTCTACACTTTCCTTATAGAATATTCAACGATATACTGGCAAATTAAGATTTCATGTTCAGTTCTATTAGAAGAAAAAGAGAATCGTAGACGTCTATAATTCATTTATGGATCAATTATTCGAATCTCACGATTTATGTCATAATGCGCATACAGAGATTCTAGAAATAAAATATCAAGCCCTGGCGTTCCATAATTGAATGGAAGATTTCTACTCGCCGATGTTAATTATCCATTTAACGATTCTCCGCGATTGAAATCGCCGTTTTTGTAATTGTTCGTCAATTAGTTGGAGCAGTTGCCGATTATTTATTTACGCCGCTTTTTTCCCACGCTCCGACAAACGAAGAATAGAAAATTAAATTCGGCAAAAACGTTCGAGACAGACAGTCTACGGTTATTTACAGTGCCCTTAAAATAAAGTAGATGGCTGGAGGCTACAAAAAGTCATTAAAGTTTCACCGGAATCTCGGCACGAGTTCACCGAGCCCTGTGTATTTATAGATGTGTAGTCGTGCATCTATCTCACCACGGATTTGATACGAAACGATCTAGTTTCGTGTGAAAGAATGTTTGTGTGTAGCCAACTATTCCGTCTACAATAGACGACAAATCTGGTTTCGGTAGAATGCCTTCGTATCGCCTTTCGAAACTTCGTTAGATCGTTGAATCGTCAGGGACGCACGTAACGCCGCTGCAACGACAATTTTCAGAAAAATTTTCAGACAGAATCTCTCAGACAAGGCGTTTCGTATCCTGCGAGAAAATGAAGTTTTGCCGTATCTCTCGTTTAACGAAATAGGTGTCCGTATGAACTTTATTTGGTCTACGACTACTGACTACCGAATCTGCGTTACTCTATTTGCAGTCAATAGCAAACGCGTAACGCTATAGAGATTCTCGCGAAAAGAATTTTGTCGCATCGAGTAACTTTGTTTCTTTATACATCGTTCAAATTCCACTTTCTGTTCGCTTCCTCGACCTTTTACCTGCTTGCTGCGAAGCTCGACGAAACCGTCGACAAAGTAATTTTATCCTTCGAGAAAAAGAAAAAAAGGAAGAAAGAAAGGGAATACGCAGAAAACAAGGAGACAAGTGGACGGCGTTCTCTTATGGGATTTTTTAAATTAAGAAATTCAAAGCCCAATTGCAAAAAAGTAGACGCACGAGAATTGCAACTGGAACGACAACTGGAACGATCCGTGCGGAGGAAAACGTCCACTCTGGGAATACAGTCGTGATAATGTTGGGAAATAATATTTCCACGCTGAGGGAATCTTTTCTCGACGACATGTCGCGTGTCCGCCAGAAACTCGCTCGGGGAATCTTTTCAAGGAAGCTTCGTAGTCTCTTCTTTGATGAAAACATCGTCTCCCGTGCGTGTTCAAGCTGCGAATTCTTCGCTATGTCATTAACACCGCGTCACGAACGCGCGATTCTTCGGCTTTCGGCCGCACTCCTGATACATGTGGTTAACAAGCCTCGAAAGCACGCTTTCGTGAATCGGCAAGTTGCTCGCGCACGCAACTAAGTGGACAAAGGATGGAAAGAAATCTCATTCAGCGGCGGATTTTAATTTCCTTCGGGTCTAATTTACCGTGCATCTTTAATTCTGTTTACGCCACTCGTCGAAATTGCCCGCTTCGTTCGAACCGTTTTATAATTTCGTCCTCGTTATTTATTTACCGTGCCATTCGCGGATATTCATCTTCTTCAATTTCAGGGTAAATTGAAGGAATGCCGGTTACTTGAAAAACAGAAATGGGAAGGAAAGACGCCGAGAGCGGAGTAACGAAAGGCATCTCTAAATATGTAAAGCGCGCTCGAACAGAAGGAAAAAGCGGCAGGACCTGATGCAAAATTTATTTCCTCCAGGACCCTAGATGTCAGTTTTTATTCCTTCCATCGTCCATTGATATTCCTGTTATCGTTGCATTACTTAACATACGTGTATGATGCCTGGACGTTGGAAAACTCCTAAATCCACAGTCGTCGTAAATTACGAAGTCAAAGGAACGTAAGCTTCGCATGCATCGTTCCACGCGATACCTTACCAACCTACTTCGCGTTTTCAAAGTACGTTGGCGAACTCCGGCAAATCTTACTCGCTGCTCGAGTTCAATTTCAAACTTTTCGCTCGATCAACGGATCAATCGAGCATAAGCATCGCGCCTAGCAACGACGGCGACCGTTTAATTACCACCGAGTTCCTCTTACGATATCGAAGCCAGATTCCCAGCCACGAAATCCACAACACGAGTCCTTGGAGGTGGCTTCTAACTCTGGTAATGGAAGTCGAGCGACTTCAAATTGGCGCCCGTGACGTGTTTTAATCCGGCCTATTAATTCGCTGCTGGCAAGACGTGGCGGCGTGGCGTATTCTACACGGTTGTGACCGATGAATAAATCGTTGTTAGCGGCGTGCGAATATCACTCCGGCCGACTCTCTGTAATCCACGCGGGATTCCCAGCGACGATGTCCTTGAAGCGAATGGAAAGCTAGGCCGGTGTATTGCTGAAACAGCGGTGTATGCAAATGAGAAAAGGAGAGGGATGATCCGTCGCTCCGCGATATCCGTCCATCCATCCCCTTCCTTTCTTCCTCTCTTTTTCCTTCGGACCCTAATTTCAAACGAAACTCTGCTGATTCGCGCGAAAAAGAAAAAAAAAAAAAAAGAGAGAGCCAACTAAGTGTAGCTAGTGAGCCGGAGCGCACACGCCTCGTGTCGCGGATGGAGACAGCAACGCATGCTCGTTGATCGCGTTAAACCAAGTGGCCGATCGATGATGTTGTTATTTGGAATCGAAGGTGGTTCGCCAGCTCGTGGTGGTTCGAGCAGCTGCGAGTAATTCTGAAAGAACGAGAGGTAGGCAGAGACGAACGCGATTTTCAACCGGTCCCCGTGTATCCAAGGATTACACGAGAAATAAGATTCACCGGAATAAGGGATTTATGGAACAGCTTAGCCACTGAGACTCCGCAAACGTTAGATAAGGCAGGTGTATGTACGATTCTCGCCGGCATTCGTTGCATTCGCTTCTTATTTCTTTTCTCAGCGTCAGAACAGACCATCGCCGTTATACCCTTGTTTCCTCTGCTCGCGAAAAACGGCTATCGAAGGGGATATCGCTTCCCGAACACTGAAAACTCATTTCAACTTCGACCAACGTACCTCACGGTCTTCTCGAGAAGAACTCGATCGGGGTTTTTAGAGCGCAAAACGCGTCGGTGGTAGTTGCTAGTTGGTAGTTGTTTGGAGTGGAGGATAACGTTTAGACAAGACAAAAAAAAAAAAAAAAAAAAAAACAGGCGAAAACGCGAGTTAAAATGGAGAGGACAGTAGCTGATCGTGATACAGTTGGGACACGAGATCCGTGGAAATGGATCTGCTCGAACGACCTCCTTGTTTCTTAGAGCAGTAGCAGACACCTCTATTCGTTAACCTCGCCGAGACTGGAAAAACGTAACAAAGAGGTAGCGGATAAGGAGAACACGGTGGAAAAGGTCTCCGGTGTGTAATTACTGGCTGAATTCTTATTAGTCGACCAACGCGAGCACTCCCTACAGGCCTGTCCCCGCGTTTCTCTTTCTTTCTCCCTTGTCTCCTTACCGTTATGTCCTTTACGATCCGTTACTTTCGAACCGTGCGACTCCGCAGAACCGCAAATACAGCTTGATTACCACCATTTTCGTACCGCTGCGCTGCTCTGCGACTCCGCCCCGTATTTTTTGCCACTCGCGCGATTTTTATCGCGGGATCAAAAAGTGTTACTTACTTGCGAGAAATAATCGACGTCTCTTGCGTTTTAATTAACAAAGTGCTTACCGTAACAATTTACCGAAGAACTATGTATACGTATACCGGAATAAGGAGCTTTTCAACTTGGATGTCATCTACCTGGACCAAACGACGCTTACGGCGTGATAAGTTTGAAATTCCTTGCAAGGAATTTATTATTTTTCTCAACCATGGCAATCTTTTGCAACTACGTAAAACGGACGTTATACGGATACGTATAGCCGCATTAGCAAGCAAAGCAATCTTCATACCTCGCGCTAGCTTGGATTCAAGATACGTAGTAGGGTCTTTCATCTATGAAATTAGGGGTAAAACGAGGCGCGTCTGATTAAACACGGGTTCGTACTACTTACAGCTGGAGAAAGTTCTTTCTCGTGACTAGCAGAAGATTTTTTTTTCTTTTTTTTTTTTTTTTGGAACCATGAAGATGTTATTAAGCACGACTAATACCTCTACCCGGACGAATATTTAAAAGAAGAGACACTCGACGAAATTCACATATCTTCGGCGTAAATTGTGAAATGGGGCGGGGCAATGGCAACGAGAGCTGGCAAAAACTGGTGAAAACGAATCCTCGGTGAATTGTTGGAAAATTCTGACACGTTTACGAACGCGCGAGGATAACACACGAAAGAGCATTATCGAAAAATTTCTGGTGTGCAATTGATGCCTTGAGTTCTCATTACTCAACACGGGTATTCCCCACAGGCTCTGTCACAGGTTCTTTCACGTTTTGAAACGAAAGACAGCGACGTGCTGCGGTTTGATTACATAGAATTTAATAATCTACGGAAGCCTGACGGTACATAGATCTTTGTTTTAACGTCTTCGCGCATCTTACTCAAATCAGCTCCGAAATATACCCCGCAACGGCGCAAGAATATAGCACCAGACGTGTCAAGATGGAACAGAGTGCGTAGAAAATCTATATTTAAGTGTTAAACCGTACAAGCGAACAAGCGGATATAAACGCGTCTTTTGTTTCTCTTGGAAATCTCCCCTTTTGGTGTTTGCGTCGTTTTCAATTTCAACATCTCGATTCACCCAGCGACACGTTTCAAAAGCAAAGCCCTTATTTAAATTTTTCTATCATATATACGAATTTCTAATGATTAAAAAAGTCGCCGTTATTTTATCTTTCGTTTAATTAGAATGCAAATGCCAGCGAAAAACCTCAACTGCCGCGGCCAGTTCCCGTGATATGCAAATGTTCGTGTTTCGCCAGAACGTTCCGAGGAGGAATCTTCTTTCCTTTTCCTCTTTTTCCACCGCCAAACACCTTCAATCAGTCCGGAAAGTTAAAAAAGGAAAAGAAGACGACGCAATAACAAAGAACGTTCGGAATCTCCGCTTTTTGGCTAACTGGTCGGATCCAGTTTCCGGAAATCCAGCGATCAAAATTTCATTTCATTATTGCATATTCGACACGCGCACGATATTATACACGCAGTAGGTAGACCGGATTTTGTGGTCTAAAAAACTTCTGTTACTCGTATTTAAATTTTCGCCGGAAAGCCAGCCAGACGCTGCCTGCGCACGCTACACTTTACATCGGCAAACGCCATTCATGCGTGTGTTACCTCTTTTTTTGTGGCGCAGGTTTATCGCGAAACGATATCGAATCAAAAATATTCAACGTATCGTAATTATGGCGCGTTAATGCTCGAAATATATTCTAAATGCGAGCTCTTCAACGATCTCTACGTAGATATAGAAAAGGAATACTCGAAAGGGTCCAAGACCTTGATGCTTCTAGTATTAATTGTTAAAAGCGTGTCCATTGTTGAGGAACTATTAGTTGGCAGAACCTGCTTGGTAATTACCTTTATATAACTCCTGCACGAGGAAGAAACTATTCACAACCATATACTGCACTCTAGCAAAATTTTATAATATAAATCACGAGAGAGAAACTCTGTGGAAACGAGTTTCGTTTTTGCTCGGCCATTAATGGCACGAAGAAGTTGCGTCACATAGGGGGAAAGAGATATTCAAGGGAAAAAAGAATATCGTCGATTAATGCGCGCATTACGATCAAAATTTAGCAGGATGCGTTTGCCGACATTTCTTTTTTACAGTAACAGATTACTGGCAAACGAACCGCTTTAGACGTACTCGTCCGCAATTACAGACCTTCGACTATTCAGAATTGCAAAATTCCATTCATCGTAAGTGAAACACGATGCTGAACGACTCTGTCGTACTGCGATCGATCTACGTTGTCGTTGAAACTTGACTCGATATCTATCGAATATTATGACAATTCTTTTCTTTCAGTAAGCAGCCGGTCCTTTTTATTTACGAGAAATGTACTTTAATTTATTGGGAAATTTGTTGCGACGCTACAACGCGCAATTAATCCTCGTTGGATGACACGACGCGTTAACAAATTTCATTTCCAACGTTCATAACGTCGACCAAAATATTTTATGCGGTTTATCCGCGACCCTCTTTAAGATTTCGATTTCACCGGCGTCGTTCCTTCGCCTTTGATTGTTCAGATGTGATCGTACCCTTATTCCTTTGCTCGCAATGCGTCACGATATCGGGAACGAGAAAAAGGGAACGTACGAAGGGGCAAACATCGAGCAAAGAAAAATATGAAGTTGGCATTCGCTTCGACTGCGCGCTTTTGGGGATGCAAGATTTCGTGGCACTGAAACGGGGGCAGTACAGAGAAAAGAAACAGAAATACGTGCCCCTAATGCGAAATCACCGTGCAGCTTACGTAATACGAGAATTCCAAACAACTGCAACGCGTAATTTTCGCTAAAACAGGTGTTGACTGTTCGATGTTAAAATATCACGATTTTCCATAACCGAAATTAAACTTTGAAAAATTCTAACTACGTTCATCTGTTTCCACCTCCAGAGTTTTTCATATATTTTTCGTTATATTTACAGATAGAATAAAAAAAGAAATTAAAAAAATTTTTCTACGTTATTTAAATACGAACATTAATGTTAACGAAAAAGAGGACCCGCGTTAGAAAACATACGATCTCCCCGATAACGTCTATTTCGACGCTGTTTAAAAAGTTTCAGCCACCTTTTTCACTTTCTGACTTAGTTGACTCTTTTTGTACGGTCCATTATCGGAACGACGTTCGTGTTACGATCTGCCGTAAGCAAGGATACAAGAAATCACCTGCGACGTATGAATAACACGCGAAGAAAAAGGTAATCAACAAAGAAAGTACGATACAGCAAAGATTCGAAATTTGCTCAGTACTTGTTGAAATTTGAGAATATTGGTAGTCTTGACGTATAAACTTAAGACGGATTGAAACATTGTTTCCAACGATAAGTTCCAAGAGTAACGATAACACTGGTAATTAATAAAATCAACGATAAAATGATAATAACTGTGGATTAAGTGTTGTTGAAGAAACATCATTTCCTTCCTTGATATGCTGAGAGAAAGATTAAGAATATGTATCATCCGGGCTACACAAGCTCGTCGTAGAAAATAAATGTTCTTTAATGACGTTTATTGGGATTTTGTCTTGAAGCTAAATCAACATTCATTCGCCGCAAAAGTTTTCTTTTGGTAGCATCGTTTTTCACACTAGGATCGTGACAAACGTGTATAATTTTGCATAAATTTTCCCGACGCTCATGAATAATATACACTGCTATCAGAACTCTTTGATTACTCTGTTGCATTTCAAATCTAACACGCTGCGAAGCCTTTTACAATGCGATCATTAATATGTATGAGAGAAAAATTTCCTTCGGTGCTTCTCATTAATTGAAACCATTTTGGCCGTTTACAACGATACCCCGTGCTCTTAAATATCTCATCACCTCTGTTCTGCCCGATACAAGCTAAGGAAAGAATAAACAAGCGTAACGTAAAAAGGAAAAACACGGCAAAGTTCTCTCTGACGTATCTATATATAAAATATTTTTCACTCTTCTTCCAAAGTAAATAAATCGTATATTTATTTTTATATTTTTGTTTATCTTACGTTTAGTTTACAAAACGTAGATTTCCTCTTTTAATATACGTTACAAAAGAGGAAGTACGACGAGAAAAACGATAAGAAAATATATCGTTGCGTCGACTTTTGAAAAGAGGAAGAGTATCTCAATTAAACGCGTATGTATATATATATATTTTTTTTCTTTTTTTTTTTCATACACGTTCGCCGATTTCTCCGAAACAGCTTGACCAATCGGAATGATTTCTTTTTGTATTTCGTAGAGCATGTCCTGTTAAATAAATGTTTCGAGTTAGTCATCGTAAAGTGACTTTTCTTCAAAAAAAAAAACTGACACTTTCGTTTCGATTTTCTGTATATTCCCCGATACCACTCGACTGGATAATTCATCGAGATGACTTTACACCTCATAGGAGTAGTTCATCGATCGATTTGCAAAACTTTTTCCATCTCCTCGTTTCCAATTATCGACCAAATTATCTAATTGACCGCTAACTATGTTCTTAACTATTGAACAAACGAATTATTATTATTATTCGCCGATTTCATTCCATTGCGTTCGATCGCAGACTCGCGAGCGACGAAATTGCAAAGTTTCTTTGCAAAATTGCCTCTGCAAGCGTACATCGTCCGTTTCTGTACATAGGCTCGTCGCTCAAAGCTGCTTTGACCTGTGTCGTTCCCACTTGTATCGTTTCGTTACACGTTGATTGTAGAAAATAGACTCGAGCGATATCTTTGCGAAAGGAGTCCTCGTATTTAATTGTTGCGTATCTATTCTTTCGTCATTTACGTTCGGTGGTAAATCAGATATGGCCAGACCGTCTAAACTTTGCACGCGACTAAGGGCGACGTAGATTTGGTTCCTTGCGAATTCTTTCAAAATCAACTACAGCCCCGTTTAGCGTAATCACTTGTAATTTACGTACGATTTCTACTCAGCTTAGGATTTTTCCTACACACGACAGGATTTCGCCAATTCATCAATCGTTTTTGCGTTATGTTCGTCCAATAATTTTACTGTCGGAATTATTCCTATTGCTACGCCATCGTCGAACACTCCGTTCAGTTTGTTATTTCGCCAGACCGTGCATCAACGAATAGGTTATCGATAAAATCTGTTTCGTCCTTTCGCCTCGTATCAATGGCGAATTCGCAGAATGAAAATTGGCGCCATAAAGAGATCTTTGTGATACAGCGATGTGGTCGTACGAAACATCAGTGTCCTCTTACCGGAGGCAATTGCGTGATGTACATTTAAGGTGTAAGATGAGAAGGCTAAAGAAAAGTACATTTATGCAATCTTAAATGAATTATTTGCAAATTTTTGTACGATACCATTGATGTCTTGTCAATTACCCTGTCCGACCTTTGTCTTGTCATTCGCTGATAAATCATACCAGGGCCTCTGTCAATAAGCAAGGGGAAAACACGGTACGTAAAGTTTTCTCAAATGTTTGACTGGCATTAACAACAGTCAAAGAAGTTACCTCGCTGAAAGACGGTTTTATTATCGCATCAACCGCAGGATTATAAGAGCGTTTAACGCGTTCAACAAGTAATTTTAAAATAAACGACTGCCAGCTCCTCCGGTAATAAAAAGCAACATTTCTTCCGTACTTCCATCATTTTTAATACCTTCCTCAATTACTGCGGAAACTGATTTAAATAGATCTTTCTGTTGAATATTAAAACTTCGAACGCCATTAAGGAACACATCTTCCGGCATCGCAACCGTCTCTTGCTGTTCGTCTCCGTATAAATCTACCGAGACACCGTATATTCTTTCATCGGCATAAATCATGATTGGATCTTTTGAACATTCGTTATTAATTCTTTCTTCGTGTATTACATTCAGAGCAGCAGCTTGGGCGAACGCCGCTACAATAATTTGCTTCGCACGAGCAATTCGTGTTTCCGTCGCAGCGAACATTGCTCTGCGGATTCGTGCACGGACATAAGCGTGCTTTCATTGAGAAATGATTCAGCGACACGTTATTAAGTTTTAGAAATACCCTTTTCTATCACGGTTCAAGGTACGCGATAGCAAATCGTACGTATATCGATAGCAAAGTATAGCTGGTTCGTCCCTGTACAATTGTTTATTTGTTAGTAAGAATTACGAATTGAAATAAATAATAAATAGATAGAAGTGAATTATTACTAACAATGGAAATTATTTTATGCTGACGCTATAATATTGGATGCTATACTAACGTCGACCCTATAATGTCGTTACTGTATATGTCATAACGTTACACACTATACATGTTATACCAAGAACGTGAAGTAAAACATTTCCACGAAAAGATGTTACCGATATGTGGCAATGTAAATGATTATTCATTTACTCACTAAATATATAAATATAGTGCAACCGTTTGGATAGTGGAACCTTTTGGAAAGCGCCACAAAATTTAAAACACTACCGATATATAGCCTATTTTATACGCCTAATTGTACCACACCAATAATTGTAACGATTGTATCTCGTATTAGTGAGAAACTTGATGTACACGCAATTCCGCTACCTGTACGCTGTTAATGCAAATAGCAAAGTATAGCTGGTTCGTCCCTGTACAATTGTTTATTCGTTAGTAAGAATTACGAATTGAAATAAATAATAAATAGATAGAAGTGAATTATTACTGACAATGGAAATTATTTTATGCTGACGCTATAATATTGGATGCTATACTAACGTCGACCCTATAATGCCGTTACTGTATATGTTATAACGTTACACACTATACATGTTATACCAAGAACGTGAAGTAAAACATTTCCACGAAAAGATGTTACCGATATGTGGCAATGTAAATGATTATTCATTTACTCACTAAGTATATAAATATAGTGCAACCTTTTGGAAAGCGCCACAAAATTTAAAACACTACCGATATATAGCCTATTTTATACCCCTAATTGTACCACACCAATAATTGTAACGATTGTATCTCGTATTAGTGAGAAACTTGATGTACACGCAATTCCGCTACCTGTACACTGTTAATGCACTAAGCGTAATTTTTATCAATACAGATACAAACGGCGTCTCTCAACTTGGCCACTACTAAGAGACATATTCTTGGTAACTTTGCGTTATGATATATTGCAATTTAATACAAGTAAATATAAGTATGTGGAAATTTGCACAATATAAATACCAGGTGAAAGTTCATAAGATGGCGCTCAAGCATTTACGGCATTTTGCGCTGCTTTTGGGAAAGATATGCCGTTTAGCAAGCAAACGAGTAATTTCATGTGTCGTATACGTGTACAAATAAGATATAAATTAAATAGAAATTATCTCATACCTTTTAACGCATCTCGTTCGTTTAAATACAAAGAAAATGATTTTCCACTTTCCAAAGCATTTCAAAGTCGGTAATATCTTTTCGGACAAATTTTTTATTTAACAATTGTGCTTCATAGAGTACATTTTAAATTGTTACCAAGTCAAACAGCAACTTATTGTTAGTTGATGTAGTCATTAATTTCACACAGCATGGAAGCGTGAAATAGCCTGTTACCTTCGGTCGTTACGAAACTCCATGCAACCCGAGCTAATGATCTGAATCACGGAATCCTTTGAGACGTGCTATTTAATGCAATTTTATGTCTGGCAGTAACCATCAACTGTAAATAACATTTTATATGGAAATGCCCATTGCAACTCACTCCTCTGTATTTTATATCAATGAGAGCAAATTTTAATTAGTTCCATTTGAAATGACGAAAAAGCACGCAACAGGATGAAAAATTTAAAAAACGACGTTTAATTACTTAGAAATTTTGTTATCGAGCAGATTCTGAAAGGCCGGTCGAACTGATCTTCTTTGAGTATACCGAGTATTTTCACGAATCTCGGCGCGTCTTCATCGTCTCCTCGAGGTACAGATATTAGGTAACCTTCAAATTTTCATTGGAAACGAATCGAATCTCTGCCGGTAATACGATTCGGATAGAGCCTCTTCTATAGAATTGTAGATACTTTTGTTCTTGATCCGATTCGTTCTTTGCACGTTAACGCAATCGGAAATGGCTAGAAAGTTGGACAACAGTTTGGTGCAGTGCTCAAGTGCCGAAATCACGTCCTAGTGTCTCTACCACTGACACAGAACACCCACGTATTCTTAACTTTGTTAAACCGCAAACCACTGTCTGTGCAACCAACACCACTTTCCCGACGCAAACCTCAAGGTGTAAATTTATTCGCGGCAACGAATTTTCTACCCTTCGCGATTTCCACGTGTTTGCCATTGCAACATTTCCATCGGATTCAACGAAATCATAACGCGTCGCTATTGAAATTTTAATCGTCGTACATGGCATTAAGGATAGTAACGAGAACGACGTCGAAACATTGAACCAAGAGTCACAGAGATTCCTTATTGTTTTTTAAATCATTTTTCTTTTTCGTACACTTATCCTCTCTCGCCTTTCTATTTACTTAAATACAGATGACGTAGGTAAAAAGTTTTTCATTAGTGTTACGTCGCGTAACACAACCGTAGACCACCCCGCGGTCAAGATGTTTACCAGATGCGCACAAACTCTTCTTGGAGCACTCAACAAACCTAGGGACCCATCATAAATAATCTCATTGTAACATTCAGGACTCTCGAGCATCTCTTTTAGCAGTCATCCTGTAAAACAGTTCCTAGATTTATTGATCGTTCCAGAGGAAAATTGAAACAGCGAGTTTTACCAGATGTTAGTTTCCCCACAACCAACGTTTAGTTGGGGGTGGCCACCACCTACCTACGCTCCTGACTTCTTGTTTTTTGTCTATCCAATTAGCGTCGACTCACTTTCCTATCGAAAAGGGACATCGACGAATCAGCTTTCCTTGTATCTTAAGACACACCCAACAAGAGTCTCCCTTTGCGTCCACAGCCAAAAAGATACTCTCGACTCAACCGTCATACGCGTAACTTCGAGTAACTCATTCGTCTTCGCATTTACCTACTGCGTCCGAGTCAAACTAACGTCGTTTCAAGTCAATCGGTTTACGAGTCGTTATATACGAGTGTGATACTCAGTTTTAATCATACGTCCGACGAATCATAATTACGCGCTTTGTCCGAGTAACGACACTCGAGTCTCAGTAGTGTATAATCATTAGATTGGAACTTGGCGTTAATTCGTCGATTATAACGCTGTTCGATATTGCGCCGTGTAATAATAAGAGATCAAAAGCTGTGTAAATACGCGAGATAAGTGTTGTAAACATAGTGTATATTAACCCTGTCAAACCTGTGTCATAATCAATCAACCGCTTCTATTCTCCTAATCGAAATAAGGGGATCAACTGTATCGTGGCGTCGATTATTGCAATCGTAGCGAGAACTTACGTCTCTCCTTCCGCGAACGGTTGAATAATTAGAACGAATATCCCACTTGGGAAACGCAATTTGTTTGTCTCTGAACTTCGTAAACAGCATGGAAAGAAAGTTGGAAAAACAAGTGAAATATAAATGTTGATAAAAATACGTTGCACGTATACGATGTATATCTGCGACGTTTATATTTTTTTACATCGGCTTTCTAGCCGGAATTCCGAAAATATCAGTGCGCTGTGAAATCCAAACGTGTTAGAAATATCAATTAATATACCGGTGACATCAAATACAGCGGAATGTGGAATATTAAAATCAGAGAATGCAAGATATTTAATAAAGTTTGCCAGTGCCAAAGATTCTTACTTCGATATTGATAATCAATATTGATAGGCTAACTACAGCGACACATAAACGTGGCGAAATAAAAGAAAACGGAAATAACGTTAAAATCGACCGGCAGAAACGCGAATATTCTAATAATCTCCACGTTTCGTTAACCGAGTACCAAATGTACGTATATATAGCAAAATCGTGTTTCTACGGTTGGCCGATCAAGGATTACCTTCTAACCGAAATTAGTCGGATATCCGTAATATTGCAACAAAACGACACGAAACGCCAAGATATTTCCGCGTTAAGCCAAATCTCTTTGGCCGAAATCCCGCGAATCTACATAAATTCAACGAATCGAGTTGGTCAAATTAATCGCACGTTAACAGCACGAGTGTAAATAAATCAATAATTTCGTTAAACAAGGGGGCTACTAACGTTCCGCATTGAGTCACGACCGTTCCATAAATTATGTCCATTGGCAAGCCGCCAATGATGCAAATTATCGATTGTATCTAAATTCAAAATATCAGCAGTTGGACGACGCGTGGCTGAAGTTTGCTTGAAACTCCTGGTCGTGCCGCGATTACAAACGAACACGGAGGATAGAGAGAGAAAACCGGCTGTTTTCCGTTGCTTTCCACGTGAACGAGTCACGCGTTCCCCATGATAGAAAGCACATTTAACTGCATTAAATTAATAGTGCTTCGGATCACGTTGCGATATTTTCAAACGCATTCGTGATCCGCATCGGCGAAACCGAAATATGCACGGCTATCCGGTGGCTTCACGAAACTCCAACGGCTGAGAAAATAAAACACGGCTGGTTTAACGTATGCCGTGTACACTTTACACAAGGAAAAGAAAACGTTTTACCGCTACTTTAAATTTCAACGGAAACGATATATTGGAATATTCGATATTTAAGAATGGCGGTAACAGTTGCGTTGAATTCCTCACGCTCTATCCGACGCTCGTATCTATCAAACGCGTTGGAAAGTTTTTATTTAGAATACACTTGTACACTTTGCATTTGCAATATTTGGGGCGTTTGAATTATGGTAGCTTCGCTACTGTCCAGAAATATATTTACCCCATTTAATTGCGGAATGTTTCTTTTGAATCTAAGTAAGAATGGTTGCTTCAATGGCCGTGCGAAATTTCCAATGGAACACAAAATACCTGTATGCAAACAGCGGTTCTATTTCTGATCCCCGTGGCGCTATTGTGAAGGGCTCGCAATGCGCTACAAACGCCGTATCTGTAGCATGTAGTAAACTCTGTTCGAATGGCACCGTAAATAAATGGCTTTCTAGTCCGTTTTGTTAGAAGATTTGGCGCGAAGCGAAACAAGACGAACGAGAAAAATTTACTCTCTGATTTTCGTCATTTTTCTACGTCTCGTTGAAAAGTCCTCTTTATGAGGTCCTCGAGATGCAAACAATTCCTCTGGTTTTCCACTTCTGGTTTTGACGAGAAATTCGCGTCGAAGAAACGAATCTCCTAATTACCGACCAATTGCAATTCTTCCATGCACGGGATTTCATTGAAATAGATAATCGATATAAAAACAAACAGGATATAGAAAAGAGACTGTTAGAGACGGATACTGGTAACAGACGAACGCATTGAAAAATTCAATAAGCTCCTCTCGAATCCCACAGGAATGGATGCTACGTGTTCGATGTTTCTGAGTGTAATCCAGGTAATTTTTCACGTACAATAGCGGGAGTGGAACGTCGTTACTTGTAATTTGATATAAAATCAGTTTACTTCCTGTTTGCCACGTGATACACTGCACATTCGAACGCAGTCTGGGAGAGAACGCAATCGTCGTTCAATTTCACCCGATTATATCTTCCACGTAAGTCGCGCGTAAACGAGACCTGTACGTGGATAATATGGACGTTCGTTTATTCGTAAATGGTATTTATCCGCGCGGTCGAATATAGAATGCCAAACTGTAAGTATATTACGTACCTAAACTCGTTAAACCATTGTGACACGACGCGTGAATACCAACGTTTACGAAGTTACAACGCAACGCTTCTCGCCGTTCTCTGAATCGACGTGCGAAGAATTACATGGCATGCAGCGAAATACGAGAGAAACGTTTTTTCAAGGTTTATCTATGCTTCAAAATTGTTACAATAAAGAAAGAAAGAACAAAGAAGTCAACGTAAACTGTTGATGTCATCTATATCGGGGAACGCGTGGATGAATGTACAATGGAAATATATTTGAGTACAAGTATTAGTAGAATGTATGTTAATCCAGATGCGCACGCTGGCAGCGTTACGTATAATTACTTAATCTGTGCATGTTGCTAAAAAGTCTATGAGGCTAAGACCCTTTAAATTGATTCGTTACAAGACAATACTTAATGGCATCGAAGACTGGGAAAACTTAAGAGTGGAACAGATATAGAGTTTTCCTCAAAGCAAGAATTGCCTCGACGTAAAGTCACGAATGATTTACGTAACGTTTCTACGCAGCAAAAATTATTTTTAATATCTAGAATTTATTTGTTTGACCCGGAGGAGCTGGAATCCTCGCATAAATCAATCCGCTTGGCGACGAAATAGCGAACTGGAACCGAAACCTTATTCCCTTTACACAGAAAAGAAGAAAGGAAGAGAAACAGGGCGGTATTAGACGAGGAACCAATCGGTGCGGTGTATTCCCCTTTTCCAGTCGTGGAAAATGGGCTGCAAGAGCTAGAAAACACCAAGCAAAAGAAGCGAAAGATATCGGAGATGCTTTCTCTTGGCAATTTCCCCAGCTGACGACTTCCTACGAATTGTACGTTTTCCCGCCTTGTTTGTCACGTTTCAGAAAAAAAAAGAGAGAGAGGAAAACAGATTCATAGCGCTAACGTCTCTAATTCGTCATAAAACTTTCGAATAAAACATCAGATTCACTTTTTATGCTTCTACTGGAATGGAAACGCGATTGCGGATCAGAGATAAAAGCGGTTTAAAGTGAATCATCGATCGAATGAGCGGAGTTATCGGTTCCAAATAAATAAAATTTGCAAAGATATAATTCATAAACTGAAACTCATCGAAGTTTGTCGATCAGCTCGATTGATACATAATCGAAATAATTCGTAGAAAACTGCGGCTCGTTCTACCCGGGAGGAGAAAAAATTCGTTATGAATTATTGATGAAATATTTTTAAAGCTTCGCATTTTGCAATTTACGGAACCAAAATACCGTTCATATATCAGAAAAACAGATATATCTTATTTTTCCAAAAGACCTTACGTCTGTGTTCGTTATTTTTCATCCTTTAAATTTTAAATCCGTCGACTTGAAGCACCTAAATGCAGTTAAGAAAAAAAAAAAAAAAAAAGAATACAACGACTCGGGCGAAAAATTATTTAAATACTCGTTTTTCAGTTGCGCGGTCGCATAGTTCTGGCTTTCTCAACCCAGTTTCGGAGTTGCAGGCGCGTTAAAAAGTCTTTCAAAGAAATAAATCCAGACTTCTTGGCGTCTTAATTCAACGTCGCCGGTCTTTATTTAATCTGTTTGTTCCCGAATTGAACGACGCTTGTGAGCGTTTCCTAAGTACGATGCGGTACGCGCGTGGCGTACAAACCACGTAATAAGAGACAGCTCGCAGCTTCGTTTCGTTCGTATCGTGTTGCAAAATGAGTTTCTCGGTAGAGCTGCTAATTATATTTACCGTACATGCGGCACCGGCCGCGTTGTTCCAAGTAAATAACGTATAGCTAGATCAAGTAACCGGTAGAAATATGAGCGGCCAGGGAAAGTAGAATGAGCCTGCTAAAACACCGACCGAAGCTTAGCATAGTTGCCGCGTATCTACCAATTACGTTGCTAATTCTAAGAAGTTTTGATTAATGCGACCCTGTCAGGTCCGTTAAAACAAAATACCCAGGCTAAGTCGATTAACACCGTCGGCTGTTCGAGCGAATGCGATTAATAACACGAAAAGTTTCCAGCGCTCGGCTAATTACAAAATTCAAGGTGTTAAAAGGGAAATGCAGCGAAACATAGATCTAATAGACGAAATTCACCGAGGTATTTTACCAATTAAATTCTTGCAGCTCTATCCCTTTCGCCTCCAACTTTGTGTCGCGTTGATTCAACTCGACATACACACGTATCTCGTTACTTTTGACAATAGTCAAAATCAATCTTTTACTTTCTCTATTCCCTATTCTCGCCAATTTACAACTTCGATAAAAATTCAAAATCGAAATCAAGACAAAACATTCTATCGTAAATAAGCTAATGCTGTTCGTTAATTACACGAGTGGATATTTAACGAGCCAGTAATTTATCGCGTGTCACGCACGGCTATTGACATTCTTCGAGGCAGAATGTTTCCCATGAAAAGACCTTTTTGTTCTCCATTCGCAGTCAACTGCCAAAACCAAGCTTCTATGTACACAAGATCGGCTTCATTTTCCCTCCATAGGCGGTGATCGTCGTAGGTCCCGCGAATATGCGCTCCATGATTCCATCGCTTAAAGGGAACGAGGTGGGGGGGGGGATCAGCCAAAGGCACGTACGACCGGTTTAGATCGCGAACTTTTAATTAGAAGAGGCAACAGCGGGGGTGTGTCGGTGGAAAGCGAGCCAGCCGAGTGTCACTTCGGTTGAAATTTGTCGTTGCTCGTTTCTTCGAGGAAACGTTTGACGAGAATCGCACGGTCTATCGGAAATTCTTTCGCTGAAATGTTACTATCCTCTTGTCCATTTTTCTTTTCATTATCACCGACGACACACCACCGTAATGACTTATCCCTTGTCGGGGATTTAACCAGCGGTTTCCTTACGCTCAACTCGCTTCGCTCGTAACTTGGAACAGAAATCTCGAAGAAATGGCTTGGAGACGTTGCGCAGGGCTCGTTTGGCGAGTATTCGAACGCGTGATTGGAATTTCTCAGAAAATTTCTTCGCCAAATTAAATCTGGCGTTGATTTTCCCATGGTCTTCAAAGTAACTTCTTTCTAAGATGAAATCAAGCACATCGACGAAGGAATTTGTGCGATTTAATTCTTCCTAATAATCTTTCGCAGTTAATACAGGACCGCTTTATAGGAATTTTTTATCTGTACGTGAATATCAACCGCGAAGCGGAATTTTTTTTTAATTTGCTAATACACATCGTGTTATACGTCTTTTATTTTTTCTTCTTCTATTTTTTTTTTTTTTTCGATGTACCATCGACAGAACAATTTCCTGACGTTGATTGACAGACTTTAAATCAACGAGACGCTGGATATCGATGCATCAGAGATACGTTCGATTTTATTATTCTCATGATTGCCCTTTCCTGTACGAGCAAAACGAAATTGACGAATTGACATGCCACTTTAAAATCGGCGTAACAAGTATTATAAAATAAACAACGATCAAAATGGGAATGGAATGGTTGGGTCTGTGTCGGAATTGCCGTTTTTTCCCCCCTTTATTTCTTTTTTCTCCCTCTGTGTTCTTTTTGTATTATGTTCCTGTTACGCAAATCTCTCTTTTCATTGGTAAATTCCCTTCGTTGTCCGTGCGGTGAAACTTGAAAATTAGAAGAGTAGAAATGCTCAATGACGCAAACCATTCTTTCCCGTGAATCACGCCGTCGATCGCAGTTTACGATTGCATTCAATATTTCGACTGAAAACATTGAAGAAAAAAAAAAAGAATTGGTAGACATGACGCCTCCAACCACCTTGCTAATTATCGCTCGGTTCTAACGGAGAACCCTTTACGCGCGATGCCAGAATGCTTAGGTATCTATTTGTAATGAGCGTTTCGATTTTCCGTCAGAATGCCTCTAAAAGGATGTAATAAAACGGCTTTTTTTATGACGCGCACACCACACCGGCCAAAGTTCCTCTACGTTGCTGTTGCATCATAGCCTGCCTTCAAATTACTTCTGAAACTATTCCCTGAACCCTGCTTTCGCAAACCGTCCTGTAAACGTTTTAATTAAAACTCGTTAAGAAAAACTAATATTTCAAAAAAAAAAAAAAAAAAAACAAGAAGAATAGGACGTAGAGGAATCGAAAGTACAGGAACATTATACTCAAATCTTGCTTCTTACGAGACAATTTAATATTTGATACGCTGCAGATATTTCCAATACGATAATTTCTTGATCGTTAATTAAAGTTAACTACGATACGTGGTTTATGTCTAATTACATACAAAGTACAACGCGATATAACGTTGGATAAAGGGTATTAACGGCGAAGATGAATTAAATATATTACGCCTTCTTCCCTTACATTCAATGGCTGTGCATTTATGCGTCCGAGTTCCTTCCACGATCGAACTTTCTCAAACGACGCGCAAACAACCACTTGAAAAGTATCTCTCTGTTACGCTTGAAGCGTTTCAGTCCGACTAGTGACGGTCTGTTCTACTTAGTCCGCCAGGATTTCGCGAAACCAGCGAAGTAGCTGCGAGGTGTCAATATATATAATTACGTTAGGAATATTAGGTAAAAATTGTACGTAATTTCCATTAGGAAGCTTGGTTTCTCTATTTTACGTTTTTACTGAAATTCTTACGTTTACAGTGTCTACATACTACAATTGTAAAACACGAATGATATCACCGTTGCCAATACAGATAAATAAAAATTGTATACGGCGTGTTCACGTTTGTAGAAACGGCTATCTGTTACTTTACACATTCCATGATATTTCAATGAATATCTCGTGAAAGAAACTGGATACAAAGGTATATGCAGACTCTTATTTTAAACGAAATTCAAGGGTTTCACTCAAGTCACGTAGCACCGCGCGAATGCAGTACCCACACTTGTGAATACAGTTTCGCAAATTACAACAGCGTCGAACGACAGACCTGTCGATAGATTTTCGCCAATTTAAAGGAACGAAGAAGAAAAGGGAATTTCATGGAATACCGACCGACAGTTGAATGCCTTTCACGCATATGCATTGCCAAGCCGAGGTGCGGGCCGGAATATTTGAACCGCAATTCGAAGTATTGACCAGCCAACTTTCGAATAATTAATCGTTCGAAAATTTCATCTTCCCTTAGCCCGCCGTGGCTGAATACCGAACCTGTGATTAATCTTATCGCCTCGATGCGATCGATGAAAGCGAGAAAAGCTCTAGGCCCTATTCACTCAGTGTATTTTTTCACGTTCCACCTTTAGAAAACTGCGTACTAACTGCGCAAAATGATCTATCCTTTTTCTGAACTAATTATTTTAACGCAGAACTCCGCGGCAAGTGTATATTGGTTGTTAACGGAATTTTCAAGCATTCGCAATCTGATTGGAACGATGCTATAACACTTCGTAGACTGGCAATTTTTCTCGCTGAATTTTATCAGTTAGTAAATCCTAACGACGCGTTTCTCTTTGCCTTTCGCTAAGTCGCCCGCGTGAGGGGGTTGCGATTCGAGTAAGCGATGATACTAGACGCGACGTATATCGACAGTAATGTACAGTCGCTCGCAAAAATCCGTGTATCCCGAAACCAGAAACGCTTTTGTTGCAGAATCGAAAACTCACAAAGATCTTGGGACGAAGTTATGCTAAGCATATTAGGAAGCGAATAACGAAAGAGACGCATTTAACCGTTCGCGGAGAGACGCGATCGCGAAGGTACGCGTCAACGAGAGTCGTAAAATCTCGTTAGGATTTCGATAATCGACGCCACGAAACAGCCGATACCCTATTTCGGTTAGGATAATAGGGGCGATTGAAATGATTATGACGCTGAATTAACAGGGTCGATATAAACTTTTATTTTTAAACAATATTTATCAATACGATTACTACGTAACAAATGATTCCGCGAAGATAACAACTAGCTCTTTATCATAACTCGACTCGACTGTTTAAGACTCCTCGACGATTGCTTTACGACAAAGTGACTGTGATTTTACTGATCTAGACCTGCCGATGTTTTCGTTATGATTTCTGGCTAAAGACTGACCGCTCCTCGACTTTTTCCTTTGTCTTCTATTGGAGACGACCCCCACGACGCACGGGTCTCGTAACCGTTCGCGCCCATGGTCACGTATGCCACCTTTTTTGTATAAGTAAAATAACAGACCGAAGACCACCGATATCTTCTGAAACTCGCTGCTTGACACAACTATGCGCTTATCGCTACATTGTGTATATATCGCCGGTCGTGTAAGACGATCTGTCTGCGACACTGTTGTACCAAGGGAGACGGTTAGGAACACGGCTTATAGCAAGCCTCGGGGCGTAACAAGACGAGTATCTTTTGTTTAATTTATATACGTATATAATAAAAACAATAAAATCTAAATAGTAATTACATGTATATGGTATAGATAAGCTAGTAAGCAGAAATAGTGAAATTTTCATATCTAGTAATTCAACTTTGTATAGTGGAATTAACAATGTATCGTAGTACAATCACCGAAAGACGACTTCAAACAAAGGAGTCTCGCTGCATAAGTAACAAATGACGTTAATTCGTAGCGAGCGAACGCTTGATCAAAGGAACGCGTACAAAATGTCCTTTACATTAATAGAAATAGGAAGTCGTTGTTTGACAATGAGTTTACAAAGGTATCATGCATCTCATTCGTTCAGGCAGTTTGTCTGATTTCGGATGTGAAATTTCAAATTCAAATTAAATATCTCCGTATTGTACGATTACAAAGCTAGACAAGACAGCAGAATCTATCCAATTTAAAGGTAAGCCTATGTGCCAAATAATTAAAATGTCATCGCTTTGTGACTAATAGAAATACGGTACGAAACAAAATCTATAAGATTTGTACGTTTCACCATGAAGAAGTAATTTTTCAATTTGTCAGAAGAGTTGTAAAAGAACGAAGCAACGAGGAAGATACAAGATACAAAATATAATGGAACGTAATATATAAAGTATAAGATATAAAACAAACTAGGCTGCGCGGAGAACCTGGCATCATCCATCTCGTTATAAAGTATAAAAAACAGCAACGAACTTTTCATCGTTATTTCTTTCAAAGTTGTTGATATTCGGTAATCATCTTTGATTTAATTTCCGAGGTGGCGCGTTTTTCTTTCGGTACCTACACAATGCTATTTATTACGATAAATTTTACTTCCATTACACGTTAAAAGTGGCAGCAGCGACCCCAAAAAGTATCGTACTATTGAATGAATTAAATTCGAAGCAGTTCCTTCCACGGGATAAAGCAGGAGGATCCCGTATTTGAGTTTTCGAGTTGCAAGAAAGCTTTGTGATCGCCTTTAAATCGGGACGGGTTAAAGGAAGGGACGTGCGCCCAGGATCCCGCATATTTTCGCCTTTAGATATAAGGCGAATTAGATAGAAATAGATTCCGGTGACCCGTCTACGATGTATAACCTTGAGAAAATTTGGATTTTGCGTTGAACGAATTTCTTTCACTTCGAGCCGGCAGTATTTCACTGGGATATAACGCTGTCGGGCATTCCGGAAGATTAACCTCGCGAGTTTAAATCGTGGCCATGCTCGAATTAAACCTTCGCCGAGTGCTTTCTCATCGCACGGCCATCAGTGTAATCGTTTTTAAGAAGTCACTCGTGAAAATTAACCAGCGACGGTGTCACGGTCAAATATATCAAGTTTTCATTAATCGTGCTTGTAAGCGTTCACAAATTTTGTTACTTTGTAATTAGAGGAATGGGAACTGATCTTTTACTGTCGTAACTTGCTAGTGTAACCACGGTTCTGCAACTCGCACGTAAAACCATCATCGGCTTGGAACGGCGAATAGTACGTGAGATGTTATCACGCATTTCCTTTCCACCTACAGTTTTATCGAAACGATATCATTATCTGTCTAGATAATTGTTTGTACGACGATATAAAGGAACGAATTCTTCTCTTAGTAGGATTCACAAATAACAAGCGGAATACCGTTGACTAGCAAAGCAACAAATCTGGTTCGTAGAGAGCTTGGTCTCTTGAAACTTACTGCTCTTCGTGTCTCTATGAAAATACAAAGTTTTAAGGTATCGAGCTATAGATTGGCTGCTCAAGATGTTCGAAACTTTGCATATTATTGCATAAGACATCTGGCAACGGTAAGACTGAATGGATCAAGTGCAATCAATTCGTTAAGAAGTTGCAAATGCACGGGCATGTTTTCAAGTTCCTTAAGGATGGGGTAGAGAAGCTGCGTCCGATGCAGAAGCACGAAATTCAAGTTCACACAATCACAGCTCTTTACTGGCTGCTATATCGCGCTTAAAGTTCCTCTTAAACTCTAAACATAAGTTTGAAACAAGTTCGGAAGAGGGTTCTCGATCGAATGGAAGTGCCGTGAGCAGATTTCGTTCTCTAGAATTAACTCCGAACTGGCTGCAACGAGATAAGATTTATTTGTACTTTAATTTATTGCAATGTTGGCGTTGCGAGCTCGCGAACCGTCAAACTAGAAACGTTTAATCAGCTAACATTGAGAAAAATATCATCTGCCCCTATCTCGCGTGCTCGGTGGTTACTCGCTGGAAACATTCGATCTCCCTTGTTTAAAATGTTCAGTCTAAACTTTCGCAGGAAATATTGAGTACACTGGTGTGACTGAAAGAGCGCCATTTATTAGAAATTTTTGCCCAATAACGGACCACTGAATTCCGACAAATTGAATTGCTTCGAGCTCTATCGAAATAGGGATCTTACGAGCAACGAATCCGATGCTGGAACGCGTGTAGATTCTCAAGCAGAAGACAACTTTGAAAGCGGCCGCCGTCTTTCGTTTAATTTTTTATATAACAATATTAAACGAATCATTCTCGATACTATATCGTTGCACTTGCACCTGCAAGAAAAAGATGCAGGAAAAAGGGAGGAGGAAATTAAAATAATACCACTGGATTCGGGCTCTTAATACCACTTAGCGAAGTATTATTTCAGCCGAAACTCATTTGTAGCCGCGACACGCTTATTTCATTCTCACTCGCTCTGCGAGCATTAATTGTTCAACTTGTTGCTCACTTATGTACGACGTTTCAGCTTTTTCAAGTATGAAGCCTGGAAAGAGGGGGGAGGGGGGGGGGAGAGAAGCAAGGACTCGGAAGAGAAAAACACACAGTTACAAGTTACAAGACTTTTACGTTGCCCCGGGGAAATTGCCAGGGTAATTCCACTTCCTTTGTCCAGAGGGCCTCTAAAATAAAAATTAATATTTGACCCATCTGCCGGAAACGCAAGGTCAGTGACAGTACTGCGCTTACCCTACGACTTGTACACAGTATTTACGAGTTCCCTTTAATGTGTATTGCAATAAACGAGGGAGTAAAAAATTTGCATTCTCTTAGGACGAGTTACTATTGTAACGATAACAGTCACCTATAAGAGAGATAAAGCTTTAGATACCGTTAGTTACCTGAACAAAGTTGTTTCAAAGTTCGAACACGTTCGTCATTTGGAAACAAACGGTATAAGAAAAAGAATTCTGCGTCATGGAACACGGAAATCACAAAATAGTTTCATCAAAATAAGCACGCACGAAGGAAATCTACAGGTGTTAACGAAAACCGCGAGTAACAAAGCGGCGGTTAGAAGAAAAAGGATAGCAGGCGTAGAAAGGTAAGGGGAGAGAAAACACGAACACATTCTCGTAGAACAAGTGTAACTTCTAGTTAGACACGAGAGATCAACCGGCGGTTTCGCCACTCAAGTTCGGTGTCGGCGACGGAGTAAATTCTGCTTTCCTCTTAACCATGGCGATACTGTTTCAAAAAGGTCGAACGTTTCTCTAACAAAAAGAATGATTTTTCGGGACACAATGCTTTGCCCTTGCACGCATACATCGTTGATATAAGTCACACGATAAGGATTTGAGCCGTATCGTTACGGCGTCTGATCATACGTTTCGTAAAACACCACAGCTTGGCGCAATTTCTTGTATTAAAAAGTTGTCCTATCAAAAAAGATTATAAAAAGGAAATGTTTCTTTGGAGGTTTTTCAGAAGTTTCCAAGTAGTTGCGCCTTTAATTTTCCTTTGTGGAGCCGCGGGTGAAGAGCTAAAACACGTTCCAAGTGAGGAGAAATTAAAGTAAGGTAAAGAGAGAGGCAAAAGTCGAGAAAAAGTCTTTTCATTTATACATATATTTGTTTCCTTCGGAGCAATTCTAAAACAGGATTGCGTCGAACAAGAACGCAAAACGAACGTATGCGTGCGTTTCTAAACTCGCCCAGCGTATGTGCGCGTGAAATGTAGCTAAAATAAGTTTGGTGAATTCGACACGACGTTTTAATAGAAAACGAGCTAGTAGCGTGTTTCGAGCAACTCGGAATTCACTTTGACGGAATCGACTTCTCCGAATATAATTCGTAACAGCCTGGTATATTACTGGCAAACGCCACCTGCATTTCCTAACTTCCAGAACCCATTAAAACTGTAAATCAGTTGGCATTCCTATGTATCCGGTGACCAGAACTTGAGATATGTAAGGCAGAAGGTTCAGAGAACCAACTTCCCATCGCCTGCACAATAAATTGAAATTCAAATCTACGATGTTGTACACATACGTGGATTCGCAAGCGTGATTTACGGGGTGTACGTAGTGCAAATTTTGCCCCATTTTACGGATTTCCGAGATCGAATGAATTCGTACAATGAAATCTCCCTGACTTGTTCTATTTTCTCATCGAACTATTTCGCCTTGCCATGAAACGTAATTTGTTCGTATCTTTCGTCCCACCTTCTTCTAAACTCGAAATTTTTCTGATACTTTTCAGCAGTTTGGATTTATTATTCGTCCCATTGATCATAGTTGGCTCTACGATGGTTCCCATTTTATGCATCTCACGTTGGCTCCCATGATCAGTGGCTGCTTATTATGTACAATTAAATTTTTATAGCCAAACGTGCAACTTCAATTATAATTTCTATCATTGTTCCTTTGCGACCTGACGAAATAGGATGGTATATAGAATATTTTTCATACTGTCTTTCTTGTGTAACATTTGCCTTAACATAACAGTGTTAACAACCAACATTCGTCAATTTATACCATTATCGTACAACAATTGAATCGAAGGATACCGTTTGCACTTGTCTGATTATCTCTTCGTCATCGGCAATTATCGGCAAGACGTTGCTACGACATCCGAGATGACAGTAACTGAAACACAGTTCGCCAGCTCGGGGGACTAATTTGATAGTGACATCGACTATTGACAGGACATCTTCATCCACTCTCAAGTCAGAATTGCTCCCTCTAGAACCTAGTCCATTGATATTATGTATCTACCTACGAAAGATTTCGATCGCGCTTAAGGAGATCTAAAGTTGCAGATCCTTTGAAATTTACGCGAGTTTCATCTTTTAATCGAACGTTTAATCGTTGTTTCTAAGGTCGAGCGACCGAAGAATTTTTTAACAAGTCTCGCGACTTCCGTAAGAACATTAAATGGCCTGTTAACACTCTGGATAAAAATTGTTCTACGAAACAGTTTAAAATCGGAATATTCGATCGATGAAGAAATTACGTAATGCGCTATCTATCTAGGGGAATGTTACGCATACCTTTATACGGCGATAAATCAGCGCGAGAAGCTTAAACTATTTTAACAACAATCGAAGACGGATCGCTTTTCACAGAATGGAGGTCGCTACGTCCTTTGATCGCCCTGTGATCATAGCCGAACACGTAAATTGACCACGCGACGTTATGGCATTCCCCAAATGACTACTACAACACGTTATGCCATCGCTCGACTGTTACACGAATGTACATACTACTCTAGCTTCTCACCCGCGACAGTCTGACGAACAATGCATTCTGACCTACAAAGCTTTAAGAAGCATCTATGTATTTTGTACGCGGTACATTTGTCAACGATCTCTCTCTTGCTTTTCTTCGGTGCTTCCTCGCGCTCCCTAGGAAGCATTAATAAAATTCTAACAATTGTCTTCGCGCATTTCCAAACACGAACGAGGTAACAAAAAGTCATGGTTTCTAGAACATCAATTGGAATTCAGAAACACCAATCGTTTGTGAACACCGAGTGTTTGTAAATTCTATTCCGCAAACAAATTACAATTTTCTAAGAGTTTAAAGTCATAGTAAAGTCGTAAACTATAATATTGTACCTCAGTTACAAAACATATTCCTCTGTCTGTTTCTAAATTTCTTATATTTCTCAAATATTTTCGTACGCAGAAACGAAACTATCAACGAAGAAGTTTCACGTCGAAATAATATCGATTCGAGAGATATGTCCCGCATGTATCGTATATAATTCTCGAAGAGCCTTCCGAACCTTTGAAATTTTCAAGACGCATTTCCGAAGAATTTTCAGTTCCAAGAGAGGTATAGCGGGACTACGGCGCACGCAGTAAAAAGATATCCTTAGAGACGATTTCGTTACAGTATATATATTCAGGTGTAGTATAACTTAGAGACGCGGCACAGTAAAGACGAATTTGCGATTCATGTTCCCACAGGAGTTCCCGAGGATTCCAGTCGCAAATTCCTTGTAAAGTCGCCTTGGCAGCTTTGTCAAGCAATGTCCATTGATTTGGAAATTACACACCACTCTGACTTCGTTTCTATACTTTAAAATGTCAGGCATCGTCCTATTTGTACGGAACCTTGCTCCATTCGTTACAAATTCCCATTTTTATTAAGACAGGAGTTTACTATACTCATATTCTGAACATCTGTACCTGCAGGTTCATTGAATAATTCCTTAATTCTTAGAAGTGCCAAATTAAAAATTTTTTAAAATTATTTTAACATTGCCAGGTATCGTCCTGTTTGTACGGAACCTTGCTCCATTCGTTACAAATTCCCATTTTTATTAAGACAGGAGATTACTATACTCATATTCTGAACGTCTGTACCTGCAGGTTCATTGAATAATTCCTTAATTCTTAGAAGTGCCAAATTAAAAATTTTTTANAAATTATTTTAACATTGCCAGGCATCGTCCTGTTTGTACGGAACCTTGCTCCATTCGTTACAAATTCCCACTTTTATTAAGACAGGAGATTACTATACTCATATTCTGAACATCTGTACCTGCAGGTTCATTGAATAATTCCTTAATTCTTAGAAGTGCCAAATTAAAAATTTTTTAAAATTATTTTAACATTGCCAGGTATCGTCCTGTTTGTACGGAACCTTGCTCCATTATTTACAAATTCCCATTTTTATTAAGACAGGAGTTTACTATACTCATATTCTCAACGTCTGTACCTGCAAGTTTATTGAATAACTCCTTAATTCTTAGAAGTGCCAAATTAAAAATTTTTTAAAATTATTTTAACATTGCCAGGCATCGTCCTATTTGTACGGAACCTTGCTCCATTCGTTACAAATTCCCACTTTTATTAAGACAGGAGATTACTATACTCATATTCTGAACATCTGTATCTGCAGGTTCATTGAATTATTCCTCAATTCTTAGAAGTGGCAAATTCGCCAAAATATGTTGTATCGTGTATACTTGTGTGCGCTTCAATAAATAGGAACATCGTCGAGATCGATACGCAATGCGTATCGATAAAATATAAATTCCTCTTAACCGGAAGGATAATAATTTGGGTCACGGTAAATCTAGGAAGGAGTACACGTGTCAAGTAGCGATATCAAGATTCTCTCGTACATGTTACAGAGCTTGTGGGCGGTGATTGAAATGACCGCAATGCTCTGCGGCAATGTTCAATGTTCGCTAGAACAGATTCTGATCGTTCTCTCCGTTCTGTTTCATGAAATCGGAATAATCTGAATAAGTTGTACTCTAGAAGGCGGACATAAATCGAACTTTCGAGTAGCCCCCTCCCTCTGAATATATCTTTGCCGAATCAAATCGAATAACCGATCAGAAAATCGTGCAACAGAGAACTTTTCTAGCCGAATAAATTTCCAACGTCGTTGCAGACACAAGCGTACGCGTTTGCTGCGCTGTAACGAGCAAAGATTTCGCTTTCTTCTCCTATATGGATGATTGCAAGGAGTTTGAATGTTTTTAGAATTTATTCCTGTCTCCATCGTACAACTTTCTCCGCGATAAATTAAGCAGGATAAAGAATCTGAAATTCTCCGTGAGCGCAGGCGAATAAATTCCAGGGTATTAATTCGGTATAAGTAACGTTTGTTTCTCGCTTCTTCGCGGACCGCAGCCAGAAATAGCGTCGTACGGTTTCCTTGTCCAACGCTGCCAAGAAATCAGGAGAAGCACAGGAAGCGTAGCAAAAGACAAACGAGTTTTTCGTCAGGCAAAGATCCTACCAGCCGAGGCAATTCTGACCTATTCTCGTTGCCACGTCGTGGTCAAAGTTCCTTCTTTTTTTCTCCCTCTTTCGTTATCCGAAGATGAACGTTCAGTTACGTTGAAGCCATAATCTTCTTAAACTTCCAAGACTTTGCCCTGGGATGCTTGAAAATTTCGAAAAACAACCGAGAAAAGGAGAAAAAAGGCCAAGACCCTTTGCCAGATTGCAAGTACGAGGATATGAGAACGAGGTCATAAAGGAAACATCAAAGAATTTTTAGTAAAACGATAGAAATTTCATTTATCCCTTCCTATTCCGTCGACTTACATCAAATACATATTGCTCTGACATCGAAATCGCGATATGGGGCGTAACGTGTCCTCGCGGATTGAAAAATAATTTACTGTATGATTGGATAAAGAGTAAGATATTACGAGCCTGCGAGTCCATGGAAAATTACATTTCAAGCTTAATACGGCTCCCTTCGTAACTCGTAAAATTCGAAATCGATGAAAACGTAACAGCGCCAGTGAAAAGTTTTTCTAACTAGACTGTAAATATGCAGGAAACGCGATACACAACCGCAAGGATTTAGAGGACTTTACGAATGATTTCCACGAGCTGTTTGAAAGAGGCGAGAGCAGACGATAAGATCCAATTATCGAAAAACAGTTTATCACACGGCCGAGCAAAAGGATAAGCCAGAAACTAACCTTCCAGTACTTTTCTTGAAAATGGAAGTAGACTGGAGAAACGTCCGGTTGTCACCGTGTGCGACGTTGAGAAGCAAGATGAAGCACCGATTGTTACCTTTGTGATATACGATGCAAAGACACGCTGGGAAATCACTTTGAATTAGGTATTAGACAAAATCAGAAATAGAAAACACACAGGTAATTTTTGTTAGATTTTAAGTATAAACATATTCTATTATTAATTTAATCGGCTAACGAAAATGAATAGGATAAAGCATACTGAGGTTTTCGCGACGTATTTATAAAGATCGAATTAATAGTGATATCAGAGCATTCGGTTAAGATCGACTAACGAGACGAACAAAGTTTGTCTAATTTATTAAATATCAAGACTTACTGTACTAATCTACCTCAGTTATAGCACATAGCTCTTAAGCTACGTCAAGCTACGTTAAGCTACGCTCCTGTTTAAGCACTTAGCGTTATCGAAAGTTATAGAGTAGTTCATGTTTGCGAAAGTTTGCAACCGCTGCAAGATTCTGATCATCGATAAAAATTCTTTTCCATTTGCTCCCACATACCGATGCTTCTGCTTAAACCAATTATCTTCGGATTAGAAGAAACATTTATTACACGGTAAAGCCTGGCCGTCCCTAATTTTCTCTAACGTCACTATACGCGAAAGAGCTTAGGGTCAATTTAAATCTGGCCTAACGTTATCACAAACACCGATCCGCCGGTAAACCAAACGCTAAATCGAGCTTAAGTTTTGCTCGACCATTCTATAATCCACCCTAATAGACACTGTTTGTCCCGATCCAATCATTCGTATGATGCCATTTTCGAACTGTGCGACTATTGTGAATATTTCGAAGGGTCCCCTTCCGGTTTCAACTACTTGCTTTCGTGACTCTTTAGAGTTTACCCCGGAGCAGTGGTAGTAAATAATCTATACATCCATGGACTTCCCTTCGGCAATACCAGCCTAAGGTAGAATCCACTGCGATGAAATTGGCACTTAGGGAAACTTTTACACGTGTAAAAATAATTTTAGCACGGGGGATTACTTCTACTAGATTGTAGGGGAAATTATAAGAATGAGATAAGGTTTCAGGGAATGAGAAATTTGAAAAGTCGCGCGCAAGGCAAGTAGAGAAATAACGTAGATTACGAGGAGAAGATTTCACCAGTGACACTGGAAGCTTCAGATCGTCGTTTTCTCGAGTTTCTGTTAATTCAGTCGTCCGGGCGCCTCCGACGTGCATCTAAGTTTTAACGAACTGATCGATCTTACGAAAGCACCATATTCGCGGCGTCTACCATACCGTTTAATTGTTTCTTTCGATCGGTGCGGCGTTCACGAGTCCAACAAGATCCCAATCATAAATCGGCACGAAATTCGATAAATGATTACAAGATAATTGTCAAAGCCTGGGGCCACGAGCGAAGCTATTTTTCGCCATTATTAATGACCGGCCGAGAGATTTTCTTTCCTTCTCGTCAGTGGTCAGAATAAAGACAGAGTTAGCCAACTTATTGCGTTTTATTAATTGCCTCGACCTAGTTAGTAATCCCGACCGAGCTCGATAAATAAGCTAACGAGTAACGAAGACGTTTCGTATCCGAAAAGTAGTGAACTTCTGCGTCACGAAATAATTAGTTTTATTTCTTCTCTCGTAAATGCTTTAACTGCTTCTAAAATCGACGTCGAAGGTAGGAAGGAAAACGTGTTCGTTAAGGAAATTCTGAGCGGATTGTGTTGTTACGGTGAATAGAGAAGCAACGGTACAAAACAGATTTCTCTTGCTTCTCTTGAACGAAAAAAATAAGATTGACGTGGAAGTTTCAAAACCAATTGTTCAGAACGACCGCCTTTAGTTCTGTTGTTTCGACGTTTCGCTAGAAATTCTGTTTTCCCAGTTTTTGTGTCCCTTCTACCTCTAGAAACACTTCATTTGTATTTTAGAGCTATTCTTAAACGTCCAACGTATTTGAAAGCATTTGATCTTACCGTTAATTAAAACAATTTGATGCACGAGATGGTTAACAACGGTTTCATTCGAAATATTCGCTGCGTTGCTTTGATTTATCCGTGCCGAACTAACGATCAACTAACAATCATTTTTTATGTTTCAGGACGAGAAGAACCAATTGCTCATCACGAATCTCTGGTTGAAATTGGTGAGCCCCTTTTTTTGTATATATATTACCAATATTTATCGATATTTATTAATATATATACATATCAGAAAGTTCTATGAAACTAGAAATTTGGTGGGCTAATAATTACAACGAAAATAGAGAAATAATTTTTCACGATTTCTCTCACTTTTTTGGATGCATAATCGGCAAATGAAGCAAATCCTGCAAAAATTCCGCTCGTAAGAACGAAATAATTGGATCGTCCTCTGATCTTGTATTTAAACGTTGTTATTCGGTACGCTAGGACTTTCTGTTACTCGACAAACAGAAATGAAATCAAATTCGTTACAAGAAAGATATTTCGCGTTACGAGGAAAATATATAAAAGTGTACGCGGAACAATTCAACTTCATCGATGATATAACAATTTGAAAAAGCCATTAATTGAATATTGCAACATGTACAAGTCGTAAGATTCGTATTTAACGCGCGACTTAGACGAAATGCCGAATACCGCGATCAATTTTTCAAATAGACAAACACGCGACTTTTCGACGAAGAAAGACTCGTTAAAAATTAATAAATTATCCTTCAATTCTCACAAATTATCGTAAAACCTGGACTTTGCTGCACATTTGAATCAATACTATTAATCAATAAATCATCAAAGAAATAATTATATAAAGCAAGTCCGGCATAATATGGGATAAGGATAATGCCTATATTGTAATTTCTGTAACCAAGCCTAATTCCTGGGCTAGCGAGCTGAAGCGAATGAACTACTTCTATTAATTAATAAATTATTGTGCAAGGAAGCCGTGGCCGAATTAACCACGGTCCTCGACTACCGTATATACGTGTTGTACGAGTTTCAAGCCATTCGATAAAGTTTGCAACGGTGTTAATTCCACGCGAATATCTTCGACATCTAGAACTTGATAAAATAACACGTGATATTGTTTTGAAGTTCGAACGTGTGACCATAATGGATTACGAAAGTCGATCACCACCTTCGACTATTATAGAATGCACGAATTCCTACCGGTATAGTAAAGCTTTCAGCGACAGTGTTAGAACCAACGAGTTAATTGGTCATATACCCATGGGAATATCCTACAATTTCATAAAGGAAATATCACGTGATATTATTTCCAAGTTCGAATCGTGATCATAATAGATTCTTATCAACTGAAACCACAATATTAATAGAGTCACGGGCAACAGGTACTCTCACTAAGGTGGCTGAAGTGGCGCACCCTTATTAGGGTAGACTGCCGTAATATTTCCTTTCAGGAGGTTTCGAACCGCACTTTAAAACGCTTGTCGTTGCTCATTTCCAACGGCTTATACCTCGTCAATCCTCGCCCTCATCCACCTCTATCAAGCTGCGCCATGAACGGCTTTACGATGACCCAAATTCACAGTTAACGATTCGACGATGATGTTTTGCCCGATTGACAAATCGACCGGCCATTGCCGCGACCTATGTTAACAATTAAAACGGGACAGAAGCACCGTTCCGTCCTCAAATCCCCTGTCGCTGATTGTCGTTCGACGATTCGGAGATTAATATTTAAGATGATCTGGGACGTTGATAAATCGAACGAATGATTACAAATAGAACGATGATTTTGACATCGTCGGACGTGAGCTGTTTGCGATGGATGGATTGAAACTGAATAGATGATTACAAATATCGAGGACACGCGTAGACTTCGTTTTGGAGAATTCTTCGTTTATGGAATGGTAGAATTCTTATGCAAGTTCATATCGAAACTTAATCGTAACTCGATAGTAGCAGTCGAAAACAGGACCACATTGCGACGAATGGAAACATAAACTGTCCTGATTTGAGATTTCGTTTCGCTGGAATAATAATCTCTATATTTGACGCATGAAACGTTGTAATCATTCGTTAAGTATATTAGATAATGTACCATTAATCTCACAGCGCTAATGTATTGCATGCAAATAGATTACCGTAACATACAAGTTCTGACTTTTTTTGGAAATTAATACCATACAAAGTTATACGACCTAGATTATTTCTTTCCTTTTTAAGAGTAATTCCCAATTTCAACCCGTGTATTGCGCGTACTCTTTTTACTAAAAGAAACGCAAACGTACATAAACAACTGGAAAGTATTATTTGTTCGTCGCTTTTTAATCTTTTTCGCCTACCTTTGGATGTCAAGTGCACGTAGTATAAGGGAGAACCTAATGCACAGCTGCACTTGACTTGCAGCGCCTGATATCTTTTTGAATGTAAGTCACTGAGATATTCAACAACTCCGAGATAAGACTTGGAGATATTCAAGATATGTTTGACGTTTTCACATATCGAAACCACGTCCTACATATTTCCTGATAGCATTTCTATCAAATATATGTGTATTTCAGCAAAGAAGAATAGGACGATCGAATCCAAATGCTTTTCTGTCAGCGTATAACTCCTGACTTATGCAATTATGTGAAAATAATAGAGTACCTGGTTTAATATGTATCTTCCTTAATACGAACATTGGAAAACTTGGGAAAATAACGCAAAATAGTAAAATGCAGACATCAGATCTAAACTATCTATTTTCCATTTAAATTATTATTACAAATTATTATTGAAAAAGTCAATATGGATAATTGGAAACCTTGGTGTAATCAATGAAAAACTTTCAACATAAAAATTTGGATACGCAGATATTAAATAACAAGAAACAAGTTTTGTAGACGATATCAATGAAATTAATTTCCTTTCGGTTAAACACAAATGGCTTAACATTTTAAAACAGCAATACTGGTTCGATTTTGCAAATAAAGATATGATACCAAGGGACTTGACGAAAGTGCGAGGTAATGTGAAACGTGAAGTACAATATTATGCATTTCGTCTTCAAATCCTGCTAATTCTCCGTGAATCTATATCAACCGCTGTTACGTCGCATTTGCATAGTTTTCATTGAGATCATAGGATAGGGAATGCAAAGGTACGTACCATATTCCCGAGTTCTCACCACATTGGCACGCGAGAAATACGTATTAAGCGAACATGCACCAAGTGTCCCGTAATTTGCATATGTGCAAGGGATTCCATGTTGGCTGGTCGTACATTGATTAGTTATTAAAGACTCGAATGCATTTACAGTGCCCCCCCCCCCCACAATGTCGTATTTATACCCGTCATTACAATGTTAGTCGACTAGAGTACCGACAGAGTAATTGTTAATCTAGAATATGTACGCGAAAACAACTTTTTAATAAAACGATCATCGAGAATTTGTTACACTGTTTTTACGTTTGACGCGAAAGGAACGTTCAAGTTCCTTTCCCTGAAATTCCTATCGCAATCAATCATATACAGGGGACAGATTAAGCGAAAAAATCTCGCTGACAAAAAGGACTTTCCGATAACCTCGATATTAGAGAGAAAAGAAACATTGTGTGCCTAATGTGGTAATTTTATCGATATTTTTCCTTCCAGGTCCTTGCAGATAAAAAAGAAGATTTATAAGAAATAGAAAATATGGACATAACCTATATAAATCTCAGCTCGCAGTGAAACAAGCATATAAATCTGCTTTTATAGCTTCAAAATTCGCAGGCGAATGATATGAATAATATAACGACTCACCAAAATAATGTTCACTAATTGATCGAATGCAGCGCCAGGTTTTCAGGTCAGCTACTGTCGCGTTCATCTTTCGCGTTTCTTTCTTCTTTCTTACAATTATCATTCGCGAATCGGTCGCAAAAAGATTTGGACACTGTACAATTTTAATCTCTAAAATCTATATCTTCAGTAAATGTACGAGGATCAACATTACCAATATATTACATTATGCTACTATACACTTATACACTACACTATATACACTACACTTATATATATATGATTATTGCTTATATTATATTACACTATATATATATATATATATATATATATATATATATATATATATATATATATATATATATCAATAGAACAAACCATTTGAGTTATCATAGTTTGTGATTGTACATATAAGCACTTTACCACGGTATCAACTTCAACTGATCTGTGAAATAAATTTCGAACGTATAAAAACTCATTCGACACGGAACATCGTTTTACGTCGTCATGCAGTGAAAACGAGGTTAAGAAAAACCGCCTAATCGAGCGCATCGCTGGCGTTTGTTGATACGCGAACGTTAATACGCGAACGTCAATACGCGAACGTTAATACGACACGACGTTAGTTCTCGTAATTAATAAGGCGATCATTTACGTTCCCGGAATTCTTGGTTAATTGACCTTCGACTACTACTGTTTTCTTTATTTAGATCGATTCTTTCGCACAGCACTTTTCGCCATTACTGTGACGTAAGCGCGGGAACGACAATACGTTTGGTGTGGGGAACGCTAGTTATACAAATTATAGTATTATATAAATTATTTATTAATTACAAGTAACTATTATTGCTTAGAAATTTATTTTTAGATTTGTCGATTTTTTTAATGAATTAAATATATAATTTTATTGAATAATATATAATTAGTTAGTTCGATTTTCATATGTAAAGATGCTGATTTGACTTCTGAGGCAAAATTAGTTGATCGTAGCCTGGCAAGTTCAATGTTAGTTGCAAACCGAACTTCAGCATATATTGTAATTGTTTATTAGTTTTAATTTTGTTACTGTGCCGATAGTTATTATAACCGACAGTGCAAAGGAATCAATTATCAGGAGCTTCACTAATCAGGTATTTGGATGAGATGTATTAAATTGAAAAATGACCATTTATGTATTTCAAACAGGTTAGTGTATGTTATAAATTCTTGTATGCGTTTAACGGAAGTCAGACGTATCGAATATCTAAGTCAAACGTATTCGAAAATATTTTGCTTATTCCTGTATCTTTTAAATGAGATTCCAAAAATAAAATTTCTATTGTACTACTCTTATCTTTATTAGAATTTAGAGAATATTATATTTGAATTACGTTCTTATTCTTAAATATGACACATAAAATGTCATAAATTTATGCTAATTGTTAATAAGTACTATTTCATTTATACTCGAATATCAAATGAATTTCTCAAACAATTTTTCAAACTTACTCAACTCTTACAATAGAGAAAGGTGCTTCCTCGTACATAAAGAAAGCTTCACGGTGTTCCATTACTGCTGTCGAGATTCTAAATCACTTCAAACAAAAACAGTATATATGAAGCTTAGAAGCTTTTCAGGAACTTTAGTACGTGCAAAGCGTAAAAATTGTAACGAGTATATAATAAACGGACACGAAACTCGCCAACAGAAAACGTACATGCACAAACTCATTGTATCTTACTGAAACATTTACTACGCGTCCATTAAATCCAATATATTACACGATACTCGTAGAGCAAATATTTATGTATCCAATTAAGGTTTGCATCGCAACCATTTAATCGTTACACAAAATTTCGGTATTTTCAACAGTAAAAATGTCGCGAGATACAAAAGGATACAATGCAATTATTCCAACCAGTCGAGTGCAGTTACTTCGATAAGCAAAAACACTCGCAGACGATATACCAATACGCATGTAATTCAATTAACGTTCAAGGATGCACTATGGCCCAATTGATATCGAATTTAGCGGCCATTGAGTTTGAGAAGCTCGTCTTGTAATTTCCATCGTAATTGGAATTTTAATACCACATCGGATTCTTCAAATTTGATTGGGGGAATTGATTATCGAATTCGGCAGGTCCATTTCATTATTTCGGAGATATTTCGTTCGTCTCTTGATTTAACACGATTTCCAATAGTTTACGGCTAATGAAATTTTTCAATCGTCACATTCTAATTTCATCAAGGGAGCAAAATTTATATTTCCATATACTTTATCAGCACATTTTTTCGATTTGTATTTAGAATTCTAGAATGTATTTAGAATTTTTTTTATAATTTATCACTTGCGTTTTATGCACGTCTCGCGCGTTTCTACACTTTTACGATACCCATAAATACATAAACATTCGCAGTCTAGTCACGATATGTCAGAGAAAATCGGTTCTTCGATCTCCAGTTTAAATAGAACAAGCAGCATTTTCCTCGGCACGAAACGCTTCACCTTCTCTAGTTCTTATGCTGTCAATGGTAGAAAAATGTTTTCTGGTCAAATTAGTTTCACGAGCTAGGTACCAGCCTACTTTAGCGAATTCAGAATTTAGAAGCGCTTCGATCGGGACATCAACGAAGTAGTTCCGAGGCAAGGCTGAAGTGCATTCGCCTAACACAGTCGTAGCGGGACGTATATAGTTACGTGAAAATCCACGATTGCAGAAACGAACTTCTCGGTAGGGTGTAACTTCTTGGCCTCCACTAGAAAAGAGTGGAGCACGACTCGAGTAGGCGGAGTACTCGCGTGTCTGTGAGCTTTAACGGCTCTATGGCATTATGAGCGAAGTCAGCGCTAGGTGCACTCTCTTTCCCTCTTTACTATCTCACTATGCGTCCCTCGCTTCGCTTCGCCCTTCTGTTAGCCTCCATCGCGTCCCTATTTCCGTTTCTCACCCCAGTTTTGTGCGTTCACCTAGGAGAGATGAGTAGGAAAGATGGACCGAGGGATTGGAGAGAGGAAAAAGGAGCTCAGCTACTCAACCTGCCTCGTACAGTGTCCCCTATAACGACGAAAACAAGTTTTCCTCCTTTCTTTCTTTTCTTCTTCCTTGTTTTCATAAAAGAATAATCCGCTAGGCTTAACCCGTGTAAGAGATTTCCCAGCAGAATGTGCGGTAAATGATACTCGGTTTTATACAAAACCCTATCGTTCTATCATCGCTTTAGCAATACAGTTCATTAAGAATCTTTATCGTTCTCGGCATTCACTGCTTACGCTCGCTACAATTTTTCTTCAGGCTCGTGTGAAAAGCTGGTTATCGATCTTTTATCGCTAACATCCTGGTCGTATTCGATGTTTGCGTTTTCAAACATTTAATTTTTGTCAGCGTTCTACTTTTAAGGGTGCGACGAATCGAAGGTGATTTCAATTAGTCCATTTTATCTGTATACTATGCGCACAGCGAATGTGCAATTGCTGCTGCCAACTAACAGCTATCAATGACAGGACGAGATGAGTCAGAAGCACCACAGGCGGCTAGAATCCTCGTTTGATTAGGTTCGTTAATGTGCCTGCCACTGTCAATTGAGACAGACTGATATTCCCTGGTAACCCGCTGAGGGCACTTTATCGGGCTGATATGTTATTGGCGCAGATCTGCGTGTACTTGCTTTATTTATCGCATACATATGTGATTAAAAAAAGAAACTATTGTCATTCGGATGTTACCCTATGTATCGTAATTGGTATCTCTAGAAACTGCAGAGATTTGATATTGGAGAAGCTGTTTTAAAATACACGATGAAAATTTATTTTATTGATTCGTTCGTGAATGATAAGAAACACTTGGCAAAAATCTCGGTATAATCTTCTGCCATGTGTAACATTGATTAAAGTTTACAGATGCGGTTAATATAAGGTCAAGATCATTGGCGCATCGCTGCTATGTAGCGTGACTGATTTTCTTGATTTAATTGGATCCATTTCTAAAAGGATTATCAGTAAATGGAGATGAAAGATAAGTTGCAGAAAGTTTCGTCCTTAGAATTTCGTTTAAATGAAAGTTAAATTAAACCCAATTGCATAGTCTTTCATCGATCAGGATTTCGCACGCGATTATCTGCAACTTTCTCGTACGATTATTCTTATGATTTGTGGTCTCTCACAGTTGCCTGTGTAGTAAGTTGAATTATAAATCTCAATCGTTATTATAACTTTTTTTAATTTTAATAGAATCGTACATCTGAAAACCGCACGCGAATCTTGCACCTTTTATATTTTTTCATCTTTTTTTTCTCTATTTTTAGAATGTCTCTTTTTTATATTCTATTTTTTATATTACTCTTGGGAGGACAGTATTAAGCATGTATATTGAAAAAGCTTTTACTTCCTTTTCCTAAACTAACATACGTATATATACATAAACAAAAGCCGTCGGCCGTATTATAAAACGATACTTTGATCTATACACAATAACGTATTAAGAATATTACCTTGTAATCGGATTAAAGCAGTAAATTTTTATCCAACCGGACACAAGCCGAAAATTTTATAAGAAAATCAGAAAAACGCCAAGATTCATGAGTTAGATACATATCGACTAACTTTTTGTCGCGAAACAATAAACGTCGTGCTAATATTACTGATATTTATTCAGAGAGAAGCATGTTTCCTGCAAACGGTATGGCATCCGCAGAGAAGCGAGCAAATATTCCTTATACATATAGGGTGGCACTTGGGGTAAATTCAGGTCATACAAGCAATCGAGAGTGTATTAACTAGCTCTCAACGAGAATTGAGTTACGCCATGAGTTCGTGGTCCCTGATCAAAAGCCAGTGATGTATTGTAAACGGAAGGTGCAAAATTTCACCCTATTTGCCGTAAATTCGCGTGATTCGGCTCCTCCTAAAAATTTCATGCTCCTTGCCACGAAATTTGTGCGAGCCAGCGACCCTTAGCAGTCAGTCGTTTCTCGTCGTCATCCCATCTGACAATTTACTCTAAAATTTTCTCCATTTTCCGTAAATATCTCCGATTTTCTGCTCGGGGGTAAACCAACTGTATCTGTATGAATTTTACGAAATTTCAATAATTAACACGTAGCATTCATCGCTTCATCTCCATATTTCCTTTTTTATGTGGACGACCTTCTCAACGTTGAAAATTCGCTCCGAAATTCAATCGTATCGTAATTACGCTAAATGCAACACACCATCGAGTCGTTATTTCAATTAACGTCCATTTTTCATGTCCGATATTAATTTATCGCTTGACAATCTTCGATGTTCTACCGCGGGGAGTAATTCAATAAGAAGCACGAACGGCGCTCAATGAATTGTGTTTGATTCGAGAAAATTCGCCAGGTATTCAAGGTACGAAACCGTGAAAGATTGTAAACTTGGGGTGCGAAACAACCCATCTCTACGTGCCAAGCTCAATTTCACTTTGACGTGCCTTACATTGGTCCCGAGTTACTCAGCGGTTTTACGGATCACTATTTTTCTCTTCCTTTTTCTCTTTATGTAGCACACATGAACAAACATGTTAGAAATTGCACAGGTCGCTAACATATAGATGGGAATACGCCATACTAGTTAAAAGTATTCTTACGCGTGTTTTTGTATGTCCACTAAGAACACGTTTGTAACACTTGCTGAAAGATAGATCAAATTTACACGGAAGCAAGAATTAGAAGTAGAAATTTCATACCCTATAGATTTCAAAACTAGTTCTAGCTTATACATTTACAAAAATATACTTTTGCAGATTGCGAAAGAAAGAAAATTTGATACACGATTGTCTTGGTGCATGTATCGTAAACACGATTGATTTAGGCGTGAAATCTCTTCTCTTTCATGCTCCTTCCCTGAGGTCGTAAATACGTTCACTCGTTTACATCAAGTTCTAATCCAGCGCCGTTCGCAACTTCTGTATATCGATTTTCGCGCAATGAAATTAAGAAATGCGCTGTGGAAAATTGATGGAGAAAATTATTTGACGTACGAAATTGACTCTTTAATACACGAGAACGTAAAATTAGGAATAAAGTAAGTTTCGTTAATCGAATTAAACGAATATATTTATCAAAACAGCGAAGTAGAATTGCTCTGTAAACAATATTATACTAAGAAGCTAAAAGCACGGATTGCATCGAACGTGAAAAGAAGGTAACTTCGTGTTTTTAAACGTTATTACGTAGAATTATTCGCTGTGCTTTTATATGGAATTAGATTCGCTGCGGGTTACATAAAATTTTACAGTAGTATGCAATCTTTCATAAAATATTTCCTTCCAAAGATACGTATACTCAAGAATATCGCTTGCTTACGTATAAAAGTAATAAAACGAAATAAAGTTTTACTAAATAAATGATAAACTCCTACAAAGTATGCCATTAGTGGAACGGAGTAAGCTACCTGAAAAATTCTTACTCGCGTTTCAAAGCATGATGTTAAACAATGATACGAGATTATCAACGGGATATGAATTTTCAAGCAACACTGCCACACATATTAATCCTTGCACCGTTACAGAGATGGAAACATATTTCGTTACTGCGATATAGTAAAATAAATGAAAGAAATACAGAAGTAAAGTTATTACTCGATAATTACGTACCTATTATTCGAAGACTTTTATTCGGCGATATTTTACAATCTGCCGATGTAAATTTTTCAACGAACGTACGTATAACCGAAACGCGATCGAACTGGTCGTTATCCATACCTAGCTTTATCTCTTATCTTTTAGCCTTTTTCTCATCGAGACGGTTACTTACCCTCATCGACTTGTTCTCGAGATAACAATGGACAGATTTTTCAGCTCGTGACGGTTTAATTAAGCTTTGGAGAAGAAGCGCCTGAATCACGCGTCCCTTGTTTGCATCAACAAAATAGAGATTCGATGCCTTTTAATTACGATGGATTTCATTTTGGGGAAAAACAAAATTACGCAGTGGTCGTTACATCTTCGATACTGCAAGATCAATCGCGTGTATGCATCAGCTTGTAAAGCACAATTAAACCGATAGGGGATGCATATGTGCATCATCAAGAACCGACGATTAAACGATCGTTTTCATAAACGATTATACGTATCGAAACGGGTGTATAAACGTTGATATGTCGTATTTAACATGCTCCAGAAATTGGGAAATATTAATCAGCTCATTAAGAATCGCTTTGTTCATTGGATAATCTTTTATTTCTGTTTCATATACGGGCAATGATAACAATGATAAAGAGTAGAGACGTTCACAATGAGACAACGAGCATTCGTAATAGCTTTAAAGCATTGATATCTTGAACAAAGGCGAGTCGAATCAATTACATTTTCCATAGTCTTTTTCTCTCGGTGATCTCTTTCGATCTATCTTTGTCTGCGTCTTCGTTACTACCCTCGATTCGATCCCATGTGCATCGTGATGAACTTGGTAGCATAGTTTAATTAGGTCACTCATCCGAGGAAAGTGAAGTATGTCTGTGAAATCGATGATACGTATTACCAGGGCAAGCATTTTCAGAGTAACGCAGAATCTTCGAGAGTGGAGAAAATAATCGATTTACTGCAAATTATCGTCCGACAATTATCTTTATGGAATATTACAGACTACAAGTTTGAATAGATCGATATGGTCATTGTTGACGTAGTTCTCGCGCCATGGAATCAGTGTAGTACATAGATTTCGTAAATTTTATAGAAGAAATCCAATCAGAAGCGAAGAAAGGTCTGACGTATCTTAACGACTTTATATTCCAACATAATCTTCTCATCATCTGTTCAGCCGCTCTCTGCTCTTCGCGTTTGGACGAACTTTGGGAAACGCTCTAATTACGTCCTTCAGCGAAGAGAATGGAGACTTAAAATTAGTTGCGAAACCAGCGATCCGGTTTCCTTCTGAAGAGACTGTGCAACGAAATTCTTAGGACATTTTATCTTCGTTCAATATCCTCGGATGTTGTAAATTATGGTTTTAACATCCCGCAGTACTTAAAGTAAGAGAAGCAACAAAAAAAAGGAGGAGAGAGAGAGAGAGAGAGAGGAGGAAAAAAGAAATCTTAAAAATTATTTAAAAGACGGTAGAACGAAATTCGGAATGTTTCAGAGATTTTCTTTTTTAATACATCAGCAAGAAATAGACCGTACCGTTAAACAGTTAATGCTTTCGAAGGTAATTCAGAGAAGGTAGTATAAAGAGTTCCCCGTGGAAAATGCAAAAGAATCTTGCCCGCAGCACTTTAAACGAACTTCTTGGATAGTTTGAAACTGCTGCCCCAATTCCAAGGGTGAATCCGAATAATCAGCCTCGCGAGTTTATACGCGAAACGCTCCATCAAACGTTCAAATCTTAAAGCTAGCAAAGGTTTCAAGGCGGTTTCTGCTTTCGATCCGCGACTCGCTCAATGTATTCGTTAATATCGTTTAACGTTTCTCATCATGGAAGATCGAAAGAGCCATTAGTGGTAGGTTCGACTTCTGCAGCGTGCACGTGTATCCGCCAAGAGTCTAAGTCGAGCTTCGGTCAGAGTTTTCGATCGACAAGTTTGGAAGACAACCAGCGTGCACAAGCTACCAATAGGCCAGAAGTTAAATCACGCGAAAATATAGTACAGCTAGTTAGTCACAGTTCGTTGAATAGTTCAACTTTTATTGGCGCTAGGAACGGCGGCGACCTTTAAGATTGCAAATTCGAAGGAACTGCAGAAACAGCGCAACGTTACGCAAATTAGAAGGAAGGAGCGCTCAATGTCCCGTGAATTTTCACTACGTGCAACTCTTCTGGCGATTCGAAGGTTTTCACCGAATTTTTACCGCAATTTATCCGCTGTTGCATGCCACACGAACGGCTGTTATTATTAATAGCCGTGGTATATTAGCATTAATACGTTCTGTAAGCTTCCTGGGTGCGGTATTTTTATCAAATATTCGTTATTCGATGATACGTGCCTGCAAGAAACACGCGTCTCGGGGGTAGAAAATCCATTGCAGCCAGCAAAATTGCCTTTTACATGTTTCTTCGTAAGTAATAACTTGGATATATTTCTGATAAAAGGAAATCGCAGTTTCAGCAATAGGATAGCCGTGTTTTAGTAACAGCAGATGCATTAAAGTACAGTCTTCTTCGCCTATCGTACAAACTTTCCGGGGCAGAAGACAAAAGCGAAACGGAAGACAAAGCGGTATGCCGATGTGACGTCGTAGATCAGGTCCTCTGACAAATCTGTTGATCGCATTCGCGTACCAACGGGACAGCGATCGGAATAGCCCGGATTCGAAGGAGCGATAATTGAAATTGCCAAGATTCCCCGCTCGACGAATTTAGCGCGGACGTGCCGTTAAATCCTCTGCAAGATTTTCGTGTAATGTCAACAACGGAATCTGTGTCGCGACCGACAGAAGGCGAGATGAAAATTCGAAGGGTGGAATTTACCATTCGTCCTTAGAAGTCGAAGGTCTTTCGACGATTTCCACTCTCCACGGTTCGGCCGAATTAGGATTACATTAAATGCAATGTGTACGTTCGGTCAAAATCGGTCGAGCATTTTAATCAGGTTCGCGACGCGGAGATCGATTGACGGTGAAACGAATTTGAAACAGTAGAAAACAGTCGCGATACGATTTGAATCCAAGAGACGACTCGGTTCTATGTTTATGGATAATCGTGCTGCACTTGCAAAAGAGGGAAAACTGGGACAAAGTTCGGAATTGTCCTTCGAGGGAATTGGACATGGAAATCATTAAACTCGGCATTTGCGCGTGCGCCGCCGCATTTATATTACCTAATTCGTGGCACGTGCATTTTGAATTTTCCCTCCTTTTCTTATCTTCGCTATGTAATTTACATACAGAATTGTCTGCAAATATCAGTGATATGTGGACCAATGAAATGGTACTTTATGGGACGTTGTAAGAGGAATGTATGATATCCTTCGCCAAGAGACGAAACTTTATACGATAATACAATGTTTGGTACTACATGTGTTGCGTTTTCCTCGCTTGAAATTTTTCCATAAAGGAATGATTTATTTAATGTATCCATCTTGGCACGCTTGTCTTTTTCACGTATACATATATATTATGTTGTGCATACGCGTTAGGTTGTAACATACGTAGGATTTCTTTTCTTCCATCGAGATACATATGTATCATAAACGAAATAAATATTTTTTCATACAAGTTGGGTAAAAAATGTAAGGTATTCGAATGGACGTTTAATATAAGGTCCCAATCTCGTAAATAGTTATAGCGATACGAGTTTTTGATACTCAGGAAAATCAGGCAATTTGTAAGAACGAGCTGCATCGAAATCGCTGTGAATCGAAATAAGTGGAATTTGGAGAGATTGGATAGTTTGTCGAAGCAAATTTCAGTTGACGAGATTGATCGCTCAACTTCAAAACTAGAAAAATGTTCCGACTAGGTCGCTCGAGAATAAGTAGATTTCTCACTTGGCGTTGAGCGAATCGGCGAATCGAGAATCATTTTAGCGAAATTCCGTCCGGTTTCTGTTTCACGATCTTTTATTCGATCACTTCTTCTATTCCGATTGTCTTAGAATACCGACGCTCTTAGGAAATTTATTTTCGTTGTGTGCCAACCGTGCGACGAGATTGCTGGCATTCGTCTCTTTTCAAAGCAACGAGTCTCTTTGGTTTTTTCACGAATAGCGAATACAGCGCTTTGTAATATCAACCGTAAGTAGAGGACACTTTCCGAGAGAAAGTGTTATTACCAATATTGGCTCTCGATACTGCCTTATAAACCGAATGAGACGTGGAAATATTATTAGGAGAGATATTGTACGGCGAGGATAGTCCTATCTGTTAAACGTATAATGAATTTTAGACGCCACGCGTGTATGTTTGTTACGAGCTGCTTTTATCTCGCATCTAACTATTATTCGATCGTTTCATCGATACAATTTTTACGCGAATCATCTTGTACTTCGTTATCGCCGTATTCGATTTCTCGCCTTTCTTCGTATCGAGTAGAAACTCGAAAATCTGAGCACAAAAGGAAATTTCACGCTGGACTGGTGAGTTGCGAACCAGTTTCATTATAGCAAACAAGAGGCTGATTCTCTATGACGAGCTTCCACATCCGTGCGTAGAAATGGATATATAATAAACGGCCTATGCGTGCCGCGTAAACCATCGGACACAGTAGCCATTATTAATTATCCGCCAGTGTACTCCATCAGTGGCTAATCAATCGGGAGTTGATGACTAATGGGTGTGAATCTAATGGCCTACACGAAACAGATCGAGCATTCCTGCGGACAAGTATTCGATGAGTGACGACTCCACTTATCGTTAGAATTCATCCATTCGTTCGTTACCCCATGTTCGTCGTATTAACGATGATATCTCTTTTCGCTTCAATGCCCACAATGGTGGAAAAACTGAAACCATCTCGCGTTTGATTTTTTCGTTTAACTATACGCGATTCGGAGTATTTGATTATTCGCGACAAACATGTATCTGTAAATGACAAAGAATGGCTCGATTTGAAATACGTGTAACCGTTTATCATCATTAATCGGGATAAACATTTTAGAAAGGAAAGGGACGTTCATTTTGTTTCACGGAATTTTATAGAAATCATAATTCAGCCGATACTATTCCGAAAAGTGGTAGATTATGAAAGAAAATTGACAAATAATAGAATCTAAAGAACACGAAGGAAGAGGAATATATATATAATTTGAATATGTTAGTCATAAATATGTTCCTAAAATACCAGGCTTTCTATTCACGAAAATTCCAATAGATCGATATCACAATGTATGGAAAAGTACACCGCTAGCCCTATCGATTATTAATATAGCTTTTTGCATCTTTGCTTGTCTTGGCCAAGGGAAACTGAAAATAGCAAAATGAAGAATCCCGCCAAAAGTTTGCAACTCGCCAAATCGCCTCGTATTTTCCGCAAAGTTGCGCTAACTCTGAGCGAAAGTCTAGAAAATTTCCACGAAAACTCCGCCGTGAAAGATATTAGCACCGTAGAATCGACAGTGCATGGTCTATGCGAAGAGAGCAAGTTACTAAACTGTTAAACAAAGTTACGAATAGTAGGCACCTGCAATTTTAAAATGCATTTTACGTAACATTTTGTGCGTTTTCCCATTTCTCCTTTAATATCGCAAAAAAAAAAAAAAATCCGAAACCCAATAAAGTACCGAACTTTTGTTTCGCGTGAAGCTTAACGAAGCAATAATTTGATAATAACTTAAGGAGGGAAAGCAAGTATGTATTCTACGTGTAAATTAATTTCGTACCGTTTTGGACCAAATTAAAGAGCAAATGAATCTAAAGGTAGAAATTAATTTAGTTAAAATATCGACGTATACGTGTATCCTACTTACAGGATCAATAACGTAGATTAATGATTAAGCGAAGGGTCGAATAACAGGTTATGTGAAATCAGTGGTTCGACTTGATTGAAAATTTTCAAGGGACGTTTTCAAATGAAATTTTTCAATTACAGGAATGGAACGATGTGAACATGAGATGGAATACGTCGGATTACGGGGGAGTGAGAGATCTCAGGATTCCACCACATAGACTTTGGAAGCCTGACGTTCTCATGTATAACAGGTAATTTAACGCTGCTCTCATCTGTTTAATATTCATGGAACAATCTACTTTATATCGTGCATGCTCGTAACTAACAATATTTTGGACAATTTCTTTCGCGGATCTTACGCAAGCTTTTCTTATTTCTATGTTAAAATGTACAAACACGATATACGTATATTCATAAAACGATGATAATAAAATATTATTGCATTCGTTGATTTTGCAATAAATCAATAAATTGGTTTCACTAACGAGCGAAGTGAATAAAACGAAGGAAATATTATTTCCGGTCACTTCGATTCAACGGAATAAGAATTCTGTTCCGTAAGACGAACTTGATTCCAATTTTGTTTCATCATCTCTGAGATTGACATGAAAAATGTTCTATGAATACTTTTCTATACAGAACCTTCAGTAGAGCCTTCTTAAACAATGACTTGCTTTTAAACAAAAACAAAAGCGCATACTACATATTGCTAAGATTTGTTGAAAAATAAACCAGTTACGAAGCAACTAGACGAGACACGTTGAACACTCCTGTAGAATTCCAGACAATTATATTTTCCAGAAAAATGTCGTTGCCCTCCCGAAATATTATTACCTGTTCTCGCAATTTCCAGCCTTTTACAAAAAATTTTAGCAAACTCGATAAAAACCATTCAACGGTTCCCGTATGTCGATTCTCCCTCGCTCGACCCAAAAAGGATCACACACTTGTGTTACGAATACGTTCGTAAATTCCCTTCTCCACGTAAAGTCAATAATGTCTTGCATACACGCGTTACAAATTTCTTACAATATTTATGGGGCTGCACTGCATGCTACCGGTACGCTATTAGTTTATGTAAACTGGAAATATTGATTATGTAAGCATGTTTTCGTAATTGATCTTACGTAGCATCAATACGGAATTACGATAGGATCCCGTGCTGTGTCAATAGTTTAACTAATGGATCGGTTTGTCCGGTTGTTAATCCAACGTCCAATATACATGACAAAATTGAAAAAGTTTCGCTGCAAGTAAATCGTCTTCTTAGGCTCGGTTACAGAATTAACTTTTTTAAATGTAGCACGATAACGAAGCGATATGGTTTCTGGATCGAAACGTTCATTTTGACGTTGAAATATTATTTGATGTTTCGTTTGGTAAACGATCCTGACAGATATTGGATTATTTGGAAAGTTTATAGCGTTCTTGCTCGTTGAGATATTCTGTTGTGTATTTAGCGATATTGAAAGAGGATTGTTTATTATGATCTTCTGTCAGATGCTGAATTCAAATAGATATTACTCCTATTGCGAGATATTAAACACATACTGTTGTTGAAAAAAAAAAAAAACGATCCGAAATTATTCTATAGATGTTCCAATGAAATTTTTCAATTTTTCAATTTTTCAAAACGACATTAGTGAACACAAATTAATGATGAACAGCAAGCTGTGTTATGATTACCTTCAGGATATGCCATTACTAACTGGCCATAGTAACATGGTAATAATTGTTAATCGCCTTCATTACTACGAATGCAGCTTTAATTGCATCAATGTGGACATTCTACTATTTTCTGTGCATTATTTAACGCGCTACCACATGTTTACGAGCTCCCAACACGTAATTACGTTTCTACGCCAGAACCGATATTAACGCGTGTCTACGAAATATCGCGCCAGGTTAATTTCATTTTTAGAAACCGTAGTCGATGTCGTCTGTCCATTAAACGTTCCGCAAAACCTATGAAATTCAGTATACGGCATGGTTTTAATCGCGTACGGAACATAGGTGTACGTAATCGCAGGAAATTTGTACTTTAGAAAGAGCGTTACACGCTGCCTGCGATCTTGGAGAAAACAAGAACCGTTTCATCCTGGTAAAGTCCTATTCATTGTTTAATATCTCGATCGAGAGATACCCTTTTTGATAATTTCGAGTTTTTCTAACTCTTCGCCCAATTAACTCCGACAATTTTTACAACAACAGGAAAAGATGGCAGATTGAAGTTATTTGCTCGGTGGTAGTAAATTTTCCATGAACCTACAACGACAAATATAACAACAGAATAGTAACTGGCGAATAATTACAAATTTTCAAGCGATAATGAAATTTGTCGAAAGCAGAGAAACACTTGCCGTTAATGTTGCGTTTTTTCATGAGTGTAAACCAACTTTTACGCCTGAACCACGCTAATTCATATATTACGTATTTACAATTATCGTAACATGCGTTTCAACGCGACAGAGTTTATACTTGGAAAACCGTGTGAATTTGTCGCTTGTCGGTGTCGTTTACCGCGCACGATTATTAATTTCAGAACGATATTTAACAATACATTTCGAGCGGAATGGGTGGCGGTAGACGCCATGCGTTTAAAGTGAATGGTCGCTGGCCAACTTCCGCTGGTACAATTGGCCTCAAACGCAGAGACCGATATTAATCTTGGTGCGCGTGTAATTCCAACGTCGATCGTGAGGTCACTCTCGAAGATGATGCACGGTTGAATCGCGTTGAGGATCGATCAATTAGCCGCTTTGTCGCTTCGTCACGTCGCGTTTCTCGTGTGTTCCACTTTTCACCCGACCAACAACTAAACTAGACGTTCACGTTTATTACGTTGTACTTCTCTGCGCGACGCTGAATCCGGAATAAGATATATTAGAAGGAACTGGTCGAGCGAGGGAAATGGGATGAAATGTTCTCTCTTATGGTTTTGTTTGCGATGACTAGCAGAGCTGTTTGTACCGGCTTACTGCGAACAATGCTCGTCATTACATGGCGAAATTGACAAAGGCCCGATCGATACGTAATCGAGAAATTGTTAAACGATCAAGTTGACAAAACTAAACAAAGAGGAAGGAAAAGGAGAAGTCGTACGATGATTTTAAAGACCACGTTTCACTTGTTCCAAGTTGTTGGAATTCATTTTCACAGCCGTAACGTTAAAAAGCAATTTTTAATAATTCAAGTTGAACGAGCCGAAAACGTCGCGTTAGCTCAACGTCTACCCTCGATGGAACGAACGCGCTTTCGGAATAAAAATCACAAATTTGGTAAAGCGAACGGTGGCACGACAGTTTACCTCCTTTTTTACGCGACTTTTTCACCTCGAATCTGTCGGACAAACGCGTCAGCGAGAGAGAGAGAGAGAGAGAGAGAGAGAGAAAGAGAGAAAAAAGTTTATCGAGACAGTCAATCCGTTAAGAACGATCTAGATTCTGAACTATCAGAAGTTCGTGGTGGCTGGTATGTGGGGCAAAAGTGGGACGTCGGGCCAAGTGGGTCAGTCGCATTAAAAACAAAGCCACCGCCACCATTTAAAGGGAATCAGGAAAAGTATCTCCCCCCGCACGGAAATATATTGTCGGAAAACGCTTGCGGCCCCTATTATTTTTAAGTAGGTAATGTATCGGCTTCGGGTCAGCATTGTATTTGTCGAATCAAAAAGTTTAGTTTAAGGCGCGTTAAAAGGAACGGATCTAGCCAGCTTCGCTTCCAGGAGAATCGTAACCGCACGTCGAAACCACTTTTCTACGCAGTCGCCGGACCTTCTCGTGCTTTTTCGTTGTATCGTTTCCGCAACCCGCGTGCCACGCTTCCTTTCGGAACGATTTTGACACCTTGTCAACTAACAGCTATCCACTGCCGTTATTAACTTCCGCGTCGCCAGTTTTACCAGAGTTCGTTCGTTCTGTATCCGTGGGCGTTTTCTGAACAATAATTCGATGTATCGAACGGAGTAGTACAGTCGAGGATAGGGCGAACGATCCAGTTTTTAACGTACAAACGAAATTTGGGATCGTAGAATTAAAGCTGAAACGAATTATAAATAAAATTAATTTTTGATCGATAGCGTGTGAACATACATCATTAAACTAATTTTTTAATTAGGGTGTATTCGGATGTTTAATAATCTCTTGTTTCGCTTTACTAACCGCTACGATAGTTTGGCAAGCGTTTTTTATAACGGTAGCAGAGCGTCACGGTTCGTAGCATAAATTTTTATCTACGTAATTAATTAAAGCAGATTTAAATCTGCACGATCGTCAATTATGTCATCGTGTCATTAAAGTTACCAGGGAAAACTACCCCTTGCTGTTTGCCAAGTAGCATAAAGTAATTTTCTCTGGAACTGGAAACTGAACGATATTTTTTGCAACACGATATGCAATGAATCCTCGTTCCGTTGAAGAGCACCGACTCACCGTACACTTACGCGAGCATGTAACATATCGTTTGCGGTTTTATAAATATCATCCACTTCACCGGGCTCTAGCAACGTCTCTCCTCGATATTACGTTACCGGCGAACATTTTGCACGTTACGATTTAATAAATTAGCTAAAAGAAACGCAAGGAAAGTTCACTGCCTCTGGTCGATATGCGTTCGACGCGCCACAAACGTAGTTTCATTGTAAAAAGAAAAGCAGTAAAACAGCTTGCTCGCGTACCAAGTGTCGCTCTATAACTCTACTTCGCACATAGATATTTTCATTTAGACGGTGCGGCGACCAATTTATAAGCAGAACGAAAATAAAATTGTCACTGTTCGGTCGGACTAACGTGACCAAATTTTCCAGCGTATTTTAGTTGGAATCGACGGTTACCGCACACTAGCGATCGGGACATACGTGCCGCACGTGCAGACGTACGTTATCGTTCGCGGTTCTAGAATCTGCTGCCATCGGTAATTTCGCTGAATAAATCGTCAGCCAACTGGCATATCGTTCAATATATACGAGCTGTTCAAGAAAGGAGATTTCATTTTTGGCGGCATCGTGCGAATGAACATTTTTACGATATTTAGGTTATATGAATTACAACGCACGACGTAACGTAGGTTAATATAAACAGATTATTTGCATGGCGCCCCGTCTAATTTCCATTCGAATAAACATTTTCGATCGGTGACTTTTAATTCACGAGTGTGCAACCTAGCAAATAAACGAGCAGTTTACCGTCCCTATATTTCCCGCATGTATTCGAAACGGTTTCGAAATCATACATTCCGCAACGCGATTTTCATAAATAGCCTTTTCGTTAATTACCAACTTCGATCTTTACACGAGCCTTTCTTTTCGTTCTATTTATCACTGTTGTAATTTCCTCTGTTTTAGCCGAGTAACGGTATAGCAATTTTGTTCTTGTTTGTATGTTCATCGTCATTCACGATAATCGTGAAAATTTATTAGGACGTCTTTCTAATTTAACTACACTTAACTGTTTGCTATTTTAGATTCAATTATTCTTCATTGTTCGGGCTCGCGCATCGGAAGTCGTGCAATCCGTGCACACAGATTTGCGTTCCTTTAGTCACCAGGGATTAAGGGCAAAGCAAATAGTTCCTGCAGTTCTGCCACGAACTAACGCGTCTCGGCAGATCATATTTGAGAAACGTGCTTCGAAATTGCATTCATTTTCAAAGATCCTCTATCGTTATTCATCTGGAAATTAACTCAACCAGGTTGGAAATTAAGTGGAAATTAATTCACGGATATCTATTTATAATGTATTTCTAATTAAAATATACCGCGACGAAGGAAAGGGTATAGTGAAACTTATGAAATAACAGCCAACTTGGTTAATCAATTATTCGTTGATCCTGTTAATTGGCACCCCGCATAGCCAGTGCTAGACGACTTTTGCTCTACTTTCATTCTGCCATCCAGTGCAAATCCAATGTTTGACGATGCTGTCTTTTGTGTTCAGAGAGCAGTGCGAGATTCATTAATTAGGCCACGGGCAACTTTGGTAAACACGAGCAGAGAAAGAGAAATTAATGAGTCACGGGATTTATTGACTTCAGGGGTTTCATTCCGTCGGATAATCTTCGCACAATGATAAATTTTCATTTGTACAAATCAGTAAAAGTTTCTTACTGTCTCCTGTCTTATCGAACATTGATTTTTCAACGTAATCGATGATTTTTATAACAGTGGAAGCCTACTATTTATCTAAGCTTAAAGCGTTAAACGTGGAGATAGAATCGTGATATAACATACGGTAAAATAGAAATAATAAAATAATAATAAATAATAAAATAATAAAATACGCTCAGCGAGAAGTTTCTTTTAATCTTCGGACGAGTGCATTGAAAACTTCAATTCGTCGAAGGAAATTAAAAACTTTGTGACTAGGTAATTATGAAGTTATCACAAGGGATGTAAGTTTAATTTGTTCCTTGCGTCCTTTAGAAAACAGTCGTACTATTCGTACATTGTAATAAATACTTTGAACGCTTATTGGCTTAGATGCAATTCAGGGCAAAGCTTTCGTAATAAATTTTCTTTATGTCCGAATTAATCGAGCCAGATTAATTCCACGTGGTCTTTTATTATCAGTTTTTTATACTCGAACTATTCGGGCCATCTTTGGAGCATAAAATATCGAAATTAAATAAATTTCTTAGCAAATTCAATGGCGTTGTGCGATGAAGTAGAATATAAAATTCCGTTGAGGATTATTCCGACGATATTCCTGTGATGCGTATGTAGAGTACATAGGGTGCAAAAACGCAATCACAAGCATTTTCCGGATGAGAATGTTCTCTGATGAGACTATTACCGGTCGTTTTCCGGTCGGAACAAATGATCCTAAACACATTAAACCTGTTTCAACTGTTCCGGTAGGACAATTCAATCGCTGTTAATCGAATTTTTGCACAACCTCTATAATCGTTATTCCGCACTCAGCAATCCATTAACCAATTATAAATCAAATTCTATTCGATAAAAAAAAAAGTTATCTGTAGATGAACTATCGATTTGTATTCGTTGTAGATTTAGTCTTTAAATGCAAATGTTCTCAGAGTGTTACGATTAAAAAATGATTTTACGACGTATTTTGGTTAAAAGAATAGTATTTTTTTCAAACGTGGTATACCTCTTGATTCGCTATTAGTGTAGGATGTTAGGCGTCGAAGAGAGTTCGCTGTTTTTAGTCCTATATATGTAAAAACCACAGTCTTATCCTAAAGTTTTCCAAAAGTCACGAGATATAAGACAAAACCGAGAGCGCAAAATATTTGTCCAAAGCTAATATATTAGGTTGTCCCGAAAGTTTCTTTTCTTTTGCAAGGAAATAATAGATGCACAATCTCTTTTCGTTGTATTTATTTATTTTATTATTTATTTGTACTTGGTCCTTGCCTTTCGGCTTTGGACCGACTTCTGGCTTTACATTCTATCGCGTTTACCGTACATTATCAATCTTATTCTTCTATAATTATTCTATACTTATTCTATTGTCTTAATCTTCTTTCTTTTCGTTGTATATTATTCTATCGAATCACGTACGATCCATTTTGTCCTACTTCTATTATTACGATCGTACACGACTCGACAAAAATAATATAAAACAGAGAACGTGGTGCATCCATTATTTCCTTACGAAACGAAAGAAACTTTTTCGGACAGCCTAATACATCCATCGAACTAGTTGTCGCTATGCAATAACCGCATCCTCTCGCAAGTCGAACCCGATAGATCGAACACGATCTATATTAGGTCTAAAACTGATGCGAACTTTGCGATCTACGGAGTAACCGTGAACAAGCGAACATCTATAGGTTGAATTTCATTTCGGACGAGCAACTTCCGAGATCGGTCGGACCGGTGTCACCGACTGCATATTAGGCCACCGTCACAAACAGTGTTCGGTCGAGGATGACACTCGTGTGCAGGCGCATATAAAGGAGATATCCGATTAATATGGCATAAATATCGTTTGAAGGGACGTGGAGACGATGTCGCGATGGTACGAAAAGGTCGAGAGTTAGCAGCATACGCCGCTTAATGTATGACAAAATGAGTTTACATTCGCGACGAGGATAGAGACCGTGGGGTTGAATCGTTTGGTGGTATAGGAAGACAGAGCGAGAGATCAGACGGGAAACGAGAAGAGGAAGGAAAGTACTACTGCTGGGGGTTCGACTGCATAGGAAACTTGGAACGAAGCCAAAGGCAATATGCATTAGCCATCGCGTATTTTGAAATTCAAGCCAAAGCAGATTAAATCCTACCCCTGGACTCCTCTTCGGCCCATGTTGGGCCTCGTCTCCCCGATTTTTCCTTTAACCGTACTGTCCTACTGTCCTGTTTGCGGATACATAATGAACATCAACCCTCTGGTACCTCGATGTCTGAACTTTTATAGCGTTTCGATTGCCGCGCTAATCGATATGCGGTCACCCAAATTTCTGCCGGAGATGGCCCGAAATTTCGTTCCGCTTTGCCAACTACCGTCAACTGCCACGGTGTTTTCTCGTGTCCTGCGGTAAACCAAAACTTTCATCTTCCTATCTGAAGTTCCAATCCTTTATTTACTCTATACTTACTATGTTGTTTGCTACACGCGCCTTTACCGTCGCTTGTATCTTTCTCGTTCCTTTCCTTCTTATCTTTCCTGCAGCGGATCGATTCTTCACAATGCAAGATTACGTGTCCGTCAACAGAATATACAGATCTTTATAAATGGAAGATTCCTTCATTGAAAATTACATTGCAGACCACGTAATTGCATTGCATGCAAATATTATATGTATATGCACGCAGATATTACGCATACACATGCAGATATTATATTGCACGCGTCAAAGTATATGATCAGTATGACCGGTAGTTCGCCACAACTATGCAACGTCTTGCGCGAGAACCTTAGACTTGTCATAAATTCCTCTGCCTGTTCCATTGGGTATCCCCGAAACTAGAGATTCCCTCAGGCTCCCATAAATTTCCTGTCATCAAACGTCTGACAAGGCGTGCCGAACTGTAAATAGCGCTTAGCCACACGGGGTTACGGCAATGTCTAGGAGCACTTCAATTACCGTTTTCAGTGGAATGCGGCCAACCAGATCCAAAGGAAAGAGGCCAGGTTTCGACCGCAGCGGGCACGGCTTATTGAGGCCTAAATCAGTTTGGCTAGGCATGGCCGCATGACTTTCCAGTAATTAGGTATTGAGAGATCGTTTCCAGGACGTTGGACAATATATCGGTAGTTGGTGGCGGAAAGTGCGATTCGTCAGCGTATAATTCCAAATGCTAGCAACCTTTGTCCATCGGTTTGCCACCCTCGTCCCTTTCCATTCGACCAAGATTAAGTTGTTTTCAAGCCGCCGAGCGTGAACAGTGTCGGAGATATCGCGGATACAATCGAGCAGGTGGAATTCATTCCGCGCATTGTGAATGTGATATACATTATATATATTGTTGATATTGCTGTATATTGTTGTATATTGCTCATAAATTATCGTATACAGCTTGTGGTGACAACTGAAGCACCGCTGCCACATCCTGGTTCCTTTAGGCGTCACTGTTAGGTTCATTTGCTCGAAACGTCGTGTATTTAATCAAAGCGATACCCACGATTCCCTCGATACACTTTCACAGTGACAGGCTCTTCGTTCAAGAAGTCGTTCGTATGTGTACAACAGTTAGTTATAGTTTTCCACCGGTCTTCTGCTTCCTTGGAAAATCGTCGTTTCGAACTCTAACGTTTCGTGTAAAACAGACGATCGATCTATCTGCTTAAATTGGATAATCCATCCGTCGAGCTGCATAGTATTTGCTTCGAATGAACGTGAACGCTTAATCGATCCGCACCCCTCTTTAATTTATGCATTCACGATTGCGTCCAAATTGCTTTCGGATTACACGTATCCGTAAGTCTGAAAACTTTCGATAGCATTTAAAGCTGTGTTTAGAGAGAAGTCTAAAATAAAAGAGAGTCGCGTTCGTTTACTTAAGTGTTCGATATGACAAGGCCGATCGAAGTCTCGACCTGGTCTGCACCTCTTGGCGATTTCTCGGCGACTGGCTAAAACCAACCGATCATCGACGGTTCGATGTCGAAGAATGTTTAGATTATCGACGCTCGGACCGCGGCAAACACCGATGCCTGACACGGGTCCTCGAGAGAGATTTCCGCGTCTGATTGCCTACGCGATATTAGCTGGGAGTATTTAAACAAATATTGGAAACGTATTGTTTTTAACAGTTGGACAGTAGTCGTTGACAGATAGGTCGGAAAACGTGGTCGACAATGATCACTTTTGAAATTCAACGATGCGCAGTATTTCGCTACAAAAGCCGTACACGAGCAAGTGACGATGTACGTAGCAAATATTTTAGATTGCCATCGAATTTGGTATTTTGGTACCTCGTACGTCGAACGAATCTCAAGAATATCGGTTTCGAAAGGTCGTGCTCGCTTTATCGTCAACTATCAGCTTTCATGATAACACATCCGCTCTAAGCTCCACTCTTTTCAGCTTATTTTAGCCGAGGAAGTTGCAACAGCTTGTTCATGAACTTCGTACCCTTCAAACTGTGATACATCTCTTTTGGAACGATTCTCGGATCTGGTAACTCGTGTAAGTGCAACGAAACACGCTGTAAATTTGTCGAGACGACTTTTATCTCGTACTTTTAGTCTGTTCGAGATGAAGCTGTTCGCGAACGACACAAATCTATCACGTTAGCGATAGAAAAGCAAACATCGACGGGATTCTCGTAATGAAACATCAGGAAAATCGAAAGGCTTTCATCAGCGAAGGACGTAGCAGGTAGAAACACGAGAGAAAAGTAGTTTGGCTAAAGGTACAAAGTGATCTTTCACCTCGTACGATGGGAAAATCTCGACTGATACGGCGGATCCGAGAACATTTTCGAGAATTATCTGGTAGTAGTGGCTTTGCCAAATGTCGTGCAATAATGGAGTTATATCTGCAGATTCAGTTGCACCAGAGAATTTCAGATCGACAATGGTATCTTGGACCAAACAGCTATTTAATTCACGGTGATGTTCTACAACGGCGAGGATCTTTGGGAGAAATGGGAAATCCGGCGTAACGATTTTTAAACCTCGCAAATATTCCACCGTTTCGAAACTCGGTCGACCGTTTAACGCATTGCATTTGACATTCTGTTTCTCAAACATGCCTTTGAGGAATTTTTCGCTTTAGCACGTGACAAAGGATTCTTGTTTTTTATATCGTTCGTTTTCTACGTTTTATTAGAATCGTTTACATGTCTGCTTGTATCCCGATCGAATTTCGAAAAATATATTTTCTGATCCCTAAAAACGTCGAAAACGATGCTCCGTTAAAATTTGCAAGAAGAACTCGAAATTCCAACTTTTTCCCTCTCTTCGCTTTATCTAGCTACCGTGTTTGCGACTCTTATCTTATGTGTTATCGATTTCCATTGAGACAACGTAGCAATTTAAAAAATCCGCTTTCTGAATTACCTCGCCAGCGCACTTATTCATCGCACGATATCGTTTTAACTGGTATTTAATTCGTGGAAAGGAGCACAAGCGGCCCTGTTTCATCCTTATTTTGTACGAGAGAAGTTCATTCACACAAAACGAACGAAACGAAATGCGATTCACTGGTGGGTTCCGCGTAACTGCACTCGTTTCCACTTAATCTTGTTCCGTTTACGAGCACAGCTGTCTTTTTTGGCGATCGCAAAACTCGCGGATAATGCCGCGACACAAAGAACCCAATTGCAACTCCCCGTCCAGCGTTGGCTCTTTTTCTATCCGTACCTATAGCCCGGACCACGATCTCTCTTGCCTTTCGATTTTCCAGCTTCCTGTGTGTACCACGAATACACGAGACCGTTCGAGCGCCGTCGGAAAGGGTTTGAAGGCCAATGAACCGAAACTATTTACCTGGTCGGACTTGGCTTCTACAAATACAGACGGTCCTGCGATGCAGCCGTACATTCTGCGTGTATATGCATCGAACGATAGCTGTCGATCGTCGAAACGATGCTGGCACGAACAGTCGCGACGAACTTTATGAAATGAATCTTCTCCTCCCTTTTTTCCCCCTCTGGCTTTTCTTTCAAGAGCCAGAGCACCGGAATGTATCGAGTCGAACTTTATCGGAGCGTAGTCGCGGTTGCATGAAATCGCGGTAAATTGTTAATGTTCTCTAATGTATGCCAATATCATTTGCGGCATTTTATCGAGGACGTTCGGTTAAAAATGAAAACGAAGACGAAGGTTCTATCGATCGACGCCACTGACCTAATAATCGAAACATTAACTATCGGAAGAGTACGGTTTCTGCCATTCCTTGCGCCGTGCCTTTAATCGGGCCATACAGAGAGCAATCGCGATTCTTTCGAGCCAACTGCCCGGAAAATCGACCGATTGAATAACTGAAAAATTAATACAAAGCGTGCCATCCGTGCTACGTTGTTCGCTTCTTACCGACTGACCCTGTCCCTACGGATTCCAACAATTTTCTTCATTTTTCTTTCCTTTCACCCTCGTTTCTCTGTCCGTCTAATGGACTCTGCCTAACGTATATAGACACTGACAGGATCAAAAGGATTAACAGTTAGCCGTGTCTAATGTTACATCGAACGCGTCCTGTCCTAAATAAATACGAATTGATCCCGGAAGCTGATCCATCCCGCGCTAGCGAACTCATCGCTCGACCAGGCTGCCAGTTCCAGGGGTCGAGCTATTAAAATTCAAAATCGCCCCTATCGAGCGGATTGGCACTTACGGCTGGTTTCAACCGTTCTGCTCACAGGAACGAATGTTACATCTGACAGGCGCTAGGTTTAAACGCAAATCGATACTAATTCATCGCGCCAGGCCGCATACACATTATCATGCTCAGTGTGGGGCCCAAAGGGCTCGCGATGGGAATTTAATTTTCGTCGTCAAAGGGGACGGTCGCTTATGCGAATTTAGCATGCGGCGGAAAGAAACGTGCAAGCACACAGGCAGTGCACTGTGGTGTGAAACGGCAGAATGATGGGGATTGAGAGGATGGTAGTCGTGTTAGTGGGTGTGGCAAGGCAGGAGGGTGAGTACGAGGTGGTACAGAGGGTGGATTCAAAAAGAATGAAATAACGGATTGGGTTGCGGCCAACTGGCCGGCTTCCAACCAATCCTTAGTCGCCTGGATGCGGGAGTATATTATGTATACCGTTCAGCCGCCTTATATCCGTGCCCCGTGGAATCGTCCCGATGCATCCCATTCAAAATCATATTTCCCTGTTTGCTGCGCGTCCTTAGACACAGGGTTTCGAGTCGAGTACAGAAACAATAATTGAGAACGAACGGTTCACCGCGTTGCTTCTTCAGCGAAGAGTTTGCCGATGTTCATTAACGATACTCGAACGACTCTCGCAGGGTCATTCGATGCGGAGGCGCGAATTTTCCGTGCGAATTCCTCGCAATTACGAGGGCAAACAGTGGCGGAGATGCTGGCGTATTTTTCTTTTTTCGGGGGGGGGGGGGCGTTACGTGACTGTTGAGGAACTCTCCCTTTTCGGAATCACGGGAGAACGGGTTAAGCGATGAGAACGGGGCGATTAAGTTTAGAACTGTTATTTATCGACGGAGTTTCAACGAAGGAGTTTACTGTCGCGTGAAGAATGAAAAATCCTGGCGAACTTGGCTGTGTGCACGACTTCAGTATTAGGTAGTCCAAGTCCGTTCGTTTAAACAGATGCCTTCTATTCGCGATGGATCTCCTCGATGCCAACTACAACGGACATCGGTGAAGTAAAAGAAGCAAAAATAGGTGCAACAGTGGCGGAGTAACTGCGTTAAAAATAATAATTTACGAGAAGCATCTTTACTTACTAAAGATTGCAATTCCTTTCACTCTATGGATCTGATCTCGTTTAAGCGCAAACACGTCTTCAGAAATATTTCAATCACCTTTATGGACGTTTCGATCAATCAAACGTCGATGTAATTTCGGCATTGTGGATACAACTATGTTGAAAACCATTCGAAGGAAATGCGAGGTCTGGGCGTAAAATGCAGAAAGATAGCGAATGAGCAATCTATCTTTTCTCTGACTTTCCAATAATTCCCGATCTGTTGCCATTGTGGTTAAATGAAGCAAGTTGGGGAAGCGAAGGAGATCAAACCTACGAGTTAGATGATTCTCAGTTCAATGCTTACCGTTCTCCCTAATCGTTGCTTTGGTTTGAAGTTTTAAAGAGAATTTGCCAAAATTCGACTCGTACGATACCCTGACGAGAACTTCAGTTGCATCTACGTGCTATGTACGCCGACTGTACGAACTTGTTTTCTTTCGAAAACGCTTGAATAAGAAGTAGTATTTCTATTTCTCTCCCTCTATCTGATAAATCGCAGCTTCTAATAATTTCTCCGATAATAATTACAACAGGGTATTTATTATTATTTTTCTTTTTCTTTAAGTTAGTTTTCCAGCAAACATGGATGTTATTATAAGTATTTTAAACGATACGAGCGAGGAAATAGAAAGAATCGTGGAGATTAAGATAAGAAAAAGCTTTAGTGGAAGCTTCAAAAAGTCGTTTGTCGATAGATCAACGTCATAGCTCGCTTCATGGTCCTATCTATCCGGCGTGTCGCTTGAAGCTGAAACATCGAGCACGAATGTAACCGTGTCCAGAAAATTGCAGAATATCGATTTAAAACAGTAACGAATTCATATGGAATTTTGCACGAGATTGGCACAATATTACTGCAATTGGGATACAACGGAACACAGAGAATCTTCTGTAATTAACTTATTCCGTAGTGACTGCGAATCTAACGATAATATTTACTGCTTGACAACTCGACACCGTGTCAAGATACCTAGGACAAAGAAAGTTAAAAATAGTTTATAACATAGGTAATCTATTGGAATTTATTGCGTGCAGAAATTTGAAATTTCACCTTATTCGTCCAAGTTTGAAGTATCATTTTTGCTCGCAAAGTACGACGATAATATATTTCTCCGTGACTCTTTATGATTTCAACATTATTATTTATACGCGAATTCTTTCGTATTCGAGCATCCAAGATTAATTAATTTAATTGACGAATAACATTTTTCCGATACGACGCGACGTCCCATCTTTACAAAGTTTTTAATTGCATGCAACATCCCGTACTTTTTTCCCAGGAAAGGGTATCGGTCTGCACTCGATGACCGTGCTTTCGGTGTGTTTTTAAATGGCTAATAAATTTATTGCGTTCAATAACTACGCGCAGAAACGACGAATAAATCACGCGTCTGTCTGCTAATTAGAATGTATGTACACGGTTCCAAGGCAGACGTTCTCGTACCGTTAAACTTTTGACCGTAGATAGAAGAACAAGTAGGCTGGACGATTTATTCATTTATAATACGCGATGGGCAACGATCGAGTAACTCAATTCGCTTGAAATATTTCAACGCGCAACCCGTTTCATTAAGATTCTTCAGATACGTCACTATTCTGTTAATTAAATTATTCTCGATTTTTGTTCGATAATGAAATACACGCGCAATAAAAGTTCAGTAGTAATGTATGAAAATAACTTTTGACAAATAGAATTGCGCGATGGACACTGAAATTATTATTTGCTCCATTTGCCTGCATTTTATAAAAATCACATTTGACTTGGCGCGAACAATACTCGTTAAATACAAGAGATCTTAAATTAAATTTATTATTTCGATTTTATTAAAATTTTGACGTTCGATTTTATGCAAGTGGTCGGAGAAATGCTTGCTCCTCGAATGTCGTAATTAAATATCGTTTTTAAGCATCGTAACAAGCATTAGTCGTTACAATTACTAACGCCATTAAAAAATTAACCAATTCGGAGCTCTTTAGCTCGCAACGAATAGAATGACTCGATCGAAATTCGTAACTAGATTTGGCGTAATTCAATTCTTAATTTTAGGAAACATCTGTCCTGGCAGCGAAGGATCGTCAGAGACAAAAGAGTGAAAACAGCCCTTCCTCCTGTGTTTTGCATTCCGCTAGTGAAAACATGTTGGAGGATATACACCGCTGCCTACGAATCTACGTGGAAATTTTAATATCGTGCGAATCATTAATCGCGACTTTTGCTCCATATCCGCCGTAATTTCGATCGCAATTAACACACGGGTCTTTCAACTGCGATAAATTCAACAGAATACCACGCCGAGTCGAAACTTTGCTCGTTCCCGTATAAAAACGTTAAAATCCATAACTTTCTTTATTCGTGTACAAAATATTCATCTTTTGCTTCTCACCCTGATCCCTTTGTGCGATTTGATTAATATTATTAGCAAAATCTACATGTTACGGATTTTAAGTAATCAGCGCCCACCAATTCTTTTGCATAACGCTTTTCCGCTTCAAGACCTTGATGGCAGGTCTAAACGGTGTTTGAAACTTTAATCGGAACCCGTTTAACGATAACGATTGTTGGTTACAGCGCGGACGAAGGCTTCGACGGCACTTACCCGACGAACGTCGTCGTGAAGAACAATGGGACCTGCTTATACGTACCGCCCGGCATATTCAAAAGCACTTGCAAGATAGACATCACCTGGTTCCCCTTTGATGATCAGCGCTGCGAGATGAAATTCGGCTCCTGGACGTACGACGGTTTTCAGGTAGGGGGTTCCGTACCATGGTAGACGGTTCAGCACGTATCCGTTTCTTTGAAATTTTCCGTTTGCGTTTTTATGGTCGACATACTTAGCTCGGACACGCTAGAGGGAAAAGAAATTTCTCCAAGTACAGAACGATATTTTACGATTCGGCGCGGCACGTAGTATATAAAACGTTGGGAAATTATCTTTTCTTTTTGTTTTTTGTTTTTCTTTTTTCCGTTATTGTCTAGTGTTTTCTACGCATGTTAACGAAAAATATCAGGGGGTATTATTATTACTTTAGGAGAAGGTGATATCGGAGAAGGTAGTTGAAACCGAATATTGCCTCGTTACTTGAAAACATTGGAAAATAATAGCTTGGAAATATATAACAGGTTCTGTTGCCATAACGAGGATCAAAAAATAAGAAAGATAAGAAAAATGGAGAAAATGAAATTTCGAAGAAGGTAATTAAATTTCTCAGCTATGTATACTTTTGCTGGCAAATATTGAACGTTCTAGTAAGATTTTGCATCCGTCGACTAGGTTCAATTGTTGATCGGAAACGAATTTACGTAGCTAAATTTATCGCTTCGGAAGTCTGACGACCAGAACGTCCCAATTTCAGATATCCTCGGTTATTATTTCTAGAATACTTTAGAGCAAAAAGCTTACCGTCGAAACTTGTCCGTAATATCGTTTTCGTTTCAATTTACTCGTCCTGTAAAGTTATTCTTATTGCAAACAGAATTTGTGACAGGACTATGTACAATACGAAATGAATAGGGTTTAAAGAATCGAAATGTACTTTTTGGACAAGACTGCTCCATTTAATCCTATAAACCGTTAATGTCGTTAAAGTGTCCGCGCAGTGTCGTCTTTTTAGCACAATCTGATGTAAATGCAGCGATGCTTCCGGAAAACATTATTTCAAGGGAACTGCTGAAAATTCGTGAATTGTGAAAGGTGCATTTCGGGTAACAATAAATGCGACAGCGTAGCGTGCGGAGAATTCTCGGTAATGCAGTTTCTCGCTAGCTGTTTCAATCGGTTAATACAATGCCTGGATAGACTGCGTTAAAATTTCTTCAACGTGGTGCTTTTGTTTAAATCGCTTGGAAAAGTGAAACGTAAAATTGCGCGACAAAATGAACACTTTCGGCGTGTTTCTTAAAATACGTCACTGCGTATCTCGAAATATGAATATAATATACAAATGTTCGTCTTTCCACGGCTTTTGTCTAACTATGACAATTCTCCAAACATCTAGCCAATACTTCGTATAAAGTAAACACAGTGTCTTTGAGTTTATACATTATGAAAATATGGATTATGAAAACGCGGAACAGTAATTTTTTTTCTAAAATCAGTGGGGTATATAGAAGTTTGTAAATTTGTTCGAATCTCGCCAATTGTCGGAATACTTGTAGTTGTGCAATACGTTGAAAACGACTGGACATATCGTTATTTGTCGTCTGTAGTCATTCTAAATAATTAAAACCGAGGCTGTGAATTACACGGTACGATGGAATTCGAGAATGCTTGAAGGTTCATTAAGGAGGACAATAAGCAGAACGAAGTAGCAAAGGTAGGTGGAGTGGAAAGGAAAGCGAAATATATGTATAATAACGCTTTCCTAGATTACATTCGATTTCATCGATCTCGTTTCGTGCAACTTTCCCTTTTCCTATACTAGACATCGAATATACAAGTAAGAACGAAATTACCTCCGAACATAAAAGATAAGTTGCAGATTGCACGACGTTATAAAGGTCTCTGATCGGACGAAAAATTTTGCGAGATTATCAAATATCGAAGATCATTGATAATTAATGCGAGTTAACAGAGCGGAAAATCGAGGTTCATTTTGTTTTCATCGTATCCTCTTAAATTGTATTTCGCACGATGAAAACTGTTGCGCACTGCAGTCATAATAACTTTTCTCTGATCGATGGTAATAAATTTTCAACAGTTGGACCTGCAACTGCAAGACGAGAGCGGAGGTGACATCAGCAGTTTCATCACTAACGGCGAGTGGGATCTGTTAGGTGAGTTTTTACAACCCTTATCGGGGTTCGTTTCCTCGCACGGGCGAGCAGTTTGCACACCGTGAAAGCAGTTCTTGGACGATTAGCAATTCTAAAATCCCCGGCAAGTTCTAGGACACAAAGGAGCCTGTGATCAATCGTTTTCATAGGTCTAGAACAGCTGCATCTTACTACCGGCGAGCTTTATCTAATCCAGATTTTCATCACGGTTACACGTGGATGTAACGTTTTCGAGAGTCGCAGGATGAAAATTAATTCCAAAGTCCGTGTTCCCGCTGAAATCTAATTATTTCAATCGTAACTAACGCGAATGAACGAATCTCGTGCAAAGATGGTGCACACCACCTCGAAGTTGTTCTTAAAATAATTCTCGGATTCGTTCTAAAATGTCCGATACATTTAACGCATTGATAATCGCGTTTGATGGTCAGCTATTCTTTTACGGTATTGTTGCTTTATTTATAATATTTATTTCTTCGCGTGATAAACTCTTTGATGGTAAACAGGTTAACACAAGGGATAGAGAAATAAAGAATAAAGGAAAGAAATTAAAAGGAACGGAAGATGCATACGTACAAAGAAAGAAGAAGGAACAGAATGAGAATAAACACGTAAGATGCAACGAGACAGAGGCAGAGTATAAAGGTACAAAGAAAAGTTGCAGCGCACAACATTGTCATGGAAAACGCCCAACTATCAAAATTAAAAGAAATGCGTGTTTCATATCGATAGAAATGTAAAAGATAGAATGTAAGATATTCGTGATTCTCCTAACAATTTCAATATCGCGTGTATCTGGAGAGAAGGCACGTGTTTATAAGATGCAAATTATAAAATAAAAGTATCACGTTTTGCGGGCACGTAGGTTTTATTTCCGGGACGTATACGCGCAAAGTGTCGGTACATACGCGACATGCATAGAGAGCTTATGAAGCGAGCAGAAATGTATCTTAAGAGACTTCAGCCGGTGCAAAATGTGGCTATAACAGAAGACACACTTGAAAATGAAGTCGCGGTCTCTCTTCCGCTATGTTGCTCGAGATAATTCAAGTGCATAGTGTACGTCGCGTAAAATAGTTGAGTCATCGCTATCGAGCCTAGTAGCCTTTTATTTCCACGAGCTTTTTCCTTCCTTGGTGAATCCGTCGTCTTTGAACGCTTGCCACTTTTACGCTCGTTGCGCTGTCATCGTTGCATCGCCCTGGTTGTACAGTTCTGACGAGTTGTACAGTTCCTAGAAAATTACAACTTCGGCGAGAATTGAAGAAACTTTAATATCTTTAAAGTTACGTTCTTTCCTTTTTTTTTTTTTTGTAAACGAGTAATACAGAATCTTACGATCGAAGAATATTTTGTACGTTCTACAAAACACCCATTCACAGAATAGTTATTGAATGGATTCGAAAGTGAGAGTTATATCGCGTTGAACATCCAGTTGTATCGTTGTACTCAATACTCTACGACCACAGATTATTTTTCTATTTTTCTATTTATTTATAAGCGTAAATCTGTTTCGATCGCGTCAGAGATAATCTACTATCGTATCGTCTGTTTTCTTGTTACAGGGGTACCTGGTAAAAGGAACGAAATTTATTACAATTGCTGCCCAGAACCGTATATAGATATAACGTTCGTGGTTATCATCAGAAGGCGGACTCTTTACTATTTCTTCAACCTCATCGTGCCGTGCGTCCTGATTGCCAGCATGGCCGTTCTGGGATTCACCTTGCCACCCGATTCCGGCGAGAAACTTTCTCTAGGCAAGTTAGATGACCGATTCTGCATGCCAGAAGATTAAACGGTATCTATCGTTGTCTGTGCTATCGTTAAGATCATAGCAGGAAGCTGGCGAATGGTTCAGGAACTTTTATTCGTTTTCTGATCATTGTACGTCGAACGTGGATTGGCGTGGCCCGACGTTAAAGCGTTATAATCATATCGCCAAACATGATTAGTAAAACTCTGACCAGTTATTCAGCATTGGTATGCGATCACGCCAACGCGCTCACGAAATCATTGCATTATTTCGTTACAAGTTCTACTCGAGATTCCGGTGATTACTCTCTCTCGGCAAGTTCAAATCGCTAGCTAGCATAATTGCAATTCCTTGCAGGCTTCGAAGCACACTATAACAGCTCACGTGATTAGATTCAGTCGAGTTCTCGTAACGCATTGAATTGTATAGGGGAAATTACCGTCGTGTCGATGTCGATCGCAGACATTCATACGCCGGTGAAATATTGGAATTTATTGATCACCTTCTGCAGTTTCGCGTTTCGTATACGCTCAACGATCCTTTTAAAAACGGCAAACATATCCGCGTGTCAACGTTTCAACGTGAAAGTGACTAACGTCTTAGAAAGTTGAAAATTCAGTTTGTAGATACTAATTAACAAGGAAAATTGTAGTTTCGGGTTACTTGACCCTTACGTAAATTAGTTATACGATAGGTATTGTACATAGTTAAAACATTACGCTCGCTCCTTAACTTCGTACTCTAATTGGTAAAGTTTAAAATAAAATTCGTCTTGAGCATACTATATCGCTCAGGAGCGGCAAATCGATTCAGCCTTTCGTCTTTTTACTATCTATCTGCGGAAATTAAAATATTTATCCAAGAAGTTAAAGACTTAAGAGATGGATACGACGAAAGGAGCCAAACAAATTCATTGGTCAATTTATCAAGCGTCCAATACTCGGACGATGATAGAATGCAACAAACAACAACCGTCCAAGCCGCAGGAATCGCGTGTAATTTAAAATAGGAAAGATCAGGATTATTACCTGCTTCGTAATACTTTTGAGTCCCCGAGCAGCAACAGCTGCCAATCTTTCAGCCTGTTGTGGATTAATCTGGTTTGGTTATCGAGTTGCTTCACAGTGATAATTAATTGCTCGAACGAACCTCTTTTACAGGGGTAACCATTCTCTTGTCCCTCACTGTGTTCTTGAATATGGTGGCCGAGACAATGCCAGCGACTTCGGACGCCGTGCCTCTGCTGGGTAAGTCCGTCAATTTCCGACTCCTCTTTTTATTACTCCGCTTTTATCGGTCCCTTCAAAATCGTTCCCGTGGTCGAGATAATATCAGGCTTTTTCTTCTTTTTTCTTTTCCTTTTTTTTTTTTTTTTTTTTTTTTTTTTTTTTTTTTTTTTTTTTTTTTTTTTTTTTTTTTTTTTTTTTTTTTTTTTTTTTTTTTTTTGAACGATTCGTCCAGGGGGCATGGAGCGTTTCATAGATATAAAGACACGAGTTGGCTGATCTTTTATTTATAATTCACCCAAGACTTCAGGTATTGGAACGTGCCTAGAACGAGACGAATAACGTTTCTAAAAACACAATCCGGAAGATTCTATGGCACCTATGGTGTTTTTGGAGATGATCCAGGAAATTTTATCACTGTTTAACCGTGTTCACGTACACGTTCCGCGTATTGAAAGATGGATTAGCGCATATTCGGTTTCGTAGTTTCATTGGAAATTTGGGTCGAAGCCCACGGTGGAATTATAGAATACAACGAAATCTCGATTATCCCTCCGTTCTTTTGTTCGTTATCCGAACGCTCGATCATCCAAACATCTTATTGTTCGGAAAACGTATTTTCTCTCACACAGTATCGTATTCTTCTTTATCGCTAAATAATTTATAGCGCAGCGTCGATAGCCGAGCGTGTTTCAATGGATCGGATCATCGCGCGATAAATGTGTGAAATTCTATTTAAGTTTAAACTAAAAAGTTTCCAAGAATGAGGGATCAGACGTTTTTATAAATGGGCGTAAATATACTTAACATGGATCTGATCGAATAATTTTACTGCTAGAAAATCTATTTATACTCTTAAATATAATATTTAAATGCGAGATACAAAAGCTCGATAGAATATAGGGACGTAACAGGTATATTTTGATAATAAAATCAAAATTTATCGAAAGCGTATTTTACAATGATGCGCAGGAAGCATTTTCCCATATTTCATCTTCGTTTGCAGTTTCATATCTTCACTCGGAAAAAATCCAATATCGTCATCGGCAAAAAGCGAATCGTATTTTCTGTCGAGATATATTCTTATGACGTGCTGCAAAACGCAGAGAACATTCTATAGTATTGTGTAAATCTGTTCGCATAAGATCCATCGTACTCGAGGTTTGTACAAAGATCTTGGATCGTGTTGCACATACATCCGATCAGTGTCTATATCGTAATACGAGCGAGGTTTGTTGCACAGTCCTTTATCCTCGACCGACGATTCTCTATTGCAGTCAGAATTATTCTACTGACAGTGGTAGTATCTTGACAGTAGTAACAGATCGTACAGGTCAGACGCGGAGCTGAGACAACAAACGTCCATTGACACATTGATAAGGTGTACGGCTAGGGATAGTCGAAGGGAGGATTTTGAAATTGTGGTTGACATTTCGACGAAGACTAATGGAATTACGATTAATTCACAATTTCGATATGTTGTTTATAATGACGTGCGGTTTCCGAGTTGGTCGGTAGAACGATCGGTTTTAATTCGACAGTTTGTCACGTTGGTTATACTTTCTTGAAATTTTTCATATTTTCACAGGAACATACTTCAACTGTATTATGTTTATGGTGGCCAGCAGCGTAGTCAGCACCATTCTTATTTTAAATTATCATCACCGGAATTCTGACACTCACGAAATGTCTGAATGGGTAAGCAAATCTTTCGTCAGATTAATTAGAGTTATAAATAAACTCTTATTCAGCTTTTGAAAATTATAACATCATATAGAGAAACTCAAGCGTTGTTGTGTATCTGCAAAGAGTATATACTTCTGTTCTCATCGCGTATGTGACACCAATTAACCCGAGCTCGTGTGCTTCCAAATACGCTCTGGGTCTACTTTAGTTATTAACTGGATTTACTCTTTCGAGTAACGCCAAGTTGCCATCTTACACGAGTTTTATTGTCTATTATATCCTGCGGGTTATAAGAATCGCGTAAACGGCATTTTCCATTAACTTGTTAATTCGTTAAATAATATTTCACGTGTCAAAGCGAATACCTAATTTTAAAGTTGAAACAATCTCAAAGTTTAAAATTTCGATAAAAGTCGTCAGAGTACGCAAAAATAATAACCAATTATTTCGTATTCTGTATTTCGTCGCTCATAATTTTATCGTTGTATTATTTATATTTCAAATTTTCAGGTGAAAGTGGTATTCCTTTATTGGCTGCCTTGTATACTTCGTATGTCACGACCTAGTGATAAAGAAGAGAGGGAGGCACAAAAGTCCCAGAAGCCGTCTCCAGTCACCGGTAATTTAGTGACACGAAAAAGCATCGACACAAGTACTGACAACATTTACTATTATCTATATAAATGTTTTTCCGTGTCGTATAAACACCGATCTCGATCACACACTGCTAAATTGTGCACAAAGCACTTCGAAGCATACCCGACTTACTTTACGTTATGTATATAACCATACTCGAAGATATACAAGTACTATTAAGAGAGTAAAACGTTGCCAGAATCCATTTCTTCTTTCTTTTACATTCTTTTCTCTCCTTTAGTAGCTATGTTGTACACGTACTACTATGTTGCTACTTTTTCTAGAGTAGTTCTAAGTCGCTTCTTTGATTTTCTGTTCTTATAGAATCGAAGGAATTCTCAGAGACGACTTAATAGTTATTCCTCTTCAAAGATCGATTCCCAACGATGTACATACGCTATATTATTGCCTTTTCAAGTGTTTCCTTGCTAAATTATTTATTCGTTTCTCGTGTACCTAAGAAATCAAAGGGATTCTCAGACTTTATTTAAAATGAAATAGTATCTATCGATCAACTCTCGTCTCCCCTTTGTATCCCATCCCCATTTTGTATCTCATTACGGACCGAGTACGATAAAAACTCTAATCAGCTATTGCTTTCACTTACTATGACTATTTCTCCAAAAAAAAAAAAAACAGGTGCTGGCAAGAGTCACGGTGACCTGGAGCTTCGTCAGAGGAGCAGCAAATCCCTCCTAGCGAATGTCCTGGATCTCGAGGACAACGCTCTGGCGTCCCATAATAATCTCCTGAATAACGTGTACAGTACCCCTGGCCCTCACCATCACACGATGGGCCATGGGCACAGTCACATTCACACGACGCCCCATCATCATCATAGCCACGCTGCAACGCCGCATCATCAACACTCGACGCCACTGGCACACTCCTCTTATCCGGGGGCGATTCAGATTGGTCACACGCCGCATCATCATCCACATCCGCCAGATACGCCAGGTCCCCAGGTCGAAACAATACTTCAAAACGCGTGTTTTTGTGCCCGAAACGAGCTCATTATGATCCTCAAAGAAATTAAGGTACGTCTTGTCGCGAAGTCGCCGCTGTGAGTCAACGGAAACAGTTTCGATCATTCGTATTTTCTCACGTTGAGTTACTTTAACCGTACGCTTTTCTTTGAAAGAATACCGAATCTATTTTTTTCCATGTATATTTCGTATTTTCGTTTGTTGATTTTAGTTTAGAGAATTTTTAGGCCGGGCACGATATTTGTTGCAACGACAATTTCTTTTCTCAAGTTATTTGCGTTTAAAAGTAACAACGCACGGTGCAGCGGAATTTAAAACGGATTAGGAAGTCCCTTTTTTATTAAACAAGAGCGTGTACACTCTTAGTTACATCAACGTTTACAAACTTGAGCTACTGCTTTATTTTCAATAGAAAGAAGTGTCGGCCATTAATAATAATGAGGATGACAATTAGCGAGTTCTTGCGAAATATACGCGACGGTGCTTCGGCTAATTACCAAGTGTACACTCATTTTAATTTGCCCGTAAGTGGAGAAACTTTCGTGTAAACTCGCATGTAGTATAATACCAGAACATGTACCAACGAGTTTCGCTGGCGAACGTGAAACCATTCTCTTCTCTGTTCTGTGACTGTTTGTGCAGGATTATTAAAGCCTGTCTGTTTCTCGAGTTTCAGAACTGACACGGGAAAGTCAAACACTCGAAATCTATCGGTGTTCATAATTATAAACCGAATATTTGATGGAAACTTCAAGTTCGGCCCTGGTTCCACGATAGAGACAATTTCAGACAATCGCGTGGTCATTGTATATTCTGACAAGTTTCGGGGATTCTATTGTGCATTTCCTTCCTGCAGTTGCAAAGAGATTAAATGGCGTTTCTCTAGAAAATGACCAGTGTCGACACTTGAGAGAAGTATTTGCCTCGAAAGATCTTCGACGCGTTTAATTTTTTTAACTTGCTAATTATTATACACGCGATTATGGGCATTATCGTATAGTAATCATGGGATTTTCAGTTCTTCATGGGGCTGATTACACGCCGAGTAAATAAATTGGTCCCAGAAGGGGACAGTAAGAGGGTTTCAAAGTCGCAGAGCGATCACAGTTCAAGAGGGAGTCTCTCCGTTAAAGGATAAATTAGGACTTGCGGTGCTTATTATCGTGATTTATATTAATGCATTCGACAGAGCAGCAAATGCGCTCGACGTAATTTCAAACGTACACGCGGGATTCTCAATTATACATTAATGTTTCAGGGGACGCGCGCGCGAATGTAAAGAGCGAAAGATACGACTTTAGGGGTTGATGCGTTGGTAACTTACCTTCGTTTTAGATCGCGGGTTAGATTCGTCCCTTGAAATATACATACACAAACATCTTCCATTTAGCGAGCGATGAATTTCATTGTCGCGTTTTAATTTATTATCAGTCGCGTATTTGTTAATTTACTCTCTACAAAGGTACACGCGTTGGGCACCGGCCGATTAAAATTTTTAAATCGATTTACCGACTACCATGAAAACTAATTATTGAACATCTAGATTGATTCGATAAGTGGAACCAGTCTGTTACTGTTAGAACTAAACTGTTTAATTAAAGATATTAATCGGCCACACTCGCCCATAACCTGTCCAAGGACCGCAAAGCATATCCGCGACAACGACAAATATCCCATTTCCTCTAACACAACCGCTTCCATGAAAACGAGCGTCATGCATCATACACGGCTCCCTGTTTCAGATAATCACGGATCAGCTGAAGAACGAGGAGTTGAACACCAAGGTGACGAACGACTGGAAGTTCGCGGCGATGGTGATCGACAGAATGTGCCTAATCATTTTTACTCTGTTCACCATCATCGCAACCATCACCGTCCTACTGTCGGCGCCGCACATCATCGTCACGTGATTTAGAAAAGTACAGATAGCCGACTACACGTTGGCGGTCGACGAGGATCGTGCGTTGCGCATCGGTGCGGACGGCGAGGAACGCGAACATGACGGCGACGACGACGACGACGACAACGACGGCGACGGTGACGTCGACGACGACGACAATGACGATGACAATGACGATGACGACTACCACGATCTGGTCCATGCTAGGATTACGCGAACAACATTCACAACGATGTTTCTCCTACGCTTGGATGTCCAGCTGATTGGAAGTCGAGCCTGAGAGTCATGTGTTACGCCCCGCTTCGGGTGATCCGCACTGTTCATAGGAAGAAAATGATACGAGGACACTAGGCTCTCCGTATTATTTACGATATATATATATCTATCTATCTATATATATATATATATATATACGTAATATATATATATATATATATATATATATATATACGTATATATATATATTATACGTAAAAAGAGATACGTAAAAAGAGATACGTATATGTATACATATATGTATGTAGTTCATTCGAAGAGGACGCCTTAGCGAGACACGTTGAAAATGCGCCTACATAGGCGCGTTAAGGGGACACTGACACGCGCGCGCGCGCTCACACCTACATGCACACACGATCGCATACAAACATGCCGGCCACGCCGAGGTATGTGCATCTCTGGCATTTGTTGTGCCACGATAGGGATGGAACGCGAACGATCGCGAGCCTCGAGTTCCTTTCGGTTCGAGCTGACGCAATTTTTTGCGGAAAATCGGATATGTGCGATATATGCTGACGCTGGACCGACTAGCGAAGCGAAAGTAGTTACATTTCCCTCGTATCTTTCCTTCGTTACATAATTTCTGTCAGAATCGTCGAACCTCGGGTTTGTCCGACGAATATATTTAAGTTTTCGTACGTTGGAAATTGTAATTCTCTCGTCAATCGCAAGCGTTCGTTTTACTCCGATATCTTGTAGCTCGGAAATGTTGCGTTTTATTGGTTTTCGTGGATATTAGTTCTCCTCGCCCTCTTGCGATACCGAGAATGGAGAAGAATATCTTTGTTATCGTTGTTCTTGTCGTTAAGTTATCTCAAAGCGTCGCTTTAACGAGTAAAAGGACTTGCTATCTATTTATCCACCTTGTGGAAAGTATTTTATTCTTTGAAAACTGTTCCGTTCAAGTAGCGTGACGAATAGTTTGACTAAAATTTTAACGAAAACATTCGTTTCTGAAACACGCTTCAGCAATCGTTGCACGGGATGCAAATAAATCTGCGTACACGCGTGTGAAACACGAACACGCATACACGTACACGCACATATACACGCATACACACGCAAGAGACAGGACATAGAAACAAAGAGCACCGAGGACCGTCGAAGGGTTTGAATTTGTTAAAGAATAAATCGAGTTGCCCGGTACGGTCCACGACTACGAAACGATTTTTCGTTCGATTCTCGTACGACCGTACCAGCCAGAGAATCTCATAAAAAACGAGAGAGAAAAAGAGAGAGAGAGAGAGAGAGAGAAAAGAGAGATATACAAACAAAAGAGAGAGAAGCTGAAGAAGGGTACACCGCTCCTTTTATTGTGCTTAAAAGAGAGAAAAAGGCAGAGAGAAATAAAGAAACAGAATGGAAACAGACGAACGAGAACACACGATTAAGAGCAAAGCGCACACGTTAATATTCTGAAAAACTGAAAAAGTAACAAAAAAAGCCAAAAAAAAAAGAGAATAATAAGTAAAAATAATAACTACACACAATGAACTGCCAAAATGTTTCAAAACAATGCCAGTGAATTTTATTATCCGTATCACTAGTAAGTAAAATCGACGACAACTTAAATAAAACGGGGGATTTATACTACGATTATAAGATGGCGTGCGACAGCGCGGCGTTTAAAACAAAAGAAAAAAAAAATAAAATACTGTTCTTTGTTAGCTCGTAAGAGAAATCCGGCGTAAGCAAGCGGAAACAGTGAGAGGGAAAGAGAGAAAGAGAGAGAGAAAGAGAGAAAGAAAGACAGAGAGAAAGGGAGAGAGAGAGAGAGAGGGAGAGAAAGAGCGACGACGCGGGCATATGAATGACTTCGGATGAAATGATGATGACGATGATGACGATTGACTTAGCGCAGCATCTTTCTTCATTTTTACACGTTTTTTTCCCTTCTATCGGCGGACATCGTTTGTTGTTGTCCCTCTGTACACGCTTGTACAAGCGCACACACGGTACATACTCTCTCTCACCCACACGCACACACACACACGCACACACTCCAACACGTACATAGACACTACGCACTCCGTTGCGTTGAATTTTTCACACACGTTACACGCCCACTCCACGAATGTCTTACACTCACGTTAACACAAGACGAACATGCGTACACAAGCAAAAACTTTTTCAATCTAACGTTCTAGGGGGTCAGGCTTTCGCATCCTCGAGATTCTCGCATGACTCCCGGCGAACTCGACGTTCGCTATCTAGGCAACGAGGCGTCTACCCGTCGCAATCGGATCCGAGACTCGCAACGCCATTCCAAAGCAACTCGAAGCTGTTAGCGTATATTTACTTTTTTAAGTCGAGTCGCCTTCGAACGATGCGAATCTCGAAGATCCTCGATGGACGAGCGACCGTGCGGCTTTCTTTCGAATATTACCGAACGCAGTCCGGTTCTGGGTACTTTGCCCTCGTTCTTCGAACCAGCAACCGACCCGATTCGCTATTCGACGGAAACGCGAAACTCTATATCAAGATCTCGAGCGATCGCACAAGTCTGATTCTTGAATAATCTCTTGCTCTTCGACCGCACGCTACTCGCCCTAAATGGCCAAACCATTTGCAGTTCGTCTGTGAAAGTACCCACGTCGGATTATCCGTCAACGGGCGCACAGCAGTTCCGATTGATTTTTGCTGTTTGTCGCTGCAAAATGGGATCCCTTTCCTACAAAAGTATATATATATATAAATATATATATATGCGAGAACTCACGAAAAATCGATAGTTATGAAAACAGTTGAAGAAATTGTTATTCAATGCGTATCGAAATTTACGATTAAATAAGGAACAGTTGTTTTTAAGAACGATTAGTCTCGTTGCATTCGTATTCGCGTTAATTAGGAATTGCATCGCGCTGAATGAAATTTTCTATCGAACGTCGCGCTTCGTTTAGTTTCATAGCGAATATCTGTTTCGGCGATAAGGTAACGAAACGACTTCGCCAGGCTTCACGTATTTTCCGAATTCCAAGCTACCGTGGCAGTTTCTTAAGTTGCAACGCTTACTACGCGCGATCGTCGTTCGTCCGGTAGTGTCTGGTCGAATTTTCTGTCCACCACGAGTCTAGAAGCAGGAAACATTTTAGTCAATATATACGAATGCTCAGTATTTAATACGATATCCAATTTAATATTTTGACTCGTGACCAGACTCGAGATTCGAGACTCGCACACGCTCGAACGAATCGACGTCGCCGGCAAATAGGATTTCCTTTTCGAACTGTAACGGTCAACGTGTTTTTCGAGCAACCTTAGATTTCATGCTGTACGTACTTTGTTGATTTCAATAACTTTTTTCAAAAACACGGTTTCGCTTCACTTTGACTCGTGTCAGGATCAGCTTACGTTGGAACAACGCGGTGCCACGGTTTTCTTACACGCGCAACGAACTCTTGTATTTATCACAGTTTAATAAAACCTCGTTACAGTTTGTCTTACGTAATAGCAATTTGAATATTCCGCCTTTCGTGCAATCCATTTGAAATATTTCAGAACCATTTTCCTAAATGTATTAAGCTACGTAACAGCCGATACTCTTCTAAAAGTTTGAAAGTTAGTTGTATCATTTCCTGGAATTATACAGATCGACGTTGTTCCAATGTGATAGAAGTTCAATTAGCGCGTTGTCTACATTTAACTAGCCCGCGCGTGTACTTAAATTTCCACGACTTCGAGCGATCATCTGGATCGAAAGCAGCGCACACGAGAAGCGTATCTTTAGACGCAGGAAATTAATCGTAACGCTCCTCGGTGTTTAATACGAGCACGAAGCACGTTACAGAATCGAACCTTAGCTCCCTTAGGGCCGAATAATTTATTCCTCTCGCGAAAGAGTAAAACAGAAAGAACGAACGCTCAAAAATGCAAAAAATAGAATTAAACAAACAGAAATAAGCAAACGCAATCTCGTAGACTGTGTTGAAGAAACAGAAAACAGGAGAAATACTCGACAATTAACTTAGACGAAGAAGCTTGTCAACGCAAGTAGAGGAAAAGAAACATCGGAATCTCGTTAACGGATAGTCTCGCAGGCGGGTTTTGTTAAACGTATAATAAAACGAAGAGGAGAAAAAAAAACGAAAAAAAAAACTATAGCACGTTTTGGCCATTGGCATTGACGCGACAACCAATCACGTTATCTTTTAAATACTATTATAATGGTTACAAAATAATAATTAAAAAAAAAAACGTTGTTAACGATGTTAAAGGAACGATTTAAAATGAAAAAAAAAAATAATAGTACGTAGAGGATATAAACTATAATCGATAATGCCTCGATTGGTGGAATAACCATCCTCGATCTTTAAATCAGCTAACTAATTAAACTAATGAATTAAATTTAAAGCACTTAATGGTTCGCGCCGGAAGGTTTTGTTAGAATACAGTACTACGTAGGGAAGACAACAAAAAATATTTAAAAAAAAAAGCACGGTTATCTGAAGCGAGTGTCATTAGAGAAGCAAAAGAATCGCGGAAAAGATATTAAACGAAGATAGTTCGGCATGCCACAGTGTCGAGTCAAGTAAAAAACGAGACGAAATAAAAAAAAGGGGGAAAAAAAAGAAGAAAGGAAACGTAATAACGTTGATACGATGAATTATGCGTTTAAACGTCACGGTTTCAACGACTTCGTTTCGCGATGGAATTCTTTTTTCGAACGCGTTTCCTTCCTCCCGGCAACAGCCGCAAAATCAAGGATGGCCAATCGCGAAACGAAACCGACTCTCCGTGGTTGTTAGTTCTTGGTTCTTTTCCGCAAACACGTTTGCTGTAGTTCAAGTTGGTGGAAAGAGTCGCATGGCGACGATTTATTGTTAAAGCGCGACCGCTTCGACTCGAGCCCTTCGTTAGCCAATTTGAATCTTCAAGCAACTTTCAGGAAATCCCTGCAACCAACGTAACACTATCGATTTCTAGATTGTTTGATTCGCAAGATATACGAGCTTCCACAAGTGGACAACGTTGAACCATGCTTGTTCCTATGGCTTCTGTTACGCCATGTAAAAGAAGTACGCGAATATACGACAAGCAAAATCACAGTTAGCATATTATCGTTGTCCAATTACAGCTGATAACGGTGTCTATCGAAATTTTGATCAACGGGACAATTTCCGTGGAGCGATGCGATCGAAGCTGCTGTTAGAAAACAGCGTTATACGTTCTGTAATTATAATTGTAAATCGTTCTACGAGAGTTAACACGAGTTTGCGTGGATGTACGCCATTTGCAGCCTATTGTGAATTAGTCGCGTAAAAACCGATTGAAAACGAAGCAATTGGGTGCACGATATATGTTCGATAAATTAATCAAATTGGCCTGCGAACGGATCAGATTCGTTGCATGTCGCGACGGTGGCGTTGAATGACGCTCCCATTTTAATCGTACTTAAACGCGTTAACGTTAAGCGAGCAAACACCGATTGTTAACGGAGAATTAAACATCCAGCCTATTGATATTACTTGTTATCGATTAGTTCTTACGCGAGCGTGAAAAAAAAAAAAAATAATCGTAACGATAAAATTATTCGGGAATATAATCGTACGACGCACACGCCGAATTTTTTTCGCGTGCCACGAAATCTTAGTTGGATTATTGAACGGGTGACTTGTTGTCGCGAGAGAAGAGGGATGGTAACACGTAGAATTGCAGCGAAAAAAGATGACACGACGCAGCCCGTATTTAAAAGGGGAAGCTCCAACGTTCCAGCGGAGAGAAATAAAATAATATAAAAAGTAAAGGCGATAAGCTGTTCGATAATTAAGAAATTATATTACTCGTTCTGTGAAAAAAATTTACTTGTTCTCACATATCGAAGTCAAGTTGGAATTCGAAACGAGTTGCTCACTGAACAAAAAAAAAAAAAAAATTAGAAAAAAGAAAAAAAAATAACGATTCAAAGGTATAAATATTAAACGAGGAAGAATAAGAGGCGAGGATGAAGAATAACGACGAAAAGTATAAACTAAAATTCGTTGCTCACGAATGCTCATTTGTTGTTTTTATCCAGCGCGGTCCCGGTGTTTACGAGACGTCGTAAGCCGGACGCTTAGTGAGAATAATTAATGTTCGAGTGTACTACTTTCAACTATCACGCTCAACGTTCAAGCATTTAAGCTGTTCACGAGATTCAGGGTCTTAGAGATTAATTAGACGAAACGGTAGAAAAATTGTCGAGACGTTCGTAAAAACTAAAACAGACGAAACGAAAACACTGATTCGTAAATTACAAGTGGAGGATAAAACAGTAGTAGAAATAAATAAATGCGCAGGCACCGGGAAAAGGGAGTGTTCTCTTTCACGTTTCGGGGATCTTTTCGTTTGATCGTTTTGTTTCGAGGGAAATAAACGTTGCACGTTGTATTTACGTAGCACGTAACAGAGTATCGATGTTAACCTATCATCGTCGAACCGATCGAATCGACGAGCGAAGAAAACAAAGGATAAAAATAGGAAAGAGGAAAAACGATATTTAAATTCAAGCGGACTGTGACGACCCGTTCTTTTTCTCTTTTTCCAACGATCGTATCGATGATCGCGCTGATGCGATAGGGTGATTTTTAATTGCACGCGCTGCAGAAACGTTTTCCACCTTCTTGAACTCTGTGAAAGAAAACGAGACGCGAGAGCTTCTTTTCGAAATATAAGATAATAATATCACGCGGCAATCGTCGCGCGACCAAGCGAGACGAAAGTACGCTCTCGTGCGCGTGATCGAACGATATCGCGGCTATAAGACAGAGGTTCGTCGTGCTTTTCGAAAAATCGCTTTCAAAGCGAAATAGAGTGGCCGATCTAAAGGCTCTATCGTCGCTTGAATTTCTGACGAGCGTTTCTCCGTTCCGAGTAATATTTTCCTTCATCTTTGTCCGGCAGCTCGGTTACGAGTAACGGTCGTAAGTTTTCTTCCAGCGAAACTTTCGAATTAGAGGAGCATTTTTCTTCCGGTTTATTCTCGATCCCCTTTAGAAGGAAATTTCTCTTTGCCGAGTTTCTCGATAGAAATTACTCGCCGAGAGTTTTCACGTACAGCGAAACGTCAGCTTTTTTCATGCAGCGATCGAATTTTCCTTTCGAGACAAGTTAATGAGCATAATACCTTGGACGATTTACACGGAATAGAACAATCGACGTAGTTATATATTTGAGACGTGATTTTTAAAACAGTGACGTCGTCGAACGTCCAAAAGTAGCAGCCTACCATCCGGACGTAATAAGATTTTTGTTTGGAAACGAATCGAGGAGAAAGAAAGAAAAAAGGAAAAGAAAAACAAAGAAAGGGAAAAGCAAGAGGAAATGAGGGAGGGAAAGGGTTAACAAGAGGGAGACGGACGAAACGAAGAAGCGAAATTTACAGAGAAATAACGCAACTTGCGCCTTTGATAAACAAGAAAACAGAATACATATATGTATTAAACTCAGCTTGTCACACGCGGGGTTGTCATTATAAACTATTAATCTTATAATAATTAAAGTTAATAATAACGATAAAATCAGGAAAGAGCAGAGAAACAATGATAATATTAATAATAACATTAGCGCTAATGATATTAATAATGATAACAATAATATTTATAATAAATAAACAATAGTGTAACGGTAACGTATTAATTATTAATTCTCCGCCTGTGCGAAATGTTGGAAATTTTTTCTTTCTACGACGTTATTAATCTACGACTAAGCCGACTTCTACGAAGAATCGTTTCCAATAACGAATTAAGAAAGAAAAAGAAAAAAAGAAGAAAACAGAAAGGGAAATATTATATGGTTAATAAGAAATTTAAAGAAAATGAAAAAAACGCATTATAAAGGTTGGTACGCTATTAGGATCGTAGTAGCGCATATGTACAGGGTGATGCGATTAAAATGTATTTGGACATCGATATGGCGTACGATTTTTCGAGTGTCGTGTTCGAGTAAATGCGAACGATACTGTTAAAAAAAGAAGGAAATAGATATCTCGAAATAAGAACGAGATCGAGAACGTAGAATCGATGATGAAACGTTACGATGTTAAATTTAGAAAGGGGCTAACGTGTCGATGGAACTCTTAGTCACGCGCGATTTTGTACTGGCTGTTCAAATAACAAGTAACAAAGTAATACGGACGATTAAATTTTAGATACACAATCCTGTACAGTTTCGCGATGAAATTTTATTTTTCATATGTAGCTCTATCGAATTAATCCGGACGATGCGGAATTTGAACTTTATGCAAAAAGAACCGGTTCGTAGATTACTTTGAGATTAAAGAGGAGAATGTCGGCCTCGCGAGAGTTTCCTGTAAGAGTCGAATGCATCTCTCCGTCAACGTTGCCTTAACTCGAAAAATATCCCTGAAAGACTAATCCATTGTCCGAAAGAAACGCCCTCCACTGGAACAGTGGTTCAATTACCTTCGGCGCTGGAGACGTCGGACATCCGGCGCAAGATCGTCGACGAGTAGCCCCTTTCGATCGTCCCACGACGTACGATCCATCGTGGAAAATAAAAAAAGAAACAAAAAAAAAACAAAAAAAAAAAAAAAAAAAAAAAAAAAAAAAAAAAAAAAAAGAAACACGAAGAAACAAAGGAAACAAAAATCGTAAGAAAGCAAGAATCATCGACCGTGTCAGGTCTTCGAAACTTTCTCCTACACACTTTGTAGTCTTTTACTCGACTCGTAATTCAATCCAAGCATTTTAAGAAACTTATTAAGATAACCGGTTAGAAATAAAACAAATAAGATTGCTCACCGAGACACCGTGTCGTTTAAGTGTCACAAAGACAATCCCCTCGGAACTTAAAAGCGAACGACGAAAATTGTTGAGACGTTTGTTGAGAAAAAGGAACGTTTTTCTTCTCTCTCGATGTATGATATACTACCTCTACTAACACTACGCGAGATATCGATAACTGTTTCTAGGTGAAATTAAATCGATCTTAATCGTTGCGAACGGTACAACGCCGATTTACATAGCCAAGATAAAAAGAGAAAAAAATAAAAAACGACTGTAGCCTGACGTAATTTTAACGCGTAAGGTCTATTATACTTATAGCACGTCAAAGTCTTCCGCAGTTAGTCTCCAAAACGAGTAGTTACAAGACACACGGGAAAACGAAGACGCAAAAACACACCAGACGAATTTCTTTTCCATCTTCTCTCCCCTCCTTTCTCCTTTCTTTTCTTTTTTTCTTTTTTTTTTTTCTACTACCGACCTTCACCCGTCGTTCCTCGTCTTAAAAAGCTCTGGTGATATATGTATATTTCCTGAACGAACGCTTCTCTGATTAGCTGTTCGAAGAAACGCAAGTCCCCTTGAACGATTATACGGAGTCCAGGGTTTTATTGATCGGCTGATTGATATTTAATTAAGGGAACTTAGTGGCGAACGTTTCTCCCACGGGGAACGTTCGTCGCGATCGCGTCGCGTTCCTTTTGTCTTCAAGCGCGAAACTGTGAAAGTACTGTGATCGATGGAGAATCAAAATTGTATTTGTCGAGTTTAAGAGATGCTCGCGTTCGTCGTGTGATTCATTTTTGTAGCGGATAGAGCGAGAATAAGGGGGAGAAAATAAAAAGTCGAGCGCGAGAAAGAAACGTGGAACGAAGGAGAAGCCGAAGAAGAGTCGGACTTTATCGAACCGTTAACGAAATTTTCAGCGAGACGCGAACGAAGCGCGAGAATTTTTCTTGTAACATAAATCGTGAAATGCGCTTTATTATCGTAGATCTCGAAACGCTGGAGGATAGGTAGAACCGCTTAGAAATTACGAGCGTTCGAGCAAAGTCGAAGAGAACGTTGGGCAGACAGCGTTGCAGGATGTTTCAGCGAACAGAAGTGTGTACATTACGCTTTGTAATTAGTAGACAAATTTTTTCCGACGTTTATCGCGCGTTGCACGAAGACACTCGAAAGATCGACGACCCTTTGTCCCATTTTACTAGATCGCTCTTTATACGCATAAAGTATACAGCAGGTCAGCCGAAATGAAGTATAAACGAAGAACAAGGTTGACGTTATTCGCGTAGAAAACGTAATAATTATGAAAACGAGGAGAGAAAATGTATAGCATAGTCTGCGGTTTTCTCATTTCTAGGACGAACCTTGTATTCAACTGGAAATGTAATTAAGCGAAGTATTTATCGAAAGAAGTCTTTTTCCTTCCTCGAAAGAGAACGTTTCGTTACGTTGCATTAAAATACAAAGGACTATTCTTTACGATTTACTGTAACTTGCAAGCAACTTTTCATACATACTTGTACCTTCTTCTGTAAATATAAAGTCCCGTTATTTCTAAACTTGTGTACCATTGCAATTCTCTTTCTGGTTCTATCTATTCTTACGTAGAAATCAATGCTTGAGTTATTGGTCAAATCGAATCGTTTACTGGACACTTGTTTCTTGTTTTTGTTTTTTTTTTTTTCTTTTTGGCAAAAACGAGTTGTATCTATTTGACAACAGTTGGATTTCCGTTACAAATATATTCTGCAAGCTCGAGACAAAGGCGCGACGAGCAATAAACCTGAGCAATAAATACGTTACGGATACAGCTCGAAGAGAATACAGCAAACAGATTCTGCTTTGACTAAAATTCTCGTCGATCACAACGGCAGATACGATCGACGCGTTTAAAACTCGAAAATTATTTCAGACTCGGAGCAAAACTCGTACCATCAAACGAATAAACGTTTGTTGCGAAAATTTACCAAAAAATTTACTCGCCATTTCGGCTGAACTTCGTGTATACGTATGAATATATATATATATATGTAACGCATATACGTACGTATATTCTCTATAGATACGTATTATGAAGAGATTGAATGAAAAGTACGGCGAAAGGTAGCGTGTAAAGAATAAAATCGGCGAGAGGGAAGAGCGGAGAAAGACGCGGAGGTAAAGGCTAGAAAAATTGAAATCGTTGCTCGCGAGTCAGTCCCCATTGTTACGCTCGTTGTCAGCGAAACGATAATCTGCGCCGATTTTTCACGCACCCTCTCACGCTCGGCGTCGTTCGAGGGAGAAAACATCGACGACGTTCGTCGTTCCACCGTTTTCTTCCCCGCTTTCTGCTCGATTTCTTCTTCCTCCGACGATACGAACCGCGAACGAGGTCGAGGCGTGATATCCTCAACGCGCATAAGACATCTGTCGTTCGGCGCGTACTTTAAACACGAAGAAACATGGAAGAATCGTCGCGTAACCCGTGGCCACGCGCTCTCGCTGAATGGAGTCGATTAACCTCGTGCTTTATCATTTAACGCGCGAAACGGTACACGACGAAGGTCTGTACGTTTCGACGTCAGCTCGAAGAATCGTCGCTTTCAAGGACGCAATTGGAAAACTTACCGACAACTTGCCATCAGGCTCGAATTAAATTCGCGTGGAATTCGTCGCGTCCAAGACGAAGCGGCAACCGATGAAACATCCAAAAGGCGAAACAGTTTTCTTTCGCGTTCGATTGTTTCAAACGGGTTCGTAAAATGAATTAGGCCAATATTCCACGTACGAGGCAAACGTGTTAATCGACGCCAATCGAAGCGACGCGATCACGGTAGAGGTAAAAGGATCGACGACGATTACGTTGCCGATGGGGTGTGAAACGCGTGGAGTGGCGGAGTTTCTTTTCTCGCGATTCACTGCCGCGGACTTCCTTCATGGCAGTGTGTATTATTCGGAATTAGGATAAACGATTAGCGCGGACACGCAATGTTCAAGTGCCAAATTTTTAGCTATCTTTAGCACGTAATTTATCGCGCCTGTCGAACCCAGCAGACGCTTAATTAGCGCGCGCGCGAGAGAGAGAGAGAGAGAGAGAGAGAGAGAGAATGAGAGCGAGCGAGCGAGCGAGCGAGAGAGAGAGAGAAAGAGAGAAAATGGAGAGTATTTCACGGAAGAGAGAAATTGTTCGCAGGGATTCGTACAGAGTAGATCGAGACTGTTTAAGAGGTTCGTTGTAAAACGATTAAGGGGTTTAGCGATGAAGTTTTCGATACGGCGCATCCTTTTGTACGCGAGTCGTGTAATTATGGAATGTGCTACGAACGATTCGAAGGATTTTTGAGTAACCGATATCGCAAAAATCCCTGCTATTTTTTTCTATTTTTGTAAACAAACACGTGGAAACATTGAATTCGCTCGCGATCCTTAATCGATTCAGTTCTGGTAAAATAACGTCTATAGAAAGAGGAAACAAATGTCGCGGATACAAAGATATATTATCGACGTTATCGTCGAGACGGAAAATTGTCGCGCTTCCTTTTTTCTTCGTTTGAGAAGAGTTCGATGATTGCTCGAATATCCTTCCGAACGTTCTCAAGGCTACCATCGAATTTATGTATCTTCCTGGATTGTTTCGTTGGAAATCTGACTAGCAAGGTAAACGCTCAAAACGTTCACGAATATGTATCATTCTTAGGAAAAGATCAATAATCAACATATTTTTACTGCGTTCAAGAGTTCGACTGAAATTTTTGCAATCTGTCGCGATCTTCCGTGTGCGAGGAGTCGCCGAGCGGTACTGTCGATGTAACGAACGGAGAGAGAGAGAGAAGGAAATTAAAAATAATAATAATAATAATAATAATAATAATATATAGAAGAAAATAAATAAACTTAAAGAAAACGCGTCACAGCCAACTGAATTTAAAATGAATTTTTACAAAGGGACGTTTGTAGTACGGCCGTAAGAAGCAACGTGGACGACAAAGGGTTGAAAGTCAACTGTCGAATTAATCTTCGAATAGGTAACTCTCGTTCCCTTCGTTTCGAAGAACAACAATAGCCGGCTGAAAAATATTCTCACACTCTCTCACTACGAAACGACTCGTCGTTTGACGAATCTCCTCTGTTTTCCTTCTTTAAGCGATCAGTAGTCGATAACCGAGTCGAAGGAATGAAAAGAAGAGATCACGAAGAGAAAAAAGCCGCAAACCGGAAAGGTTCGTGCTTGAAGACAAATACTAGGAAACGAGAGAAAGCAAGGAGGGGGGAAAAAGCGGAAAGAAAAGAAGATACGAAAAAAAGCAAGGATGAACAAGTTCCAAAGTCAAAAGAGAAAAGGGGGAAAATGCCAAAAAAAAAAAAAAAAAAAAAAAAAAAAAAAAAAAAAAAAAAAAAAAAAAAAAAAAAAAAAAAAAAAAAAAAAAAAAAAAAAAAAAAAAAAAAAAAATAAAGAAACAGGAAGAATTAAACGTGTACTATTTAAAAAATATAATCTCTACGCATATTTAAAAAGATATTTGAACGCTAAACGCCAAATATTCGTAATACACACCGAGAGGAACTAAATAAAAGCTAAACTAAATCAATCAATAATCGAGTAACTGAATATTAAACGCTAGCCTGTAATCAATAGAGAATGTAGTGATATTACTTCGAACAGTAAATTATAGGGGTGATTCAAAAGGTAGTCTACTAGAAGTTAGGCTCGAATTTTTATCGAGATCATTTTCTCTCTAAACTAACGGGAAAAAAAAAAGCTAAAATACCTAATTATCTCAGAACAATCTATTGAACTTAACGAAGCCAAAAGCGAAACGAAAAGAATAATATGACAAAGGACCGTAGCTGGGGACGATTGATCTTAATCGGAATTTAAAGTCGAAACGAGTATAAGAAGAGAAACGATTAGAGGAAGACCGGTGTACAAAGAAAAAAAAGAAGCTTGTCGTTGACGAAACAGCGACACAGATCGCTGAGATATGAACGCACGAGATCTATTTCTTCTCTACCTACGCCCTTTTCTTCCCTAATAATATATTTTAACGAAGGATCGTCTCTTTATTGTCCACCGTTACACCAGTCGTCGAAGTCGTTACGAGGTTAATAGCAAAAAAAAAAAAGAACGAAAGAAACGAAAAAGTCCGTGCGAGTCTAACGAAGGATGACGCAGAAATAATATTTCGAGCCTGTGAATGCGTGAGCGAGAGAGAAAGTTGGTGAGAAAGGGGGAGAGAAAGAGGAATAGAAAAAAAACTGAGAATGAGTGAGAGAGAGAGAATGGGAGAATATGAGATGGTGAGAAAGAGGGGGAGAGAGAGAGAGAGAGAGAGAGAGAGAAAGTAAACAAGAGATAAATGAGAAATAAAATTTGCGTTACCCGTGCAAATATATTATATAGGAGGAAAAAAGGAAACAAAATATTTAAAAAAGGAGAAAGAGAGAGAAAGAGAGAGAGAGAGAGAGAGAGAGAAAAAATGAAAACGATACTCCCTTTTCCGTAGACCCTGGTGGGACGATGCAATTGAACTGACTCACCCTCGATCTCACTTGACTTTTAATTATGCCTCGACAACAGCCTGGCCTGATAATAGTAAATTCATATTGAAGAACGTTTAAGTAAGATAATAATAATATTAACAATAATATTAATAATAATAATAATGAATGATATTAATAATAATAATAATAATAATAACAATAAGAGTAAGAATAATAATAACAATAGTACTAATACTACTAATAATAAAAAAAATTTGTTATATTTCTACGCTGGGCTCTTTTTCGAGGCAGAAACGTTGATCGATATGAAAATCCCTGTTAACTGGTGAGCACATAATCGCCGCATTGTAATATTATTAACATTATTACGTTATTATGAAATTGTTGAAATAAATGAAATGAATATAGACGTCTTTCATTTACTTCCTCTTCGCTTTCTTCGTCGGTCGTTCTTATTTACATCGCTACCACGTGTAGCGCTTATTGATTTGGACAGAAGGTATTCTCCATTCATTTAATAATTTTTATTTCGTTGTAAAAAGAACTACCCACGAACCTATTATCCTAATATCACGATTATTAAATGGAAACCCAATGTTTCGAATCAACGTATTCGCGGTGTTTCTCGTATAGAGTACAATATCTCTCGGCTCGACAATGCGTTTCGCCTTCTTACCTTTTTCCTTATACGTTTATACGTGATACATACGGATAGACTAATATGTATATTCGCTAGTACGATCATCTTCTCCTCTAGTATAGACAAGAGATTTAACCGTGTTTCGTCACTTAAATTTTAACGATTTCCCATCTTCGGACGCTCGTCATCAAAAACCATTTCATAAAAATTCTCTTCGCTACTTTCACAGTGATCGTACGTCAACTGGCCATCACAATTGTTTGTTTCTTTGAAATTCTTGAAATTCTTTCAACGTTCGCGTTTCGCAAGCGCTTTGGCAATCTTTAGCATTAGAATTTAGAAATTTCGCAAGAACGTTATAGAACGTAAAAGTCGTTGATAACGTGTAATCAATTTATTCCTTGATTCGAGATATAGTGCTTCGGTGATTTTCTGACAATTTAAGATACGTATTATCTGAAAAGGAGAGACAAGTTTCGTTTAAATATAAGTCGACGTCGATTCAACATCGAACGACAGAAATATCAGTTTTGTTTGAAATTAATGATGCGACGTTCGTCGAGTTTGAGCGTAATTGAAATGCAAGGAAATGAATGAAAAATTTGTTCAGGTGTTTATTAACTAGCGCTAATTGCGTCTCTTTTTGTGCGATAAATCCAATACGTTCGTTTGATTGTTGCAGCGCTGATAAAATAATTCGATAACTGGATGTACAGTTTAAGTGGGACAAGCTTCGAATTGCTGCACGTGACAACCAATGAGAGAATCCACAGATTGTAGTTCTCTTACGGTGTTAGCTGTCGTTAAGAAAAATCCTTCTCGTTTAATTTCGATTTATTAAACGAATATTTATTTCGATTAAAATCGTCTTGATCTAACGAGAATTCGCTATATTAATATACATTAACAAAAGTTACGTACTTCGATAGTAGTATCGCAAGATAAAAAAGTTTAAAAACATTAAATCCAAGATACAAACGTACAAACAATAACATTACGTTGGCGTAATAAATTTTAAAATATTCCTACATGCATAAAACGACATTAACCCCAGAATACCTGGCGTCTCTAGATACATTCTTTCTTCTTTCAATGGTCGCATTTATTGTTACTTGTAACAATTATATACGCGTATATCCGCAATGGTCGCTAAATTATTCAAACTTAACGGATTATCGTCGAGTGGTTATAAGGTGGAGAACGTTGAAAAATGAAAGGGTAGGAAAAGAAGACGGAAAAATCACTTCCATTAATATTCTAGGGTTAATCGAAGGTGCCGGTTGTAAAGTTTCCTAAATTCGATTCTCGTTTAAACTTTGATTTGCAATTGCAATAGGTGAGAAGTAATTCGCGACGATAACACGGGAATTATCAAATACGGTCATCCTTGATCCGATGACTATTTAAAACTGGCATCTTCGATTTCACGTAGTTCGTAAAATTTCCATTAAAATCGTCTCGTTGTGATTCTCACTACACAATCACCCTTCGCATTCTCGAGCGAACAACGCTATAAAATATATGGAAGTAAAATGTATAGAAATCAATAAGCATTATCTAATTACTTCGCTCTTTGGGGGGACTAAATTCTAGTTATTGTATCTCGTTCGAGGAAGACACGTGTCACCCTATCAACTCGTTACTCTAATCGACAATGGGTACTCATACACGTCAGGTTTTCATACAAGCATCGAGGACAACGAATCGCAAACGTTCGACGATGAACTTTGTTAAAACGCGGGCCTGAACCTCAAAATCCTTTTCCATCGATCTTCCTTCCTTCGCACAGAGTATACCCTCGCTGTAAATATTAAAATTTTATAAAAGTGCAGGTCGTTCAACCCTCGTGAAAGGAGGCTGGCAATAGATCTACGCCTTTCTCCTTTCACCGTTACGTATAAAATTATCAAAAGGGCATGCAATTACCTTCGAGTGTTTCCCATCGATCGATCGATGTAAACGAAAACTTCGATTTGGAAAGAAATCGCCTTTGATCGTGCGTGGCTTAATAAGACTGAAATGCGTGTCTCGTTACGCTGAATAACGGAGATTAGCGAACCAAACGTCGTAGATCGTATACGTATTATATACAGTAACATCATATATAACAATTGGGACGATTCGCGAGGCACAACTGTAGGCGATACGTATGAGAAAATCAACGATCGTTAAATCGGCAACCGTAAACACTCTTTGTGTATGAGACAAACTTTCCATTAGAGAAAACACGACCGTTTTAACAGTTTTCTGTACAATATACATGTAGCGTGGGTATCGTATCTTCGTATATGACGTACGATATAATTTCTTGCTTTTCTTCCCTTTTCAATAACGATTAAATACTCAAGGCCGAGACATTGTGCTTCTAATGTGCGCTTCCGCGGCGACGTCAACGAATCTGAACAGCCAATTGCTTCTCTTTTTCTTTTCTTCCATTGTTTTTACAAACTGTCGAAATCTCCGCCGAAGGATACAACCTTGTGATTCCATCGAAAAGAATTTGGATAGAACCAGAGCGTGTATCAACGTGGAATATAAAAGTATCCAAGATCCAAACGTAGAGACGACGGGTTATTTAATTAACCGATCGACTAATTTCAAAGTTCTCAAGTTTCAAGTCTTTCGTCCATAAACGATTCGATCCTGTTTCCCTGTTTCTGAATTTTTCCGATATTCAAATCAAATTTGCACTAACGATCGATATGAATCGGACAACTTTCCCCAAATATAGGCTGGTAAAGTCAAAACGTATCTGTCGGTTGGTAAACGTTGTCACGGCCCTTCGATGTTCCGCATCGCGATGATTCATCAAACACGAGCCCTGCTAGATTATAATAATGGCAACGATAATTCGCACGATTAATATCAAAATTATTTGATGTCTACGCTCTATGCTTATCCTTAATCCCGACTAACCAATTACTCATCTAGGATGCACGGTCAATGGGATATTAATTTTAATATTAGATTCGCAATTTACATTTATTCCGCACTCGTTTCAGCATACTCATGACCAAGGTTTCCAAGGAAGACAATTATAATCGTGGATGCAATCGTGATTAACATTGGGAATAAACGAAACGTTTCGAACTAACCTGTGTCGTAGAAAATATAAATTTCAAGTGACGAGTAATATAGGACTCGAAGAGAATCAGAATTCAACGCGCGGAGTAAACAAATCGAAACGCAAGGTCCGGTGTATGATGCGTTATGAATGAGATATATGTATGTAGTTGCATGGCGAGTGCAGTTGAGCTTCGTTCCTTGATAGTTTCGCGCGAGTATAATGCTCGAAAGGTCGATAGTCGTTCCTCGGTATAAAACGAAGAAACGATCGATCGTTATAAAAGATCCATGACAGTGTTGTTCCTGTTTCGACTTTCGTAATATTAACGTGGATTCGCGATCTTTTCATAAAGTACCTTTGCTCTCCTCTAAAATAAGTAGAAATCAAATCACGGTATTACGCTTCGGCAAACGAGGAAATAACTTTATTAGCAACTTGTCAGTTGCCACGTGAAAACGATGCGTACAACGTTCTTCAAATTTCCTGCGTCTATCCTTCGCGTACGCTTCGAGATTAACGTTCGGTGGTCGATTCGATCTAGGATACAGGTAAATCATACAAAAGAGAGAATCGAACATGACGAGAGACGGAAGTAAAATGGAAATTATTGCGACAATGGCACGCCATTCCTTCTTTCGTCCACTAGATTTCGTGGAGTTACTTTCCACGATAGATCTCTATGATACGATCCTGGTCCACGTACTCAAAAATGTGAGGTGCGTCCATCAAGATCCCAATGGTACCCGCGGTCGTCACAACGAAGAAAATGTAAAGCTGCAGCCGATCGATCACCATCGCCACGTACTTCCAATCTTCTCGCGTCTGAAACACGTGTACGTATCGACGAGAAATTCTCCTGCCTTTGTACGCTCCAAATTAAAACAACTAAACGAAACAAGCAAAGAATTGCAACGAAACGATCGAGCGAGTGCTCACCTGTATGTACAAATCTTCGTTCCTCAAATGTTCAGCGATAAATTCGACAGCCTCCGTTGCCTTGCTGGCTTCCGGACTGAGCAACACGGAGTCTGAGCTTTCGGATCCTCTTCTATCTGCCAAACCCTCGCCACCAGCGGCACTGGAACTGCTAGTCGTATGATGAACCTTTCTGTTGATCTTACAATTCGGATGATGAAGATCGGACAGCTCCATCACTTCCATCTTCGACTTGGTCAACGAGGCTGGCAGATGTTTCGGCAATTCTGTCGGGCTTCCCGAATAGGTAGAGGTTGGTAACGTCACGTTGGGAATCTCCATCATCCACCTTAGACGAGTTTTCTTCGGTCTCCTCATCATCAGAATCGTTGGCAAATACTTGAGGAATATTTTTCTGATCAGCTGTGGCATCCTGTGCGTCCTCGGCCCACGGAAGTTCCAGTTGATGATGATCACGGTGACGAGAATGCTGACCGTGTTCATGATAAAAGTGAACAAAAGATACTTGGCGATCAGTGGAAGCACCAGAGACGTCGGAGGCAGAATCTTGCTGACTAATAATAGAAACACGACCAACGAGAGCAGAATACTGATCCCTAGCGTCACTTTCTCACCAGCCTCTGCTGGAAGGTAGAATACCAGCACGCAGAGGAAAGAGATGAGAACCGTTGGAAGAATCAAGTTCACCGTGTAAAATAAAGTTTTGCGTCTGATGATGATATAGAACGTGATGTCCGTCTCCGTTGGGAAATCGCCCTTGTAAGTGTTTAGGTAAGCCGGAACGTTGATGATATCCCAGGTGCCGCTCTTCCAATAGTCGGACAAGTCGACGAAATTCTTATTGTTGTACAAGGCTAGAGAGACTTGGTCGCCGTTGAAAGTCCACGATCCAAATTTCATGATACACGTTTGCTGGTCGAAAGGAAAATAAGTTACGTCGATGGTGCAGGAACTCTGGTAGATGGCTGGTGGAACCCATAGGACGTCGCCATTTGGATAGATTAGAACGTTGCTTTTGTAGCGCACCTCGTAGTTGCCATCGGCGCTGGAAATTGGAAGAGTTGACGGTTGGAAATTGGAAGTTTAAGGTGGAATTTGCGCGAACGATACGCGGTTCGTGGTACAGTGGTAGCGATATAGAAACGTAGGACTAGAAAATTTGCAAGGTTACGTACTTATTGAACAGCACGATATCCGGTTTCCATACTTTGTCAGGCGGTAATCTGAGAACTCCGATTCCACCGTAGTCTGCTTCGTCCCATTGTAATTGATAATCCGTCCAAATGAATCTCAGCCATACGTTTGATTTCATAATTTGGTTCTTCTCGTTCTGAAAAACGACTCGCGTTCGTGCTTCTACTTTAGAACCGATATTAATCGTTAACTCTACGCATAATGAACGATTCTATAAGCTAATTAAAACGCGCAGCTAGTATTTACGTGACTCGTGACGTACATTTATACGTCGCAAGTAACGATACTCGTGTTCGCGAAAAATTATACAATAGTCACACGGAATAGCTTAAACCGACGCTCGTACCGCCTGTCACGAGCACCTTGGCTTACGGTAAATTTCATCTTTAAGATACCCGAGTGTCAAAGATTCTCACCACGTTGATCAGTTGGACGAAAGCGAGGCCAAAATTCACGTGCACCTTCTCCGTCATATTCTGCACAGGCCTGATGAGTTTGTTGTACCCTCTGAACAGATCTCGCACCAACCTCTCCTCATCTTCGGAACAGAGACCTGAGGAACGATTCGACGATCAACACCCAACACCCGATACCCAAGAAACGACAGCTCGAAAGGAACAATAAAATCGATCGCGATGCCGAAGCAACGACCGCTTACCAACGCAGAAAACAGCCGAGATGAGGAGAAAACGCGCGAGCCGCAAACAAAAATACATTTTTGGACAAGTTTCAGATGTCCCACCCGTAGACACCCGTAGACACTCCACAGCCACCGCCACAGATCAATATGAGTACGCAGACGCTGGCCAATAAGTGCATTTCCTCTCTTGCCTTCCGATCCACCGCCGCCTACCCTCTTCCATGCTTGCGAAATTAATCGACGACCCTTTCACACCGCTGCTTCCCACGTCCGAACTTGCTTTCTTCTTTACCAATTCGATCTTTCTGCCACACGATCGACGAAAAAGCGGCGTAAGCGACACCGTAAGTGGATGTTTGCGCTTGGAACGTGCGACTGGGCTGCGACACGCTGCGAGTTTAGGGGTTGATGGGCAGGGTTGTTCGCGAGCGACACGCTTCACAGATGCGCAGTCTAGATGCTCGCTGCGCGGAGTCGGCTCTACTTTATCGAGGGATTCTGGACAAGTTGGGGCATTGGCGCGAGGGTGGTTATCGAGGGTGGAATATTCGCGAGATTGAAGGATTTTTTTTTCTGTTTCGATCGCTTTTTTTAATCGCTTTGAACTTTGACTCGCCTGAAAATTGACTTTCCAAGGACGCGATGGCTGATGATTTTTCGATGCTGAAGGGTTTCGACGTAGCGAGAAACACGATCGCAAACAATTTTCTCTGAAGGGATGTAATACCAAATGAAAAAAACGTACCTGCTTTGTAGGTGATTCTTTTATGACGTATACATGATTTTACGTATTATACGTTGGGAATTTTTGACAGGTATCGGTCGTTTAGTTGCGTCCTCGGTATATATAACAAATCAATGCACGCAAAGTTACTGGGATTTTTTAATAAGCCACCGTATACTTGTATATTTATTAATCTAAAAACGCAGATGCTGCACAAACGTTGTTTTCCACTCGATCGTACCCCGAAGTTTCATTCATGATTGGTTACCGTACAATATACTTGATTCAAGACCACTTTCTTCGAAGCATTGAGAACGATTATCGACGCATAGACTCGCAGCTGTGCGGTACTGCACTCTGTGTTCGCGCTGCGAACGATTTTCCAACAAATGTATCCATTGAATTTCAGATTGGCAAATCCAATTAGGTGATCCGAGTGGGATGTAGGACCTCGACGATCTATATTCTAGATTCCTTTTTTAGAGATCTATAGTAACGAAACAAAAGATAGTCAACCGTCGGTTTGAATAGCTCTTCGTACGAAAGAGACTATTATTCATAACTTATTTGCTGCCGCATTGTTCCCTTTCGGATTATACGTACAAGCTCTCGAACTAATTACCGTGAAATCTCCTGCATTCCGCGTTTAACGTGAACCGAAAATCGGCAGGATTGCCAAGCTGCGTGGTCGAAACTCTGTCGGAGATACGATTACGAGTTATTTGGAAATAACCGATCCTCTGGTAACAGGTAGAGATCAGCCGTGGAACGAGAGGAACAAATTTGCGCGATCAGCAGAGCTGTCTTTTTTTTTTTTTATAAAGGATGAGATAAAGGAGAGCTTCCATGAAAGGGATTATTTCGGAAAGGAAAGATTTGGAATGATATTTTATCAAGATCGGATGACAAGATGTTTGTGACGTATTAATAGTTGATATTTTAATATTAAATCGAGTAGTTAATATCAAAGATATTAATAATTAATTAATAATTTATTGTCTGGTAAATGAATTGCAGGCTTGTATTCTGCGTTTGACAAATAAAGGAATACTATGACGAAGAATGTGTTTATCTCTCCATAATTATTTTCATCGTTGCCATTAACAAGAAACTGAAGCTTCGCGAATAATTATAAATTCTGGCGAACTTGAGCGTAGCTCGTTATTTATTCGAAAATAATTGTTCGCGACGAATTCGACGACCGTTATGCGAATTATTATTTCAAACATGGCGATGGAACTTGGATAATGGAATTATCTTTTAGAAACTGCCAAATACGCAAACATCCGCGACTTAGCTAACTATGAAACATCCCCATAACTATCTAATAATATTTAAAATACAGTACGCGTTGTCATCGATCTCTCTCTGTCTCTCTGTCTCTCTTAAAACAAATTACATCGTACCAGTCGTATTGGAAAGAACTTTTTCAATTAAAATAGTCTTTCAACTTGGTAGTTATAGAAATTTCTTGCTGACTCGGTCAGCAAGGAGATAACGAACAACGTCGAACGACTCTCGTACGTTTCTTAAGCCAACGACGTTCGTCAAGAAAATCGAGCGATGTAACCACGATACGTGCCGATCGATCTCGAAAACGATTCGAAACTCGATTCGCCATTTTATCACTGAGCGTATCCTATTCCTATACGAGGTTTCGCAACTTATACCAGCCCAATCCGATAACCGTTCGCCGTACGCGTATTCAAACGTGGAAAAATGCGAAAAGTTCCGGCCAAGCAATAACCGCGCAATTCGTAAAATGCTCGAGACACGGGCCGATCCTAGAAAATCGGCAATCTGGTGCGGTCGACCGCGGTATACCATAACGTTTTACGTTTGTGTAGCAGATCCCGTCGGCATGGCGTGGCGAATTCGGCCCGAGTTATTGTTATGTCAAACGATGCGAGTGCACGGCGCATTGTTACGACCGATCCGTTTGCTGCTGCAAAAAGAATACAGAAGAGAAAGCTCGAAAAGAAAAAAAAGAGAGAATATATATAATATATATATAAAAAAAAGGGAGGGTACGTTTTGTCCTCGTTTTTAGCTTTATACACATTGCAAAGGTGGAAAAGAAATGTATCTATGCGCGTACACAGAGTTCTCGCGTGTGCCAGAGACGAATTATTAAAAAAGCCTTTGTCGCGGCCCTTTCGCCCCGTTTTTATATTTAAACATCCAGCCAGCGTGTTCGACTCAGATCGACCGAGCCGAAAAGCTACAGCCAGCAGCTTTTTCACCTGCGATTCGTGGCTAACGATATTTTTTTCATCGCAATACGTATACCTGTACAGTGTATACGTTACATAGACACGACATGTAACGCGGCTGTGTGCTTGCTTTCGAGCCAAAAAAAAATGGCTATTTCAAACATTTTCTATGCTGGTCATCAACTTCGTATCACCGGAGGACAAAAACTAGGATGGAGCGGATATTACTGTAAAAATCTTTTTATCGTTGCGTTTGGTATTCGTAATTAAGATTTTACAAGTTACGAAACACGTTATAACGTTTCCCTGCCATCGTGAATATACATTTTGCCATCTACGTATATAGCTGTGTATCACCGTTATTAATACTCGTAGCATCTTCCGCATTACGACGCGCGACAGAATTAGGCCGAGTTTTTCAAAAGTTAGCTCCGATCAAAGCCTTCGATTCCGACGAAAATTTATTCAACGCTAAGTTACAGAAGAGTAGACTCCGTTCCAGATTTTTAAAATTCATCGCTGTAATCCGGTCGTTAGCACCGAGATAAAACCGTTTATACGTTCGACGAGTCCCAATTGTTCCACGCGAGATTTCTTTACTGTGAAATTCCTTACACCTGCGAGAGCTGTTCGATCGACAAAGTTTTTCAACGACGAATTACGAATTCCATTCGGCGAGAGATCTTATTTCGAAACTCGCTGCTCTTCGTCGTTAACGGCGTCCTTGCTATTCGTTGTTCCGTAAGAACCTGATACGAAAACATTAAAACGCGTGGATTAACGAGCAGCGTAATGTAAAATTTTGATTTCTTTCAGACCTCTCTGAATTTATATAATTAAACCTTCTTAACGTGTCCCATCAAATTTACAAGTTACGCGCGTTTTCGTGTCGCATTTTCCGAACTGTATTTCACCTTCGTGTCGTTGCGCTACGTTACCTTGTGTCGTAGAAATGTTCTTGAAACAGAACAAAAGATAAAAAGAACCAATGGCGCGAATGTTTCCTTCGCTCTTAATTAATCGAATTCCACATCCAGCAGAAGTTTCTCCGCTGGCACGATACCATCTTCGGATGGATCTCGAGGCAATCGATGATTTCGTAGGAGCAAAGCTGCGTCTGCGGAAACACGCAAGATATGTGCGTAATGGAATTTAGCCGGGTAGGAACACGTCTTCAATACATACTGCGACTCGAAGGCAAACAATTTCCACAGACAATTTCTAGACAAGGTTTGCCTGCTGGTATTTTAGCTTTATTGCGAGTAGATCGAAAACCGCCGTCGGGCGAAATAAGCACGAATCTAAGATACAAATTAATCATTAATATATGTAATAAATGGATTTGCATCCATCTGTCGTAAATGGTCGAACGATAGCAAAGAAAAAACGTTTTCCTTTGCTGTGACAATTACTTTGTCGATACTTCAGCTTAGAAATACCGATAAAGTTGTTTAAGTACCTTTACATATTAAGCAGGTTTCATTCGATATAACGTGTCGTCAGAGATTAGAAGGGCGCAGTTTCCATGGCGAAGCCATCGAAATCTTCGTAGTTAATTGAAGACATTGAGGCACTGCTTCTGGATCGATAGACAAACGATATTCAATTAGACAAAGGGCTTAAACGTTAACGAGCTGGAGATTTCGCCTTTGATATTACCCTGACCCAGATACGTCAGGCCAAATGATAATAATTCTAATGTTTCGATTAAGAAACGAAAGGCCATCGTCGAAGGATACGAGGAAAGTTTTAGCCGAGAATGCAAACATCTATATGTATTAAAAAAAAAAAAAAAAAAAAAGGAAAGAAAGATAAAGATGTCGTATTGCTCGCATTTCTTTTGTATCGGTGCTTCGAATTCTAGTCGGTTTTCAAAGGTATTTAAATAACCACTCGGCAGATGCTTCGGTCCAAAAGCCCCTGCTGCAACCAAATTTCGACACAAAACAACTTTCATTTAACTAGGTAAAGTTTTAAAGCCAATATATGTAGCAAGTGTAACATGTTAGCAATCAGTTGCAAACTTCTACCGAACGCATACCTAATTTTCCAACGATGACTCTGTTCGCCAAACGCAAGCTGCAAATTTCTTGCTCGTGCCGGAAGCTTAAAAACGCGATTCGTTGAAAGCAACAAATCATTCTTCCGGCGGACATGATTTAATTCGTTGAACGAGCGTTCGGCCAGCGAATAAAATACATGTAGTCGCGCGTATTGACTTTTTAGAGAAATTATACGAACTCATTACACGAGCACAAAAGAATCGACAATAAACGGGAAGCACGGGAACAGAGAAACGTAATTGCGGCTGATCGACGATTTTCCAGTTTTCTACATTTTCCCAGAGGTCCTTGTGATTACGTCCATCGGATGTTTAACCGTTAATGACCACTTGCTCCGATTCCGATTAACGAAATTCCACGAAGCGAACGCTTTTCCTCGACGATTAGAGGAAGGGTGGAACATTAACGAGCAGATAATTCCCTGTAAAAGCGGCTGAGAATACATTCCGCAACGCGGAACAGGAAATCTGCGAACAAGGACGAAGAGAAAGATTTTTCTCTGTAATTAGAAAGTACTCGTACAGTGAAAACCCGAAACCTGATTTCGTTCTATTATTTAGTAAAAAAAATGGTACTCGCGGATTAATCCAGATCAAACGAATTTCTTGATTTCTAGCCGCGCTACGTTTTTCATTGAACTTTAGTTTTTATTCCGCGTTTTCGTAGCTTGGAACATATTTTTTCAACTGCCGGTACAACTCGAAAACGAGGTATTGGTACTGTACGTTCGTATTTTATTAACGAAAACCAAAGAAAAACCGGTTCGGTCCCCTGCGGTCGTGTTAATTTATTAGTTATAGAGACAGTCGGAAGGGTCATCAATTAACCGTGCTGGGAAACAATGACCGCCTTCGTACGGCAAACAGCTGCAGATTCGTTTGTGACACAGACCGTCAATAGATAAACCGAATGATCGACAAACACACACCAAGGAACGATCTAATTTGATTTCAACACTTGCGGTATTTCTACTGCGACTCGTATTTACGCTACCCACCGATATTCCAAATGCTAATCGCAAAATATGGAGCATATTTCTTGACTTGATTTATACTAGAACTTGATTTATAGCTAGACTGCGCATGTAAAATAAATCCACAGTTTCATCGTGAGAACAGGGATTCGTTTCTGGCAATTATTATTTCCAAAAAGTTACTCCTAGAAATGTTTCGTCGTATTCGAACGATATCCATTAAAATTTTTGGACGTTATCGATATGACCACGCACATTAAACAATGTACACCTGCACGAACATACACGTATCCGTCGTTTAACGCAAACGTTCAACGAATAAACGACAGTTTGCGTCGAACGAGTCACTTGTTGCAAACACGATCGCGAACAATTCGATCGATTCACCAAGTTACCAAGCGAGTTTATAGAGAATTGGACTATTTCAATGCGGTTGTTCGATTATAATTTGACAAGTTTTATCTTTACATAACACTGCCAATACACGTCCGAATTATGCAACACGAACAAGTAGATAAATTTCAATTGCTTCTCGTCCATTTATATAAACAGAATCTGAATCTACAGAGTTCCCAGTGATCGCTAATCCACTTGTCTAATGAGCCCGATTAACATACAGTCCGTTCCAAATTGAAGAAGATCAAGTACCATGACGAGTAGATTCCCAGAGTAAAAAGCAGAGACCTGCCTATTGACCTTATACGCTGTTTAAATTGGTCGTAAATTTTTAGGTATGCAACCGGTTAGGGTGATATAGCGTAATTTATTTCACACTCTTACGCTGGCAATTTGTTGCCAATAGCATCGTTTATGCGCTACTTTATCGTTATACTTTTGTACTGCTGTACTGTTTACGCTTATATTACGCTTGCGCTATATTATACGCTCAACGATATAAAAGTGCCACGTTTTACATTGCTCGGAATCTATTCCACGGTCTGCGATTTTAACATTCTACGTCGTACCTACAATGTACAACAATATCGTCTCGCACTCTGCAATTGAAAAATTCTTCATTTGAAATTCTACGCACGAACTATCTTTTACATCCTGCACATTATACGTTACATTTCACATTTTAGATTCAACATTTTCTACTCTGGCATATTGTGCTTGCGCCGCTCTTCGTTCTGATTAACGGATCGTTTTCGTTCGATAATTTCTCTCAAGATATGCCTACAAATATTTCTAATTTCGACGCAAAGTATAAAGTATAAAGGACGTACTTCTTATTGGCTGAATGCTCGTCATTAAGATGATTATCCATCGATATAGCCGTTACAAGGAGGGTTGTTGCCGTTTGCAAACCCGCGAGATTCAGGCCGTTGCACGGCTTGAGAATTCCTATTACTATCCGCTTAATCGTTGCGGTTATCAGTTTGAAACTTACAGTAACCAAGTCACTGGTGCTCGAGCTTTGCAAATTTGCCTGCACAACTTAAGCATCATCCATGAAGACAACGGCTCTTAACGACTTTTCGCTTACTCGCTATCTATTCGTGAACAGTGATTAACGACCTTTTGGACAACCTTTCGGACTTGAAAAATTTCTATGGAAATTCTATCGAACATATTCCTCCGGCTATCTTACTTTGATCGAAAGCTCATACCGCAACTAGAAATATTTAGATCACACTTGAGTTTGTATAGAATATGTTGAAGGTTGTTTTGTCGAAGGGCGACGAGATTCGAAAAAGGCTCTCCTTCGTTAATAAACATTAAAGTTAATAACAAAGTTGATTCCACTCAAATAAGCTTCATTATCTTACATCAGCGTTGCATATTGATTAGGTTGCATTAACGAATAATAATATTCTTGCGACGCACCGAGGTGTCTATAAAACTTGCAGACAAGCGACGATGATTAACAATCAATTTTGGTTACAAGGCACTTCGTCGATGTATCGTCGTCCTAGATCTTTCAAACGACACTAGCAGCCGTTACTTCAATGAAGATGACAGCGAAATGACATTATAGAGTGCTGCCTGATGTCCGAAGAATATCGAAGAAGAAACGGAGGCGAATAATTCCTGACAACGGCGTTTTACAACGACAGTGCAGTATGTAAAATATTTTATAGCATGACGCGGAATATAATAGAGCGGAGAAGAAAATTCATATTCTATAAAACCTAAATACATATAACGAACATCTAACGTCTAATAAATCGAGTAAGCAAAAAATTGAACTGTTACCTTATCGTGCAAGAAAAATGTGACAGAGCTGGAATCAATTTCGCTTTAGATTTCATAGAAAGCTCGCTTCTGAAGCTGCCGCAGAATACATTAAACGATACCGGAATGAATATTCAGACCATCAAAGTATTCAAATATTCAATATCTGTTATGAACACTGACAAAAAAAGCTTGCGAGTGTTCAGGAAAAAAGAGTCCGAGCGACCAGGAAAGCCAGAATAAAAGGCAATTCTATATCTTCGACGTTTTTGAAAAACTCGTCTAATATCATTTCCTCTGTACTCCTTTATGATCAAACTATCGTAAATTATTACGAAGCAGCATCCAAACAAGTTGATCCGCAAGAATTTTCACGAGAACCGATTCGACCAAATGCTTTGATAACTCTTCGTGCCGGGTTAATTATTCGGTTTGAGCAGCTAATCACGATTCCGGGAAACTGTGCGCGATTTAAGAGTTCTAAAGCTGTCCCGATCGATCGTTTCCTTATGACAGCACGGTTGGTCAGGGATGAGATGCACGCGGGCTGAAAACTAGACCACGGTTAGGCGCAAGAAATATAATTGATGACGTCCTGTTTTGACAGAATCGCATTATTCTGACTACATACCAAATCCAGCTGCGTGACCGAATATATCCCGATGATAATTAATATTTGCTTGGAACTTGCGTCATTATTCACCCTGATCTCTCTAGTTTCGCGTTTTTTCCCTTTCTTCTTTTCTACTTCTCTCTTTTTCCTTTTTCTTCTTCGTTTTTTTCCCTCTCTCTCTCTCTCTCTCTCACTTTTGATTGGCCTCTTTGAATAGAACTCGTTGCTCGTACTTTCCTTAGATAGTCCGCTCTTGCTGTTTGCGTCGAGAGCATCGAGGGTTGCCAGAGTTTTGGAAACTTGGTCCCGAGCGAATTTTGAGGGTTTGTGGGAATGTAGATTGTTCGAGTAATTGGTTTTTCTTTTATGAATTTGTAGTGGAAGAATGTTTTGTTCTTTTCTTTTTGTTTTTTTTTCTTTTCGTAAAGAGGACTTCAACGTGGTAGTGTTTTAATAGAAATTTTCCCGACCGTTTCTATTATTCGCGGAAGGAACTTGTAAAACGTTTGAAAACGTACCAATAAACAGTAATCGATATTTCACTTGGTTTTAATTTCGCGGCTGTATTTTCATAAACAGCGCAACAAAATCGATCGAGTGAGAGCTACAGTACCCTGCGGTATTGACACGAACAGAGTCAAACACGCTGATAATCTGACTTACCGACACCACAAGCATTTGGCATTTTTTACACGCAGGAATAAACAGACTTTACGTTAACATTTGAAGCCATCGCACGCAGTTCCCGTCGTCGCAATTTCACCAAATGCTTTAACCAAACGACCGAAAGAAACAATACGTCGATATAAAGGGATAGAAAGCGCGTATGTATTTCGTTCAACTGCATCGAAAACGTTTCGTCTTCTGTAAACGTGTTGATTGAATTGACATCGGTTTCGATCATATGTCGTCATTGCTATCAAAAAATTGCATTGCGGATTTTTGCTTCGTACGCAAATAATTTTGTGACTCGCCGTGTGCATCGAATAGCCAAGGGTTCCCTCCCATTCATCACGAGGAAATTTAGCAAGTATTAGCGCCGAAGCATTAGCAAATTTATCGATGGTTCGATTATCAGCAGAGATAAGAAAAGAAACGAGTGGGAACGCTGAGGGATTTCGTCCTTCATCCTCAATAACCCGTTCGTTATCGCCTCTACCGTGTCCATCAGACATGACTGACGGAGATTAATGGAGGCTGCCAAGTGACGAGTGGAATAAGGGCGCCGTTGCTTCACGGCACGATCACCGGAATCGATCTCGTCTTTCAGCAAATCGTTCCACAGTCATCGACATGTCCATCGATGGAGAAACGCGCGATTCTTTACTTCTTAACTATCCAATGATTTTTATAGCGACTGAAAAACAAACGAAGTTAGAACGCCGGAAGCGAACAAGTTAAACTTAACGTCCAATTAATATCGACGGTGTAGGAATAACGAAATTGAATTTATCGTTCCTTTAGGCTCTAATACGAAGTCTTGTTTAATTAAAATTGAAACTGAAAAAGCAATACGGTAAACGTTCCATGAATAACTACGTAATTGTTTAGTCGGGAAATGTTTCTTTCGACTATGGCCGTACTTTATTGCATCGCGTTACTTTGCAGCGTGGTGAAACGTTAAGGTGGATGCACGACCGAAACAGGAACTGAAAGAATATTACGTGGAAATACTTGATATTCGAGAAAATTAAAACGCGGAGTTTAAGATATGTGTTCTTCCCTGCGCCGCAAGAAATAGCCAACGATTACCTGCTATAAAATTCAATTTAATACGAAGCTGGCTATTAGTTTCACCTTCGAGTTTCATACGAAAGAAACTTTTGTATCGTTCAATTACAGTTTTATTATTACTATTTTTCTTTTTTTTTTTTTTTTAATTTACATTCAACTATTTTCACCGTGATAAAATCCGTCATTCCGAATAAATAAGATTCTTGTCGCATTTCGTATTTCTGCAGCGACAGAATTCTCCAGGCGAGAGTGCTATCCATGTATGAACACGTTGATAAATTCAGAGTAGACCTATTTTCCCATTACCTTCGTTGCACTCGACCGATTTCTAGTCTACTAAATTTTTCATAGTGTTGACGCACCACGAAAAGCACGTTATCTCGAGATTCTGAAAATTATCGATTTCAAGACTAACAGTTAACGATTCATTACGCAGAACTATCCTGGCACAAAATTGGCATTTTCGTGGAATTAATTATGTCACTGTTGCTATAGCATATTATTCATTGTTAACGGATTACCAATAAATGTAATAACCCACCGACAATGCGACAAATTATATTATCTATTGCGCTAGTATCTGTATATGAATGTCGAAACGTTTCATAATAAGCGATAATTTTATAATTTCTGTCATCAATATGACATATATTGTTTAACATCGAAGTGATATCGTTTAATAGAAAGAATGACGAGGAAATTGCGATTGTCAGTTGTCTCTGCCTGATTCATTATATTCGTTCAATGATTTAAGTAAATCTGATTTATTATTATTTAACGTAATTAAGTAACTATTTATAGCAGTATTTATGGCGTTGGCAGAGGTACGCATGGCTTCGTGGCTTTGAACGCGATGACATCATTCTTTGTCTTGAACGAACGTGTGTGCAGAGATCGCACGTGTAAAACCGTAAATTTCTACGTGCAAATTGCTTCGTTATCCGCTTCGTTAGAAGGCGCTCCTAAAGTAAGAATTGAAATTTATGAATCTTTCCTTCGTTTTAATTTGCCCTTTTAATTCATTTATATCGTAAATGATTAAAAAATAATATCACCACTAGGTGCTAAAAATTTCGACAATCCATAATAGCAGAACCATATACCCAATCGCTCGAATATAAAACGTCTCGGGCGCAAAAATGAGAAAGACCTGAATTCTTCCCACGCAGAAGCGCGATGGGATAGGGACGAATGAAGGGATAACTCAATGCCGTAGATCATGTCGAAAACAAATCCATCATCAATTCTCGATAAAAGCAGGATCTGAATCTCTCTTCAGATTCCTTTTTCTTCTCAGTGCCGATTTTTACCCAACCTGAAATCCTTGCCCCCTTTATTATCTCTGTCTCATTTGGTTTTCCTCAATATGGTCTTTCACTTGAATATCTTCGTTCGTCATTGATTTTTCGCTTTCCCAGATTTCTCGTTCTTACTGCACCGAACGATAAAACTGACATTAAAAATTAATAAAACGATAATTCGATTCGGTACGAGAATTTGCCTACTGACATATCAGATATTTAGAAAATTACAAGTTTAAAGAACTTGTTCGGTTTTATCTGCAACTGTCACTGTCATCGCGAATATTAATCTTCCAGTATACACAATGTAAATATATGTACGTAATATATAATATATTTTTCGGCCCGTATGTTTATGCTTTGGTAAACACGCTTGGAAAGGATATGCAATATGTCGCGTGAAAGCATCCACGTGGAATACAAATGCATGAGATAGTGGGCAAGTAACGGCAGAGGATATTTGTCTGATCGGGTGGCAAGGAGGCCCTTGCCTTCGTAAGAGAGCCATTTCACCCTTTCCGTGACGGCTAACGGATAGTATTGTATCGAGTCGGAAACCAGCTGAGCATCGTAGAAATAACGACAGTAAAACGAAGTACGAATAGTAGAACTGAAAAATATAAAATATCGTAAGACGCAGATATATTTCTTGTATACACGTCGAATAAACAAAATAAGAGGAAATAAAATACAAAAGCTGGGAATTGCACTCGAGAAGAGCGGTGAATCGTACGCCATAACAGGGATAACCCCTGAGTGGCCTTGAGCAGGCAATTGATCTCTGGTACAGTACAAATAAGGCGGGCTGAGATGCATGGAAATCCGGATGTGTCCCAACGTTGGATAGTATCCGGAGTATCCGGGCTCGTTATCGACACGCTTGTTTAGCATGCATCCAGTGGCGTGTCAGCGAGATTCCCAGCAACAAACAACAAGCTGTCTGATACACCGTGTCCCTGGATCCATTAGGATAAACTTGGCAAGGTTAATCGGTACGAGCCAGGCAGGTGGATAGGGTACGATTGAAAAGAATCGAACGTAAACGAGAATATCTGCCAGGGATCGGAACGTCTGCTTGATATTCCTGGTGGTTCTGCCTCTTCGTCTTGATTTGTTCGACTCGCTAGGGCCCCAACAACGGGGAAAAAGAAGAATGGAAGGGGCCAAAGAAGAAAGAAGCAAGCCGAGAAATCAGGTTGACGGAGGCTGAAGACACTGGTGCACGCCAGAGAGGTCGTACTGCTACGCGCATAAAGCTAGAAAACGAACGAGCGAAAAGAAGAGGGTTGCAGTATGATGGAAAGGGACGACTTTCTGCTGGAACCCCCAGGGACGATCGCGGACCTTGTCGGGCCCATGTCTGTAGTGGAAAGGGCCAGAATACGGTTAGGCGATACGCCGTTCGAGAACTCGGTTTCGCACGAAAGCTCTAGCTCGTGGATTTCAGACGCGTTCTTCAAATATACTAGGTTAGCTTTCGATTGTAATAAGAACTGTTAGAAAATTTGGACGGCCTAACAGGGTAATATCGATACTTGCAAACATTCCTTCATTTCGGCGTATCAACCTGTACATCTTTAAATGCGTTTTATCGTACAGTGTTTTGTCCTATAGTTGCTAAAAAACAGTCGTAACCAACGAGTTCAATCGGCTTTCTTTTCTTACACCGCAGGTTTAGTGACCTCTCGAATAACTCTTTCAGTTACTAACTATTATATATGCTATGATTCTTGCTTGAAATTGACTAACGTTATATTATATTTCATTTCGTTAACTAACAACTATCTAGCTCTTATTTGAATAAAATATAAGCCTCATATATGAAACGATAAAATTATATATATAGAGAGAGATTATATATATATTATATATATATATGGAGATAGAGGGAGAGATGCGAGCGGCTAACGGGTACACCCGTAACATTACGACGACACTGGTAGCCTCCTCAACCTTTCACGCCGTGTCCATGGCTCTCTCGCTCGGTTTCATGGGACGGATACAGAGAGGAGAAAAGAGAAAGAGAAGTACATGGACAAGCGGTTGCCGAGTGACTGAACGTCGCTGCGGGTGACTGGGACGCGCGGGGCTGCGAGTTACGACGGCGGGAGAAGCCAGTCGGTGAGTGGGGATGGAGAGGGGGAGATGCGGAGAGGAAGTTGTCGGTGGTAGGGGAAGATCGGAACGGAGTGGCGGACCGAGCCGTCAGTCAGTCGTGCTTCGTCGTGGGGATGAGATCGCAACGAGGAATGACGTTGTACGATCCAACATTCGCGCGTCGACGGTGACACGGTATAAAGACTGCACGCGGTTTGTTCTACATACACGTTACACGTGTCACGATCGTGGATTCAGTTCCGTTTCGTGGCAACTAATCGTGGATCATTCCCGTTTGACGGTACGAGAGGCGTGTTTCCCAGGCTGTGCAACTGTACGGTGCTATCCCCGTTTCTCCATCTTCCGCATTCCTCGCTTCGATTGGAGTATCTCTCCGTGCACGACGAGACTGTATATCGACATCGACGGTTCCGCGACAACCACGGAGACCAATAGCACCAGCGGCACAGTCTCCGATTCGATCGAAGGAAAGCTACAGGAACACCAGCTGAAAACGTGAGTGAAATCTATTAATAAACATCCTCGCTAGCTGTCAGTCCTAGCGACACTGTAAATTCCTCGTTTTGGTATCGAAACGCGTGTCCGGAAACTGTTACCTTGAGATGGTGTCTTGCAACCAGCAGCTCGTCTTGCGATATGTATAACCGACTATGCGCGCACGTACGCACTATGATATACGCGTGCAATTTTGTCGCGTTCGTCTTTCCACGATACGGGAACGTATCTTGACAGCTTCGCTGCGCGAATGTCGTTTTTCGCTACTTCCCGGTGGCGGGACGGGCGTGCTTCTGCCCACGTGCAGTCGTGTCTCGTTTCCAACCTATCTGCATTCTTCTCCACGATTCCGCGAACGTGCAGTTTCAATCGCACGATGATTTCCTCGTGCGTCTAGATACATAAAACGATGCAGACCAATGGCGTCTATTACGTGGCTCGCGTCGACACGCGGACAGGTTTGTTTACGTTTTTTTTTTATTTCCACCACGGACGTTCGAGCAGCGAGTAAGTTTCCTCGGCCGTATTTCAAATCCCATTAAAGCGGATGACCTTCCGATTCTTATTTTAACGTTATCTCTATAGAGACGACGATCGTTCGACAACCGTGTATGACTTTTTAAACGTCGCGTTTCAATGTTTCATGGAGGCAACACGATCTTGATCACGCGGTTCGATATCGCGGTTCGATATCGCGGTTGCGATTATCGAAACTAACAAAGCGAAGCTGCGTGGTAAAGTACTGCGCACGATTATCGTCGATCGGAGATCGGTCATTGTTCGCACCGCGATTCTTTTCTTCGGTAAAGTAATAGTTTGAATTTATATTTGGTCTCGTGTCGCACGAATTATACGTGGAGTATAGAGTCGTGTTATCTTAACGAGTGAGTCGAACGAGCCGGTTTTCTGCGCGTCTCGTGTTCTCGTTGCACGAGAACCACACCGGTATAAACTTCATGGCAGTCCGTGACCCCGAGTATTTCCTGTTACGAGAAAGGCCCTTGCATGCCTCGGTTCGTTGCCATTCCTTTTGTCCGCGATAATCAACATTGCATAACTAGACGTCACTGAGAAAATTTTCGAAATGGTCGACGCATTAGAGGTATTTATTTTTCTTCGCGTCAGATATTTTAGTCTTTTCGACTGGCAATTAGCCTGTTCGAAACGCGCAAGAAAGTTTTATCTACTATTCAGCGGTGGGTTTTAAAATATATAACGTTGGAGTTTTTAGTGGTCGATCCCTTTGTTATCGATGATAAGTTGCGTTACGTGTTACTTTTATTTTAAGCTGTATGTATCTGTACGTATACATATGTAATGTACCGAGGGGCAGTTGAAAAGCATAGCAGCCATATTTGAATGTTTGAAAACATTGAGCCGGAGTTTGCATATTTCAAGCGAAGAGGCCATTCATACGAAGTATTTGATTTGTTGTTTTATAATTGAGTCACAGAGTACGTTACACGATACTTCTGTTATACCTGTATCGACTAGTTTTTACATATAAAGCGCGTGTCATGCGAGAATTTTGGAGAATTATAGGATTCAAAAAATATATTTTGGAATGTACTTATTCGTATATTTTTGGAAAATATATTTAACAAGTATCAGGAATCTACAATGCATGCATTATGTATTACCAGGAAATACGCGATTTAATATTGTTTCTATTTGCGCGTGCATACAATTATATGAAAAAGAGCTTAAAACCTGTACTCTTATCCGTCTTCTCATTGTCAGCCGATATTTCCAGTAAATTCTCTGTAATCTTGTTAATTCCTCTGCCGGTACCAGTAAAGTATAAATTTCGGACAGTAAGATTCACGTAATAAACCACGTGACTCTCATCGCTTGTTACCGAGTAACAACTGCTCTTCATACGTAAAAAGAAAATACGTCTCACCAATTGTCGTCAATGATAGGATATGAAAGTCCAAATATCTCGTTATTAGGACTACCGTGTCGAAAACCAAGAATTTCTCAATTGGAGTAGGATCGAACCATCGATCGATCCCTATTTCCGATGTGTACCTTTGTCGTGCCGGAGAAATTTTTGTAAACTGTAACTGCAGCCAGTTTGCTTGTAGTAACCATCGGCTGATACACATCGACCGTGCGTAAAAATCGGTCGTCTTCGGAGAAAGAGAACTCGGTCACGTAGCAGGCAGGTAGGCAGAGACTCGTTGAGGGGCAAAGGTCGTCGATTATTACCTGGCAAAGAGGTTCAGCCTGGTCCGTTTCCATTTAGTTGGCACGGCATGTGTACGCGTTCGGCTCTTCTTTCCATTTGCTGGTTGCCAGGCCGACGCGACGCGACAGTGGACCGTTCGAACGGCTTCCACTGCGAGTAGAAAGGCTTTCTCGTGCTTTGTTTGAAAATTAAAAAAGAGAGAAAAGGAAAGGGCGGCGGAGGAAAATGGTAGGTAACAGTGGCGTGGTCAGAACGAAAGACGAAGCGATAATAACGAAGGGTCGAAGTAGGGACGAAAGAGACGAAAGCGGAGAGGGAGTCGGCTTAAATTTGATTCACTTCTCTGACGCTGTCCTCTACCACATCAGCCGCTCTTATTCTCTCTTTATCACTGGAGCACCCAGCGCGGAAGTGGAGGAGGAAGACCGCAGAATGCAATTTCCTCGGGGCATGAAGTAGATGTTCCAGTGGACCGCTGGCTAGCCAATGCATCGCGGACTCTTTTTTCCGGAAGTCTGCTGCTCGCTTCTTCCTTCTTTGAGCCGGTAATGTCGTGATACTTGGCCAGGGAGGTCGGCTCTCATAGCGCGGTAATTTTCATAATTCTTGCGTGGACAGAGAGGTCCTCGGATTAACGATCACGGATGGTGATCGTAAATGGAGGCAGAGATGCTGGATGGAAAAGAAAACGAAGAACGCTTGGAAACGGTAATTGAATTAAATTTAAAGTTCTCAGAGAAACTTCTGCCTTTTTTCGCGAAGATATATACCTTTATACGTGTCCGAACACTTCCGTGGAATTCTGCGTATAGTAGCGATATATGCGTTTTCTTCTCTTTTCTTTCTTTTTGAAAACGTGTAAATCAGTGGTAAATTAACGAAGAGATGCTCTGCTCATTACCTTCCTACGAAGTTGATCGCGAAGAATAAAATTAGCAAAGATCCTTTTATCCTTAATATCGTGATTGAATTACGTCGTGTCAGAGCAAGTATCCGGGGATACTTTCGAGCGTTAATACGAAAATGAGAGAGATAAGATTACGTGGAAAATCTTTTTGTCCGAACTTTAAGAAGGTGCGAGTATCGATTCGAGTATGACTGTGTCCCTCGAGAACGATATATACGTATGTATATTAGAGCGTAGGTACCGTTGTATTTGAGATATATCATTGCCAAAATCGATGACCGGAGGTATAATAATTCGAATTTTCAATCGTCAGCGTCGACCTTAACCTTTACGTATGTATTCGGCATCGAGCGAATCGCTTACGCAATTTTTTTCGGGTAATTCATATTTTAAGAATTTTTTGAACGATTATCTCGTCGCTGCGCGCGGAAACACAAGTAACGCACGCGTAGAAATATCGAAGTTCAACCGAGCTGATTGGCTAGTTTGCAGGAATTTTTCAACTGATTTGTTCTAAATGAAAATTGAAATTTGTCGCTAACGAGAATCTTGTCCGATTCTCTCGAACGGAGAATGAATTTTGTTTGCGATTGGTTTTCCGAGAGGTGGCTGGTATATTTTCACGAAACAAAAACTTATACTTTCGTTTCGTTTTCTGATTTTAATCAAGAGCAAAACTGGCTGCTTTATCTTTACCAAAATGAAATTACATTTTCGTATTGGCGGATGAAATAGCAGAAGCGAAATAGAGAGGAAATGCAACTTGTTTCGAACATAAAATAGAGCTTTCACGAAGTTGTGTATTTGTAGGGCCACCAATATCCTCTGCCCGGAAGTTGAATCGTCTGGAACGTCGCTCGAACGTGACGATAATGCGAATCTTCAGTTTTTCTTTACGATTCTTCTCTGCATGCTATATAGTCGAATAGAATTCAGGACAAGTATGCGAAAAATAGTTTTACCTCGAGCCAACAATAAGCGTTACGTCAGCTGTGCAATTATTCCGAAAACTTGCAGCTGCCGTTTTAATAAGAAAATTCTATCCGATTTCTGTCAGATTTAACTTATTTAAAAAATTAATCGACGATCGATAGGGTCTCGTAAAACCATCGTTAGACGGAGCGCAAATGAAAGAGGAATAATAGGAATAGTTCTCAGAATTTCTATTTTTACCTATTTTTCGCCATTTATCAAGAGCCAGCCTCCAGGTACAAGGCCGCTGCGCGAGGAAAATGTTTGCGCTAGTTGCAATCTGTGCTCCGTATTTCCATGTTTAAAATAGACCTTTAAAATTTACTGGCTCGAGGGGAACGAATATCACAAACGCAATTTCACTTGATCGCGGTGTAAACGTTCTATCGAATTGTAACCGGGCGAACCGCAGCTTGAAAATCGAGCCCTTTTTCACGAAACCCAGCGACCTTTAAAATGCATCGATAATACGGCGCGATAGTCGTTTCCATTTCGTCCTTTGAAACCGTAGAATTGCTGGAAACGGTACCACTTGAATACCGAATCCTCACAGGATCGTGGACATTTGCGAGAAATATTAGTCGCGAATGGAACATTGTGTGTTTCAACCTCTCTCTACCGTACCACGGAACGTCTCGAACATGTTTCATAATTTTAACAATCTACAAATATCGCTTTTCGACTTGCCTTCGATTTGGATATCTTTCAAATATTTACATTTTTAAGTAAGTCGAAGATTTATCTTGTCTATCCTTGGCCGTGGAATATACACGAGGATCAGTTGCAATTTTGACTAGGGGAATATTCGATAGAAATTCCAACTCCAATTACTATTCGGTAAAAAGCAAGCTGACTCGATTAATTGGCAATTGAGATATGCGCGCAGATCGTGGAATAATGTGAAGTATGTTTAAAGAGAATATCGAATATCAATGCTACAGTGTATTTATTCTTTCACAAAGAAAGGATAACATTTTCAAGGAATGGATTTGAATCTCAATGTTTCAATTTTTACTAAGGACGAATTACTATCTGTTCGATTACGCATTATCGATACTGTCGATTTATTGTAAAACGAGAGATACCGCGTAGAAGAGGCCGTAACGTAGAATTTTTTCTAAATGGAAATTTTAATTTCGCAGTAGTTTATCACACTCGTTGAACATTGTACGCAAGAAAATGTATAACGTCGACGAAAATTTATGTTGCGTCGCGTAAAAGCTCACCCCAAAAAGAGAAATTGGGATCAGTGTTACACCAGAAGTACAATTTCCTCGGGGAACGCGGTTCTCGTTCCAAGAAATCGTAGCTGTCCGGAACGACTGATGCGTGTTTCTATACTTTTCATGCAACTTGATTGTTCAAGTTTTTTCCCACGTGATTCTAATAGCAACTCTAAATATCTCCCATACTTTTTTCCCTTGCAATATTTAAAAAAATATCCTACAAGGATAAACATTGTATCTGCATATTATTGATCGATATATAAATTTATATATATTTTATACGAAAAGCTTTCCGTATCTTTTAAATTACTTTTGCAGAGTATTTCTCTCAGAAAAATTCTCTTCAAAGAGGCAAAACCATTACGACGGTGTTATTTCGATTTTTTTTTAATCCCTTTCAACAGCCGGATTACAAATTTTTCTCTCGCAATGTTTTGAACACGGTCGATGAGAAAGTGCAATCTTTTTTTCCAAAGGACATATAAAAATACAAAGAAAATAGCAGCAATAGTTGCCGTCTTAAGAGTGGCAAACACATCGGTGGCTCTTCAAGCTCGTCAAGGCAAGAAGAAAAGGAAAATTCGCATTTCCTTAGTAAATGTCTCGTACGAGGGAAATTAGAGCGAGTTACACATTGAATGTATTTTTCCCGGTATGCTGTGTAACCATTCCAACGTCTATCGATCCTGTTTCTTTTCATTTGAAAATCTCACTCGTTCGAGCACTCTTCTCCCCTAAGGATGATGCAAGTTGCGTATACGTGACCGTTGGAAACGCGAAAGTTGGAAAAAGCAACCGATAAAAACCGACCGACAACTTCGTTCTAAAAAATACACACGGTACAAGGTTCGTTAGTTGGCGGCGAGCTTTTGACGGTCGTTCGACAGTTTGTTGTAATTGGAGAAAACTATGGAAGTAATATAACCGGATAGTTTAACGTAGTAGCACGTAAAACTGTAACCGTTAAAATCTAATCAGAGAGATAGACGCTGCTCGTTGGACATCAGTTAAGTTTTCATTGATATGCAAACAATGGTTTTACGTCCGATGTCTTGGTTATTCTCTTTACCTCGTTGGACCGTAATTTAAACCTTGGTCGTGGCTGATGTAATTTTACGAGAATACGTAATTTTCCGTAAGGGAAATGGAAAGGCAAATGACTCGGCGTATTTCGTCCTCGGAGTAATCGTGCCTCGCGGGACGAGTGGCTGGTCCATCTCGAAATTGTTTTCGATTATGCTCAAATTGTTTTCGGACATAGGATATCCGCGAACACCTACGTAAGTTAAAACGCAGCGTCTCGACAAAAATATTACTAAATACATTCGCGATAGAAAAAGATGACGCGCAGCTCGCTTGCAGCTTCTATTTTCCTTATTAACGTTCTCCTATTTCGCTGCAGTATTTTACGGATAAGAATTGCTCGTCGCGGCTAATTATATTCTCACTGTCGTCGTTCTCATTTATGGAAATATCTGAATTGCCGAAACGATTTTCAGATCCGAGTTCGGTTAGTGACAGACGGAGGATGAGTTGAGGCAGTGGACGAAGAAAAGAAGAGCAAAAGAGAGAGAAAGAGGGGCAGAGAAGCGAGCACGAGGCTACGTCATCGACAAATTTTCCTAGGTATGCAGCTAGCAGCGAGGATGCAACGGTCGATGACGTGAATCGACCGACTTTTCGGTCGATAACTGCCTGCCACGTCTGAATGGCTGGCCAACCATTTGGCTACTGCTGTCGGAGGACTGTCTTGCCATCGTACGGGGACCGGATGGCCGGTGTCTAAGCGCGTTTCCTCCGCGTGGTTCGCCGTACGATAATCTCGTCTGTAACCGATACATCTGCAGATATTCCGCTTCCATCGTCTCATTCCCAAATGCTGTTCGTTTACGGCTGAAATCGTTTCGTCTTCTCTACGGAGTTTCTTCGTACTCCGCTCGTCCATCATCGAGTTCGAATCGAAGAGAGAAAGAGAAAAAGAAAGATCGGAGAGAGAGAGAGAGAAAGAGAGAGAGAGAGAGAGAGAGAGAGGGAGAGTTGGCAGCACGTTGGAGTCGCACGTTGGAGTTTCGCGAGACAGAGGAAGCGTGAAGCGAACGGGAACGCGGGAACAGGGGAACGAGCAGCAACGTTCGGAATAGCAGTTTGTCGAAGGTCGCTGCCGATCCACGTAATCAAAAAGTTTCGAACAGAGCGGGGCAATAGAAAAAGGCTAGCTCGGTCGATCTCGCGGGCGGAGAGGGAAACGAAGTGAATGGTGGGTTTGTTTTTGTTTGTTAATCGTACATCGAAGGTAAGTGGGCACTTTCCACGGAGGTTGTGTCCGCGTCCGCGAGGCGGATGAAGACAAAGCGGACGATAAACGCGGAACTCGTCGATTCTACGTACGTCGCCCTTGATTCGGAGGACAGCCACGTGTACCGTGCACGTTCAGGATTATCGGTATCGCAAGAATCACGTCGATTTCCCCACTAACAGCCACATGACTTGACGATCGCCCCACCTACCGCTGTTCGTCGTTGAGCGAAAGCGGCGACAGTGGCAGCAACGTCACCGACGAGGGAACGACGAGCACGACGACGACGACGACGACAACAACCATCGACGACACCGACGACGACGACGACGGGCACGTAGAGGGAAGAACAACAGAGAGTCGGTAGTTATCGGTTCGCAAGTGCGGAGGCTACTTAACGAGTGACATAGTCCGTTGCCGGTTCAGTTGGCCATAGACGGTCAGCAGGTGCGAGCTACGCTCTCGTATTTCACGTTTTTTCCGTTTTCTCTCTTTCCTTCTTATCCGTCTCTCTGTTCTTCACCTTCGCTATCGTCTGCTCCATTATCGCTCGCCTCTGAACATTTCGCTAAAAGACGTTTATTTCTATCGCGGGTGCGATAGATAGATAAGTGAGCCGTGTTGATCGTGGTGGCAGTGCTGGTGCCGTTGTTTGTTGTCGTTGTTCTTGTTATCTTCGTTGCCTCCTCCGCCGGTAGCAGCGGCTGTTTTAGTGGATAGTGGATAATAGTGTTGAGTGTGAAACTGGAGCCGCCAGTGGTAACAGTCGCAGTCGAGAGGCAGAGCTATCATGTGCCCGCGGAAGATCTTCGGACTGGCCATCGTCGCGCTGGTGACTCTTGGTGGACGAGTGGCAGCCTATACGAATCAATGGGCAGTGCACATCGAAGGAGGACCGGAAGTCGCCAAGCAAGTCGCACGGGAACATGGCTTTCAATATCTCGATAAGGTAGGAACGTATGCCGCGTTTTATTTTTCCTGGAAATCCCTTTCGCGCTAATTCGAAGATTATGGAAGAGATACGATACGCGATTTATTCACTTTTTCGTTTCTATCGTTGCGCAACGATCTCTGAATATCTCGGGGTGCTAATATTTCAATCTTAATCTTAAGCTGTTATTAGATGATACCATTTATACGGACGAATACAAATTAAACGATGGCATTGAAAATGTATCGACTTAGCGACGGTAATGCCAAAAACCACTGTTCAACGAACGACTGTTTCCTCTTGATTTCACGCAGCAAGTATCTGCAATTCTATCGAAACTAACGCCAGTATATTACATCGTCCCGTGTATCTTCGAATTATTCGCACTCGTAGAACAACTTTGTACATCGTGGATATAAATTATGCGATAGTATACGATGACTCTCGCTTTCGTGACGTTAAATTTTTACCAACGTATGATTGACCAAAATTGCGCGCATAACTGGCAACGTAACGTATATGCGCACAAGTATTATCGATACTGTACGTATTGTGTAAAATACAGATGCGTTTGCGCAAATCGGGGAAATACGCAGTATTGGTCGTAGTTTTTCCCGTACCGATAGCGAAAAAAAAGATCGTGTTGCAATTCCTCCTGAAACGTTTTGTAATATTTGAGAATCGTTCATGGACGAAAGACGGTCAAGTGTCGAGAATAATTTTCGTTGCAAAGGCGAGGGTACAGCGTTGCGTGTTTGATCTGAAACGCATGATTAGGTTTCTCGAGGAAATTTCTTATATTTGCCACTTTTGCGTTTGGCCTCCAAACAACCGTTGGAACGTATGCTAATTTCTAACTGTTCAGGGTATCACGCTTAGCTTTTATGATTAATACAACGGATATAATTAACCAGGCGACTGTGCGATGAGAAGATATAATATGACCCGTGTGGCAAAGTATCAATTTCCTCGAAATCTAAAATCGCTGCAAATCCTAAATCCTAAATTCTTTTGTTGGTTGCCGGCTCGAGTTCGCGCGTAAGTTTTCTGGCATGAACGATCGAATCTCGAATGATGTAGCGATCGTTATTTAAGAACTAGATTATATAAAACGAGGCGAGGTAATAAGTAAAGTCCTTCGGAGTGAGCATCGAAGATCTCCGTTTTGTATAACCTCTTGAAAACATCGAAACAGCCATCGACGAAAGTTCTTTTATCTCTGCTTTGTAACGAACAATGTCTAGGAATCGAGGGGGAAGGAATCTTTCAAAAACAAATTGTTCGTGATTTCATTGCGATTACGCTACGTGCTACGTAGGATATGAAAACTTTTGAAATATTCGCATATTTAATTCGATAATTATTTAATATTCGAAATAACATAATTCGATAATTTAAGGATAAAAGAAATACAAGGAAGTGGTTTTGGCGGAATTTTCTGTTTGCTTTAACCGCATGCGCGAGTCAAGTTGCTCAATTTCTTTCCATTCGTCGCAACTCTCTTTCCGTCGTGTAAGCAGATATATGCGTTGCGTTCAATTTAATTGTATTTTCGTCGTTTCGCGACTGTCGTTTCGGTTTGTAATCGATTTCTTCGATAGTAAGACGGATCGATGCTTATTTCTGTGGATAGATTGGTTCCTCGGAACATCGCATCGGCCTTGATATCACGGCCAGAAAATTTTTCGTGGTTTCGCGATCAAAGTGAGAAATTTCTGTGAAGTGGGTGGGCTCAATCGTGCGAGGCTCATCTTTTCCCGTGACGTGTAATATCGCACGGCTCTGACTCGTTGAAGAGGAACGTTCCTTCAAAGTTCCTTCAAAGAGCATCCGAGAATATTTGACTGTAATTTTGATACTACTCCGCGTTCGCGTAATTTGCGTTATATTCTACGAAACTGTTTGTAAACTATCACGGTGGGAAATTGCTGGTTTCTCGTTGGTAGTTTATTTTAAGTATTTTGCACACTTTCAACTTTTTACACGAAGATATTTGTTCAGCGCTTCCCGCATTTGAGATAATATTAAACAATCTTTTGTAAACCAGGCGTAGACGTTTCAATACCTTCTTTGTGTTTAGGGAGAAACAAAAGCATATATTTTACGTTGATTGTTAGTTTTTTTTTTTTATTCGGAAAAGGCAATCGGTATTTTTAGAACCGAAGGAAATTTTACCCTGTTACGCGATCTTGTTTCCCCGTCGTTGAACGATGTCTTAAATTTGTGCAAAATACGAAAGAATTTTGTCGATCACTCGCGTTATCTTTATGCCGAAGCGCATAACGTCTAAATCAGACGATTGAAATTTTGACCAAAAATGAGCGACGACGATCGTTGCAGGTAAAACGATGTCCCAATATTCGTTTGGAAAAAAAAAAAAGATAGAAAATAAAGAAACAGGGTATGAGCGATGACATCATAGGCGTAAGCGTCGTTCTTTATTTGAAAAGGAAGGGTACAAATTCCTAAAGGAAATTTTTTGAGGATGAAAATGTTTGTATTCGTAGTACCCTAATAAGGAAACTCTGGACGCCGAAACGAGGGCGTGGAATTATCCCTGCACATTTAATAAAAAATCCTGCTTTATTTCGAGGTAACTTTTATCTCTGCGTAACGGGGCTGGATAACTAGGTCATTTTTTAACCACTTTATGGGTTATTGCGACGTCGATGAAAGTTTGACGATTCGGCGTTTATTAATTTGGAAATTTATTAATTTGCACGTCGATCTTATATTTCTTTTCTCTTTTTTCCCCATGCATCGTCGTTCCTCTCGTTCGTTGTAAATTACAGAAACTCGATTACTCCCGCGTCTTTGCACGTTAAAATGACGCGAAGATCGCTTCGACTGGTTTCGCGTCAGCGTCGAAGACGGAAATTAACCTTCGAACAAACATTTCTGCCTAAATAGTTTTCATCGAAGCTCGTCCTTCCTATCTTCGCTTTCCGCGTCAGTTCTCGTTCGATCGCGGAACATGAGCCTGAGTCGCCACGCGATTCAATGGAATAAAACATCCAGTGAACTAAAACTTTGAACGGCCGTTGAAGTTTTCTTTCAGCTTTGTAATCGTAGTTTCCACTTATTTCATTTAAAAACGAAAAAAAAAGTGGCGCAAGAAAAGGTGAATATCGTGGTCGAAACGAAAATTTTATTCCAGCTAAATAGCTATTGGTTGCGGATTCATAAGCATTACACGGCTAAGCTGGTTTCTTCTGTGAATTATTGTCGCGACTAATCTACGGATGAAACGCGTTTGCGTCCCGCATGCGATTCTATTGGCCGTGTAAAAGTTGATTCTTAGAACTGCACTTGGAACAATTGAACACGCTTTCGAGGCATCTTTCCGGCTAATGTCTTCTCGTTTTTAGCGTTGTTTGCACAGCAAGGAAAATTTACTTGCATGCCGATCGTTTCATTCGGGTTTCCCCACTTATCTTGTTTTTAATTAGATAGAAGGCGGTTGTGCGCGCTGAACGCGCCGAGGATTACGTAATAGTTTCGCTGAATTGAATGCATCTGACGCGAGGTTAACACGTACCAAACAGTACAGTTGTACATAAAAATATTTGCGATTACAATGCACGAATTGAGCAAGATGATCGAGCACGACGTTGTCGCGTAAAATTCCACAATGGTCATTGGTAATATCGAGCCGTTTTAAAAGCAATACGATAAGCAATACGATAATTTATCGCGTTCTTATGGCAATAATGATTTCACCGCTGCGGTAAGAGATAGGAAACTCCTCGCGTCTTTTGTATTCTTAAGTAGGAGATGCAAAGGTAATCGATGCCGTTAGCGTTGGCTTGTTCTTCTTTTTAAACCTGTTAACTTCCACGTTCGATCGATTTATTTCGCACGTCGCCGATATTGCCGCGAATTTCATTTTGCTGATGCTAGCTCTTGCGTTAACTTCAACGTACTCCGGTGATCCGCGCGATGGAGTTTATTTACTTATTTTTGCCAAACACACACTGGCTAGCACACGCGCCGACGAGTTCATAGGTTTGTCCGCCGTGTTTTGCGTACCGGTTGTGTTTTCAAGAGCAATTTGCGTCGCCTTAAATTTCCGCCAGATGGTTCACCATCCGAGTTGGATTTTTTACCCCGTCTGAAATATGAAATGAGAAATTGAGATATTCGCGAAACTGCGCCACTTTTTCAATTTTATTCCCGCAATTTGTAAGGGAGATAAGTATCGCTCGATACCTACTGCACCAAAATTCCCCTCTCTTCGAAGGAAAACTGTCCCTCGATTTCGCTAAATAGAGCCAGGCTACGAACGAATTTTCAATTATACCGTTCGAAATAATTTCCTCTAATTAATACGACTCGTAAGTAGTTAAATTTCTTTATGTGCCTGATTGCAGATAACATGACCACGTTTCTTGTGTGCTTACTATTTACATGATCGGATGGTGGGGGGACCGCGACCCGTGACGATAACGGGGATTCCTAAAGCGTTTGCACAAGATCATCGTTTCCTTTGTTGATGCAACGCTTCGTTTATCAGTCGCCCAATGCTCGGTCATTTCATAAAAGATCCATGTTTTCTTTTTTCCCCCTATCGATATTATTCATTCAAGTAAAATTCGCAGTTCCGTGGAAGTAACTACATGCATTTATCGTTCCGGCATTATATCGCATGTTTTTAACGACGAGCGATTGTTCTTCGCTTTAGCGATTTCGTAACTGAGTTCCGTAATTATACATAATAGGAAGTCGAGCGTGTATCACGTAAAATAACGTGGAACATGTCGCGAAGCTCGCACAATTTATCCTTTGGAAACCCATTATATTAAAGATAAAACTCGATAGCGACTGAGCTTAATGTAAAAATTATTTCGATAAAAGTGCAATTTTCCATTCCTTTGAAATTGCGCGACGAGTAAATAGTTTTTTTTTTTTATTTAGCCACATATATGTCGCATGATTTCAAATAACTATCGTATCACGGAATAGCAATTGTCTGCTAGGTGGAAACTTTTCACTTATTGTCTGATGATACTCTTGCTTGATCATTCTACGCAATGCTTCTCTCTTTTCGTTTTCGATTGTCGGATACGCTATGATTGTTTGTCATCTACGCGTAAAACGGCAAAGCTGTTTTATGTTGCCGTCATCGCTTGAAATAATCTTTACGAATTTAATCTCTTTTTTTTTTTCCATCGAAGATTAGACCTTAATTCCCGTTTGTTGCTTCGGAAAGTTTTTTTCCCCCGGGAATTCATTTTGTTTCCTTTCTGGCTATTTCAAGTTTTAATAACAGGCATTGTGGTGTATGCTCGCCGCTTTAAAAAATATACCCAATGTTTCATGCGTGATAAGCTCGTTATTGTTGGCATTTTTAATTTTTCTATTTTTCTCGTATACGTAGAAAATTTTAAACAATGGAAATATAACAAATTTTAGAGAGGTTCGTGTTGGGAATGTCTGAAACGAGGTCGCGCGATAAAAAATGGGAACAGGAACGGTCTATCCGTGCTATAGGTAGCTGTATTTAAAGTTTCGAAAATATATATCATCGCTTCAGAATCGAGTTTCATTTCGTCAGGCCTTGTGGCTGTGTAGAGTAATTCTTTTAAATTACGAATGTGTGTGTGTATATATATATATATATATATATATATATAGTTAAAATATATTTCTTATTCTTCGACTCTGTCCAAATTCGCGTGAGTAGCTAGTAAACTCTTTCCCTGACAGTCCCTTAAATTTTTCTTAGGAGAAAATACGATCCACGAACTAGAGAACGCAAATAATTGTAGCGTTTCAAAAAGTCGGAGACGATAAACTTTTAAATGAGCCGAGTTTTCGTATGGAAGCATAGTCTGTTCGGAGAAAGCGCTTAATCTCGCCGACTATAATTTTTAAGGCCGACAAATATATCGGTATAACAAATATCACGACGTACTCGTCCCTTGGCACATATTTGCATTGAATAAAAATTGTGGAATTACCCTCTGCGAAGGATTGCACGCACGGGGACAGTCTCGCGCGTGTACTTTTTATCTTGTTTAAAAACCATAACGAATTGCACGCTAACCGGATTGATCCTCCTTTTAAGGCGTTGTCGGATCTCTAGCGATTTTTTGGCCGTTCAAGTTCTTCCAATGGCGAAGTTTATCGACGTATCTGCGGTAAAGCGCGTGGTTGTTATAAAGCGATTTAAAAAATTCTAGGCGAATGGGAGGAAGCGATTTGTAGAAAGAGTTTCGAAGCTCTTCCGCCGTGGTAACTTGTATCTTGAAAGTTCCGGGCGAAAGGATTATTTTCGCAACAATAAGATCGTGTTCGAAGTCCTGTTCGCGAAAGAAGGTTCGCCGTTAAATCCTCTTTGCACGTGGTAACGGTTCCGGAAAATGAAATTAGAGGCGTTACTTCGGGAAGGAAGGCGTTACGCGACTGAAATAACCTCGGCATTAATTAAATCGTTCCCTTTGATTAGACCTGGTAATCTCATATTAATCTCCGTATTACTATTTAGCAACAGAAACTTGCGCGGACGCGGAGATAGAAAGATTACGGAATTGTGTAGGATCTGTTTAAAATTAGTAGGAAATAACTTGGTTGAAGTTGCATTTTAATTCAAGAACTTTGCATTATCATTGCCATAGATACGTGTAATTTACGTTGGTAATAGGAGAATTTCCATTCCAAAGCTGTATCTATTTCTTTATGATCTTTTAATATATTCGTTTCTTCCGCGATATTTATTCGTCGTTCCGTACTTGAGCATTATTTTATAGTCGTGCAAAGCTTCCGCGTAATCGATTTAACGCGATTGGCCAAGCGCCAATTGCATTAAATACCGTTGATTCTGAAACAACGTTAAGCAGGCTATTCGGCTACGCGGAACTAAAATTCATTTAGAAAACCGGACGACGATAAGCGGATACAAATCTTAATTTTCTACGGTACGATGTATCGTTCTCGTTTCATCTTTTATTGTATCATATTATCTCGTTGTATGCGTGTGTACGTATATAAATATCTCTCCTGATAGACGTCTTAACAGACATCTCAAGGCGAATTATACTTGGATGAAGATATCGGTCGAAGAGTTGTATAATTTAAAGTCGATGAATCTAGAATTTCAAGGGTCTCGTACGTTATCCGATCCAACACCGTTCCTCCCTGAAACTTTGAAATACTTTTTACGCGTACCTTATTTAGCGATGGCCTAACATCAGCAAAGCGTCGAGCGCAGCTCGCTCGGACGAGGGGATGGAACGATTTCGTCCCTTCTCGATTCTCCTTGGGTCGATTTTCGATCGCGGATAGAGAGACAACGAAGAAAGTAGCTCGGTTCGTTTTGTCTTGAATTACGTTACCTGGGATTTTTCTTTGTTCGTTTGCTGCTCATCCGTGGTGGCATGCCGCATTCTCGCTGAAAGAAGTAAGGAAGTTTCGCAGAGAATAGATCCTTTCGTGTAAGTCCGGATTTCCAAGCCAATCTTCCAGGGCGATCTTACGAAACCCAACGTTTCACTGGATTAGCGTCGCGCGAGATTATACTTTCGGGATGCGCCTTAAAACTCTTCGCCGGCGAATCTTCGCGTGTCTCGAATTTGTGATTGCCGGCTGTTTGTCGGCGAGAAGCGTGCTCCAACACCTCAAGGTTTATGATACGCCATGGAAAACGAATACACACACACACATATGTTTCTATGTTCTATATATATGTATACGTAGAAACACCTCTCAAATTCTACGTGACTTTTATTCGCTATATTGCTTTTAAATTAACCAAGCAGGTGTTCGGTTGCCATTTAGCGCAATTACCGGCGAATAAGTTAAGCCGTAAAGCTGGTTCTTTTTCATATAATAAACGGATTTCATTGGAGCTGGCTCGGCGCAGATAGGATTTCACTGTTCGTCGTTGATTTTTTCCTTTTATATTAATAAAAATTTACGAAGGATGTTTCGAGACGGTCCGGTTAAGAAAAGATTATGAGAAATGCAAGTTCATAATCTGGATTTAAATTGCAAAAACTGCAATAGGAAAGGGGAAGGCTTTAAAGTTATTTTATGAGAGCACGGTAAATTCATCTGTTCTCTGTGCTACGCTACGTTTCAATTAATAAGTCAATTAGTCCATGTATATATAACGATAGCTCGATTCTGCCGAATGGAAGCATATAGCTGTGAACTTCAATCACGAATATATATTCTATTCTACAGGGAATATCGTTTGTCGTCGAACAAATAATATAGTAGCCTACCTCTTCAAATATACGTACAAATATATAACATACGTACATGTATTCAAATTTTTCCATCAAAATGTGCAAACATATTATACACGTCGGTTCTGTATTTAATAAGACCGGACGACACTTTGTGACGAAGCTAGCGTAAATATCGTCGATGTATTTTTACGCTTTATGGAACGGAATACAACAAACCGTTGTTATATTTCGCGTACTTTTGTTACAATTTTTCAATAAAACATCCGCGAGCATGTTTTAAGGCGACCTTCCGTTTCTTGTATTTACTTGTATATTTACTTGTAAAACGTGTACGGTGGGAAAAAGCTGCGACCTGTTCGATAAAATTCATTTTAATTTCATCTACATATTTGCATGAAACAGGAACATATCTTTATATTGATTTGTACGTTCGGATATGAAGATAAAAATGAAAGCTGCTTTCGATATTCATCATGTATATGTAATAACGCAAGTTAATCCGCGTGTAGATTAATCGAATGGAAATATTTTTTACAGCAAATATAGAGGGAATATTACCTTCGCAGCTGTGATTTTAGTATCGAATCTATCAATTTTTCGAATATATTTTATCGACAACGTCGCTGGTTGTGTGTTTACCTTTGCCCGTTCGTAATGTTTCTCGTGTCGTATGTAGCAGCATGTTGCATCGACACAATGCATCAGATAGTATCAAGCAAAAGGTATTCTTGCATTGTTCGACATACACATCCGAGCGAAACGTCGAATTGAACGTAACGCGTGTTTCGTACGAATGAATGGTTCGAGGACTCTTGAGAAGCATTGCGTTTTCAATGATCCTAGTAGGCGGTGAGAAGTACGAACAAAAGAGCATCGTTCCTCGATATTTGTAAGTCGTTTCCACCCTTGCCACTTTAAACGTGAAAGGGTGACTATGCCACATTAAGAGAACACTCAAGCAGGGCTAAACGCACCCTTTGTCTTTCCTCGATTCTTATAGCTTCTCGAGATCAAACGATCGAGGGTGAACGAGCTAAAAAATTTCGAACCGAAAAACGAGAAAAAATTCCTTTTTTTTTATCGCTATGAAACAGAAAAACGCAACATAAAGTATTACGCGCGTAATGTATTTTTAACATTCGCGAAACATCCCTTTCTTCCTGCTAAATTTTGCTTTTCCGTAGGATAACGGAATAATTTAATATCGAATAAACGTATTAAATAATCTTCGTAGGATAACGTATTTTACTGTAGATAGCTTCGTATAAAGTACTTCTTGTTTTAAAGAAACGTTCAATAGTGAAATTCCATCGACAAAATATTTGACGGATAATTGAAAAGAAAAAGAAAAAAAAAAGAAAGAAAGAAAAAGAGATCGAAATTGGCACAGGTTGCAATTACACTTGTATGGTCGTCGAAACGAGCTCCGATAAACGCATAAATTAGAATTCAAATTAGAAATTAAATCCGTTCGTAATTCACAGAATCGCGATATACATGGACTCCATATGAATAGCAATCGGCGTTTGCGTGGCCATAAAACACGAGTTCCGCAAAAAGCCAATTTAAATTTCGAAAAGCGGCGGCCAGATCTCTCAAATTCTATAAATTATAAACGCCGACTGAAAACGGTCTCCTCTCTCTCTCTCTCTAAAATTCGTCACAGTTGCAAAAGAACCGCGATAATTTATTTGCCATTTTCCTGCTGCATTTTCATTCCACGTTGCTGGTGTGCTGGTCGACGGCACATCTGTGGCTCTATTTCCTAAATAATTCGTTGTGAACACGTGATAAAATCTGCACGCGACAATGATGCCATTGAATTCGCCGATGGTTTGCCAGGGGCGAGCCACGTTTCCTTAAGTATTTCAACCAGGACGGAAATACATACCTGGCCGTAGGTAGACAGGATGGGTCATTCTTCCTTTAAGACGGCACGTAGCTCGCTCGACGTCTCTGGTTTCCCTCTATTTTGGTTGCTTTCTATGCCATTCAGCAGTTAGCGAGGTTGGCGTTTTGCGATACAATTTTAAAAATCTACCATCTACCTGATCTCGCTCTGCGTTTCTTTCGTTGTTCCTATCACCGAGCAAGATTCTCTTCGCCGGTTGGCAAAGTTCTTTCGCTTTCGATGAAAGTTCTCCGGCGTTGCGTCGTCGTGCCGCTGAAACAAGGGTAACCCGTGACTACGAAATCGTTCTTGCCTTTTCTTCGAGCTACGCCGTCCAAACGGCTGTTACGTTTGTTCGATCTGTTTCTTCTGTTGAATCAGAGCGACTGGGAGCGAGTAAACGAGAGCGACCGACGTGATTAAATTGTTAAATAGATTGGAAGAATGGATTGGCGGAATTATTATATTCGTTTCAATAGCTTGAATTTTACATTCGTCTTTGTTGATTGATAAATTGGCAGGTATTTGCGTCACTTGCGATTAAAGGAATCAGCTTAATGGTATACATTATTCGTTGTACATATTATTTTAGCATCCTACGTGCGAAAGAACGTACAAGTGTTTTAATATCTTATCTGTAAGGGAGATTATTCGATTTGAAAATTCATCAGTTAGTTACGCACGTACGTGCTACGTATCTGTTAAGTAATTTCATTTTGTGAATCGTGCGTACATTTTATGCGTCATATTTTAGAGCGGAGGAAAGAAGCGAACTGGAAATTAATAGTAAAACTATAGCGTTCGATTTGTGCAGTATTTTTAGTTTCGAAATCTTTTCTGCTTATCGCACAGCGTTGCGTTATTTTCTCGAAAAGTAGGTGGAAAACTGTAGCATAAGTAGGATTGGTGGCATCACGGCTGCAGCTATACGTTGCACATGGTGTATTTATTTTAAAATTTCGTAATCATATCCATTCGATCTAAAGAGTCGTATAACTTATCTTATCAGGTCTATTTATACGTACTATTATTCGTAAATCAAGATGTTTAAGAATCGACTTTTACTCTAGACTAGATTGAAGAATAATGAAATTTTGCGAAAATTTGCAGAATACAGAGTTTAGAGTAATCCCAAATATTTCGTCGACACTTAGCACGCGTTATTCGACCAAGTACGTACTCCGCTACTCAACGTCTTTCCTCAATTTTCTTCGACAATGAAGTTCGATTGGCCGAAGGTAATTCATCGATTGGCAAACAAACGAACGAAGAAAAGGAAGAAACGTAAAAGACGGTCTATTCTTTTAACGTCTATCGTCGATCGTTACGCGTATCCTAAAGAACGATCGAAGCGTTCGCGGCCGAGCTGTCTTTTCGCCTCGTCGTATTCCTTGCAGAGATTAAAGTCGCGCCGGAGAATTTTTTTCCTCCTCTTTCTTTCTGTTTCACCGATTCGAAGTGTCAATGGCCAGCACTCACCCCCCATGGTGGCAACCCTTGTGTTTCTATCCCTCGGCGAGCCGACATTGAAATGCGACGAAGCGTTAAAAGCAGGTTTGCCTAGGAAAAGGAGAACGAGCCAGGGAAACGAGAAGCTCCGCAGGAGAGAGAGCCTCGACGAAGTACAGGTCGAGGGAATTACACGGGGAAAAGTGGAAGAAGTGGAGCGCGATAAACAGAAAAAGAAACTGGCAAAGGAGAAAGGAAAAGGAGAAATAATTGAAGGAAGATAGCAGCGTGGATAAGCAAGGAAGATGCATCGGGGCAAAGGGGACAGAATGAGAGGGAGATTCATGCCTTGGCTCTGCTCTTCTGACTTCTTTATCTGAGTGTAACGAAGAGAGTCGGCCATTGAGACGGTCGACGTAGAGAAGGCAGGCTGGATGGTGTACGATAGGAAAAGGATATGCACGAGAGGAAAGAGAGAGAGAGAGAGAGAGAGAGCCGTTCCAGCGGTCGGAATTTTCTACCCTTTACCACGTTTTCCGCCCTTTCCCTTCTCCTCTTCGCCCTTCTAAGTGACTCTTTGAACCTTTCGGATCATTTTGTTTCTTTATTGCAATTGCGGTCCGCTCGATTCAGTCAGAGAATTCGATTAGGTGTCTCATTGTGGCATTAAGAAATTGCCTTGTTACTCGTTTTGCAGTCACATGGCCGACGGGTCGGGATTGTTTGAACGTGATTGCGATCGTCGAGCAGCAGTTTCGAACATGTGCATCGTAAATGGCCTCGGTTTATTTCTCAGCTCGTTCTGCTCTAGACGTTTACCTTGCTCTTCTTCGAATTACTTTTATCCGTAACTTCTAGAACCAGCGACGAGATAGTCGATGTTTCATCGATTTTCTGTCTGAAATCCTTGATTAACATTTTCCAATCGTCGTTCCTTTTAAACTCGAACTTTGAAAATCTATGGATGGACGGAACGCTGCGGTTCAAACCACTCTTCGATTGTAAATGATAAATCAGCAAGTGATCGTTTAAAAAATTAATCTATCGAACGATCATTCCAAGAACGCGTTATCGTAATTGAACATTAAAACGTATTCGTGGCACGTATTGCGCTGCTCGCGTGATCCTCAATTACGGAGGACCTGGCACATGCGAACCTGCGTGTCTTCGTCATCTCGATTATTGCTTCACTCCGCTACCTCAATGTCAAGCACACCATTCTATCGTAATCCCGAGCATGGGAACCGATCGTATTAATTGTCGCTATATGGCTCGTGAGCCGTCTTAAACCTGACAAAATGTTAATTAACAATGAACGCGCCGCGGAGTCGTTAATGAAAGCGTAATGAACCAAAGAGAATGGAATTGACGGTGTTGCCACGGTTCCGAGGCCCGGAGGCCATTTGCACTCCCATGGGTAATTTGCATCCTGCTGCAACTTCGCAACTTTCACATTTATTTGATATTTGGTCGAACGAATTAGGAAGCCTAGTCGAGGATAATCTGCTTCCAACAAGACGTGCATATGAACAGCATTCCTTACGCGCGTAGAAAAACTACGTAGTAAAAACCGAGCATTTTTGTTCAATTTTACGACAAAATTTTTCTATGCTTCTTTTTTGGTGACGATGTTTCTGCGTCTGTTCTTGTTTTAAGTTGCATCTACCGCAAGGTCATTAACCACTGAAGAACGTAAAAACGCGCGAGTAATAATCGTGAGAACTATGAGAGAATCGTAAAGGTGGACCTATTACAGTTTTAGCTGAATTTCGACCATCAGAGCCACGCTCTGATAGGCACGATACGACCAAGAATAAATCGAGTTGCGGAGGTGTTGGTTGAAAACAATCTTTCCAATCGACTGATTGATCTAGTTCACGACGAAATACTTTGTATAGTAATAGAGATATAGCGAGAGCCTTATCTGTTCCACATTTAATATTTACGTTAAGCACCGTGTCTTATTTATACTTGCAATTCCGTAGTAGTATCTGTTCTGAGAAGAGATAATCTATTCCTTTCGCAAAAATTTATCGTGGTTCTACTTCTGTACTTGGAAATCGGATATTAAAAGCTAAGCACGTTGTTGTTACTTTTTAGAAATAAACTCGTAAAACGCGAAGCGACGATAAAAATTGTGAAAGCTCGACGTCTATAATTCATCGCCAGAAATGAATCACACGCGTGAGCCGTTTGTTTGAGAAATATTGTAAAAAGCGATCGAGCAAAGATCAACACGCTTCTGTCGATCGTCCCGTATGTTCGGTCCGTAACCTCTGAATGACGTGTAATCGCTTATATCGTTCTTACACGATTCGAAGCCCGATTCTATAATCAGAGCCCAGGTTCTAGCGTGCTAAACCGAGCAAACTATTCGAGGATGTATAGAGTCAATTTCAGGGACTCTGCTAACGTCCCTCGTTAGAGTTAGAAGGGGTTAATAATCACGCTTGACACTGTTTCCGTGATTCGCGCAATCCTCAGCTATGCGAAGAAACGGGCGCGGGGCTTAGTTGATAGCATCTTGTTGGGCGCATTAACGCGGTACGTTCCTAGTACATGACGATACAGGGAACATCTTGGCGTGCACACGCGTACACTAGTCACGTATACGCATGCGAGGAGCCGGTACAAATACGGACGAAGCCGGAGAGAGAGTCAATGCACCGAGTAGCTGGATCAATGAGGCTGATTACTCAGCTCGATTCTCTTGTAGACACGAGCCAGACCGAGCGAGGGCTCTGCGCCTCCGCTGCCTCCGCTGCCTCCGCTGCTTATTTTCCGGGAGAACGTCGTCGACGGTGGAATTAAATCGTGAAGAATTGAAAACGCTTCAATTACGGGACAGGGACGCGTGTTCTCAAGTGCAAGGCTCTCTGCCGTTGCCAGTTCGAGAGCCACATCGGCGAAATGGTGTGGAATTGCGCGCCTATGAAGAAGAGGCGGCTCGTGTGCTCCGATACTTTGCCTTTGCTTCGTTTGCATTCCTTTTGCATAGCATTAGTCGACGAGCAGTTGCTCGTCATCCAAGGTTCGTTAGGATTTATTTCAGCGTACATAGCCGAGTAGGAGGAATCGAGGAGTCAGTCGTGGTTAGGATCGAAGGTACTTGTCGAAAAGTATAATCGGTGATAAGATGTAATATATTCGCCGTAGTAGAAACGTTTTGAACGCGTATCGATCTCGGATACTTGTATTCGCTAGTGTCGAGGAAGTTGATTAACTGCTTAAATGAGTTTACTTTGTTACGTTAGGTACACTCTAAGGGAGTTAATTCTCCATTGTGAGATACATAGCTGATTCTGTGATAATAGAATGTTCTGATATAAAAATAACGATAACTAACGCATAGTAGTTTGCAAATATTTCGCCGACTTCGCTCTGTAATTTTAATATAAAATTCTACCGGAGGAAAATCCATTTTAGAAAGCTCAGACATACGTTATTCCAATATCTCTCCATTCTTTTATACTCTTGCCGAGCAAACTGTTTACTTGGGTCGTTCACTCTCGGAATTACTATCGGATACTTATTGTAATCGTCCTTTTTCATCGTCGATCGAACGTTTGCCCTTTCACGAGAACCAGAAGCTCCAAGAACACAGTCAAAACGTTCTGCCACGTGAGTTTTAATCCGCGAGGAAATCGTCAGCGGTTGCTGATTAGGAGAAAGGGCAAGCAAAAGTGTGATTTGTCCAATCTCCCGGGAACTTTTACTCCGCCAGCCTTATTGTTCTTTCGGTCTTTTCACGTTCTTCAATTCTCTGGTCCGTCAGTCACGTTTCCAGGTTCGATCATACCCTGACACGTCCCTGTGTTCTCTGCGACTGGAAAAAGCAGCCTGGGGCAACTCTCGGGGAAATTCGCGAGGAAAAGGGGATTTCTTCGTTTCTCTCCGTTAAATGAAATTCACGCGCGGTATCGTATCAATTCGTTTCAAAGTTTTTGCCTTATTCCCTCTCGGCGTATCACCGAAGAACGTTCGATAAAATTACATTTGTTGTCACGTATAATTATAAAATACATTTCCTTCGTTCGTCTTGAAATGTCAACAAATATTTACTTGGGAGTTTTTCGCGAAGCCTGATAGTTATTTGGTACTATGTACCAACTTTGAATCGGATTTTTATAGCGAGGCAAGTAGATTATGGCTTTCATTAGGACTTTGGATAAAGATGTTACCGAAATGTAAAAGTAACGCAGAGCACTAATTCGAAAGCAAAAGATTTCCCATTGTTTCTACAAAATCGATAGCAGTTGGTTTGGTTTCGCTAAGGGTCAAACCGAGCGCAAATAAAAGGTCCATCGCGATTTAGATTTCTTGTTTTTCTTTCTTTGTTCGCCATTCACGTCCATTTAAGAAGCATCTTCTCGTCTACAGCGGCATGGAACAGTCGTAATGTGCTGTCACTCTCTGCAAATAGAATGATCGTAACAAAGAGAAGTCGAAATGGCAAGATCAAAAAAATGGAATGTCAACAATTTCTAAGAATTACAATCGCGCAGGAAAATATTTCCAGCTCCCGTGTATTTTACTAAAATATGGCGGAATCTCCATTAGTTGAGAATTTACTATCCGTTTTGACGGTTCCAACCTTTCACTATCCAAACGTTCTACGATATTATCAGCGTACGTATTCCAGGTTCTATATACTTTAATAGTTCGTGCGTAATGGTATCTTCCCCCCCCCTCTCTCTCTCTCTGAAATTTACTCGTGTAAACGACGATGTGTCGATATTAATTTAAATTCTAAAAGTTGCACCGACTCGTATATTTTTATGAAAAATAATGACACGCGCCGTGCTTTCTTTGCCAAAAAGTTGAGTAACATTTAGCAGACGACTACACGTATGGTTTCAGGTTGTTTCAATTTAGCTAAGAAAATCGCGAGTGGCACAACTAACGTCTTCAGATTGTTAGACTGGCCGTACTTGCATCAACAACAAAGTGAACTTCAAATTTTACTTAACCTACGTAATTTGCGTTCTCGATACCGAGAGACGGTAGTAACTTTGTTCGCGCTTCCAAGCTTATTTCTTCCTGCAATTGAATTGCTTCACTTGGTTCATTTAAACTCCTCCTAAAGTTCGTAGAGGCAGCTTTCTATGGTTTTATTATAATAAATTCGTACGTCATTACGGTTAAGAGACACTCTGACAAATGATCAACCAGACTTATATTTCTTTAATAAATCAGCTCGAACAAACTGGTTCTCGGCAAACATTGGATAAATTTCTTATCTTCCCTTAACGTTCGTTATTTATAATTCTTGTTGCCCCGCGTTAAAACGTTCAACCGCGAAGATCCAGCGAATTATTGTTGTTTTAATATCAGCTAAGAAAAAAGAGAGTAGAAAGAAAAGAAAGAATCTTTAACGAGTCGCACAATGAAGTTGTCACCGCAGCAAGAGAAACTATTGCGCTTCTCGAGCAATTAAGGCGACCGTATTAAATAGACGAGCGACTTTTCTCTTCGACATAGCAGCTGTCGTTTGCATAAATCCCGTCCTAGCAGTCGTGTCATGATTTAAAGAGGCGAAAGATGGCTGATTTATCAGCGAAACGAAGAAGGACTCTGCATGGATAACAGCTTCTGTTACTCGATGTGGTGACGACACCGCCACCGACGACATTTCACGAGTGGACAACGTTGGAAGAAACTCCCTTTCTACTCGTCGGCGTTACCTCTCCTCTTCTTCTTTATTCCGATATTTTTATCTTTTTATTTCCTTCTTTTTGATATCTACTCTTCGTCCATATTTCCTTCTGCCATCGGCGCCGTAGGATCGCGTCGAAGTATAAGGCATCGCCAACGTTTCCCTCTGTTCTGCGGAGCGAAATCCTCTCCTTCGTCGTCGCCCTCGCGCTCGCTTTTTCCATTTTCCCTTCCCTTCCTCCCCCTTTCTCATTTCTTTTTTTCTTTTTTTTCTTGCAACCGACCCCGTATAATTGCGATCCTCTTCGCCTCGCCTTTTTCCAGTAATTGCATCCACCGAGGAAGATTCGTCTTTTTATTGCGTCGGGGAAGGGCGCATTATGCCGAGCCGTCATCATTGTCTTCGCGAGCATTAGCGAAGAATTGTGTTTCTAGTGGCAGTCTTTTAGGCACATGTAACAAGTCGATAGATGCAACTAACGAATGAATATAAGGGAACTTTTTCTTCGGACGCGTGTCTCGCGTCGTGTCGACCACGTTTCCCTTGTTTTCCAATTTTTCTGTCGTCACGTGCGCGAACTAAAATGTTTTCAGCCGAACGTCCTTCCCTAGGTTAGGATTAGGGTTAGGGTTAGGTCGTTTCACGCCGATTAGGTTATCCCATGCTGTATATTTTTTGAAAATATGCCGTTCGAAAAATGATATTTTTCTAGCGAAAGCGTGGAATAATTCGTTTGCAAATTAGATGGTAAAAGGGTATTAAAAATGTAATGTTATATTTGGGGATTGGACGAATTAATACCCTAAAAGGTACACGGTGGAACGTGTGCATTTTTTCATCAACGTTTCTCCATATTTCATTTTCTCCGGGTTTTTCCTTTGTCGCGGTATGCACGAGAGCTTGGCGATTTTCATCGCGACTTTGGTATTACCGGAATCCCCTTCGACTTACGGAGGTGTAAAATCCTCTCTGCGAATATTTCGCCAGGTTATCCGACACCTGTTCTGACTTATCGATATAAATTCACCGCTGGCTCTTCCTCGGTTTGCATCTTCTACGCGCGAGGCTAAAAATGATTTCTTTTTTCTTCTAAGGATAACCTGGAACCGAAAAATCACGATCTAAAGTCGTTTCGATTTACAGACAAACCGAATGGGATGAACTAGATCTTCTGTATTTTTCATTCTGAGAAGTATATTTCGTAGATGTTGTGAATTTCATATTTTTAAAGACTTTGTAAAATATGTGAAAATCTCGTTGAAACTATACAAATACATACCTAACGACATTCCTGTAATTTACAGCTGGAAAATTCAATCGGCAGTGGAAGCGTGACGTGTTCTGGCGTGTAATTAGCTCGCGCGTTGCATTAACGGAAAATTAAATTAATAAATCAGCGTTTTTCCCGCGACGATGGCAGTGTTCGTTGGTTCTATGTTGATCAGCAGGCGGATATCACTAATTGCTTTTCACGACGAAATGGAATATTCGTTTTCATTCAACGACGCGTACAGGCGAATAAAAATCCGAGAAACGCGAAATTTGCCTTTCTGATGGGACAAGATTTATTGAAACAAACGGTGTACGATTCGTGGAAGCGTTGTTGATTTTCCTACTGCATTCTTCTTTTTTCGCTTGTTCTTGTTTCCTCCCCCTTTTTTTTTATTCGTTGTTGCTGTGTTATTTTCGGCAGAGATGCGCGTTCCCTTTATGGGAACAACAGTCACGCATAATAAATCACGGAAAAGCTCGAGACTCATTCGTCTTTCGTGAAAACACCTTTTCGTCGTATTAACTATTCCAGAATCGCAGGCGACCCAGCGCATCATTTATCACGTTATATGTAACTTACCGTTGTTCATGGGTTCGCTATGTGTGTATTTGTTCCTGCGATGCATTCATGCTTCCGTTGTTCATTAGATGCACGATTTTGTTTCTTGCAGCAGACGAGATACGTCTCAGCGACGAATAATATTTTCGAACGAGGAACTAGAAGGACGGACAACAAAATAAATCTAGCGTCGACGCGACGCAGGAACTTTTACGTAGAAATATCTATTCTTAAAAATTCGAAAGCTACCAATTCGATTAATAATAATTATCGAATAATAATAATTGATTAAGCGCATCAAACCACTCGGCTTCTAGAGAGCGAATACGTGGATTGTTTCGATTAATTTTCTACTCGTATCTTCCGAGGTGCGCGGCAAGATGGACAGAGAAAAATTGAATTATCTTAAGCTATGGAAATATTCAATTCCATCTTCTCGTAAACTTTTCTAGCTTCTGCATAGCGTATTCGGAAATCGATCTCATTAAACGTAACGTATTCCATAATTTTGCATAATTCATCGCATATCCTGTAAGACCGCGGAATGATATTCAAAATAGTAAGTTTCTTCAAATTCAAGGTTCAGGCAAGTTTAAAAAGATAATTTTGATGCATGAGAGAAGCTCGTGCGAAGATAATTCCGTGTTTCCGCGACTGTTGCAATTCGATGTCCTTTTGCGTCAAAGTTGAATTTTTTATTGTTAGTTTTATGAGCAACAAGGTAATTCTACGGCAACTTTCTCATAAAGAATTTTATGTCTATTTATTGCAATTCTTTTCAACTTTCCCTGAAAAGATTTCGTGAATTTGGCGAGTATGAAACGTACTTGCGCGCCGCTATATCTTTTTTCCGTTTTTACGTGCAGCTTTTACACACACGCTGCATCTCAAAGTACGCGTTTCTGCATTTGCGAATGTTCGACGTCGACGAAAGAAATTGTAGAATTTCATCAAAATCAATGGCGAATTGAAAAGGCGGATCGTACGAAAAATGCGTTCTAAATTTACAAAACGGAATTACGATTGACTAGAACGATAAGTAGATAATGCAGGTCGCAGAATAGATGAATGCAACCGATATGATGAAAAATTTCCATCATAAGGCTGAATGTACACGAGTGACATTTTATCGTGCGATCTCACCGCGATTACACGGCGTTGTTTTCCTATTAAGAACATCAAAGACATGCATACGATCGCAGCGATATCGCACGGTAAGACGTCGTTCATAGAATTCCCGCGTAAAAGTTACCAATACTCGTATAGCATACAAGTACCAATTTCGATTCTTCTTTTGTTCGCCATTGTAGGCGTTTGCACAGACTTTTCTACTTATTATTCGCGTGTATGAGCTGGCACGAAACGGATTAAGAAACTCGACGCACCCAATCGACGAATCCTACAAAATTTCAACACGCCCACGATCGATTTCTCAAGGAGACGGCGATTATAAGAGCCACCGATCGATTAACTCTTTGCACTCGGACGATCTTTACGGCGAAAATTTGTCAAACCGAACATTTCGTTCTAAACAGAAAAACATTCTAAATATTCTCTCTTATGAAAAATCATAGCGAGATTCAGATGTGGAAACGAGACGAGAGCAAGGGAATACTGGAAAGAAGTAGGGGAGAGAAGCTGTAGATTATGCAAAAGGAAAGAAGAAGACCCGAGACACGTGATAGAAGAGTGCGAAGTAACAGGAGGACCAAAGGGCATGGAAATAATACTAAAGGAGACGGGGAAAGTGCTGACGGAACTAAAGAAAATATTAAAAAAGAGAAATGCGATACAAGGAGGGGAGGAACGACAGCAAGAAGCACAGAAAGGAACCAAAGTACAAAAGGTGCAATAGCGGTAGATAATAGATCATAGGACAGAGCGTAAGAAATAGTTTATAGCGTAGAGTGTAAGAAGAAGATTACGGTAGATAAGAGGTAGATTTAACCATTGTAAAATAATAAGACCGATAAAAATGTAAGCGAGCAAGCAACGTAAAGCCAGAAGTCCGTCCAAAGCCGAAAGGCAAGGACTAAGTTCTAATAAATAAACAATAAATATTCTCTCTTATTTTTGAAAAGAAGATCAGACGAACATCTTCGCCATATCGTATCGCCGAAACGGCACCAGTGACGCGCAGAATGTTCAGAATCGTGTTTGCACGTACGTCCGCAATTAGGGACAAACTTCCAGTTGCCTGTTATTGCTCTGTATCGTGAGATTATGGAAGTGAAGTTGGCGGAACGATCTTTACGTGTCCCGAGATTTCCTTATCCGCTGAAGACTCTCGCGATACCGTCGATCGTAGGTGGTTCATCCTCGGTCGACCGTTAGTCAACCAACTCCGAAGAAGATCAAATTGCTCGACGTGTTACCGTCGTTTGATCTCGCTGTAGACTATGCGCGCGATACCGCGTTGCACGTTCATGCGGCACATATATTGTTATGCACGATATTCGTGCAAGAACGGCCACGTAATTACTCGAACACGGTTGTCCGTTCGCCATGGTTACGTGCGTTTCGCAGAACGGCCCGGTATGCGCGATAGAAATAACAACAGCCGCTTCCGTAACTGGAACGTAACGTAGAGTAGCGCGAGCGAGAGAGAATGGAGTTGTAGCGTCCTTCGTTAATACCACGGCTGCGTGATGTTGCCCAGGGACGTTTGACCGTGGACAAAAGCCAGGCATGCGAACGAATTTTCCTCGCGATGGATCAATTTTTAATTAGAATCTCCCGGCACGCGAATTTTCTTCCGCGTCGTTCGATGGAATATCCGCGTCACTGTTAGACAAAATCTCGACTTTTCCAAAGGTGGTTTCGGCCACGTTCGCCGGCGAAATAATCGAAATCCTCAGGACGCGACCGGTCCGAGTCTCGAATGGAATATGATTTTTCATTTCTCGACGAAACTTTCACGATGCTCCTTGGAGTTTCTATACGCGTTAACAGAGCGTACAGTTGCAAACACTGGTCTCTCGTGATTATCGGAAGTCGCCGATTTATTTGTCACGGTCGTTTGCACCGAAGAAACCGGATTCTCCATAGAAATGATAACAGTCGTACAAGCACGCGAGCATTATATGTAGTTTTTCGTAAATCACAGGGGAAAATTAACTAGCCATTCTCGTGCCAGTCGTCCTTCACTGGCAACGATCAGTTAACGTAGTACCCTCGAAATCTGATTCAGTAGCTATACTTTGTACGAAATACAGGTAGGAAAATATATATGCAACTTGCAATTTCTCATACCTGTTTATTCGATACGATGAATGCAGCTGTTTGATAGATATTTCGTATCTCTCTCTCTCTCTCTCTCTCGTATGTAATATTTTTCACGAGAATTGCATAGCGTGTAATAGTCGAGTGAATGATAATTCAGGCGATGCATTGTTGAATGTAACACAGTCGAGTGCAAGTACATGTACGTGGATTTCGTGTGAAAGGAAAAGCGGAAATAAAGGAACTAGCAGGATAGAAGGCTTTCAGAATGAATCAGAATAAGTAGGTCCAGACAGAGTGATATAGGCACGCGTGGAATCTAGGGCTACGTGCTCCATTTCAGTCTGAATTCAAGCTTCATCTTTGATGGTGCCGTACTTTCGGAAAATGCAGAATCGAACCTCGATACACTGGGTAGAGGATAATTTCGTGTTTACCTCGTTTCTACGGTGCGTGGTTCGAATAACTTTCACGAAAGCGAAAGTACATATCGATAGCTTAAAAAGAAAAAAAAATTATCCCTGTATTGTGATCTTTGCGTCTTACGGAGCAAAATGTTTGCAACTTACATACGCGTACGTATAAGTACAGTACAAGTTACGTACGGCCGATTCTATATAAACGGTTGTCGATAGAAATGCTGAAAAATCGACAGAATTCGTTCGTTTCTGCAAAGATTGATCAAAGAGAATGGGGCAATTACGAGACTCGAAAGAAAATCGTGAGAAATACCGATAGATGGAAGATATTACGATACGAAGAAAAAGAAAATTCTATTGCCGTGGAACCGAATGAAAATTACGAAACTCGGAGTACCGAGCGCACTTTCGGTTCTTTGGTGATTTGTTTTGTTCTCTAATTTCAGGACTTTCGCTATCAAAAATCATTTCGAAGTAAATGTTTCTCATCGAGTCGGCACTCGATTCGGCATAAAAGACGCAACAAAGAGATGCAGCGCGAAGAATTACGTAGAAACGGAGGGTAACGGTGGAAAGGAGAATTAAAACGGTAGCTACGAAAATAAATAGAAGCTTAACGTGTCAAAAATCACGATTCGAACAGGGGCAGTAGGTTTTTCGAAGAAGCGTACACATACAACGAAAGTAGGTTGATTTAGATTGGATTCAAAGTGTCCTTACCCCGGGTGCATCCTCGATAGTCTCTCTCGTGTCCTCGATCACGTTCACACGCACAGACGCGACTGTGTGAGGGTCACGTGTTATCGAGCGCGCATCCCCCTCATTTTGGTCTCTCATTCTATACAGCGATTCAACGCGATCTCCTCTTGTACATGTACCAATCAAATCTCTCTGATTTTTGACAGCTTCTTCGTATTAACGGACAAAGCGCCCTTTGTTCGCAATAGAAACGAAGAAAATTTTCTGCTCCAAGACCCTTCGAACTTTATCGAAAAAACAGCTCGATTTTTTTATACAAATTAAACGCCTATCGAGACAGTCAAGCGAAATATTTAATGAAAAATCTCTATTAGCGGTCGTACGGAGCTGGCAATATTTTCGCCTGTCCGAAACGCCGCGTCGAAGAATATCTCCCGTTGCCAAGTAAAAATTCTTACTTCGACTATCACGGCAGATACAAGCGACGCGCGAAACCCGCTAGAAGTTTGCAAAATGAAGATCGATCTTGCCGATTGGTGAACTGTACACGGAGGAGCTCGAGCAACCAGTATAAAAGTATACGAGGCAAGGATACGAATCAGCTCCCGTGTCTCTCGTTTTGTTCTCGTGCAGGGCGAGAGCGAGAAGTTATGTGTGCCGTGGTTGGAGAGTTTGCGCCCGCTGACTGCAGAGCTCAGAAAGAGACGGGAAACGGTGATGTATGTTCGCAAGTTGAACGAAGATGGCTGATCTGTGCCCAAGGTTTCGCCCGTTTCCGATAGGATAACTTGCTGAATGTTATCCCGCTGGGATTCCCGAAAGGTTCTTTCACCGCAAGCAGAGGCGCACGGCGAGTTGGCCGAAAAATTTTTCAATGGGTCGCGGTAAAGCTGATTTTCAAGTATTAGACGGGGGATTGAAGTGGCTTTGCCTAGAATCGCGGCTATCGACGGGAAATAAGATCGAGGGGATCGGCGTTTGATGCTGTTTCTTCAATGAGGATGCACGGCAGAACTTTCCAATGGCGTTTCGGCTCTCCCTTGCTCTCGGGCAAACGAAAGCGTTTGTCTTGCGGATTCCTCCGGGTCCTTCGGTGACACGACCACGTGAAATCTATTTGCGGCTGATCGTGGAAGCTGGAAAGTCTCGGAGAGCGAAAAACGACGTTACAGAAAATATTATGCAGAGTGCAATTCTCGTACTGTTACAGCCATCGCGATACGTCGTTTTTAATTAAATTCGCGAATTCTATTTTCGATCGTTCGATAGGACGATAAAACTGCCCGACCAAGTGTTTAGAAGCGTAGAATCATGGGAATCGAAAGGAGAAAATTCCCGGATCCGTGATACGCGCGTGTCACCGTTTGACGATAATAGAGGTTTCCTAGACGTTGAGCCGAAGAAATTTCACGAACGCGTTTACGAACCACGAGAAAGTTTTGAAGTCGATCGAAGACGAGCGCACGGATACGAGGAGATAAATGCGCGTGCCTTGGAAAATCGACGACGATGTACGTTCGTAAGTTGAATGAGAATTTGCGCCCTCTGCGCTTCAGCTCGGTTACTGAATATTTTCACCGGGGCACGGCAAATCCTCTGTTGTAAATCGTGTCCTCTCGGATCTGTATGGAAAGTATAGCTGGAATTGCAATTTTTAGCCGGATCATTCTGGCTGCTAGCCTTGGTATTGGCGTAAATTATTTACAACATACCGCGGTATTGATATTTTCACTATCATCCTCCAGATTTTCGCGAGAGATCTCGTTTTCTAGATTTCCCCCACAGGCTTTCTACGCTGTGAAGCTCGCGAGTTCATTTTTGCTGATTGTATAATTGTAAAATTGACGGTTAAAACGGATAGTTCTCGTCCAATCTGGTTCTAGTCCGTAATCGTATCTCGTTTCGAAATTTATAGCTCGTACGATTCTATAATGACTTTATATTTTTCCATCTGCCGCGAAAGCCATATATTATATTATGCATAGTTCGTGCATCAAGCGAAAAGTTATATTTTTCCTTACAAGATAGGAAAGTATGAAAATACGTACAAAGTGGATTGCTGCAATCCTTTCAATTTTACAAACAATATTTCAACCTTAAGATATACACACACAGAAGCATATTCTTTCGAAGATACGTATCCAGGTAAGAATTCGTAAAAGATTCTCGGCCTCGCGCGTGTCAAGCTGCAGGGGTCGAATGAAATCCAACATGGAAGAAACTCTGCCTCGTTGAAAAGGCGTATTGTTGAAAAGGGTGATAACGGCGGAGGGAAGAAATTTTAAGCAAGAATAACGGAAGCGCATAATAGGAAGCAGAGGGAGAATTTGCATTCACCGCATTTACCGTGGCACACCGGTACTCGTTGTTTTCCGTGAAGGAATTTTTGTTGAACGCGAAAACTTCATTTGGACTGAAATTTCCTCGAGCGACGAGTACGAACTGCATTGAGAAGAAATTTTGATGGAAACTCGAGCGAAGTGAAATTTAATCGTGTCCGAACGTAATTCGAGCTTTTTTCACAGGGCTGTAACAAGACTCTGGCGTATTATCATACCTTGATTACTGATTAGTTTTTATTCGCTGCTCGGGCTAGCTTCGAGTTATCCCTTACGCCTTAAGCTAATCGCGCGATATATGACGAGAATTCCAACTCTGCATTATAATCAAAACGTAAAGATAGATAGTAAAAAGAAATGTTTAATTTTCTTTATGTTTATTCTTTCGTATCGTTAAACTCTTCTTCTCGTTTTTATTCCCTGGCCAATGGTAATCGAGGTGCGTCAGAGGCTGTTTAGTATCGACCCATCGTTATGAATATTTACATATATTGGCCGGTGGTTTACGATACATAATTAATATGGAAATTTAATGCATCGAATAGGCGGTCTTGGTATCTTCGACGTAAAACAAGTAGAGCCTGAGAAATAACAAATAATAGTCGCTATTTAAATATTCGATCGTAATGTCTGACGCTAAAAGAATAAAGTTATTTCCCAGATCATCGCCACTTGGAATTAACTTCAAGCGTTATTTTCGTAGAACGTAGTTTTGTAATTTTAATCGCGATCAACGATCACACGTGGCGAAGCTTTTTTCTAAGCCTGTGCACGCGCGACACGGACAATTATTTTTTGACGGGCAAAACGAGGAGCAGAACAATTCTTAATTTGTCCAAGGTGGCTGAAACGTTCATTCGTTCAGAAGGGAAATAATGGCCGGTGTTCTGTAGCTGACGTCGAGTAGCCAGTTCACCGAGACAACTTTAATGGAATTTTATGTCTTTTGTGGGTCGGTGAGGTTTTTAAGGCCGAGCACCTGCCAACAGACCTTTCAGCTAAATAAAAGTGTCAGTCGCAGAAATAGCAAATGTTTCTTCTTAACCCGGTGTCTTAAGAAACGCTACCGAGAGTGAGTCGTTATATCGTGTTAATTAAACCTAGAACATCTACGCTAAACCAATTTATTCTATGATACGAGGTACCGCCTTCAGAAATGTTCCATTTAACGTTACTCCTTTCGATTTCACTGCCAATGAAAGACGTCGTTTAAACGATTACGTTTGCCGGGAATGATGCTATTTATTCGAGAAATTCTCGATTACGTTCTATTACAACCGTTTCAGTCGTATAAATTAGTCACGGCGAAGGATTGAAATTGAAAGGTTCTACGATGAATTTTCTCTGAATTCTCCGTCGTTTGTACGATTAATTTCCTTCGTTTTGCTTTATTTTCCTCGATACTTTGCAAACTGTCTTAATCTTCCATTAGCGTCTCCAAATGCAATAATATATATATATATATATATATATATATTTATTTATTTATTTTAACCAATTTATTCTGATTTCTTTGCCACGAAAGAGATAATCGAGCAGAATATTATACTTCCTGCTTCGAGCACCTTTTCACCCGATTAAAAGTCGAGCGGACTCGATCATTTTTTATCTGTTCTTAAAGATAATTCATATATCACAAGGCTCGCAGATCGCTTCTATCATTCGCGTCGCGATTTTCATCTATCACTGGATCGATAATCGTATTTAACTGGTCTGAAAAATCATCCACGCATCCTCTGCAAGCCCTTTTATTCCGGTTTTATTTACTTTATCGCGTGGCTCATCGCCGCAGGAATTACGTTACAGGAGGCTGAGGTTCTGGAAAGAATGCCGGTTATCGCGGAGTCGTTCGTGATCGATCTTCCGCAACAATAGATCCAGATAAAATCTGTAAGAATGATACAAGATCACGGCGCAAGCGACGACACTCTCCCACATCGATCTCGAAAGTTTGTAGGACCGAGATTTCCTTTCTAAGAAAATATTATTTGGATCGCTGTATCTGACGTACTGCTGCCGATTCCAGGGGATAACGTTAATAGAATTCCATCCTTTCCGCTGTGGAACAGGACAAGTCTTCGGGGTTGAGCCGCGGCGAGACTCGGAGCAGTGTGTAAGCCAAGCATTTATCGAGCATCCGTTACGGCCTTCGGCTAGTGATTTTTCTCCGGGGAAATCGAACGAACGGCTACCTACCATGGTCGTCCCCCTCCCTCCCTCCCTCCCTCCCTCCCTCCCTCCTCTTTGCGGGAATATTCTCCTCGAACTCTGCTCGACTTCAGTTACCGGAACCTTCCGCTTCGATTTTCCACTTCGGCCACTCGCTGACCTTTAGCAGCTAACGCTGCGCGGAACGATAAGAAGAATTAATTAAATCGAACGAAGAGTCTCGACCAAGCCCTTTTGAACGTTAGATCAATTAGTCCACGGACCTATTCTCCTGGAAATATGACGGTCCTTTGGTGGAAGATCTGCTGTCGCGGTAATAAATTGTCGAATATCGAGCGAAGAGCGAACAGGGATTATACGACGAACCTGTAGCACCGTCGAGTAAAAAATTCATAAACTCTTGACATTTCCATAGGATGCGATCGGAAAATGGCAAAAGTACCTGGCAACGCAACGTTCTGCGACTTTTCTCTCTTGTAAAATTATCGCCGTCGCCAGCAGCCGCTCGCTCTTAATTCCAAGGAGATTCCAAGGAGACTGGCAAATTTCGTTCGGTCCGTTTCGCATAATTAACGTCGCGAACACACGGAGACGGGAAACGAACAACCTGTTGATTTAACAAAATGAATATGGTGCGTGGAACAGTGCCGCGTTCCGTTTTCCTCGCTGGCATCTTTTTTGGCTACATACTCGCGCACGATTCAACCGCTTGACAAGTTCGAGTTTGGTATTCGATGTGCTAATTTGCGGGGCCAACATCGGCGAACCACGTCAAGGAACGTTTTGTTCCGTTTTCGTGTACGACGTATCGTGATTCTGTAAAGGCATTGAGAGGGTTTGGAGAGAACAATGAATAACTTTATTCTTATACTATTCTAATTGTACACGTGGGTTACTATCTGAAGGCCCAGGCAACGCACTCGCTCTTCTGCTTCCTCTTCGACTGACTCTTTTGTCTCAACGAAGGCCTGCTCCGTCTTGCGACGCTCACATACGCTCTAGGGAGGGATTTATACCTGTGTCGCTCACTACTCGCTCCCACACTCTCACACGTACAATATAAATGTACCGACTATTTGACAGATTCCCAAATTACCATTAAATACCATTAACGCGATACGTTGACCCTATCGGTCCAATAGGTTCGCGGAAGTTTCATCGTCGAACCCGTTTGTTTATACAATGCCGTGTCCAATAATCGATAATCTTCTAGCTGAAGGATATACGTTAGTGTTGACGTAGGTTGATGGAACACCTGCGTGAAAACGTGGCTATTTGATTTTCGTGGCTCGTTCTCAAAATCACACCTCGATGTTCGTAGCTCGATTGTTGGTCCAGTCGATTCTTTGCTTCGTTCGCGCGTAAACTTGAAAATTAGGAAAGGAATCGGCAGATCGAAGCCGAATACGCGCTTTCCAATTTTACCTTGGACTATTACTGTACAAGAAAAACGCGATCGGGATACGTTGCTGGTCGAGCGGTGAATTAATCAAGCGGAGAAGTGGGCAATCGGTAGAGAATTCCGCTGACGTCGACCGTGGCTGAAAATGCGTAATTTTTTTATTTTGCGATATTTCCCCGATACCGTCTATAATTTATGACAATCGTTTATTATCGTTTGACGAATGTCGTTTGGTGAATTCTTCCGATCGTTCTCGAGCGTTTCAAAAGATATATGTTTGAAGTTTGAAGGCAATGTTTGGAAACGTACGAGGCATTGCAACACTAGATGAAACTACTTAGCAAGCGCGTAATTGCAAGCAAACGTTTGGTATTCCCCCGCCTGTCGCTAGAAACTTCCTGATAGAGAGACTGGTTACCGATGACAGTCAAACACAAAGATTTTAGGAGTCATCCATTTTTCCTGTCCTTTTTTTTTCTATTTTGAGGTTTCATTATCACGCGTGTTATCGAAACTTGGAAATTGCAATGCGATTTGATCAATGCGTAAAGACGAGGATATAGAAGAATCTTATTATGTACGCTTATTTAACAGATATTAAATAAAATCCATATTAAACTCCCGTGATATCATAGGGTATTTCCCGGAATCTAACAAGCATGAAAATAATAGGCAATTGAATTGCGCTTGATGCAAGGAAGCAAAATCCTGATATTTTGTTGCACAAGGATAATAACTTTTCCGCTTTGTTCAATAACGACGCAACGAAACAACGATTCTGATTTTCCTTCTTCGAATTATCTGTATATCCCTGGGAGATCCGTTGCGAAAAATTAACGGCGTTTGTACTAGGAAACGCGTAATAGAAATAAATATAAGCAAGCGATCGAAACGGCAAACCAGTTTCAGTTGACTCTATCAATCGAACGCTATGCAAACTGCAACAAGATGCAACATGGACAACGTGGAATATCGTTTATTTTCCACCTACGCGTGTTTATCTGAATTTTCTTGCGACAAAATCGCATGCGAGAGTACGTAACATTCATGCCTGGAGAAAATGATGGAAAGATACATCTACCTGCATCGACTTGCGGGAATTTCTCATCAACCAAGGTTCTCCGCGAGTCTAACGCGTGGATTTGATTTTCTTCGTGCGTGTATTCATGAAAGACACAAAGATAGAAATACATTTATTCATAAAGACGGAATAACGACGTGGGAATAGCTTCCGCACACGTTGAAATCTCGAGACTGAGCAGTTGCTGTAGCTGGAAAAATCACGGTAGAAGAAACGGCGAAACGTTTTCCCGGGGAAGCTTTATGCGTGGTTTCAGATTTAAAAAATGCTAGTCGTTTTTGCATGCAAAGAGTGACACCGAGTCCGCGGTTTTCTGCGCGCCTAGTGTTTTCAAGCGGACGACGATTTAGCGAGAAACAATGCACCATCCCGTTCACCAACGTTGTAATTATATTTTCAAACGTTTCGCCCGTGGCTCCGACCATTTAAACGGGCACGTCGTCAGCCACCTAGAAACATAATTAGATGGCTGCCAGTTCTTGACATTTCAAGTTTTTCTTTCATTTTCGTTTGTAGAAATGTTTTCTATTTGATTGGACGAATCTTGCGTTCGATCCCTCATACGAAGGCGTATAACCAGTGAAAATGCGTTATTTCCACGTTGGCGTATCTCTGATAGTGCTGCGTGAGATCATTTTTAATAATTAATTTGTAATAACTAGTCGCTAAAAAATTGGTCATTTCGCATTTCGCGATATAGAATAAAATTATTTTTTAAGCATCGAGTCACTGTCCGCCTGAAAGTATAATACTTTAATACGCTCAACGCATTATGCGAAGGCATAATATGTTAATGCCCGATTTTACTGTACTTTACGTTACGTTATTGCGCGATGCATTTATACATGTTTGAATTTCATTATATTAATCGCAAAATCGATGTTTCCACCGCCATTATGTGACGTACATTTTCGAGCCATTAAATAATTACCACCATGTTTAACTATACTTGTACCCGTACATATATTCTAACGAGATTCTATATTCGATTTCCTACGAAATTTACACCGTGTTTGCGCTACGTCGTACTGTCGTTACAACCTTCCATCTGTTTCCGTTTAAGAGGAAGATTTTTTTTTTTTACCTTGTACGTTCCATCAGTTTTAAATTACAACGTAGCATCGCCGCAATCCTTGGGTACCTTTCCATTTTTCGTAACTTCATTTCCAAATCGAAGCCTTCTTCTGATCAATAAACCCCATTACACTAGGAATAATTCGAGTTCGCAGCGAGCTGCAGTTTTTAAGCGGAGGACCAAAGCGGTCTATCATTTCCCGCGGACGTAAATTTATTCTGTCACGAATTCCATTTCCCCGGGATTCTCAATACATCAGGGAATCGAGGCCTCGATGAATTCCCTCGATTTTCCTAAGGAGAGCAAGCTGATGGAATTAGCATCCTTCTTGTGCCACCGTATCGGATCTCTCGCCTGTCGATCGCGACTTTTCGATATCGACAAGCTGCGCGCCATCGCGCGTCCCCTGATCCGCCGACGGACAATCGATTTTTCAATCATGAAACTCCGGAGGAGGTATTGGACTTTAATAAAAAAAAAAGAAAAAAGAAGGAAAAATATTCGACAGTTCAAAATATTTAACCCAAATACGCCCGTCTTTCCTTCAAAAGGTCCGATCGTTTTATTTTGCCATTTCCGCCAGCAATGTCTGCGTTTCCAATACCGAAAGGACGAACATTTTTTTTTTTTAACTAATAGCAATAGAAAAATTTTAATGGATATATTATTTTGTTAAACGACTCGGCCAATGACGCTCTATCGTCACGCAAAAGCTTGTTTAATTATAGAATCTGGCGAGTTTTTCTTACAAGACGGATGCGTTTGGCACAAAACGTCGTTCGACTCGAAAATCTTCATCCTGTTACTCATGCATTATGTAATCCTGATTTCGACATGCAATCACGTGATCCGTCGAGACACACGCGCGAATTTCGGGCACACTCCTGTACGAATTCGATTCTGCGGACGTGTGTGGATTCGTAGTGGCACGGAGAAATTGCGGTGACACGTGTTCCCGCTGATTGCGATTCCGTTCGATCGGATTTTGATCGTAGATGAAATCCTGCATATCGTAATGTGGCCTCTAATCAAAATCCTCGTGTCAGTCGTTGTCATTTGTCTTGGTCGATTATTAGCCGTAATTCAAATAAAATTTTATAAACGCGATGCTTTGATATCGTGTGCTCGATATAGTTCAATGTAAATTTGATTGTCAATGACGCGATATGATTCTCACTGTTGATATTGGATACGTGAATACCTATGTAGCTTTCGTTGCAAACGTTAATTGACGATTCGCGTGTAATTAGCATGCACATTGTTGCACAATATCGCACGATGTAATATTCCTGCTATTTAGTGTTCAGCAATTTAGTTTAATTTAACGCTAAACCTACCGACGTTTCACGTATACCTAACCCTACCACGAGCGGTCAAATGACCGCTTCAAAAAAAAAAAAAATATGTATCTCAATATAGAAAGAGATTTTAGCCAATTTTGGTCGGAAAATAAACAGCAAAGAAAGTTGTGAATATTGACAAATGGGTTGTATGTATTATTTATTTATTTATTAGAACTTAGTCCTTGCCTTTCGGCTTTGGACGGTCTTCTGGCTTTACGTTGCTTGTTCGCTTACATTTTTATCGGTCTTATTATTCTACAATGGTTAAATCTACCTCTTATCTACCGTAATCTTCTTCTTACCTCTACGCTATAAACTATTTCTTACGCTCTGTCCATGATCTATTATCTACCGCTATTGCACCTTTTGTACTTTGGTTCCTTTCTGTGCTTCTTGCTTTCGTTCCTCCCCTCCTTGTATCGCACTTCTCCTTTCTAAAATTTTCTTTAGTTCCGTCAGCCCTTTCCCCGTCTCCTTTAGTATTATTTCCATGCCTTTTGGTCCTCCTGTTACTTCGCACTCTTCTATCACGTGTCTCGGGTCTTCTTCTTTCCTTTTGCATAATCTACAGCTTCTCTCCCCTTCTTCTTTTCGGTATTCCCTTGCTCTCGTCTCGTTTCCACATCTGAATCTCGCTATAATTTTTCTCTCCTTCCACTTCGTTCTCCCTTCTAGGTACTTTGGCATCTCTTCTTTGGCGATTTCCCTGTAACGCCTGTTGTATTTTGATTTCCTTATTTTTCTTGTCCTCTCTTCTGCCTCTCTCCATCTTCTCTCTTCTATAACGTCTTCTACCGTCATCCTTTCCTGTTCTTCTCTCGTTTCCGTCCGTGTTCTTTCCTCTCTCGCCTCTTCTAGCCTCTTCTTTCTTTTTCTTGCTCTTTCCCCCTCTTGTCCGTCACCCCAGTTTCTCTCTCTTTCCCTTATGCACTCCTTTACTAGTTCCTTTCCTGACTTCGTGGCTTTCTTCTCGTATCTTGCTGCTCTTTTTAGTGCCTTTTCCTTGATGTCTGTTAGTTTGCACTCTTCTGTCAGTATGTTGGGTTGTATGTATATTACAGTAAAAGTAACGTTGTACGCGAGAAATTCTAAACGAAATTTCAAACACGGTCATTTGACCGCGCGTGACAGGTTTTATTGTAAATTGTGCTTATTTTTCTCGTGTCGATATGGATCGCGACATGTAACAGATAGAAATAGAACAGAGGAAACACGGAGAGATCTTATACGCAAAGAGCATCTTATACGCCATAATTGCAGTTGCAAAGTCTTCCTCGATATTCGCCGGCGATTCCTTTTCCACGATCCTCTTCCGTTCACGCGGTTCTCGATCCTCTGCCGAGCCTCCCTTCCGTTTCTGTATACGTTTCTATAAAGTTTCTTGCGAAGCGATGCAAGCGAAACGGACGTTTTGCGCGTGCACACGTTTACCGGCGTCGCGTCGTCTTGCGATTCTCTCGTTACTCGAAACCCAACTTTCACAAGAGTGTGTGGTCAGAAGGTATAATATTCGCGTTCCGAAACTTTCAAAGCTGTCAGAACTGTCGAATTTATACGGCTTGTTTTCATAATCTCCGGTTCCACGGGGTTGATCGTGCATTTCCTTGCAAACAACTTCGAGAAAGGGTTTGTTTTCTCTTTTAGTTTTCGTCCTGCGATTCGACGAGATTTCGCAGGGACCGCTTCTTCGTACGAATTTTACCACGGGTCAGCCGTATCGCGATTCTCGATTAAAATTCAATTTCAATCTGTTTAGACTTAACCGTGACACTGGGTATGTTTATGTAGATACATAGATGGACGGTATTCTCCGTAGAGCAGGATTTCTCAAAATTTATTTTCTATTAAATTAAGTAAATTAAATTAATTTTATTAAAATTAAATTATTAATTAAAATTGAGACGAATATTTCGATGCAACATGTTTACGTTACACATCAACGATATTAGAACGTGAAAAAGTAATCTTGGTCGATTTACCAGGTATGTAAGTATGAAACCGGAATTTTTGCAAAGAAATTACACATTTATTGTATGAAAATGATAAAAAGTGTTTTATTCGAAGTATTGCCCATCGCTAGTTATACATTTTTGCCATCTTTCTGGCAATTTGTGAATGCCACGCCAAAAGAACTGTTCCTCTTTTGAGGCAAACCAGTCGTCAAGCCATTTNAGGCACAAAATTCGACATTTTCAAATTCTACTAAAACCTATGTTGTTGCACTAAACTTGTATCGCAAACAGTTGAAAATCTTTAGCAGATGTCAAAACAAAGAAATGGCGTCAATGACGCGTATTGAAGTTAGCTACATTAAAAGTTATCGCCACATATGGGCAAATTCCGGTTTCATATTTACAGACCTGGTATTACACGCAGAAAGTACTCGAAGGATTGAAAAATTTGCACGAATCTTAAATCGTATTAAGACACCTGCTAATTAACGAGATGCCTGCTGATCTAAGTTAGACACAAACCATGCAATGTCGGTTCAGGGTTCGGTAGATAATAGTTTTAAGATTCGGCTCGAGGTTAGTGCGAAATTTATTTTTCATTGACACCATGGCAGAAAATCCACTTTGGCATGAACAAGTAGCAGAGAGTGAAACTGAGAATTGCAACAATTTACAGCATAACGATGGACAGTTGGTTGTTGCGTCGAAATTTTGCATTTACTAACACGGTCGTATACTCGTAGCTCGCGTAAGCTGGGTGAAATTGGCCAAATGCGAGTTTTTAAAAAAATTGAACTTCCTTAGTTCGGTTATAATCTTTCCCCGTTCGTCTAACAAAATTTTCGTTTGTCCAAATTCAAAAACGTGGTACAAGTGGAACGATGACACTTCCAAATGCAAATTTTTCTTCGTGTTTGTCCAATCAGAAAATTGCACGAATCTTAAATCGTATTAAAACACCTGCTAATTAACGAGATGCCTGGTGATCTAAGTTAGACACAAGGTATGCAATGTTGGTTCAGGGTTCGGTAGATAATAGTTTCAAGATTCGCCTCGAGGTTAATGCGAAATAAATTTTTTATTGACACCGATCAAAAGGTTCTTTAAATTTTTATTCGGTGATAATTTTTCTTTTTTTTTTTTTTTGGAGGGTGGACACACATATCCCTTTGAAAATCAACGAAAAAGTTCATGGGACGCTGAGTAGGATTTTTTGTAAACTTCCATTTGGCGATAACTTTTTCTTTGGACGGTATACAAACGTGGACAAGCATAATCCCACTCAAAAATCAACAAAAAAAGTTCATAGGGCGCTGACTACGAATTTTAAAAAATTTTCATTTGGCGATAACTTTGGTTTGGACAGCGGACAAAATTGCTTCGGATAACAAATTTTGAGCGGGCAAACGTATCCCGGTTGAAAATCAACGAAAAAATTCACGAGGTCCTGATTACGAATTTTTCGAAATTTTCTTTCGGCGATGACTTCTTTTCGAAGGGTGGACAAATGAAAATTTTCGTTGGACAAATGAAAATTTCCGTTGGACAAACATGGAAAAATCATGGACGAACGAATGCCGTTTGGTTTTTGTAAAAATTCGCGTTTCAGGTTGTCAACTTCATTCACCTGCTCGCGTACTACTTAGAAAGTTTCTGCGTTTCATCAGTGGTATGCGCACCATTAGTTTGAGAAACCCTGCCTAGATTGTAGAACGTGGAGTAAGAGATGCGAAATTGGAGAAAAGTTTTTCCTATTACGTTATTTCAGAAAGTATCGAAGTTGACGCGAGGTTCTGCATTTTTTACGCCTCATAGGCTCTCGTTATCTTCGACATGTTAAATTATATTTTGCAACATTTGCGAAACTGATTCCACTTTGAATCTTCTTGAGTTAAGAGTTCTCTAACGTTTGATTACCTAATTACTGATATTTTCTAGATATTACGTGTACTATGATTAATTTACCAACTCGAATGAAAATTACCAAGGAAAATTGTTAATTACCAAATTTCTATCCAACGATTATGCGAGTGTAAAAATTGAGTTATTTATGATTCGTTAATTCAGAGGAGCGGATGAAATTTCACCGCTCCGAGAAGGATTTCCATTCGTTTAATTCACGGACGGGAAAAAACGCGGGAAACTCGGCGAAAAAGACGAGGAGAAAGAAGCGTACGTGCAGCCGATGCACGTCGATGCATAATAAGACGGCGTGTTACAGGGTAAAGAGCTGCTTCCTCCGATGGGAGCTCGTAGATTTGCACTTTCGTGTTTGATGAAGTTTTTTGTTCCGCGGTGGAAACTGGCCGCAGAAATAATCTCTTCTTTTCATGCGCGATATCACGCCTCTGCTTCGTGCGATACTCATTTCGTTATTTACGTGATAAGAAAAGTTGAAATTACTTAGCGCATGACTCTGTTATCTTAGTAGTTGAGCGCAACAGAAAGAAGACCGTGTCTTTTCGGTCGTTTCCTCTCGTTCGTACAACAGTCGAACGTTAATAAGTGAATTTGATTTGCCTAGTACGACTAATCCTCCTATCACGCGTACTCACTTCGAGAATACGGTTTCCGTTTCGATAGGCTGCACAAAATTTGCGAAGCTCTCGCACCAATATCCTACTTTTGGCAAATGGTTTTGGCAGCACCGAACTCTTCCACTCACTTTACCTCGCTAAAATCCGAACCTCATACACTTGATTTAGTAGTGTGGCAAAGATCAAGACGATGACGTTCGATTTAATTAAGCGTAACTCGCCGAATAAACAGGTAAATCGTGTATTTGCTCGTTTTTTTAACTGGTTCGCGCGTTTCACTTTGTTTAAACAGCATCGAAATTTATGGCAACAAGGGGTGATCGCGTGCGTGGACGTAAAAACCGCCAATATACCGTGACGTGCAATTTCCGTACGGCATATCTCCCCCCCCCTCTCCCGTATCCAGCATGAAAACAACACGAAAATTAGTCCATGGAGACTAATTTTATGGTTAGCGCAGGGCGTACTCACGCGAGGAGGCACATAGTGTTTAATGCTACCTACGTCTGTTGGGACCCGATGCACACGTGCAGCTGCGGTGACGTTTACAGAGAAATATCGCAGTTCCATGTGGTTATACGATTTTTTAATTAACCCTTTGCGGTCCATTAAAAACAGCCAGGCTCTAGTTTACATGTTCGGCCACATTTTATCACCTCGCGGCGAAAATACTTGCTGGCGCACCTGTCTAGTTGTTCCAGCATGGAAAATGAGATTTTTGTAAACAGGTTGGCGTTATGTCGCGTGAAAATGCGTTTTCCACCAGGGGGTGTTTCGAGGATGAAAATTACGCACGGAGATTGCGCGTGGTGCGTGTAAGTTTAATTAGATCGAAGTTTCGCAATGTTTGTTCTCGACAGTTTAAATGGGTTAGATATTTGGAAGAGCAAATTCCAAATTTTAATCGTCAACTGGCGTCGTATGTATCATATGTGACTGCTGAAGTTTCAGTTAGATTCGAGTTTGATTGCCTTCCCATTCCGAATGTTACTGAATTTATGTAACAACCAAGTAAATATCGATCTCTTACGCCAAAGAAATATAAATTACGACTTTATCGCAGACACCTATGTAAATTTTTGATCACGTAAGACGTAAGAAGAGATACGTGTCTTCCTATGTTTCGCTATATTCGTAGCAACGACTGAGGACATTTATTACTCGTGACTCGGAATATCGTTCGAACGCGGCAAACTCTTCCAACGCGCTTTCATCGTTAAGTAATTCATACTCTTTGGAAAAGTTGTTCAGCCTTTTAACTCGCCGAAGTAAAATGTACAATACTAATTGAAACAAGCGGGGGAAAGTTTCGTTTACTGTACCAATTATCGGAAGATAGAGGACTTTTTTTCACCAGTAAAAATATAGAGGAACGATAATTTCAATTTACGTCTAAATACCATCGTGTCTAAATTTATAATATCCGTGGATTATAAAACTTCCGTTACTAAACTTCGAGTAAATCTGCATAGCGTTCTGGTAAAAAAAAAAAAAAAAAAAGAAAACTGTAATGGAAGGAGGAAAGACAAACTCCGAGTAGCAAAGTCGAGGATCAAGCGTTCGAAAGACGTGATTGACGTCGAAGGGAAAACAGAGTCAGCGCTCTTTTGTTTTAAGGAAACTAGAAAATGAGCGTCGTGCTTGCAGCGGAACGACTCTTCGCGTTGAGAGCCGTGCTTAAGTAGCAGCTTTCGTGTGTCAAACAATGGATCAAGCCGATTGATCGGACGAATTGCTTTCGACGTAAGACAATATCGTTAAACAAAACTCGAGCACGTATTTACCTGGCAATCGTTTACTGGTCCAAATTCCTCGTGGTCTTGCAGTTTCGCTTTATACCGAGTTCATAAACAATCGCTGTGTACCTCCTCAATTTTTAATTTTCCTTGTTAATTCTTAATTGTGCGCAAAGGTTCTGCAAACTGTAAACCTGCCTAACCACAATTTTGATGGCTCGTAACAGGAAAATATTATGAAGGTTTTCTTACTGCGATAGAGTAGGGAAAATGGAATTAGAAAAAGTTGGCAGTAAAGTACAACACGGTCCTAGAAAATAACAGATAACGTATCTACTATATATACGGAACATAAACTATGTTTCATCAAACTCGATAAGGAGGAGTGGACCCAAGTCGTTCCCATTAATACCAATAAATGTTCATGTCCTTGGAATTCCTTCTCCTTAATATGTATGATTCCGTATCGAGTACTTGAAAGAATCTATCGATATATCTTGATGGCAGAGCTCGTTGCATTTTTCCCTAGAGGGAAAACCCGTCCGCCGAGACTCGAGACAGAAACGTTCGAATTGGTTCACGTGCTGCTTCGAATTATCCATTTAAAATAAGTTAAATAAGTATTCATGGAAAGAGCCGTTCTACTTTTCTTCGGACTTTAAAGGCCTTCTGTGAATACATTATTTCGTTCAAAGACACGCTCGATACGGCAGAAACATATTCGTTCAGACCAATCATCGTGTCAAACGATTTCTGTCGCTTTTGAAGTCAGAAAGGGGAGGGAGGGGGGGGTGAAAGAAGGGATATAGATTACTAGACGAGAACTGGAGCTACAATGTACAGAGGCACGATAAGAAAGAATCAAACAGGGAAAGGAAGATATTGCGCCGGATGAGGTTTCCACGTGCAACGAAAACCTTCGGGCTATATATTGGAATGCAGCCTCTAAGCGTCTTGCAAACATTTTTCCCGCCGAGATAGATTCATATCCGCTGAAGTATTTAAACTTGTCAGGTACCAACATCGCTCGCGTACGTATGCACACGTACACGCTACCGTGTCAGATTCACCACGAATAGAACGTGTACGCCTGAACGCGCGAGAATTGCACGCAGGAAATCGATCGTTCGGTTGGCCGACATGTGACCACAAAAAATGCGAGAAGAAGAAAAATATATAGGTGTACGAAAAAGAATGGAGAAGAAATAAAAAGTGGGAAATTTGATGGTGTGACAGGTTCCATTATAAAACGGTTGAACGTATCGTAAATTACTTTAAATCGTTGGTATTTCCGCATGGAAATTGCGAAACGTTCCAACGCGAATATTTCGTTTAGAAATAAGTTTAACAAGGAGTAATAATTTCACCGTTGTTAATTTGTCGACGAAATCTTGTTTTTCGGGTAAAGTCGCGTCCTCCGCGAGATCGTTTCACAGAATAGGAGACGGCCATTTCGTCGATAGCATTTCGTGAGACACGACGTTGTAAAATGGCGTACTCGCCTAACCTAACCTAATTACCTAGCCTAATCTAACCCCATATCCGCGTTTTGCGCGAAACGATCGTCTAAATTAAAAATATCTGCTCGTTTCGTCGCGTTTCTGATTGGAAGATAACGTTTTTGCTAAATCTAGACGCGGACAGTTTTTTTTTCTTTTTTTTTTTGTCGCGAATGCTTTCCAGATGTGCCTGTATTGTCCCGTATGGTATCGACAACGATTTGAATTGCATCGCTTCCCCTTTTTCTGATTAAATAGGATTAAATCTTTACTTGCTTTTTAATGGAACGAGTTGTTTTAATTAAAAATAAACATAATATTTTGCAGTATCTTCTAATAAGAGAATCGCCACGCAGTATCTGTCGCTTTTTATATTCCACGGCCCTTTAGTTTGACATATTTTATCAATGTATTATCTAGCCAGCGAATTACGTTTCTCGAGAAGTGTATAGAATACAGATACCTTACCACACATTTACAATTCATTCGATAACGTTAAACGAGACCACATGTTCTTTCACATACGTTCGAATTCTAAACCGTGTGTACATGGAGTGTGGTGTATACGCTTCTCGCATGAATAGGTATCCAGTAACTAATGGGAGAATGTGGTCATACCACGTGCAGCATTATTACATCGCATTTTCTATCAGTGTCCGCTACCAAAGTTAATCTCTTTAGTACGTTTCGGGTTTATTCGGTAAGCTATAGAATCGATTTGATTACATCCTTCAACTTCTTTTTATTTTATACTTTTGGTTATGGTTATTAAAAGCCATGCCACTAATATCATTACCATTATTAATATTAATTTAACATGATCACAAATACAAATAGATATTCTGGTAATAATTGACATTAGATCTTAGCATTTGTTATGTCGTTTTGTAGTCTCTATACCAACAACCGCAGGTAAATCGAACTTTTAGGAAATTACATTTCACAGATTTTTCGTAGCAGTAAAACGTATGCGTATAATTTCCAAAGCAGATCAACGATAGTTCTAGGGTTAATTCTACGCGTATAAAATATTTATCAAGCGACGCCAGACGAAATTAGTTTCGCCAGTATATAAGACACTCAAAACGTACATTACGTTTAATATTTCAGTTTGCAAAGCAGACCCAGCCGAACCCCGTCGACGATATTTCCTTCGCCGATATTCCGGTAATACATTTTTTGGCTGTGCTTTTTATATTTACAAAATTTCGAGCTCAAGCCGACCAAACTAATTGCAAAAAAATTTGCCATACAATCAGAGATGCTCGACAACTTTTCCGCGAATGTTTAGACGCACGATGGGTGAAATGAAAAACGAGAAAAAGCGTGTAACGACGTAAATGTAATGTGCCCGAAAATGTAATATCCGGTGGCATTTGGATGAAAAATATCGCAAGTACATGTATTTACAAGCATGAATTTTACTCCTCTTGACGGTTACGTGTTATTATGTACTTTTATTTCAAATTCGTATTTCAAACTCGTATTTCAAACTCTCTCGTATCGCGAGTACTGCGATACATTTTTTCAACTGTTCCTATCCCATTCCCCTTAATTTTCTGAAAAGCATTTCTTATCCCAGGTCTTAAATTATGTAAACGATGCCAAAGAGAGTATAGCCTACATCCGCAAGACCGAAGGAACCTGAAGAAGCTGCGATTTCGCCACCTTTTTTTCTTTTTTTCTCGTTTCGTTTGCTCGACTCCACCGAAGTCAAAAGCTGTTTAAAAAAGCTTCAAAGACATTTCTAACTCGATTTCCGAATGAATAACCAGCCGTTCGCACGATTGGATAGTTCTCGATTGATCACGTTCGAAATTGCCCCGTGTCCTAAAACGAAACTCTAGACCTCTACCTCCTTTCATCTCTCATTCCTTCCAATTCCTTGCCTTTGATTAAATAATCGCAGGCCACGTAAAACGACCAGACAAATTCTTCGAACGTTTCTATATTCCTATATGTCCGTGGTGATCGGAAATGATAAAACTGATTCTTGATTGATCGTGAATTGCCATTTTTAAATCCTGGTTGTAAAAACTCGAATAGTTCTATATTTACCAATACAGGTCGCGAGCGAGTAGAGGAAAGAATAGTTGTTCAATCTAAAACTTGGAACAGTTTTAAATAACGCAAGTCATATATGAATATAAATTCACTTTCGTTCGTGGATGAAATACTTTCGATGGAAGTCTGGTAAAATGTCGTTCGCCTGCACGTATGTAACTCGTACTCTGTTCTGAATATTTTATTAGAACAGAGCACACGAATAGAGTGATATCATGGTTCGATATTCACGTATTCATGGCGTTATGTTTGTGCGTGAAAAGTCGAACAGTGTTTCGTGCGTCTCCGTCTTTTCTTTCTTTGATCTTGTGCTGCAACAACGCATACATGCATTCTTTGTAGACGAAATGCTGAAATTTTGATGTTGTATACATATCGCAGAAAAGATCTCCTTCGAAGAGATCAAATTTTCAATTACTAGTAGGCGATCGTTAATCAAGCAAACCTTGGGACGCATCGTAAATTCCAGGCAATAATCGTTCGGTTTGCTCGAATAGCATCGATAATACCCGCGATCCATCGATTTTCGTCGTTTCTCCCTAAATAATCCGTTGTACGTGGGTATAAATCAATATAATTTCATGAATATTCCACCATGGACGTGTGTCCAGCGTGTTATAATTTCCAATCCACGTCAGGTCGTATTAATGTAAACACGTATGCCTCCATTTCATCGGCAAATCCTTGCGCATCCTAGGCCGGAAGCTGAATTACATTACAACCGATCCGAGCTGCAAGTTCCTTGTTCATCGATTCTAAATGCTGGCAGCTGCCACGGCCGAATAATTCGTCGCGAATCATCTATTTTTGTTACGTGTTCCATCGATACGTGTATCCATTTCGTTTCGTTTCGACGAGACTTCGATAAAAACAACGCGATGTTATGGTTACAATAACGATCGGCTAATTTCTCAACATTATATGAAATTTCAATTTTCAGAATATAAAACGAGAGATTATACAACGAGCAATTGCATGCAAAATTGTAAAAATTGTTCGTCACGCTCGTAACTTTTCTATTCGTTAACATTGTTCATTGATAATTTATTCTTCAAGAGCGCTCTAATACGTTTATTATTATACTGCTTTGTTATACGGTATGTATAATGTAACTTCCAGTTCGTGTACTCGATTATCCGAAAGTTTCGCAATTCAATTTTCAACTTGCAACGTGATTGTAACGAGGAGAATATATTTTTGGCGACGTGCAATAAGTTTGAGCAGGCATTTTACATGTTGCAACGAAACTTTTTAATTCTTATGAAAATAATTTTTTTTTTTTAATATCATTTCAAACGATGTTTCCTTTCCATTTCGTTTCCCCAACGAAAACGTTGGAGATCAAATCACGCGTGAAAAATTAACCGTTTGATGCTAGCAAAAAGTGAATATATACGTATGTATAGACGGTAGATAAAGACAATATCTGTTTCTTGATTACAGTTCTTCGAGCTTACTCTTGTCTCTTTGAGGTCTGGCTCGCAATTACCACGAACTATCATTTTGCACCCCCTGATCGTGGCTAACGGTGCATCAGAGCGATAGCGTGCACTTACGCCAAACATAGTGGTTGTACTCGTTTAACCCTGTGTCGTGCAAAATGGATTCGCTGCCTTCTTTCATTCGTTCCGGCGCAGATATAATTTACATCCGGTGATATTTCAAGTGACATGCTAGATCGTCTGGGCTCTTTTAATCTGCTAATGTTGCAACTATAGCCTATAGGTATAATTACGAGGGCAGCGAGTACAGATGATAAATTAAACGAGCAGTAACTTGAAAGCAATGCCAGAAACGAAGAGTTGAGAATATCGAAGAATTTGATTATAATACCTATAAGGTTCGATCGCGATGCTCGATTGTCAGGCTATTTTACAAGTAGCATGGTCTGTTAATTTGCACTTTGAATTCGTTTCGATACGCGCAAAACGAGAAAAATGGATAATTCGATCTTTTCGATGTTCGTTAATAAATCGTTTTTTTTTCGCTAAATATTTTTCCTCCGCCACCGAGTGCAGTTTTCAGGGAAATAGATGCAGATTGGCGTTGTTCGGACGCGTTGATGCGATCCTCGAACAAATCGATTTAATAATCGCTTCTATTTCATATGATAGAACGTTGTCACACGTGGTACTGACACGAGGCTGAACATTTTGGGTCGCTCAGTTACAAGGGATACGAGTTATGAATTCATCGACCGATACACATTGACCAGTGTTACGTCAACAGCACTGCTGGCGGAACACCTCGTCCCGTGAGAAATCGGCTTAAAAGCACGACAGCGAAACATGCCGTTCGAAATGACTGATCGTCGTACCGGTGTAATTGCAATTATCGACCGATTTGAATCTTCCCCGTCCGATTCTATACGATTCTCTGGAAACGGTGTCGAGTATGATATTCCAATGTATCCGACAAAGTTATTCGATTTTCCTTTTAATTCGATGTGCGGTTAATTTCCGATCGTTGGCTCGAAGCGAGATTTTACGCCCCACCACGATTCCCATCGATTTACTCTTTCGACGATCGTCTTTCTACGATTTTCACCTCTTTGCGTCTCGTCGGTCGATAATAATTCGACTATCCTCTTAATCCGAATTCCGCTTTATCCGGAGCCTAGAACAACGGGCACACGTAGTTTGCATCCTCGATGTTTGCGGCTTTCATCGTCCAGTGTAAGTTGGTTTCGCGTCGAACAGCCGATTTTACAGCGTTAGCCGCCGTAATTCGGTCGCCACTCGAAAATGAACATGCCCTTTACCACGCTGTACACAGCGTTCACCTATTAATTTCGCGATTCACCAAGTACGCAGCGCGCTCAGTCGACGGATAACTTGGTTTTCGACGAAGGGATTCCTCGTTACGTAGTATCTCGTTGCCGCGAATTTCGACCGGCCCGATAGTATAATATTTTATTTTTGTTTTGAAAGCGACGTATACAGCCCGCGTTGAAAAGCTTGGCGCGTTTGATTGGCCGTTTTTCATGCAACATTCCTCCCATTCAGTTCGCCGACGTAGGCGAAAGAAGTGGTTCTAGCGCTCGAGGGAACTGTAACGACGCGAAATGAAGACCGATGCGGAATGTACACTGCGAGATTGTAGACTGTCCAGCGAGTTTGCCACGGTAAAATAGAGCCTCGTTCCTTTCCGTATGTTTCGCGAAAATAGATTTCATCCTCTGCTCCGATATTCGCAATTTTTCACTTGTTAGCTAACGCTTCTTTATATCGAAATACGTCTTATTTACATGTACATTTATAAAATAGTAGCATGCACTGCGTATTCCTAGGATAAATAACGTTCCAAATAAAAGTTATCGCGTCAAAATTCTCTATGATAATACATTTTTATTCTGCTTTGGCTGTTGACAGGTTTCGAGCCAGCTTTTCGAGTATCGTTCGTCAAAATAAAAAGGTTCGATCGATGATTGGCTCGTGCTGTTGAATACAATTCAGGAAGAAGATCGAATATTTAAGTCGATTGACAAAGACTGGTCTATCCTCTGTGAAATGATAAGGTCAATGATAATGGACACTGGCGTTACCATCCTCAGACTCTCCAATGATATAGGTCATTCCGCGTTTCCCATCTGTCCAACTTCTCGCGTATACATTTTAATATCGCGTTTCGACGTCACGGTATTATAAAAGGAAACCTTGACCTTTGGTAAAACTTTGTTGTTCATTTACCATGTATTTTTAAAGGACATATTTTCGGATGTAACAGATATTCTCTCTTAAAATCGCGATTCGCTTCTAAGATCGTCCAAGAGGAAGCGCTGAATTTTCTTCTTAGAACTTGTAGCTGTCGTTTCTTACTCTGTCCTATATTTCCTATTTCACGCGTTATGCAATTCTCTTAGCTTCGGTATATCGGAAAGTTTCGAAATGCCGATATACGGGTTCGAGCGGTCTCGATTCAAATTTTTCCGGCATTAAATCGCGTACTTCCGCGTGATGTCTCGATTTACCGCGACCAATCCACCGAAATAGCCAAAGATTGTGCAAGGGCAAGTCGACGGTTTCGCAACTCATCCATTCGATTTCTCCTCGATCGTTGGAAAAGTCAAACAGCGTTAAATCGTAACCGGATGATTACGCGAACCTATAACCACAGGTTTTAGAAATTCAACAAAGAAATAATCGTGTTTATTACTAACTCTAGCTGGAAATTTCACTCGTTACCTAAGCGAAAATGGATTTCTGACCGCAGAAACTATGACAAAGACCGACAGATCTGTGACGCTTTTCGTGGAATTCAATCGGCTCGATCGTTTTCTCGAAGAATTTAGCGAACGTGATTGTAAAGCGACAGAACTTTAGCCGCAAACTTTTATGCAAGTGTCTTTGTAACGGGCGGAACTGCCTTCTCGATGTACTTGCGATTAATCTACCGATTTACGTAGAATTCAGGGAAACGTTGCAACGAAGATAACGAATATAGAAGTATAGGATGTTACGTATCGTACGTTTAGCATAGAAATATATATATGTTTATTTCCATCAAAATCAAAATTTAGTAATTTATAATTTTGTATAACGCGATCTCAGGCTAATTTCAAGGCCACGTATAACGTAATCTGCAATGGTAATTAAAGTGTCATTGCAGCAGCCCGTCAATAGGAGACGAAATGAGTAATTAACGCTGATTCGCGTTATCGTCTCCTCGTTGAACTTTAAACCGTGTCAGCATATCTTAAACAGTACTATTCACAGCGTTTCAGATTAATCCGACGAAAACTTTTCTCTTATCGATAAGACTCGACAGATGTTACAATTTTGAAGCATCGAGAAGAAGGAACTTGGTGGTATTGGGAATTTGTTTTGTTCGATATATACGCGCGTCTACCGTGTATTTAGGCTGCTAAAATATTGATATTTCAATGGTAATCTTCCTGTCGATCTTCGAAACTGTAGATAAAAGTACTTTCTTTCGCTCGTAACTCGTCGAAAGCATACGCGAAATTCGATCGCCAATGTCCCGTAACTCGGAACAGAAATCTATATCGAAAATTCCATAAACAGATGTCTTCTGTAATGTGAAACTCGTCGAAATCACTCATCAAATTCGATCGTTATCATCTTATAATCGATTCCGCAAGAGGGATATACGTTCTGGTAGGTCGTACGCGTCGACCACAGTAATTAGTCGATGCAATCAGCTCCGCAGGCCTGTTTGAAACTTGCAGGCTCGTATATTATCAGCGCGATAAGGACTTGTTGACCGGAAGAACGTGTGATATCGTTCAGGTGTTCCACTTTCCGCTCATTTTCTTCCGCAACTCTTTCCATCGTCGCGTTTTCCAGCCGCTATTTTCCAGCCGCTATTTTCCTCTTTGCCCTCTCTTTGTCCTTTTTATTGTTTGCTTCTACTCGTTCCTTTCCTTCTGTCCTTTTAACTTTTTCTTCGGCCGTCGACCAATATACTATCGGAGCGACAGGCATCGATCGTTAATCAAGGCAACGCGAATACCGTGAAGAAAAAAACGAAACACCGGCGAATTCCCTTTTTAATGAACCGTGACGGAGCATCGTCATGGTTCTCTAATAACATTGCTTTAACGAGGCCAGAAGCTTGGAAAAACGGACTTCATAATCGAATATGTTTTAATTGTCCTTGTTACCGGGTGTCGTTTCAACCGGTGCATTTTACCTGCCGTGCCGCGCCTGTTATTTAACAGGTGTTTCACACAATTAGCCGCTCCAACGAATTGTTACGAAAACGTCATTGACATTTTCTTTTTCTGTCTCTCGATTCGCGTTTATCGAACATCATTTGTATTTGCCAATCGTCAAAATTACGTTATATATGGTATACATCGTACGTATTATTTGCGTACACAGAACAAATAACCTTCGCTTGCTAGTTTCTTCTCGTATATTCTCGTAGACACATATTTGAAATCGATGCCTTTATCGCGCGTGTGCGTTCACGGGTCGGAACCATCGAGTTTGTAGGTACGATCGACTGTAGCTCGTTATTGACAGGCGAAATAAAATAATTACACCCGTTGCAGCCCCGTTAAAACCGTCGTTTTTTCTGTCAAAGCGGCTGTTTCGCGGCTTTGATCGATTGCACAATGGCTGGCTTTTTTCCACGAGAAAGAGAGGCGCATAATCGGTAATATTATGCAACGCAGAGTCGTTGCCGATCTTATTAAAATCCACGTTCTCTCTGTGGACGTTTGCCGCCAGAATTTAGAAAGGGAAAGTCCTCGTAGCGTCGCGTTATCGTGACGAATAAAACAAGGGACACTCTTAACGCTATGTAAATGCTTTTTAGTTAATATTTTTCTGTAGAACCGGGCAAGTTTTTACGCGGGCACCGTGTCGGTTAATGATAATGATTATTAAATGTATAGAAGAAACGTTGCGCGAGTCCAGACGAACGTTAAATGTATATTTAATGATAACTTTTTATCGTTAAAGCGAAGAACAATCGGATTTCTCTTATACGCGCAGATATAGTTTACAACACGCAGTGTCTTACTTTCGAACAGCGTAAAATCATTGTGCTCGAACTTGCAGAAATGCGATCAATTACCATGAAAATTTGCGATCGATAACGCGATCGGATAGTTCTCCTAATGTTAGAACTTATGTGGTATAGAGTAATTAAAATTCAATCAATATTCTATGTCCGTAGCACGAAACGATAGTTCTTCTGGAATAACAACTTGATGTCGATAAAATAAACGAACGACGGAAGGATGATAAAATTTATTGAACTAGATGGGATTCGTATATATCGATACGACAGCTTAATGTCGCAATAAAAGACACGATAAACGACGCGATGCGATTCGTACCATGAAAGTTAATTTCCTTCTAGCCAAATCGATAAATATCCACTCATTTTCAGCGACAATTCGGTGTAATTTTTACCGTTTCACAGGAATACGAAATTACCCGAATACAGCGATACGCGGTACATACACGTTGCAAGTTTCGTTTCATATTCACGCGGCGGGCCCATGTGTTTTTGTAATTGGTGTTATTTCGTTGAAAGTTTCGAACGACATGCATATTAAAGATTGCACATTACGTTTCTGTTTGTGCAAAGCACGGGGTAGATTTGATTCTGCAAACTCCATTCTGCAAACTCTATTTTGCAATTCAATACACGCACTTTGCAGTCCGCGTGACACATGCTGTGACACGTGCTTTCCGAGGTGCTTTATTATTGCTTGTAATTGGCAAATATTCTGCTTAAATAGATTTACGCGCGCTGAGCTGAACATTTTCGATCGTTCCACATCGGCCTCGGGGAAACTACTTTAAAGTAATTATTTCAAGAGTGATTTTATTAATAAAGACTAGAAAATAACAGCGCGTATAACGAATACTTTAAGCATCCACGCAATTTCGTTGCGAAATGAAATTCTATCGTGCAGCGTGAACGGGTTTCCTCGAATAAATATACGGCAGAAAGCAACGTCAATAGCAATCGTGTCGGTTAGCATCTTATTAAAGTTTTTACCCCGTTTAGAAGTGAATACAACGAAAAAGGGATTCGAAACAAGGTTGAGCCCATCGATAGATTGCTTTCACAGTGCGCGACTAAAAGTCTCGACCTGATTTACCGTGAAATAACTTTTCCCTGGAGTAGTATCGTCGCGATATCGACTCCATATGTTCGACAAAAAAGAAAAAAAAGCGGGAAAAGAAAGAAAAAAAAAAAGAAGGAAAAACGCGATTCTGTCGATTTTTTGAGCACTTTGTAGCCTCTTGTTCTCTCTCGCATTTAAAAATACAGGCATCGCGAAACTTTCGCATCGAAGCATCGACGCGTTTAGTCGAATCTTTGTTGTTTTATTTATTGTTTTTGTTATTCGACGACGACGTGTCGGGTAATAATGAAGATTTATAATATCTTTTCGACGTTGAAGGAGAAAAACTGAACGTGGCTGAGGTCTTACTTAATATAATTTACAGAATACTTTCGGCATTTGATTACGCGCGAGCGACATGCGTGTAATTTTTTCATTTCTGCGTCAGTGGTACTCTTTGATTCCTCGTTTCTATGATTCGTTATCTGTGAAACAGCAGCTTCGTGGTTATCGGAATTCTCAGTCGATTATACTTTGTGTCTCTTTCGCGTTAATACAATTAATTCCCTGGCGCGTTTAGTATTTGAATCGAATTTTTTTAGTTTTTTTACTCGGTTCCGCGTAACTCGAGCAACGGTGAAATGATATAGATTTTTCAGCGACAGAGGATTTTTCAATTGGTTTCGCCGCGTTTGAAATAGCGGCGAATCTCCTTCGATTCGTAAAACGAAGTGACTTTAATACGAAATAGAAATCTAGCATTTTACCGGAAATATACGTATAGCAGTGCAGGCTTTGTTGTTTGATACGCGCGCGAGCTTCCTTCTGCGTGAAATTTTGAAGCCGCTAAATTCGCGTTCAGTTCTCATCTCAAATTTAATTCGACTTTGCCGGTGACACGAGTTGTACGACGATATACGCATGTACGAAGCAACGAAAATACTCGTCGCTAATTCTTGTAATCAGCGAAATTAAAACCTAAAAGCCGTGCCTTTTATTATTTCAGTTTTTCAGCTTTTAGTTCAGTTTAAACAAATTCGTAGGGGCGCGAAAATCGACAAAGTATGTGCGTTTACGGTTTTCGCCTGCCTGGCGTTCTCCATCGATTCCGTTTGGCCGCGAAAGGTTCAAAGGCTCTGATCCCTGGTGTTCGAGCCACGTCAAACAAAAAAATGGCGTTTTTCCCCTTTTAAGCGCGGCGAAGTTATACGCGCTCGATCATTAGGTTTTTATAAAAACCAGCCTCTTTCTGAAGTTCGTCGGGTAAAGGTAGATTTTTCATAATGTCCATCGGGGAACAATCCACGGTCTGTGACATCGGTGACACGCTTGAAAACCCTTTTCGTAGTTGAAGTTCACCGCCAGACTTTCGTCCGTGGTTTGTCAACCAACGCTCGTTAATCTTACGGGGCTTTCCTTTAGCCTTTTTGTACTTTGTAATAAATTCATCGTTTTGTTCCCATGCCTGTTGCATAAATGATTCTTTCATCGATGTCCGCTATCGCTATTTTCTTTCTTATAAACTTTACTTCTCGCGATAATGGCAAGACAAATGCGTCGACATATATAACTTATAAAACTCTAAATGCCTGGGACTTGACTCGAGCCTCTCCACCGTCACATTCTTTAATACCTTCGAACGTTAATTTGAACAAACTACGTAAATAAATGCGATAGTTTCCAATCTCCCATGAAACTTCGTGACATCGAAATGGAAGCAAGGTGCTTAGTTTATTAAAGCGTTATACCTACATTGTGTGAGACGCGAGACGATAACAACGATTCCCGTGCTTTGTAATTAACGGACGCTTTTAAAACATAAAGGAATTGTTATTTTATTCAAACCGTCGGCTTTGCGCGCATCGCCTGTGTCTAATACTCGCGCAAACGCTGGACATTGTCGTATCGCGTGGAAGCGTATCTCGCAGTTGCTAGCAGAATAGAATTATATAAATTGCGAACGATTTGCATTTTTATTATTGCATAAATGCATGCAATTTAAATAGGTCGGATCTGCTACCGGAGATTCAATGTGTTTTCTCGCGTATTAGATGCGAAATTAACCGAACTGGCAAATTCTGAAGTTAATCGAAAAAATAAACCTAAAGCCGATCGATTTCTCTAATTACTTGGAAATATCGTTCGACGTTTCTCGTATTAGGAATTTTGCGAAATCGAAATACAGCTTCCAGTGTCATTCCATCAAAATCGAACGGGATTTCAATTCTTTGAATTCTTTTAAAGGATTGCACTCGAAAAAGTTCAACGTGTTTGAAAAATACGCGCGAACCGGGCTCCAACAGCCTATTCCTATTTTTCAAAAACGAAACCAATAGGATGAGTAGCAACCGAAATGGGGAATCGTTCTCTCGATATTTATTTTCCGTGAAAATAGCAGGGATGCCGCTTTTTACTCCGCTGAAAACTGCCGGTTATTACAGAGATATTCTCTTTACTACAAAACGAATTATTCTCGCAGATTTTGGATACACCAACGATCTTTTCCGCTCTTCAAAAGCCTGCCAACACAAACGATTCCGTTGTTGAATGACTCACTTACTTCCTCGTTTGCTAATTCAATTTCGAGTACGGGCTACGTGAATTTTCCTACTCTATGCATCATAATACCGCGCATTGTGCAACCGCAATTTGAGCAGAGGATTCGCGAACAAAATTTAGGATCCGTTTCAAACTCGGAAATTTTTCCCGGCAGCTATCATCGTGCAAACCTTTCTACAGCGGAGTTGAGAACTCGCGATGCGAATTTAATTTAATTAAAAATATCACTAGTTGAAAGCGCCACGCATAATGCGAAGTCATGCTCTAACTTGCGATAAAACAAGAACAATTTATGGGCTCCCCGTAGGGTTGCTAAATCAGTTTGAAAATTGCGGAATTAAGTTAGAAATTCGAATCTCTAACTTTTTATCCGCTATTTATCCTTTGTAACGCTGTGTGACTTGGAAATTAATGTCCCTATTTTCTTTTTTTTTTTTTTTTGCTTGCCACTGTGCCGTGGTTGTTGTTACAACCTTGTGCCGCTACAAAGTAGTTCACGTACAGCAATTATCACGGCTCTGCTATCATCCAATTTTCGTATAATCATTCTCCTATCGCCTAAACAAAATTCCGGTTATACGGAATTAATTTGCATACACTGTGTGCAGAAATATCGCAAGACTAGCAGGTATAAACTTGGACAGAATAAAATTTAACTTAAAAGAGTAAGGATACTTTGCTGATTGTGCACCACGTATGATTTAGTTTACAAGAATCGATCGATGTGAGATTTCGTATGTAAAATATAATCTGTACAATTTATTGCAGGCTTTACCGAACTTCTAGAAATTCATCCGAAAAGAAACAGTCGAAAATTCTAAATCAAGTATCGCGAGTCAGAGAAAGGATTATGCAATCGACAAATTTAAGGGTTTGCGATTTAAGGCTTTGGAAATTAGGTTTATCGCGTAAAAGCTCTGGCCAGCTTTATTGGTCACCGGTTCGCAAACTTTACGTATATGTTTTTCCAATACAGCTGTTTCGTGAATTTACTTTCGCGATGCAACACTTGAGGTCGATAAAACGCATTAGTTGCTTATTTACTCTCGGGGACTTGGTCGATGTTTGCACTAGGAAATTGTACATCGCGATTCTGCGGCTTCGATGATCTCAACGAGATCGTTTACTGTAATAAAATCTCGAATCCGTAGTTTCGTCTCCGAAGGAATGGAAATTAAAATTTCACGTAAGAAATTTCGCCGACCTTGCTCCGTTTGGAACGGTCTTTCGGATTTCATTTCGTTTGAAATTTTAATTCGAGGAGACTTTAAAAGAAATTTTCTGAAAAATTCCATGCCGAGGAAAAGCATTTCTTTGTTATTTTTAATTTTGCTAATCGGATGCCGCGCTCTGGCCTTTTCAAAGCAAACTGCAACACACGAACGTCGATCTTTTAATTTCAGCATCAGGTTTGAAATAGTGAAACGGCTCGGTAAGAATTAGGTCTGTAGAATATAGGAGTTGTTTAAACGCGGTAACTTTCTGCCCACAATTTTCCTCGGCTTTACGAAGTTAGACATTCTAACGTTTCCAACGAATGTCAAAGTAGCTCTAAGTACATAAGTAGATACATGCCGCGCGAATCGCAATTTTAAATGGGAATCAAGGAACTCGAAAGGAAGATAACGGAACGGGCGAAGTTCTTAATTTCAGAGAACCGTACGTAATAAATTTTCTGCCAAACAATGTTCAATAATTATCTGTTACACGCGTGATATTCCCACGAACGAGACACATAGATCGTTGCGTATTGCGTACGAAATGGTATAACAAATAATCGAGAATTTAATATTGCGCAGTTGAATAACGTTACAATCGTACTACATATAGTGCAAGAATTTGATATCGCGCGCCATTGTTCGGAATTCTCTCTAAAATCAAATTCCGTCAGATTTTTATAATTCCTCCGATATCTTGTATATTCTTTTAAACGAAAAATATCTTAACGCGAGAAGCTGGGAAATGCTGGTAATAGATTTACCGATTTTCGACAAAACATAGCGACTCTAGCAAGTTGTGTAAGTTTATATCAAACGTTACGTAGATGTTGCAGTTATTTTTGGATATTTGAATAGAGGAACGCGCGGATAAATTGTAAAATGCAAGATATATTTCAAACAGAAGTGTAAGTATAAGTATGAATACAGTTTGAGCTGGCCCACATCCGCACGCTGACAATGTTACTTTTTAACTGAGTTCTATTGTCTATAGTCTGCCATCGTCGCCTGTCTATTATCTATAGCTCGCTGTACCTCATCTGCGCAAGGCGTGTCCCAAGATGGTTATCGGTGATCGAGAAAACTAAACAAATGAGACGTAGAGTTTTCTTAGAAGCGATAACCACTTCAACAGTAGATATTGTCTTTCGCTATAGTTTGATTATGATGGAATCGAAAAAGCCTTAACTCTACCGAAAACTTTTCCTTTCGACAGATTCTTTCGCAAGCAGTCGTCGTAGATAATCATACGCCGCGTGCAGGCGATTAAGGAATAAATTGGCACGAAAATTCAATTGGGATCGTATTCGGGAAATCCAATATTTTCTGATCAGCGTGAGAGATACTTACGATGCTGGTATAAGTCAGATTCATCGAGATACAAGATGTGCTCACATCCGATTATGATTTTCCTTCGGTCGAGAATTCGAGAAAGGAAATGGGATACGTCGACAGTCATGGAAATCGCGATGCACCGTCTCGTTTGCAACACGGCAGCGGCCAACGCCATGATATAGAACAAAATATGTATAGAAGTATACACGCTGTTTAAGCGAAACTGGGTCGCGTTTCGTTTTCTGTCCGGCCACGTACCCGGATTCGCGAGTGCATTTCTGGATTTTTTCTTTTTTCTCCGTCACCGCAATGACCTCGTTGTACGACGCGGACTTTCGATAATTAAATGTGCAATTGAAATGGCGGAAGCGATTTTCTGCTGGCCGCCTCTGCGTCCCGCGATTCGATCGCTTCGTAAAAATCGAACTAGCGATGTTCTCCATATTTTTCATCGAATGTCGGTTCTTATTGGGAATTGTGATTTTTTTTTTTTTTTTCGTAGCACGTTTTTGCAATTTTATACATAGTTGCAAAATTATCAAGGATCGGCTCTAGAATTTACCATTGTCGTAATATATCGTACGAAATTATTCGTTCATCGAGAAACGTCTTCGTTGCCTCGATATTTCACTAGTAATCCGATGCTCGTTGAAACGATTTCCCTATGCGCGTTCGTAGTTTCGCAGTAAATCGCCGCGACATTTTTTCTCGTGGTTAGTCGTCCTGCAAATTGTTGCCTTAACGCAACGTTCTCATGGGGAATGGCTTGTTATTAGGTCGACGTGGCTCGAGCACGCGAAACCTAGAGAGGATGCTGCGTGTGGCTACTGGTAAAAGTGCATCGAAGAAACGTATGACCTCGATGGGACTCTGTATGGAAATAATAGTAGCTGGCTGGCACGGTCCGAGTGTATCGAGAGCTTGTATTATTTATTTATCGACTCTCATCGTTCTCACAAACGACCGGCTTCTTCGATGCACTCGACTGCATGCGCCATATCTACGAGTTTTCCTTTATAAATTAACGTGAAAGGATATTTTAGCAGTAGCCTGATAGCTCGAACGAAATGGCAAAAATTATGTCGCGAGTCGAGAAACGAGGGTTACCTCTACCATTTGTACCTCTGCGAGGCCCACAGCTTTCATCCGAGACGTAATTACTACTTGGCCGTATAATTAATCGAAGTAGGTTACCACTTTTAGAGAAACTTTTTTACAGTTCGACTCTTTTTCTTTCTCCTCTTCTTTTCCTTTTTTCCTTTTTTTTATTTTTTTATTTTTGCTGTTGGATGCACCGAATAGAGACATCGTTGTACCTAGAATATGTACGATCGCAAAAAGTTGCAAAGTAGAATCTACTTCGGTTTCTAGATTATTCTGGTGCTCATTTGGGACTGTTCATTAGCGGCGCTTTTAGCGTGGATTTAAGCGTAGCTATCGTTATCGGTTATTTAATAACACGGAATCGTGTTACAACATATGTGTATAGATTTTTAATTTATTGACACGCTAGTACCATAGTTAGGAATTATGGAGTGATGTAGTGCTAGACGATGTGAAATATTAAAGTCGATATTTATCAAATTTAAACGAACGAAACTGTTTTGACAATATATTGTTTGAGAATTGTTTGTTTTTCACTCTATCGGAAGGGAATTTGTGGTACGAGCGATTAATCTGTTTCAGAATTTAAAACATTTTATTAAAAGGTAAAATATTGTGATTATACAATATGGAAATAAAAATATCGAACGATTGCAATTTTCGGCAAATTTCCTGCGAACATTAAAATTCATCTATATTTTGCAAAAAAAGAAAAAAAATGAAGAATGTATAGAAAATATAAGTTTTAATAATAAATTATTACGAATGCAATGTTTACGAGAGTTTTCAACGCTCGAAACGTCTATTAGGTATTCACGTAAATCCGATGCACGCGTTTCATTATTTGTTCCAACATGATCCCCGATAAATTGTGTTACGTCAATTTTTGCCTCTCTTTTATCTCCCTTGTATCATCGTTTGGCCTTCGTGTAACTCTTGTATCCGCATAAATTAAGTAGTGTATGTGCTATATAATAACGGTTTTAATAAGAGCAGAATTAGTTTCGACAATTAACTATGTCGTTAGTAGGACACGTGCAGTGGTGTTTCCTTACGCTACCTATTTATTTTTTGCAATATTTTCCTTCGGTATATTACCGTGGGAGAATAGGAAAAGCGAAACGGTCGCGTTGGATTTCATTGTTAGGTCAATTCTGCGAATATCGTTGTTCGTATTAATATACAAGCCTCCAGTCGCTATAAGACCAATAGATTTTACACTGTAATAAACTTTTGCAACGAATCACCAAAGGTAACAACGAGAATCGAGCCCTCTTGTTCCTTAAAACTGGAAAAATCCTCAAACTCTTTTAAAGTTGGCGAGTCTGTTAATACTTAACAGCGAACACGCTAAACTTTCGCGAGTTCGTAAATGGATCTCTTTTACCGAGCCGATTAATATTAAATATTCCTTTTGTGAATTTATTCTACATTCTAAGAAGACGTAACACGAGGATGTAAAACAGCGAAAAGTTTCGAATCGAGGAAGGTTTAGAGAAGAGAATTTTACATGCAGATTGGTTCTATTCAAAGTTCGAACGCTCAGAAGCCGAGATTAACTCGAATTCGAAATAAAGCACTTAAGAATTAACAACGAAGCTTAGAACACAGTAATTCGTTATACGGAGGAGTCAGATTTTTCAGACTTACACGCCTCCGGTTCTTAGAGTTAATATGTACCCACCGCCTCGGGCTTGCCTGGCATAATATGTCCGCGAGTTCGTGTCCTGTTGAAAGTGTTCCGACGTTTCACCGACATTGAAGCCACGTTCATCAAGGTATCATCATCCGGCGTTGGTATTAGTGCGTCATCAGACCACTGATGAAGCTGCGATGCTCTACCAAAAAAGAAAGAAAAAAGAAAGAAAAAAGGGAAGAAACTACCGAATGCCGCAAGACACAATCAGAGGAACACCGAGACGCTTCACGGAATATCGAATATTCCGAAAAGATTTCTAAAGCTTTATTTGAAAGTCTAATCTTGGTTAAGCGGGGACTGAGGGAAGCGAGCAGGAACAGCGCGGAAAAAGCGTAATAAACGAAGAAATTTTCCCAAAATAGAATCGCTCAGTTCGAAATAGATTCGAAGTTATTGTCAGAATTATAGAAGATATCGTCATCAGAATTTGAACGACGATCATAACGATATTTCTTTTTTCTGTTTGTTTCAGGTAAGGGACCAGAATGGATCGTGGCAGCAAAGTTCCTCTGGCCGTTGGGTATCTCGATTCCCTTTACTTAAGAGTACAATACTCTGTGTTTTCTTGGACGAACTCATCCCTTCCGGCTAAGTCGATCGTACTTGTGTTAACGGGAAAAGTTTAAATCGTTCTTCGTACAACGTAATGCCGTATAATGGTTATATTAGAGAAGCACGACCGACTGTCCTCGTCAAGGTAAACGCCATTACCCTGTTGACCTTAATATCGTACTTATGATAGCGGTTTATGTAGGCACAGGGGCAACGTGTATCGCGATACCCGGCTGATTTATTATGTTTCACGACAATTTTTCTGATATGCCATTGTAACGCCGTTTTTTCAGAGATAGAATAGATTGTACATTGCTTTCGAAATGACGTGGAAACTAGTTTCTCCTCAGAGAATATAGTTGTTTGCCGATAGACACGCAAAGGTTCGCCATTTTGTTCCGATAGCATTGTTATTTTCTCTCGTATTATGTATTTATAACGTTATATAACGCTTTTCATCTTCACCACAGGATTTTTAGGAAGATCTTTTGTTTTCAGTCTTTTGATACGTGCCTGTCGATTATGAATATCCTAATTTTTATTTGGTTATTATTTTAGTCGATGTAAAGAAGTCAGTTTGATCTTTTTGCGGAACAAACATCTTTTCCAATTTTGCAATTTCGAAGTTCCATTTCCATACGATTTACACTTTACATTGCTCTTTTTATTGTCTTCTATAAACAATGCTGTAAGAGGATGGACAATTTTTTTGCCCGCTGACCAAATAATTCCGTCGAATGACATATCCATATTTCATGTTTATGTATATTTTAGTTCCCTTCAAAAGAGAGGACGCATTCGGGATTTCATTTGGAAAATCAAGTTTCGAGCGTTTGCAACAAAGTTCGCAATATATTCGCATCTGTAATCATGCAGAAATTGGAAAAAAATATATAGTTTCTGGTACACGGGTAGAAGAAGAAAATGGAACAAAACTGCAAATTTCATCGCTGACAAAATTTTCAGTATGGTGCTTGAAAAATTGTCGATGAATGATAGCTTCCTCTCGTAAAGCAGAGCAGACTATTCGACTGTGTGCACGGTACATATTTTGTTTGCAAAAATTTGAAAAAATGATGTTCGGTAAATCAAAACCATTTTATAGTATTTATTCCTCAACAAAAATTTATCGCTAAGTTAATTCACAGAAAGATCGTAATATCCTAGAAATCAAATTTCGGTAGAAAATGGTGGAAGATTAATCAAATATTACATATAACGTAATAAAATATAACATATAACAATTACATATAAATATTATTACATATAAATACATACAACGAAATATTAATAAATATTGGTAAAAAGACTGAAAGTACCTAGTTTTTGGTAGAAGCAAAATTTCTTTGTCGTGTCTAACTACTTTCTCGGTAATCGATCTAACGGTATAAAATAAAGTGCCATTTATATTTGATAAAAAAGATCATTATATTACGATTCTTATAATCGATCGTGTACTTTAGGATATTTTTAATCAAAATTTCAACGACGTTAAGATCTGCCATGTGTCGATTGTTGGCACATTTACCTTTTTTGTCTTTAATTATTCATCCTCAGTGGTAAAAAAGTACGCACGTAGAAAATTCAGATCCTTGTTGATCTCTATTCTACCGTGTTGTTATTGTTTTATTTCGTAGATGATGAATGGAAATTTTATTCCCTGGGAAGAATCAATGTTTGCGAAAGTATGGCGGTAATTGCAAAACTTGCATTAACATTTCATGCTACGCTTTTCATTCACGTATAATAATGAGACACAAATTGTTGTGCTAATTAGAGATAGATGTAGGTTGATTTTATTCTTCGATACGTACCTTTTTCTCTTTTTCCATCGCGTCTTTTCTGTTCAATTTAAAAAGAAATTTTTTTTTGTGAAATATGGTATTATCCTTGAGATTATCGCGTAACCATCCAACTTACACGAACAACGAACAACGTACGAAGATCATGTATGCGTGTGTTATCAACGCGAACGCGTATGTATCAATCTGGATGGCGATCGCGGCCTCGATTTGTACTTTACGTGCATTGAAAAAAAATGTTTGTTCATCCGATGGAATGATTACTTGAAGATAAATGCGAAAAAAAAATTCTGTCCTCGATCGCAAATGTTTTGTTGCGTTACAAATAACCGAGCGCATATACGATTCTACGTAAAAAATATCTTATTGTTAAAGGCTCGATGAAAGATAAAAGCTTTCAACGTTAATTATTTTCCATATTTCCGTTGCTGCCAGTATTTCTTTATTTTTATTTCGCGATATCAAAATATTCTTTTCGTTATTTCTAAAACACGTAGGTTTATACGATATAAATTGTTTAACATATAAATTAAATGCTCAAACACAAACACGCGCAATATTTAATTTTCTGTTTCAATGTAATCTGTATACTTGATATTCGCAATCGCTGCTACATTTCTACGTTCCCAGCGTTATTTGACAAAATTGTAATGCTTACGGTTTTAATTACAATTTTTGATTGAAATACGCAGATTTTGTTGATACAAATTAACGGCGTACCCGTTTTTCTTCTCGGCATTCCCAATTATTTCAAACATTTTTATACAACGTTTAATTAAAACGTTGGATAGGTTCGGATTTCGCGACATTGGTGCGATCCATTGGTGCATAATTCGACTTGAACCAGAAACGACGGCAAATGTTATCAGCGAAACGCATTTGATCATTGAGCCAGCCCTGAAATTATATTTATCCGATTATTTCAGGCTCGTCCCGAAATAATGAAACGAACGCTAACAGGTCCTCTCGTTGGGAAGAAACGAGGTTTGATAAACATGGAAACAAGTGTGCTCATCGAAACGTGTATGCGAGTGACGCGAAATGACAGGAGTCGAGAGCCAAATGAATGCAAAATCGATATATAAATAAAGTTTGTTACGCGGCTGGTGATTGTCACGAAAATCATCTACTTTCCCCCTGAAATAATTTCGCTTTATATCGACGAAAGTCGAAGCGTTGGCAAAGTTTTCCAGTCGGCGAGCGCAAACTTTTAAATTGCAAACTAAATTTAATTGAAAAAGATTATTATTATTATTATTATTATTATTATTATTATTATTATCATTATGCGAGCCGGTCGTTGTGTTTTTGTTGCGCATATATAGACGCTATTTTAACAAACGTATCGTTCTTTCCTCCGTGGTTCGATATTCCGTGAAACGAGATATTCCTGCGCAAACAAACAGCCATCGAGAACGAAAGATCGAAAGCAGATCGGAGAGAGAAAAACCGCAGGGGGCCGAGGAACGAACAAGTTCGAATAGACGCTCCATAATTATCGACATACCTTTCCCATTCAGACGCGCGGCACAATCCCAATTAATATCTCAATTTCCAGGCGAAACTTGATAAAAACGTGGCTCGAGCATCGACCAAATAATTTATACGTCGTTCGCGCGAAAAGAAACGTTGCCAATTCCATGATATCGTTCGCACTGCCACTGTCGCTCGTGTAAAAAAGTTACTTTACACCTGAACGTCGATTATAGTTGCGCTTAGTTAGGATACGACGGCCACCAGTGTCGTTGCGGTACTTTCTCGCTCAAATCCCCTTAGTTCACCGCTCGTACGAGGCAAAGGAGACCGACCTGATTAGAAAATCTAAAAAAGGGATAGTGACGCTGTGCGGCGAGTGGTTGGACGCGCTTCTGGTGGAAAAAAAAGGACCGTAAGGTAGATGGGGCAACGTGGCAGAGGGATAAAATGCACGGAAATAAGAGGAATGGGCTTTTCGATTGCGAACATTGTGGCAAGGCCAGCTCGACACACCTGCGATTCGCGGTGGCGAACAGGGACGAAGCTGATCCGATTTAGATCAGCGTGATTCGTCGTGGCCGAAAGCAACCGTCCGCGTCCACCGCTCCATCCATTTTCCTCTCCTTTTCTCCGAATTTTCACAAGGGATCGATTCGACGGATTTACCAGTCCTTGTTTTACATCAATCTCTCGTGACACTTCCGAGGAACGTGCCGTGGATTAGATTTTCCTCCTGGTCACTATAAAGGCTCGAATAAAAGGAGCACCGAGCAAGCTCACCAGAGGGTGGAGCTTCGATGGGGTGAAAAGGTGCGAACAGTGAATGGCAAGGGAGGTTACCGATGGATCGATCGAAAGGAGTGTTAACTCCTTGTTGCGAATATTAAAGGGTAATCGAGGGTCGGCTTTTCAGCGACATGACGAGTGTTTTCAATCGATATTGTCGCGCTTCCGTGCAGTCGTAATTTTTTATGCCCAATTGGATTGCAACGAATAATGGAAATTACGCGAGTTACAAACATTTGGGTATTTCTACTACAGGTCGTTTAACCAACACTTGTTCGCTGCTCGCGGCAAAAGGTCTGTGCCCAGTTATCTATTCAATTCTTCCTTTCATGGTGTCTACGTAAGTTCACCGTGTCTAACATATAGTCCACGTCATAGCGTGTTTGCTACGTTTTCTTTTTTTTTTTTTTTTTTTAATTTTCTTTCAATTCGAAGGTTCTATTCGCAATTTCGCTAAAGAATACTCGAGGAAAATCATGGCGGTACGCGTCGTTTCGAAACTTGATTTAATCAGCAGTCAGGCCGCAAGATGAAACGTTAAACTTTTCTTTAAGAGAAAGAGAAAACACAGCATAGTTCGATATTGCATATTCATTCGTATTTCGTTACTCCGTCGAGGAAACGGTAGTTTTATAAACAGCTCGTACTGAAAGTAGATACTCTCTTCGGAATCAGGCACTCTTTAAACAACGTGTCGTTTTATTTCGGTACGGATGTTGTTTCTAAATGGTTACGTATGAACGTTATCGTATGATTTTCCTCTGAAACATTTTTTTCATATGTTCCATGCCTTGCGGAAACAGACACGCTAGCTATGTATGAAAAATAATAAATAAAATAGTTGAAATACCATTCGTTGTTTACAGTTGCTTGTTTCGTTTTTATTCGAAACTATGTCTACTCCAGTCTATTTCTCCTTTTAACCAAAATCTTTTTACAATTTCCTTCCTACACCGCCTGGCGAGTCCATCAAATTGCCTTCCGAACTCTCGCGGATCAAGATTTACGAGCCGAACTCTCCGCTCTGTTGCGTACGATTGTTTTATGGCCGAATAAGTAAAACGTGGCCACCGTGTTTCACATCTGAACCGAACGATCACGGATTTCATATTACGGACCAAATCGCTTTTTCATTTCACTCCTTTTCGTTGGAGCCACATGTTTCACCGTCCCAACACGGTGGAAAGTTAGAAATGTTGAAAAACGAATATTTCAGCCTTTGCTCGAGACGTTTGATCCAGCTATTATGGAAAAACGGAAATTGCATTGTTCGGAGAGTGTTTATTTTATTCGATTTTCGGCTTCCAGTCGACCTGGCTTTTTTACATGAAACGTAAAACGGTGGTAAAATATCGTATGAGATCTGTCAATGTTATTTTTGAAAAAATCTCAATACAAACATTGAACGTAAAATTCTCCAATCGACCGGAAGAGAGAGCATTGATATTGATAAGTTTAGAATTAATGCTCGTAGAAAATCTTTAAATTACACGGTCTGTTGTGCTGCACCGATGCGCTATATCAATAGCATCGTATTAAATTTTTGAATTCCTCGATCTATTGCCGAATGATCCATCTCTGAAATACAGTTAAGTATTAGCGTTAATCGACAGTCGCTGAAAGTCACGCCAGTTATTTCGGAAACAATTCTTTTACTCTTAGCAGACAAAGAAAGAAAAACAAAAAGCAAATGGGATCGAAACAAAGTCGATTCTGGTCTAACACTCATCGTGGCCTAATCCAGCAAAAGAGCTTAAGCACAGGCCGCGCGAATGTAAGTGTTAGTCTTTGGCCGCCCACTCGTGGGGATTTCAGAGCTAATTAACTGAAATCATTATCCGATCAGGCTATTCTCAAACACGGTGATTATCCAGCCGTTTAATCGGCTTCTGACTACCGTGCACCGTACATCGAACAAACGAACTTCCTCGTGTTTATTTCCGAGCTGGATAATTTTCCGATTTTCACCTATTTCGCCGATCATAAAGTCGTCGCTTTATTTTCTATAACTATTTTTCGCCTCGGTAACAAGACGACGGATAAGCGAAATAACTGTTTGCATAGTTAATGATCGATAAATCGCGGATCTTCTTGCAAATCCATGTTTTTATAGCAATCAAGAGGGGTATAAGTGGAAGTTTGTTTTTCTTTTTTTCTTTCTTTCTATAGAGTTGGAGAGTAATTCTGAAGAATAATCGCTTCTGTCCCAGAATAAATGTGATACTTGAATGAAAATGAGAAAATTTTGGTAATAATAAAAGAGCAGGTGTGTACAACGGAGAAGAAAATGTTTTAATTAAAAATATTTGCCGGGGTGAGTTGCGTTTTCCTTACTTGATTACGCTTAATTATACGCTGAATGAATATAAGGATCATCGAAATATTTTCAGTTCTTTTTTGCCGAATCTCCTTCAAACTGGTGGAACTTGAATTTGTTAGGAGTGCTAAATCGATAAATCAAGCCTGATTGAATTATCTATAGGGCTTGAAAGTTTTACTCTCAGCTGGGCTCGAGTTTGATATATATATATATATATATATGTATATATATATATACATTTATATATATACATTTATTTATTTATTTAAACGAGTTTCGTGAAAAAATGAAGTACTTTATTCTAAAATTATCTGCAAGCACAATAGTTTCTAGTTTTACTTCCAAACCGTATAATGGAATATTTTAATTCTTTAGAGGATAAAAACTGTATGTCTGGTTGTATTTAAATAATATCGCAATTTGCATGCGCCCCCATAGAAGCAATTTACTTAAAATGTACCCACCGAATTTACCGAGATTATGTCGTTATATAGAATTATGTATCACTTTTTGCTGCTGCGCAGCAGCAAATCCTTAGTCAACATTAAATCAGCAAAAAGTGAGATAATATTGACACGTCACTTTGATCGGTCAATATAGCTCATTAATTTTACTTCACGCTTATTATTTATACAACGTATGTTAACCAGCTTTCATCTCGGTTAGGCAATGACTTTCCCGAAGATCATCGACCCGCTTGATAATAGCTTCAAATTATCGAAATATCAATAATTTTCTTTACCTTGTGAATTATTCTTGTCATCTCGCACAAATCATACACTTAGATATGGTCTACGTAAATACAGATTTCGTTAGAAAATTATTTGCAATATCGCTAACTGTTACGATCGTCCGCGAGGAAACGCGCCAACGAGAGGCGTGAATTCTCGTTACGATTTTGACAATCGACTCCACGAACACAGTCGTTCCCCTAATTCTTTTGGGATATTAGGGGTGGTTATATTGATTTTGACAATGAATTAACAGTCTATATGTACTATATTCCCAACAACCTTTCGCACGAAGCGTATAACAACGAGATACGTTAACATTAAGACGATATCGAATGTTGTAATAATTAACGAGGGACAGATAAATTCCGATGAACGATTGTTAAGTAAGAACGTGATGTTGATTGCTATGATGTGACTGAGCGAATAAGAACGTGAATTGAGTTTCTCGACGTTTGCTGTGTGACTGTCGGAAGAGAACTCGTGGAATTCGTCACTCTTCGTTCCTGTGTCCCTTTGTCTATTCTCCTCCTCACCTTGCATGCATTTCGTGACCGTTGGCAACTGAGTCATGTGATCTATCGAATGATCCAGGATCGAGAAGTTTCTGTGATTCATCAGGCTTCTCGAACGATAACGAACTCTCTCGAAGGGTATCGAGGCATCTCGAACGCGACATTGGATACGTCCCGCAACAATGTAGATGTTCGAAGGTATGGTAAAGCGATCTTTTCCGCGATATTGTAGGTCATAGGAACCGTCGAGAACAGACATTGTACCGCGAGAGACGCGAAATATGTCGTATGATCGATTTGGAATTAAATGTATTCTTTTGGACAGAGGACGGTTGAGAAAAAACGGTTTCACGCGAGCCACGCGGCGTAACACCAGCCTCGATTACTTCCGGTCTATCGTTAAATCTTTATCAAGCTGATCGTCAGATTATCGGACTGTTTAAAATTCATCGAAATTCCGTAGTTTCGTTAAAAATTCAGACGTTACTACCCAGCGAGATCTCTTTTCCTGATGCTACTTACCAAAGATGAACTAATCGCCAAAAGTGAATTAATATGAACATTAATCTCGGCAGCTTTGGCCGGAAGCACACAGAGGCGATAAGTTGTCGGATTAAAATACCCTGGACCACTGGTGGAAGTCTATTTACCGGCCACGCGTCGAATTCTACGAGATAGGATTGCAGAAACGGTTATATTTATTTGGCTCCTATAATCGCTTGGATTTCGGCTCTTAATTGCAGCAGCGTGTCGATCTCGCTGATTTTCTGTTTAGATAGATATTTCTAGATAGAGTATGCACGATACTACCGGGAGTGTAAATCGCGATCCAAGTTACTCGGACCAATATCGATTCCCTCTATACTCGTATAATCTTGGAATTCTCCCGATTTCATGCAAATCCGTATTAATAGTCACGGACGATACCAGTTGCTTAACTCGCCTAGGGTATGCTAATAATCTTTAATATTCTCCTTCTGATACATTACCACTACGCTCTTTCGTTTCAATGATAGTTTACCGTTTCACAGAGCAATCGAATCGAACTTTTTTAAGTAATACTACACGTATTTCTTTACGCGAAGCACAGTCGCTAGACGAATAATTAGAACGATGGTTTTTCGTATTTTTGATGCATGTTAGCGACAAGCGCATCGTGGGACAGGTAGCATGACGTTGTTCGAATTAGGTTGCGGGTTAAGTTGCCACGCGCGCAACTCTAATCGCGATCACGCAGCTATCTTGGAGTGGTTTAATTTGCAAAGTTCGGCCGCACGTAGGAAGTTGGTTCGTGTTATCTTTTTATGGAAAATTGTTGGCGAACGAATTAATCGCCGTAATCGTCTGCAAAAGTTTAACGCGCATTCGCGATTTCTTCGTACCGGTTTTACAGATTAATCTACGTCACACGAAGAATCTTATTTCCGGAAGAATCTCAATCGGCCTTTCAAAATGTCGCGAACACCGTCTTCTTCTACTTTTACTATTTCCCGTACGAAGTTAAAACGTGTTACAATATCCTGTATGCCTCTGAACTTATAATTACAAGTACACAGTCATGATTATTGCTCGCAATCGGTTGGAAGTTGAACAATATTTCGTTAAAAAAGGGATTATCCTGTATTTCGTGTGTAAATTCGCAAACCGACGATAAAAAATCAATTGGATTGGCGGTCAGGCGTGCCAGGGTATTTATCCCTCGAATTTCGTCGCAACGTTAAAATCGACAGCGTTTAAACGCTTTCAATTAATTTCGTTCGCACGTCCGATTGCCGCGGGATTACTTTTCGTATTTTTCTCTTTTTTTTCTTCATCATTTTTTTCTTTCTTTTTTTTTTATAACACTGTATTCTGCTGCGACGTTGAGCTAATTAAAACCAAACGACATAACGCGGCTGCTTTTCTAAAACACGCCACGGTTTAATGCAACGTTTCCGTTTTACGGCACGCTTTATGAGTCTCATGGATGCCCGTGCACGTTCAGTTTGAGAGACGGCTTAATTTCGCATAGAAAAATTATAACGTCGCCGCCGTCGTCGCCTGCCAATTGCCCCTTTTACGAATACTAATTGCCAAAGGATTCTGTCGATCGCATTAAAATTTCATTTCAACGAAGGGATCCTCGTACGTTTGTACGTGGATTTCTTTTGTTTCCAGCGTCGCGCGAATCGAATTTCCATCGGGAAAAGGAGACCGAGCGAAGTCAGTCCGCTTTTGAATCGTTGCTAGAATCCGTGTTGTTCGATAATAATCTACTTATGGAAATTGTAGAATCGACAGTTTTAAAGAATGGAACATCGTTTTCTCATTGATTTTTCATTTACGTAATACAGAGAGTATCTTCGACACGACGATTTTCAAGTGTCTATCTATAATTAACAAACGCTGATCCTCGTAACGATCGATCATTAAAGATAGTATCTAGATAGATAGTATAACGCAAAGAGTTCGACCCGATTCTCGATACAACGTAGTTACTTGGCAACCGAATTAACGATCAAAAATCCAATATTTGAATAATTAAAATGCGACACTCGACGATTGCATAACGCTAATAAATTAATTTTCAATAATCGACCGGTATTAATATCGATCGGGGCATCGAGTTTACCCACTTGAAATAACGTTAAGCGAGCGAAAGAAGTGTCGGGTCGAGCGACGATTCGAAATCGGATCGATCGTTCCGTAAACAGATAACTCGTCCACGATCGATCTCCGCGCCAAATCCAATCGTCCCGTTGGGTCGACGAATTATGCGCGATCGTCTATAGCTTGCCTTCAGTTTCGCTCGATCTGTCTTTCGTGAATTCCTAGCAAACTCAGTCATTCGCCTCAAAATCGATTGCGATAAACTGGTTAACGATTGCACTGCCCTCGATTGTGATTACAGATTGACGAGCCGGTCTCTCTCTCCCACGAGACCTACCCTCGGTTTCCAGTAAAGATAAACACCGGTACAACAGGAGCCGGATGAAATAAGGCGAATCGCCTCGGGCGATTGGCCGTGACGCGTCGCCGTCTTGGAACTTGATTTGGCTTTCGCTGAAAAATACGATCTATCTTTCGACACTTTCGTTAAAAAATTTTTACGAGGTCGGTTTCAGCTCGTAAAAATGGTTCTTTGCCTCTTCCTCGTGCCACGAGATTGCCTGTTCTTTCGTTGTTCTTCGTCTTTGTGTCTCAGTTCGTTGGTCTGCGTCGAGTACAAAGGTTAATTATTTGGTTTCTTTATGCAAGTGTCAAAAAGAAAAAAAGAAAAGATTATAATAACAGTAATAAAAAGATAAAAATTCATTGCTCGCAAAACTAGTAAAGTTTGAAATATTCGCGAGATTTCCATTTCTTCCGCGTAATTTCTTCTCTGCTTATTTCTTTAATCCTCCTCGTTGTTTACGGACCTGATAAGATCGTGGTTGCAATTATCGATGCAAATGTTTGTCCCCGAATGGCGGTAGATAGGGGCAAATTTCTAATTGAATAATCCGACGGCTATAATCGATCCTGATAGCTCATCTTAATAACAATTTATTCGGAAATCTCGTTTCTCGTTACGGATGATTCGACCGCGGTTAGTTTGCATGCATTTAACAGCGATTTCGTGACTGTCGTAAATGACAAGGCCGAGAAGCTTGGATAATTCATTTTCTAAGACGGGTGGCAGCGACATGCAAATTTCGAACGTGATTCGAATCATGGAATTTTTACGGCGAAACGTCTTTCGCTTCGGTGAATAGAGAGTAAATTAGTTTAATTGGAGAACGGATCTATCGATCCAAATTTCTCCATGTTGATACATATTTTACCGATATCGCTTGCGCGTTATTCGTTTTTTAAATGTTCTACGATAAATTGAAAACAAAATCAGTTTCGAGTTACAAACATATTTCATATTTTCACTGACGAAGAAATACGAGATAACGATACACCGTGTGATAATTTGTCACGTAGAAGTAGATTTTTCCACCGTTATAAATCGCTGGATCCTTTGTATCGGCGAGTCATTAAACGACAGTTTCGATTTTTCCATATTATATTTATCACGAGTAATTTTATCGCCGGCACTCGTTGAACAATCGTCAAGAATTGAATATTTTTATCCAGAAATCCGTGTTTGCCACGAGTTACGATTGACAGCGCAAACTGTTTCACTATAATCTTCGGATGAAATATCTCGATAAAGGAAAAGTCAACAGCAATGTACTTACTTGCGCTGGAATTTGATTTTCGGTGCCGTCAACGATTTTAGATAAAAGACAGATCAATGTCGGTAGCATCAACAGTTTGTGCGGAAAAGATGAAAGCCGGATTAAATCGCTGGCTTTGCACTTGTAGCCAAAGCGATGTCTGGATATAACTGTCTCGGACCTATAGTAGCCATCCGTCTCCGTGCATTTCACACTCTTGTCCATCGGCCAGGAAGTCGATAGATTTCACACAGGCTATCAGAATTCTCAATTCTAATCGGTAGCAGGCTTGAACAATTATCGTCTCGGTTTTGTGTTATCGTACTTCGCGTTACATCGTTTATGGTTATTGTTTGTTCTGTTGTATCGTTATTATTACCATTGTTAAAGCGTACTCGACTTGAGCCGTTATTACATCATTGGCATCGCAATACGCGATAAATATCAACGGGAACATACTGCAGAGTGAATTGCGGCTGGCTTGAGATGGTATTAACGCTGAAAGATTTACGTTGTGTCAAGAGACGAGAGCGGAGAGCACGGGAAGAGAGGGAAGGAAGTTTAGTCATCGTGCCTTGAAGTTTATCGATTCTTTGGAATTCCTTGGAATGCCTGGATATCGAGGTTAATCTATTTTCAAACCAGTAGGTAGATCGACGCGTCGGAATTCTCTGCATCTCGAAATCGAAACGTCAATTGGCTAGGTTGCGTTTCTTCGTGCTCCCTCGAGCGTTCAACTACCCGGAAACGCGGAAAATTGCGTCTCTCGGCTGTGCGCTCTCTATACTTACAATTAATTAATCCGCTGGCAATTTTCGATTCCTCGTCTTGTATAATTACGGTCCCGAAAAGCCATTTCTCATATTCTGGAATAGTTCTCAATTTACCTAATGGGACCGTTGATCGATCGAGATAGCGAAATAGAGCTTTGACGAAGTATCGTGGAAACAATGTAGTTTGCGAGCACGATTATTTTTTTGCGATATATATATATATAACAAATTATTAATTAACATAAATTATAATTACGTGATATTGTTAAATAGGTAGTACATTTGTATTGTACGTGTGAGAGTGAGAGAGCGAATAGCGAGCAACACATGTATGCATCCTCTCTTCAGAGCGTATGTGAGCGTTGCAAGGCGATTCAGGTCTTCGTTGAGACAAAAGAGTGCAAAATAAAAAAGACAGTAACCCATGTGTAAAATTAGTATATAAATAAAGTTATTTACTTTTCTCCAAACCCACTCAATACTTTGACAGATATATATCACATAATCGCACAAAAATAATACCAGATTCATGCAACTTGCATTACCTCTAATCGGTATTACACTTGATATTAATTTCAAATCGCTTTATGCCAAGATGAAAAATTGGTCGGATGAACTGTAATCGCTTTAAAACAGTGCGTTTGACGTTTCATTCTGGCATAAAGCGATTTGAAATTTATATTAAGCGTAATAACGATTAGATGCGATGCAAGTTGCGTGAATCTGGTTTTCCGAAAATTGAACAATCGAAAACTCGAAACCTCGCGTATTATCGGGTCAAAGCATCTATCCATCTTCTTATTGTTACTTGATACCGAAGTGAGCGCAATTAACGACAGTCATATTTCAGCGGAGCATAGGTCGTTAAATATTTGACGAGTGTATTACGATCATTTGTAACGACTTGTCTAAGTAAAAAATTTAAACGTCTTCGTACATCTAATTGTGCCACTAAGAAGATTTCCACGTAATATCTGATCTATTTCCCGATAAAATTCCATTCACCTCCGGTATAACTAGATTTGGCGCAGCTGTTGGAAACGAGTGAAGAAAGATAATACTTCTCTCCGCTGGCTCTGCTGAAATCCACCTCAATCCGAGAAATATCGCAGAAATGTTGTTTAATTATTGTAATTTTTATCGCGTTCTACGCAAAAGTTTCTGGCGAAAGTTTGAAAGCATTCTTCACGATTACGTTTCGATCATTAATCGTAAGTAACTTCAATTTGCAGCGGATAGCTTCTTTTCCATTTTCTTTCCATTTTACATTAACAAGGTAATCTTTCCTTTCGTAACGAAAGTTTTATAAAAGATATCAATATTATTTCAGTTCGTTGCACAGGCCCGCGAATTTATAAAGAATTTCGGGAATATCTCCTGCAAGCAAACCCACCGAATCCAATAAGAAGGATCAATCTTTTCGTCAAAATAGAACGGATTCAGAGACGTTACACGGATAGGAAAATTCGGCGGCAGCAATTTTCAAGGATCACGAATTCGCGTCGCGTTCGAAAATACTGTTTCCCAATACCCCGTATCGCCATGGAAATGTGTCACTTTTTATCCGTGTGTCAGTCTATTGCGACGCATACGCGTAACAACATCGTATTTACCGTACTATACCTACACGTATACGTACTTGTATGTACCATGGTATCACGAGCTTCGAGTTGCACAGTAATTGTAGGCTCGCAGATGCAATTGCTATTTCTAAACGTATCGCATACACGAAACATATTTACGCGAGTTTCTTGCGATAGGACATCGAGGATTAATCTTCAAGTATTATTGGATAATAAATGAACACAGCGGGATTTGAATTAAATTACCTTCAACTAGGTTATTCTCGATTATACGCACGGATCAAACGTTTGTATATATGTAGCTGCGATATATACAACTGTCCATGCCACAACTGTATACTGTAATTGCATACATATACTTGCATTGTCTATAACCATAATTACAAGCCTGTGAATAACGAGACGCGAAACGTGGCCCTGAACCGCGGATCATCTTCTCCCTCGGGGATCTTTTTGTTCCTCGCAGTGCAATTAACACGTTCGAGGGCCTAAACGAGCGGAAATCCGGTGGCTCGCGACAGGGCAATTTTTCAAACGCGAGAACGTATTTCGTTGCATCGTACGATTTAACGCGTCAGCGATGGAGGACGTTCCTCGTCGTTTCTCACGGACACACCAGGGGGATTTACATGCTACGAAACGCTCGTATCTCTAAATCATGGCATCGTGCAAAAGCCACCACCGTTTTGCTGCCTTTCGTCGATACGTTTTGAAGGACGCGCACGTTCGTCGTTGGGAGATGTTCCACTTTCCACGAGGAATTGAGATTTAGTAGACGCTCGTCGCTGCCACGCGACGGGATTGTTAAATTTTCGGATTTATCATGCGCGGAGCGACTTTAGCTGTCGTTTTTAACTCGTTAACAAAGCCAAAGCTTGCTAATTTTTCTCGAACCTTGAATCTTTATTGAACGCTTCTTTTACATTCTCCTCGATAGAAAATTGTTATTCGCTTTTCGCTATCGTTCGTTCGACTCAGCGTGCTCGACGTCAAAAAAGAGAAAAGAGAAAGAGCTGCGTTCGCATGGACGTAAGAGACACGAACGAGCCAAAGTGCAACGAATTGAAAGAAGCCGCACATCGATTACTCATTACGCGTCGATTATACTTGGATTCGTTAGCTGCTATATGTTGCACAATTTTGTATCGTAATTGCGCGCGACTATGAACTACATCTCCCTAAATCGCTATATTTAAACCGATTCCACGGTAGAGGAAACGAGGTCTCCGTGATACGTATGCGAGCTGTTAGCGACGAGTTAATCGTCCGAAAGGATGCGGTACTATACAGGGAATCGTGAAACGAGAAAAATTGCGAATCGCGGAGAGAAAGAAGAGCCTGGAACACGGAGGCTCATCTCGCTTTCAGCCGCGCTGGATACAATACACTTCGCGATACAGTTGGTAATTCAATTAGAGCGAGCCACGAAAATGGAATACGGCGGATCAAAAGCGAAGGACTTGCCTATCGAAATTCAATCATTCGCGTGATTCAGTAATATAGAAAATACGTACGCCTATATGCAACCTAATACCATAATCGTAATGGATCGTGGTAGATCGTTACTACCACCTTTCGTTATTCTTATTAGAAACTATCATTGCGTACGCTTGTATATTTGACGATGTCATCGATCGCAAGAAAATGGCTGTGAGATAATATACCTGTATAGGTATAACGGCACGCAATTTGAAAGAGGCGAAGCGAGGATACTCGATGAAACATCGTCGAACTCGATCGTAAATGGATGAGTTTAAAGATGCATTTTGGATAGCTACGAGAGACGATTTCCGGGGATTCGTTGGACCGGTGCGTCTCAAGCAGTTCTTAAGTTGTAAATCCGATTTCCGGTGCAGTTAGTAGGGTATAAATTTTCCTTTTCGCGATATCTTAGATCGGTGAATTGGAAACAGTTTAGCCCGTCATAAATTTCATCCCGAGTTCTTGCAAATTCTTACGATCTAATCGACGAGCTCGAGGCAATTAGTAGATTACGATTTCGATTTTTCCTAGTTTTATGCGGATAGGCGAATTTAATTGGAAGTAGTCGGCCAAATAAATTTCCCGAACGCGTCTCAAATTATTTATCGGAGTCCATGCGAATTCAAGCTGCCTTGACATAATTTGTACTTTTACTTTTTTTACTTTTCCATATTTGCTAATGAAAGATTAATAACGCGAATTGCACGAACGCGTCTGTCGAAATTATTTATTTCGTTCTGTGTATTGTATGCGTGTGCTATTAAGATAAATACCTGCGATGTTACAACGCGTTCCCTTTCTTTAATTATTAATTATAAAGTAATAAATTATGCGAAGACAATATTTTCATGCGACATTCCGGTTCGTAAATACGTCATCGGAAATACTTGATCATTTAGACGAAGAATAAGTTATTTACATCAGCGATAATATTTTAGAGTTTATTTGAATGCTTCTTTATGAGAAACGCATCTGTCGAAATTATTTATTTCGTTCTGTGTGTTGTATGCGTGTGCTATTAATACAAATACCTGCAATATTACAACGTGTTCCCCTTCTTTAATTACAAAGTAATAAATTATGCGAAGATAATATTTTCATCCGACATTCCGGTTCGTAAATGCGTCGTCGGAAATATTTGATCATTTAGACGAAGAACAAGTTATTTATATCGGCGATAATATTTTGGAGTTTATTTTAATACTTCTTTATGAGAAACCAGAACGGAGAATATTTTCCGAAATGTACACGTTGATACCTGTTCAATAACGCACATACATCGCTATTGCTGTAAACGACTCAGAAACGCACACGTCTCTGTTGCAATCATAATAGAAACATATTATTTAAGACGAAGTATTATTCAGGAGCATAATTTTAAACCGGGGAATGGTCTCAAAAAACCAGTAGCAACTTACCGAGTTTGATCCATACAAATAGAGTTATGGCTCAGTTGCAGTAGCAAATGAAGTTGTGAGAATCCTCCGTGTATTCTGATCCTGTGATCCCTGTTATAATCCCGGTACAGTATAAAATACACGATCTTCGCAGAAAATTGATCAACGAGCAACTGTTTCTACTACAGAGGAAAGAGAAAACATCGTATCTGCCCATTGGAAAAATGATTTTTTAACGTCTGTCAGATTGTCCCAAAAGGTTCTTTCGTTTTACAAGGAAATAATAGATACACAACATTTCTTGTTTTATATTACTTTATTGAATCCATTGCATTTGTTATTGATATATGATCGAATATATTATCTTATTTACGATGCATTGGAATTTGTTCCATTGGAACAAAATGGATCGTGCGTAATTCAATGAAATAATGTAAAACGAAAAATATCGTGCATCTGTGATTTCCTTATAAAACGAAAGAAACTTTCGGAACAACCTAATAACATCGCACGATATTGCGTTTTGTACAAGTTTAATTTGTTTTCGCAGTTGCGAATAATTCGAAACACCGTTCGAACATAGACAAAGTGAAACGTTCCACAAATTTCAGATAAAGGACGGCTAAGCGAGAAATTTTCGCACAATTTTTATATTTCACTGCGGAAATAAAAGATCGCTGTTTTTTGCACTCGAACGCGTGCAGCGAAATTTAGAATAATTTTGTTTGTTCGACGAGGACAGACTTACAACGAAGCAGACCGTTTGGAAAAAAGAGGCAAAATTCGCGTAGCTTTACGATCCGTTGAAATAAAGCGATAAAACGACGAGATATCAGCGTAAAGTGTGGCCGCAGTAAAGCAATCAATTTTTTGGTGCAATTTCGGTATTTCATTGAAACAATGAAAATCCAGTTAAAAGTAACGCGTGCGATTGCACTTTAGGGATTGCCGTTTACGCGTCTCGTGGGGAAAAATGCAAATAACAGGAACAATCCAGATTCTGTGGAAGTTTCAGGCGTGAATCCTTTTTTTGCGAAAGCGAAGAGAAATCAGGCGTTAGAGAACTATTATCGAAATAGCGAAAATTAAACGAAACCCTGGTTACAGAAAAAATTGCAGCGCAAAGTTAATAAATATCTATCGAAGAATTGTACGATATTTTCGACTGCAACTTGTTAATTGCTTATAACTTAAAGCTTACGACAATTTATACCTTACATTAATAATATTAGTGCGATCGTGGAGGAGACGAAAGTAAAAATAAGGAGGAGGAATAAAAGAAGATGAAAGACGGAGGAAATTAGAAGGAAGAAAGGGCAAAGAAGGTACGCGAATCAGAATGCAATAAATAGTACATAAGAGCGTAAGAAATACCAGAATATCTGGAGAAAAGATGGAACGAGAATAAAGCGAGGCGAATCGATTCAGATTCAGATTACGCAACTAGATTAGAGAAGGGAAGCATTGATGAAAGAAAGAGGGAAAAATAGTGCTATGTGGAGAAGAGGGAGAGACATGGGAATACGTGTGGGATATATGCGGACGGTAGGAGGAAGAATCGGGAGGATGGCAGGAAAACGTAGAAAGGATATTAAAAGAGGCGAGGGGAAGAGTGGATAGACAGTAGAGAACTTGGAGAAGAAGAAGATGGATAGGGCTGAAGGGTAGAGGAGAGCTGAGTAACGGAATGAAAGTAAAGCCAAAAAAAAGATGAATCAGTCAACAGGTTAAATCAATGTCGTTCGGCAAACCTCGAGGCGGACCTACCGACACCCGTGGGCAGATTTGAAGGCAAAGTCACGGGCCAGTGATGTCACATACATTCAAGCAGAGCGAGGAAATGACGCTTGCGATGAGAGCATAGGCTCGTAAACCGTAGAACCATGCATGTTATTCAGCGTGTATCGTCGACTATTCGGTTTCGAGAAACTAATCGTTGTAAAGGAATTAATTTCTTACTGCTGCAATAATCCTATAATTAATTCTGTAATTAATTCTATATTACATACTGATAAATTGCATCGTTATTCTTTCAATATTTCCTTGCAATTTCTTCAATTTGTATTTATCCATTTTATATTTTATGTTATATTGATATTTACCCTAAAAACATTTTTCCACCTTTTCCGTTACATATCTTCCAAACATAATTCTCCTTCTTATGACGGACGATTGTCACTGTATGCATACATACGTACGTAAGTACATCTGTACACGCACCGTTGCTGCATATTTGTTTACGCCTGGAGAAGGATAACACGTTGCCCGTACGGACAATGACTGAACGACATTGGGTTAAATGGCGCAAAGTCAGGCGCAATAAGGATCAAAATTCTAGCGTGTAGACAGAAGTGAAATAAGAATAGATTAGAAATAGGACGATTAAATCTAGATACAGATAACGTAAAATAAAATAAGCTGGTTTATGTACAGATAAGGAGATACAGAATAAGAAGTATCGTATAAGAAGCTTGTAGTTCCGAAAGGAAAACAACAAAACGTTACTAAAACTATTAATGCGATCGTGCCAAAGGACCTCGTTCCTTTCTTCCACGTCAATTGCTTTTTGTTACTTGCATTGAATAGGTGTAACGCAAGCGACGCGTGAAGAAATCACCGTCGAAAAGGTTCTTTGTCGCGAGAAAGGGGTAGCAAACGTAATTCCGGTAACACAATAATTCGCTGTCGGTTATAGCGAGTTTAATTACAAATCTCTCATATTTGAAGCGGTCGATACAAAGGGGTATTGCCGGAGTACAAATAGCCAGGGGCTCCTTTCCGACCTCGAAACGTAGTTTCCGGTCCTAACAGCACCGTGACACGACGGGGTACGTTATTTAAATTCAAATGTGACTGTCCGCAGCGGAACGGCTGCGAAAGGGAGCCCAGTCAAATCGTACCTGCTATCAATGACACAAAAGAATTCGAAATCGCCGATTTCTGATTGCCACCCTTTTACCCAGCTCCATGCTACCTCGAAATCGATTCTCAAATTTCCACTACGCGTTTGCTTACCTATGCGCGAGAACGCTTAGGAACCTCGATTCGTGATATTATTCAGCTTGACAATGCGCACACGTCGATTAATATCGTTTTTAATTTATGTGATATTCTCTGATATTTCGTGATCTCTTCTCGAATACAAGTTTAACGCGTATTTTGTTCGACGTTTATTGCTAATTGTTTATTTTTCGATTTTTTTGATCTTCAGTTATACTGCTTCTTTTCGCAACGTAGCGGGTACCGCCGAACACCACTCCTTTGTCAATATCAGTTTCATTAACGAAATTTGTTCGTTGCCAAAATAATTTAATAATAAATTTAACGAACTCGACGTTCTACGCGTAGAATCCCCTGCGCATCTTCTATCACTTATTACGCGACAACGACAGAATGTAAAAGTTGAGTCAACTTGATACATGTGCAGCTTACGTAGCATAGTTATATAACACTTTTAACTAGTCTTTGGCCCTTTAATTAACAAGCAAACATGGCAGACTTCGCGTCACTTTAACAGCAAAATAAAGGATGACCCTACCGATAGCTGTTTAATGTCTTTAATACGAGGGTCGTCCACAAAATATTACCAGTTTACGTTTAAAAGCCGTACAAGACGATGGAATGTACTTCTAAATGTTTATCATTTCTATATCGACATAAATCATATCAAATCTTTTGTTTAAATATTTAATACCGTCGTCGTATCACGCGTTTAAAGTGGCAATGCGAGTTGAAAATCCCGTCGTCGATGCTTCTGCGCTTTTTCAACGCTAAAAACATTCTTCCAAAAGGAATTCACCACCGACTTACAGCAGTTCACTGTAACAAGTTACGGATGCGTCATTAGTAAGACGATGGATGCAGGAATTCAATAGGGACAGAGAAACTGTGTGTGATCGTAAGCGTTCGGGCCGTCCGTCCCTCGTTACAGAGGTGTTCAAGAACGTGTTTGCGATTTCATTGCAAATGATAGACGCGTCAAACGAGCTAGATTACCATTTTTTCTTTCTTTTTTTTTTTTTCTTTGCAAAACTTAAAGAGCTGCTCGGTCGATAACGCTTCACAAGAAACGATGATTTAAAGACCCACGCAAGACGATGGTTGTGTGAACTGACGGCAGAAGAGTACGAGGAAGGTATGCAAAAACTCGTACAACGTTGCGATAAGTGTTCAAATTGGACTGGCGGTTGTATCGGAAAGTAACTTAGTGTATATACCAAAGATAGAAATAAAGAAATCTGTTCAAAATGCGTTTGTATGTCGTTATTTCAAAATGGGCATTGCTCTCTGGACGTATTAAAAATAATCGGCCAACGATAATTAAAATAGCAGGCAAAGACTCTAGAATGAAATTGGAGGAGGAAATATTTTACTATGAAGTATTTGAAATATTGATATGTCGATTGAAGTTCAGCGTTTTGCTGCGATAAGTGAGTATCTTTTTTTGAAATAATACGCGTCTCTTTCAAAATATTTCGATTTAAGGACGAAGAGTAAGAAAATGATTCACGAAGATCGCATGGAAGTTGCGTGTGCGCGGTTATTATTGCCACGTTAGCTGCGCCGTGGAACGTAGACTTTATACTCGCTTTGGAACATCGTAGCCATTATTGAATCTTTGATCACGTTCAGGACATTTGAGGAATGCAATATAATGTACGCTGCCATTACTCGCGTAACATCGTTCCTGTAACGATGCATCGGTGATTCGAGCATTAATGAAGATTATTCTATTACTTTATCATTCACGCTCCAAATGCTCGGCAAAATGCGTTTAAAATTGTTTCGGTTATAGCCTTAAAACCAGAGAAAGGGTTATGACTGATATATATTGCAGTATTATTCTAAAGAATTCTTTTCAATATAGTTCTTTATTTTTCCAGTGGCATTCTTGAATCAGGAATACATCAATTTTTAGAAGATGTTAATAACCGACTTGAAAAGACTTGATCATTTTTCGAAAAGAATATTTTTACAACTTTGAACGATATTTTTTTTCATATCAATCGTGCAGATCGAGTAAGATTTTTAAAGCTTGGTGATTTTTTCATTAGTAAAAATTGTTCGTTGTACGTAAATGCAATTTATTTTCGTCCTGAAAGAGCGTGCAATCGCAATATTTATCTCGATTGCTAAAAGCGATTTATTATTAAAGGATGAGCAGACAAAACGCACGGTCCAATACGTGCTGTCAACTGGAAACGATTGATTCGTCATTTGTTTATGACCGTTTTACTCGGAGCTTCAATTATTATTAAAAGAAATCGATGTACTGTGACAGAGGTAGCCCAGTCAGTTTCCAATTGCAATGCAATTTGCCTGCAAGGCAATCAATTTTGCCAATACTGTTTAAAAAATACGATGATATACTTATCGCACTTTTATTTTAATTCGTGTTTAATTTACATTACATCGGAATTAATCGCAGCATGTTTCAACAAAATATCTAATTTTCGTGAAGTTAATTAAAAGTCATAATCCTTTGGGCAAATCTTTGCATTTCCCTTTGTCCTTGTACAATCTAAATCCAATTAACAAATTCAATGCACACAGCGGCGATTAGGTATCTTTTCCGGTAAACGAAGCTTTACGATTGACAGTTGCTTTTGCTTTATAAAAAATTTATTACCGCCAGGATGAACGTATTAGGAACGCATTTCTATGGCGTTACAATCTTCCAGCGATCCAACTTTCTCGTTTTCACTGTCACGGTATCGTTTTTGTGAATTAACGGTCAATATTATTTTCCGTGTCAATCGTTCGAGATAATCATCAAGACGAACGATTCTACGACCTGCAATCCAGCTAAAATTCCACTCGTAATAAACGGCAAACAACCATAATGGCCAAGAAATTCGAAATTCTATCAAGAGCATGTGCGTTCAATCGAAACAACCCGTATCGTCACTCGTCGAAAACAATGTTCCATTTTACGCAGATCAAATAACAGAATTCGCAAACACGAGAAGCGTGCATAAACTTTGCTTTCCTCGACTTTGACATCGAAGCAGCTACACGTGACGCACAATTGTCTAAGCAAAACCGATCAACAGCCGAATCCCTTTACACAGTTGTAAAGGCTTCAATCACCAGCTGTAATAAGCTGGCCTTAATTTAGTCCCATTAATATGCAGAGAACGTATTTCCGCACGACGTTCACTTTCGTAACGTATGTGGAGGAACTTTGGTGCCCTTATGGGAGCTGTGTGCAAGATTACAAGGCTATGGGAAAGCGTTATTCAACTGGGTCTGTAATTACACTCAGGACACGCGACGCTCGTGTGCCTCCTGTTGTGTCTTCCCCTCTCTCTCTCTCTCTCTCTCTCTCTCTCTCAATGTGTACGTGTACTTGTGCGTATACGTCTATACATATACGCGTACATACGTGCAGTCGTGTAGAGTGTGTTTTGCATAGCTTCCATCGATTTACACGACTGCCACTAAGCAGAAGCTGATTTTGCGATGTTTCTGCGTTGTTGCAAGGGATGCTGGCTTTCTTCTGGCCGTCTCTTGAACCTGCAACACCCTTCGATCGTCGTTCTTCTTCCTCGTTATAAGGGTACGCGGTACTTTTCTCGGTCCTTTTTGCGAATTAAACTGGAAAATTCAGGCCGACGGGATGATCCGATATTTGGGAAACTATTTTCCATCGAATTCGCTGCTCTTCGACGATTTTAAACGCGAGAAGATGCTACAACCGGTCACGTGGATGTGTCGAAAAATTCTAAAGGCACTAGGCATTTGTGCGAAGAATTTGAATCGTTTTAGCGATCTTTTCGGTGAAACGTTCCTCTCCATGGCGATCCATGGTTAATTTCAAATGTGTGAAATTGTCTTCTTCCTTTAAGTGTTAATCTACGTAGTTGGAAGATCTTCTCTTAAAACATTCCTCGACTCGTTACTCGCGTATCTTTAAACGCGAGTTCGCGATAAATAAATAATCTAAACCCCATCTGTGTCTGATCCACAGTGCGAAACATGCAGATGTAATTACAGGTTACAATCGATATTGAAACTCAGTTAGAGTTCCACTGCAACAAAACTATTACCAACTCAATCTTTGCTTGAACTACTAATAATGTACCTTCTGGTTTAAAGGAAAGATCGTCCTCTGCGACGATTCTGGCAAACTCTAACGTATTAATCTCTAACCTTGCTTTTCTTTGTGAATACAAACTCGCCCGAAACAACCATCATTAGACTTGCAGTAAATCGACGATATCTGGACGTTGTGTACGTACACCCCATCGATTGTCGCCATTACCACCAAAGAGTCACGACAAAAATGATCTACTTCTGTGAGCGATTTTCCGTTACAAACGACTCTCTAAACGACTGGTGTCCCGATATTTTTCAAAAGAACCGAGACATTGCACAAATGAAGTCTAATAGTTGTGTCCGCGTATTATAAATTCGAGCAAAAATGGGAAGCATTTTTCTCGACAACGCGGCGTGGCGTCCCCGTTCAGTCTCGTCTTCCTGGTCTGCTAGGAATTTTCGTCGAACCAGGTCAATGTTTCGCGGCGATGCGAACTGGATCGAACGCTGTTCCCGGGAGTGCTGGCACGACGCCCAGAAACGTATTATACCAGTGTCGAGCGAACCTTCGCGACATTGCTACGGCCCTGCCCTACCACTTCCTCGAGGATCCTCCTCGCGTTCGGGATACGGGATTCCGCTACTTCCGCTCTAACGTCTCGTCGCGTTCCAGGGGCGTCGTTTGTCGCGTGCTTTTCCCGGCTGATTGTTTTTCGCGCACCAAATTCCGATGGCGTTTCATAGAAACACAGAAAACGGAAATATTGGGAGTTGAGGATGTTACGAAAGGACAGCTGTAACGGCGACTGGCTTTTATGAATTTTTCTTGCAGATCAAATTTTGATTTTCCAAGCGGTTCTTTCGAGGTTCGCTGTGGCTCACGCTGGTGTTGTGATCTTCCCGATGTAGGCCAGTAGCCCAGAAAATCTGCTTCTCGTCACGGCAGAGCTTGGTTTATTTTGTTGCCGGATAGGTGGCTTTAAGAGCGTGTTGCAGAATGCTGGCTGTTTCCATGTAGCGCATTCTCAAGGACAGCGCAGCAGGCTTAAGAATTTACTGGCAATATTTCAGAGTTACGTTTCTTCGAAAATAAAACACCGAATCGTCGATAGTTAACCGTTAATGTCAAGGTCTACACGTATCGAGTAACTAATCGAAATGAAGGCTTTATCTCCTCCCTCTTTTGTCCTCTAAAAGTCTTCCCCAAATAAATAAATTAATAAATTATCCTCCTTTGCTTTAATTTCGTTTCTTACGTAAACCAAATCAAACAAATGAATCTTCTTCCTGCGTATCGAAACTGTATTATCGCTTATCCAGCGCACTGCCAGTTAGTGTTGGTTTCGAAGCCACGTTACATCCATCTATCAAATCCCGTACTATCGAATCTGATTTTAGAAGACTTATTTTTCAATTGGAACAAACATCCTAGAAAAGATTCGCTTTTCAAAAATGTCATAGCCTATCCCAGAAAGCGTAGAGAAGCGTAGAAAAGAAAACTGCGAACAAATATGAATGTCCCGATATATCGAGTCACATCGTATGGTACTAGCTTAAAATAGGAAATCTCATAATAACGAAACACGATACAACGTGCACGTAGAAGCGAAATACGCGTACATACTTTCATCGATCAATGTCGACCGACGTCACATTGTAGTTTCGCTTCGCAACGACCCATCCCTCATTGGTTTCGACAGTGCAAAATGGGTGTCGCGACAAAGCGATGGTTTCTTCCGATTCGAGGGTTATAATTTTCGAATAGCCACGCGCCGTTAATTGAACTGTGCAAAAAGAAAGGGTCGTAAGACACGGGTTAACAACAACGATGTACGTACCATTCTATCGCATAGGAAGTTGCCTACTGCATTAATACGCAATTAATTAAAGGATAATTGTTCAAGACCGTTGAAGAGGTAATGATTTATGATGCTGCTGAATGGAGCCTAAGAGGGTACTGGGCCCGAAAATTCTTGAAGAGCCAACCGTGTCATAAACCATCCGATGAAAGAATCAAACGTTATCGTTGATGAACGTCTTAAGCAACAACAGCCGCGTAGATGCGAGAAATCAGTCGTCGATAGCTGCTCTTTTCCATCTTACGAGAACCAAGGATCTCGGGCACGTGCGAAGAGTCGATCCTCAAGAGCTGTTGTCTTCCATCTGACGGAAACCAAAGGTCGTGGTTTGACCGCCACACACGAAGAACAGAGGCGCCAAGGAGCAGTCACCGAGAGTAGTCTTACAACAGCCCCGGGTGATGGTATGACCGCCGGACACGACGAGGCAGATTCGATCGGTCATTCGTTGAGTACCGTCGTCTTCCGTCTCGCAAAGTTCAATTGTCGTGGTTCAACCGCCGGACAAGACAGAATCACGCACGCAAAGTCAGTCGTAGAGTACGGTTCGTGTCCGTCTTACGAAGTTCAAGCGACGTGGTCCGACCGTCAGACACGACGTAAAGTCGATATCGTGCATCATATCTAGAAGGGGCGGTCCTTTAATAGTTACGCATCTAATAAATTCAAACAGTCCACTTTGTAGTCAGTCTGTCTGGCCTGAAACTACTTTGCTCCGTCAGCCCGCTCACAACCGCGAGTATTCAGACGCGTACAGTAATAGACGGTAGTTGACCGTGTTGAGTAATAGGGAATAATTCCTTTGCCAGATTCTAAGACCTAGGTTAACTACATACACGATTCTATCGTGAAAGTTACTCACCAAGTTAATATCAGGCAACTGGATGTAGATGGAGAATTAGCAAACGATTCCGAGATGATAATGGACTCTGCTTATTTTATCGTCTTGAGCCATCGACACTTTAAAGCGTAAAAGAAACAAAATTTGCTCGTAATGCGAACAAATTTTCTCGGACAATGGAATTCTAAACTGACACGTTTTCTAAAGTATTGGATTTGGCGGAACATATATTCGAAACTTTGGCCCGTAATATATTTATACAGGAATGATAAACTGCGTAGCGAACCATTAGAACGAATAAGCCGGTATCGTCTTAGCGTAGCGGATAATTAATTTCGGCTCCGCTTTGGCATGTCGTTCATGAGATGCTCCGCAGCGGAACTTGAATGCAAATACGACCCGATCGTTGTTCTAAACGAATTCGACGTCAGGTGGTACGACCAGCCACGTCGAAGTTTATCGAGAGTTAAGCCTTAAGTCGAAAACTATGTTACTTACTAATGAGAAGTGCAAACCGAGGAACGATGGAAATTACGCGCGACCTACCTGAGGGACGATAGAAACTACGCGCGACCTAGCTGAAATTAATTATCGTTGAACCTATCGTTGCGTTGTAACTGTCCTGCTCGTAGAGAATCTAACGATTCTAAAGCATCTACCCTACCGTCGATCGTGCTTTGCCTCGCTGATGAATCACGAGCTATGAGAACGTTGCTGTATGTACTGTAACTATTTGGATGGCAGGTACGGAAGTTGTGAAACTGATTTGTGATTATATCGACGGGATGTGAAAGAGACAAATGGTGGTAGGTAATGAAAATGATATTACGTAATTTTTATTTCAATCGGACATTTATTATGCAACGTTATACATATTATACAACGCAGACTCGTTGTATTTCATACGTTTAATTTTTATTTATGAAATAATACGTACGCGTCGATGGACTCTTTATTATAATTTTCTGTTATGTATGAGACCAAATAATTTATGAAAATAATATTAAATTGGAACGAACGGATGAATAGCAGTCATTAAACATTCGTGAAAATTAATTATCCACGCGTAAATTAAATAGCGAATGTGTATTCGTGTTTAAAAACAACAAAGTTGATATCTGGTCGATGCTAATATCTGGTTATTTTTCATGTTTATTAATCGTTAAAAGAATTTCATGAAAATATATTGCATATGCGATATTGCCATACTAAAATTTTAACAATCTTATTCGTATCTTCATCGAAATTATGCATGATTAGTTAATGTTATAACTACCGAATACCTGTTTCAAACAGTGTGCGAACTTCGAAATTAAATGTTTTGATTCGAAAAGATCTATCTAGTGATCAAATGATAAACGACAAGCCAAGCAGATCGATAATTCCTATCGAATCGTATTACTGCTTTGTTTTGGTGGATCAACAGAATGTCAACTCCGTCGTGTCGACTGCTCCCAAGGGTGCAAAGATCTAGGAAAGGAAAAATGGGAAAGAGTGAAAATTAACAATTAACAAAGATTTTCACGTTCAGATCAGTTAGTCGACGTTCCCGTGAACTATAAAGTTGAACGGCGTGCTTGCCTGTTTGCAAGTATATATGTATAATGATAAAAAGTTTTGGACGTTGCACGGAGAAAGCCTGGAGCGCGATAAGGGGCCGCGTTATACGTCCACAAATGGTTTCTCGTTAGAAACGGGTAATAGCAGACAGTGTTACCCCGTGAAAGTTGCAGTAGTACGTAGCATCCGGCAGAAAGTTGCACGCTGCGTAATTGTAACAACTCGCTCGTATAATAATAATTTTCCTGACGACGTAATTTACGCCTCGAGCGTCCACCATGTTCGAAATACCGATAGGCGTCGAATCATCGTCCTTGGTCGTTGCTCGATGACGGCCATTGTGGAATTGGTCTTTATTCCGAATCTAACAATCAGATCGCTACGATTTTCGTAGAAATTCGTATAAATGTGTATGATCTGATTATATGACGTTGAATATTTCAACATCGGAGAGGCGAGTTATAATCGAAATAATCTCACGTGGTTGCGATAACATTATTATTTAATCTACTTAATTTATCGATAAATTACTATTACGTTTGGTATTTGGTGTCGCACGAGATTTTCGGTTGCGTAACATTGTGTCTGACTAGTAACGTTTCGATACTACTTACTCACTGTCAGATACTCTAGAAAAACCGCATAAAGGAAATGGTTACGTTATTTTCTTGCGACCCAAATGTACGTGTCGGGCTATTTTAAATACAATTTATTCCGTGTATTCGTTCTGTTTGAGACTGGTTTTTCTAATTTTGAAATACGATTAGAAGCAGTTTGTAGGAAATAAAAAATTCCCACGTAATAAATCGGGTGAAGATTATCCGAGGAAGAAAAACGACGGTTTACAGTCGACGTATGATGAATAGAAAATCGAGAAAAAATTCAAGATCCGTCTCGAATCTTGTGCAATATCTTTCCCCTCGTCCCTTCATTAGGTACTGAATGATGCAATCTACTCATTAAGCCAAAGAACGATGACGAAGCTCGCAATAATGACTCGCCCCAATAGATTATCAAATTTCCCATTATATCGCTATAGTATCGTCTGATAGCTAATTGACCACCTCTAGCCATTGATGTTGCCTGATCGATTACGTCTTGCGGTGCACATACGTTACGATGATGTAATCTATCCTTAATTACTCGGACAATTAATAGACCAAACTGGAAATTTAGTGCCGATATAATTCTCATTGGAACATATTTTACGTTTCTACCAGGATTTTTAAGTATAGGAATTTGCTTAACGCTGAAACGTTTATCAGTCTGAGAAATTTACCTTTTAGTCATAACGCTCGACTTATAAGGTACCGATCAACTCTTTTTCAAATATATATTCCAACTGTTGCCCAGAGAATCTGATCGAAATATTACAAATATTTAACGATTCATTTCGAACAATAAGTCAACTTTTAGATTTTAAAATTTTCTGAAACACCGACCGTTCTGTAATATGCTCGAAAGTCAATAAAAATTTTAAGTGGAGGCATTGTTGACTGTCTGATTTTGCATAAAGGAAATTGTTTACCCAACGACGTGCAAAGTTTTGCGTATGTTGGTACAACGTCGCGTTTAACAGATAGGGAATCTTGGAAAGTTCTTGTTTGTATGGAAATTGCAATTCGCGAACGAGCTTCTGCGTTAAATTTGTTAATAACACGAAACGAAGTACGGATATATTGTACAAACATAATAAATCTATTTCACGTGGTTTAAACAGTGTTTACAAAATTTGGGCATTCTCTTAAATCTTTCACGATTTTACGTTACAATTTCATAAACTCTTTCATACGTAAACGCTTTAAACGAGATGAATTTCTTACTCATTTTTAGAAACTTGTTAGTATCCCAGTAATCAGTCTTTCCAATTACATTTATACGCGATCTAATAAACGTCTCGCATTATATAGATTGTGATTATAGGCTACAGCTGATTTGTATCGGTATAAAGCGATATTAATCATCGTGGAAACTTTCTCTGACAATCGCGTTTGTTCCATCGTGTTTCGTTTATTTCAATGAGCCTGAATGGTTTTTGGAGCAGCTTTTGTACAACTCTGTTTACATGCTATCGATCGAGTACAAGGGAAATTGAATTTGGGATATTTCAACGAAAGGCTACGCGTTGACTGCGTACGCGTAAACATAATTTGCATGAAACGATTTCCCTGTACGAACTTTCATCGTTATATTCTCGATTGGGATTGAGATTTTAATTAAAAATTTCGATGGAGAACTAGCCGTTCCATCCACTTTGCACTGATATTACAAACGAACATCTCCGATTATTTACCTTCGTATTCCTAAAAGTTACGGTATGTTCCTTGTTTTTCTTTCTCTTCCTGCTTTATATAGCTCCCATTTTATTATAGTTTGTGCGTCTCTTTGCACGCGATCAAAAGTTACAGAATATCCTAATAAATTTAACGAAACGGAATAAAAGTCTGTCGCTAACCGCAATAACTTCCAAAACTATTTTCTTTCGCTATCAAACTGGTTAAAACGAAATTTCACCCATTATTCTTCAAGCTTTCTTATAGCGTACTTTGTTCGAGAATATTTGTTACGCACCGATAAATCTACTCTGATTGCTGCTGCAATTATACTACGAAGATAGAAGTATATAAAATTATACAGAACTTTTTGTTGTCGTACAAGAAAGGAGCAGAAATGTAGCGTTAGATACCGTATCCTCGTTCTCTCGAATAAAACCATATTATCGTATAGAAAAAGCGCGGCCACTCGAATACCGTTTAAATAGAATTTGCTAAGAAGACGATAAACAGCAGTGGATTCTAATTGGAAATTGAACGTTGACAGACATCTGCCGATAAATGTCGACGTATAGCGTCGGCTTGACGAAAACTTGCAGACGGCCCTGCACAAAAAATAATAATTTTAATCTAATAATCTGCAAACCGCTTCGATCGACGAGCCTTGGGATCCGATAAACAGCTTTTCATTTGCTCCGCGGTATTTCCACCAGTCAAATCGGTAAATGTTTAATCATCACACAATAATGCAAGCCCGATCGACGCATGCTGTTCTTCATCGCGCCGATGGAAAACACCGCAATCGAACGGGTTTGTTCTATTTTAGTTGTTTCAACGCTGACGCGTGTAGATTTATGGAATGTTTGGTTATTTGTCCGTTTTTCCCTGTTTTTTTTCTTTTTTTTTTTTTTTGGTTGCCCCGTCTTCTTTTTTATTTCTTCCTTTTTTTATACAGATTTATTTTTCAACTATCGAGTTAGGGAATCGATGCTGTGGAAAACATGCGAAGCGAAGTGTTTGTTATCGATTAACGCGTTAGTCGGCGCTCGGAAAAATTGAAAATATCCCTTTGAGTAATTCCGAGTAATTCATCTTGACACGCGGGCAAAATGCTTGATTACCATAAACTAAATTCTCCGAATACACCATGAACGCTCTGTCCCTGGCTATTCTTTTCTAGTCCCCTAGAACTTCCCCTGCGTGGCTGAAAAAGGGAAGCGTTCAATTATCCAGGCCTGAACCACGATCAGAGAGACACGTAAAGCGACCATAGGAAGAAAAAAGAATCGCTAACAGCACGGCATGGCGAGGGTATGTACGCGCGACAATACGCGGGGTAGAGAAGAATACAAGGGAAAAACGAGCGAGGGGATGGAAAAAGGAATCGTGTCTGGCGCACACAGGAAGGAGGCGAAAGATTACAGTGTCCGGGAACGAGGGTGAAAACGGAGAAAACGAGAACGTCGGTTGACAGAGGTTGTACGACGACGAGAAATGGCTGCATATACGAGAGGACGGCCGAGATTTATGGATTTCGAAGCAAATTCCTGGACCCGAATCCGTACACCGAATAATACTCGCCACTGTCCAATTGATCCGGACAGTCGGTGAATCCGTCCACCTAAATTCTCAACACAGTCCTCCTTTTTTCCTTCCTTCCTTCTTGTTTTATACGTTGCTCGCTTGATTCTGTCCTACAGTTCTCCGCAAAATTCTTCGGCTTTATATTACCGATTTTCTAGCGGTGAATAAATATAATTCTAGAAGGCGCTTACGTTTACCTTTATGTTTATCGTTACGGACCAATTATTTCTAAGCAATCGATTTGTTTGTGGGCAATTGCCGATTCTTAGATTAAATATTTCGTAATGTTATAGACATGGACAAAGATATGTACGGATAAAGATCAAATAGTCGTAACAGTGATGGTAACGGTATTGGTAAAAGCGAATCATCTTCAGATCGCAAATGGTACAAGATTTTTGCACGGTACTGTATACGTATGTTTGCGCGGATGGTAACTGCATGACGAAAACGGACCTCGTTTTAGGTGACAAGTCGATGTAAACTACGATGCGGAAAGATCCGGTGACGTATGGAGAGACAGTTCAATTAATGCTGTTCTACAGAGCTTGTCCGGAATTAATCACCGGGTCGCCATTCAAGCGTTCCTTGGTTTGTTACGGTTTTTTCCCGGGAATTTACCGTTTAACACCGTCCGGCCGAGTAACGGATGCACAAACATTTTCGTCGTTTGTAAGTAATTTACGGGATAAGTAAGTGGCCCGTTGCTTGCTTTCGCGAATATTATTTTTTTTATCGTTTTCGCCCGATCCTCGTTCTTCGGAACGCATAAAAGTCGAGAGAACGAACGGTTTTACAAAACAAAAGCAACGACGCCTTAAAAGACATTGAACGAAATTGTAAGTTGGAGGAGTAAGACTGAGAGAATAAAATTAATATTATTCCAGTTGTAAAATAATAACGACGAAGAAAGGTTTTAGGACGTGACATTTAATTTATAACAGACTTTCGTACGACGATAGAGGCCGACATAGCGAGTTCGGTGATATATGGCTCTATAGGTGGATGATTGATGGTTTAAAGGATGTTTAAAGGTAAAGTTTGGAAGAGATTTTTATGTTCCGTAGCATAAGCAGAATCGGAGATCGTTACTGATTTATAAGACCATTTTTCAGGCCAGCCGCTTTTATCCTGCGATAGTTAAAAAGATTAAGCTCTCGAGTACCGCCAAACCCTAAATTTACAACTGTAAAATTTCCATCGTTCGCTTCCGAAACTTGTATCATCGATTCGATAAATTGCTGTTCGCCGTAACAGCGGTTGGATTTTTTATTTATCGTATAGCTTTGCCCCGTTCTTTAACGAAGGCTCGTTTTCGCGCATCTCAATTTCCAGGTTTCCATCTTCTTAGATAAGTTTTCGATATTCTCGATCAAATTTTTGATAATTCTTCGATAAAACTTCGTTTCTACCAATTTTGGATTCGACGCGATATACGTTTTTTTCCCCTCCAAAGGTTCGTTACTTGCAACATGTTCGCATTGCACAACGATATCGTCAGCAATTTTCTTCTCTCCGAGTTTCATCATTTTTTCGTTCGATTTCGCGTTGGTTGGCAGCTCCTCCCAATGCACCCTTCATCGTGCGCAATTTTTACCGCAGTTCAAACCGTGCTACCCATAACCTATCATATTCCTTTTCGACGTCCGAAGAATCATGCCAGAAAAATGGAAAAGAAGAGCTACCACGTTCTTGGAATCCGCAATGTGGCACGCGAACTTGTTGAAAAGTTTCGAGTTCGAATGATATTTTAGTTGGCTCTTATCTTGCATGGAACCTATGTTACTTGAATTTCATCGTAGATTTAATGGCAGTTCAATAGGGAAGTTCTCTCGATCCCATAAATTTGAAAAGATATCTCTAGAATTAAGAATTTAAGGATTACACAAATTCTTAAATACGATACGATTTTGGGCAAAAATCGCAAATACTTTTGCAGAGAGCGTTTAAACTATCGAAGCCTGCCACAAACATTATCTTCGCTTGACTTTCCCAACGTAATCTTCCCTACCTCCGACATAATTCTCCATCTATTTATACTCTTTCTTTTGCACTCCTTTCCCAACTTATCCCATTTTACTGATTTCCTCTCTTTATCTTGCCGGAATCTACTCGCGAGCAGCATGGAAAGACCATCCCTGCGTCGAGTTCATCCGAACTTGTTTGAAATCTTCGAAACGAACACTGTCAAAACTTCTTTCACGGGGAGACCAACTTCGCCGGATCGGTTAATTAGTGCTTCGAAGCTCGGCGATGGAAATTGGAATAACACGTTGAAATCCACGGAGAATTGATAAACCGCTGCTGCTACGACGTCGTTGAAAATTCTTTAAAACAAACAAATTCAATCCCGCTATTTCAGGGGATGAAAATTATAACAGGAAAAATTTGCGTTTCAAGTTAGAAAATTCTTAGAAAGTTCTGCAAATCTGTTTGACGCGAAATCACGACGATAATCGATCGACTGGAATCTCTATAAAACATGTTCATCCTGATTGGTATCCAGAAAACGGAGGCTGAAAACGCGCGGAAGAAATGAAAGAAAGAAAGAAAAGTCGGCGCGGCGGCGGTAGTCGATCCAGCGACGCGACGATCGAACGAAGCAACGATGCCATTCATTCGAATAACACCGGAAGATTTACTCGCGACGGAGCTTCCTTTATTTGCAGCGACTTGGTCTTCCTGCAGCTACCACGGTAAACTTTATCCCCGCAGCAAAAGGAGAAATTTCCGCGGAGGCAAACGAACGAAATATAAAAGGAGCCGTTACGCGAAATAAAACTAAAGGAGCGGGAATGTGAACACCGAGGGGATGAGTGGTGAAGGATTGAACAAGAGAGAGGATGGTAGAGAAAGGAAGAAATTGGAGAATGCAACGATGCCGAGGGAAACGGGGCTCATTTCCAACCGATCCCACGGTAATCCGCAAGCGCTTTCCGACTGATTGACGTTTCCTCGATTTTCCACCCTCTACCCCCGCCGTGTCGAACATCGCCTCTGTTACCGTTGCCGACAGCTTCGTCCACCAAAAGACTCGTCTCGTATCAGAACATCGGCCGCCTTAGCTTGTTGCGTTGGTTCCGTTTTTCGAAATCTTGAAATCGGCGAAGGGATGTGTCGCGTGTTAATTGTTTATGCCAGACGAAAGGTCGTACAACTATAGCGGTAAACAGCAGCGGAAATACTTACGTTTACGAGGAAACTTCATCGTTGCGAAAATTTCATACAAATCGGTCGAGTTTGAAACGCATTGAGAAATCTGAGCGCGCGTAATCTCCGCTGTGAACTTGCCCGAGTGCCGGTTAGTGCTTTCGAAACGATTTGCCAAGCAGAAAGCAGCAGGGAAAAGGCGAAAAAAGTCGACACAAGATGTAAAGTTGCCCGAAGGAGAAACGTTTTACGCGTTTCACTCCCCTTTCAAAGGGGAGAGAGCATTTTTTCCGCCTCTTCCACTTGCCGTTCGAAAAAATCCAAAAAAAAGAAAGGTATCGCGCTTCGTGAACGATCCTACGCAAGGTGTCGCTCGCGCATTATCATGTCGTCCGTACGGACAAGTTTTATAGAATAGTCGGACCGTTACCCCAGAATCGAGCCAAACGGCGATTTCGTTCGTATCGATACGCCGCGTATTCGAGCCGCGAAAATGAAATTTACACCGCCAGAGAAATAAGACCGTATACCTGCTTGGCTTCCAGTTACCGTGCCTCGAATCTGGCAGTCGTATTCGTGATACGCAGTTCTCGAAAATTGTACACCTTTTTCACGTTTCTCCGGATCGCTGTTCGTACTCTTAGATCCGAGACAAATGTGAATAGTATAAGTAGGCGATGTTATTATTAATAAACGTTAAACGGGAAATATAGATTATATATATGTACATTCGCGATAAGCGATGAATTACATTTATGAAGTAATTTTGGCAGGAGTGTACCGTTACGCGACGGTACGACGACGCAGCCATGCGATATTTTGTGTCGGATTTACCTTTTCATCGATACGGTTGAAAGCTAAATTTAAGTCGCTCGACGGCGGTACTTGCATACGATATCGTCTTACTCTTTTTATATTTCTTTCGTCCTGAAAATCTGATGACAAAACTGGACAAATATCTGGTGACAAAACTGCACAATAAGCAGGCGATGTCGTAAAGGAACGGTGTAGTTCGTCAGCCTGATTTGGGCTTTGATTCGCATTGGTTGCGTTTGATGCGTTGTTAGTCATCGCGATGTTTAGGTATCTTATCTTTTATTATTGCAAATTATGCAACAACGTTTATTGTTTATTGTGCGTTTATGGTGTATTATTATATAGATACATAATGAGCGTGTCTGACTACGGTGCGACTTTTCTACTGACGTTCTCAAGCGCTGTACAACGTTCAGTAATATCCGATATGTGACGTATTTCTTAACGGGTCATTCACGCAAAAATAACTGTAACTTTTTGCATATATCCGATGAACCTCTTCTGCGTGTCTACAAACAAATATCAGTACATTCGGAAATAGAAGCCTCGCCGGAATAAATAGTTTGTGCGAGGATCGCAAATAAATTTTTAGCACGGTATAAACCATTTCTCGCAAGCAGATATTGAAATTTCAGTAATGTTATAAAACTTTGATAACTCCAATTTCTCCAGAGAAAAATATATATTTCCGTAAAACATTCATAGTATTACGAGTACCGTACAGCAATAAGAGACACGTTGCAATTTATATGGCAAAGTAGGATTTCGCCGCAATTGAATATGATGGAAGAAAAAGCAAAAGGAGGAAAATGAAGGAAGAGAATGATGAAGTATTCATGTTACAATGTCTCGAGTGAAGTTTAAAGTTGGCTTCGCGTGGCAACTCCCCCTTTTCTTCGCTTGTTGCTTTGGCTGTTTCTTCAGGCGGCGCTTAAAATTTCTTCGAGTTCGAAAAGTACGAGTTACGAAACCACTCACCAAATTTTTACTTCCTCGAAACTTTCCCCACAAACGGCCGCTAATTGCTCGGATTTCTAATGACCGTAAATCGAATTGTGCTTTGTTTGTAAAATAATTTAGCCATGCTTCGGAACTTTGACTACGACGTTAAAATCTCCCTGTGTAATACTGTTTTAATTGTTTAAATTGAGAATAATTACTCGCAGACAATCGCGAGTAACAGAGAACCAGAGGAGTAACGTAAACACGAGAAGTAAATTCAACTCGATCGTCGAAAAGCGACAAATTATTCTCTTCTTAATTTACAGGTGTGACATTTTTACCTACTTTTAACCTGTCCCAATCTTCTCTGTTCCAGGTAAGAAAAGCTTACACCGGCCTTTTTACCCGTACCGAAAGCCACACCCCGGTTCTCGAATTTTCAATAATTTGCTCGTGCAACTGGTGTAACAAGCTCGGAAGTGTGTAATTACCGACCGGGGAGGATAACGAAGGTATGTGTTCGGAAGCGTAACAAAGCGTTAATTCTTCTGCACGTATTACAATCATAATATATTCATCGTATCGCAATACAAATTTTCTACCGAATTAAACGAAGCCTCGGTTGTCTCATGTGAAGAATATCCCTATTCGTGCCATCTCGGACGGTGCAATTCTGTCTTGGATATTTTCTTCGATCTTTCTTCTTAGCCAAAGTATATATTAAGTCTATATAAAGTATTTATGTATTATGTTTGTGTACACATGTTGTCCTCGATCTCCCACAACGCATAATTAATTACCGATGCCCGTTATTAGGAGCTAGTTGTCCGACAAATAAATGGAATCGCCCAATACTAATTTTAATACAGACAATTAAATACAGGTAAATGTCACACAATGTTTCTAATTGATTAACAAGAGTCATTTGCTGTTAATTAGGTCAATATTGTCGTACGAACAATTACCGTATGATACGAAATGGTACGAAGCGAAATTCTGCGGAACAAAATAAAACTGTGTATCGACACGTCGAATCGAAAATTAATGATGTGTACGCGATAAAGGCAACGGAAACGGAAGTTACGAAGGAAACAGCAGCAAATCCAATGGCTAGAAAAATTGCGGTAAACCGTTAACAATTTGTGTACGTCGTCTTTCTTTCCTCTTTCCTTTCCTCTTTTTCTCGCTTTTTCTCTGTACACGGCACCGATGCTATCGCGTGGACGTTATGAACATGGAAAACTGAGAAATGTCACAGAACGTCGCGCCACCGAACCCTTGCTTCGCTCGTTTCTTGTCGTGTGACATTAACATTTCGTTGAAACGCAGACACAGAGAATTTGCGTTTTACGCGGAGAAGGCGATCGATTATTTCCGATTGCGCGCGTTGCGACGTCGGAATATCGCGTAATATTCGAAATTTCAAGTACACGGAGATTGAAGCGATTCGCTATTTTATAACAGAAGTCGGCATCGTAGCACGGATTAAATTCATTGTATCTCTCGAACAGAATTTTTACAAACGCGGAGGAGGAGAAACGAAGATAATCGAACGGTTGGCGCAACCTCGGGATTACGATTGCGACCTTAATTCGGTAGGTTCGGTCTATGCTCGATCTCAATCGAATTTGACAAGTTCAATCGCGTAAGATCTTGGCGAATTTTTCTTTCGCGAAATCTTCTAACTCCGTAATTACCAAATTCAAAGAGAATGCAGAAACGGGAATTATTTTATTCCAATGGAAAATTCGAAAGAGAAGCAAGTTCTGTTAAACGGTACATGACAACCATTAGGCGTAGAAATGAATTCGGCGTCTTTTTAAATAAACGAACTGTTTATTCGCAAAGAAACCATCCTATCTTTATTCTTCGAAATATGACTTTCTTCTATCTTCCAGGCAATTGTTGAATCACCGAATGCAAATGCGATGGTGATTTTGTTTCGATGAAGTCATCGATGCCTTTTTCCATCTCTTGCAACATTCGGAAGCGTGTATCTGCTAAATAGTCTGGGGCTATCTGAACAGACGATAACCCGTATAGTATGATAGTAATATCAGCTCAATAGAGTAAACCGGAGGATTTCCCAGTCCAAGGAACAGTGATATTTTTCGTGTCTTTTGCAACGTCTAGATGATTTCTCGTCTTCCGTAACCAGCAAGGAGTCTTTTTCTTTCAACTTCGTCATGCACGCGAACCAGTTGTCGTTTGTAGAGGTCGACATCGACGGTTTCACCAGAAGCGAGCAATTCGTAGAACACTGTTCCCTTCGTACCCCACCAAATGTGCAACAAAAGTGTCTTCTCGTAGATATTTGGTTTCGTATTTGAATTAGTCGGTTCCACCGAGAGAACCAGCGATTTTTTTCGTTTACGGTTGCGACGCAATACTCATTTTATGATCTTGTGCAAAAGATCCTTCCGCTTGAATCTTGTTAACGACAGTAAAGCCGTCTCGTGTCGTCGTTCTTTCGGTCGATGTCATTATTTCGTCATCTGTTCAGTCGATGACAGATTGCTCTCTGCGTCGCTCGAAATTCTTGCTACCGATCGTTGTTGAGTTTGCGCGGAATTCGTCCACAAATTTTGTTGGTCGATCGAATCGCGCTCGACGAGAAAGATCAAATTTGTCGCTCCGAAATCTTCGGTACCATTTCTTAACGATTTTACGTGTGACTGCGACTTCGCTCAAAATAGAACAAATCGTTTCTGCGACTTGGGCAGCAGCTTTTTGCAATCGAAAGGCAAACAGAAGACAACGTCGAATACGAATCTTTTCAGACGCCATTGTGTTTGCTAACTGCCTTCTGTTTTTGATCAGTTATCGCGTGTTTATTAACCGTGAAAGTTTGTACCGCAACATAGTAAAACGGCGTGAAAATACTTCGCGTGAAACCAGAGTTATAAATAATTTAATGTAAAGGCGCTGAATTAATTTCTACGCTCAATAGTTTTAAATTACGCAAAGAAGCATTCAAAGCAACGGAGTACAACTTTTAATTAGCAACTATGTACACTATATTATATATAACTACACGTACATTTTAATCTTCGCAGTACGAAGCAATTAACGGCGTACGATATAATTTCGTAAACGACGTGGAACTCTTAAATGGATTTCTTATTGCCTTTCCTTCGCTTTGCGTGCTTATAACGTAAACATTGTAAAGCACTATTTCGCAATATCTTGCCATCTCAAACCCAGAAACACGAAGAATCGATTGTATATCGAAGCATAGATCGAAAATCGACGAAAGCTAGAATCATTCTTTGTAAAACTAGGTAAACTGCAAACGTCATCTACGCTATAAATTCTCATTCTTTTTGATCGGTACCGTCAATTTTTTGGCGAACGTTCCTATTTTACGAACAGCAATTGCTCTCTTAATTGGTTTTTGATCTATCGCTGAGAATAGGACTGTATTATCCGATATGTCGAGATTTCGATTGAAATTCTCATCGAGTTAGCTTCCAGTCGACGTGGTCGATTAAACGACATTGACTTGGTACGAGTGACAAACGTTGTCAACCTGAATAATCCGGATTGAGTTTGGACGATAAGGTAAGGATAGGGAAGCTTAGAGTCTTTAGTGGAGACGAGTCGAGACGACGAGGAGATGGATCGAAATTTCGGAAACTAACCATGCTAATCACTAGTCAGACCTTCTCGAAAGAAACATTAGCATGCTCTGATTCACTATCGATTGCGCAATATCGTTGCTAGCCTGGGATAAAAATATCCGATGCGAAAACGCTTTGTGACGACGTCGAGCGAAGTGTCCCTTTAGGCTCTGCGAAAAAAGTAAAACGACCTGTGTCTATATTAAAAATCTGTAAGAGTGTCGATGCCTTTTCCCTCGTAATTCTCAGCGTCTGTTTTCTTTTCCACTTGGGTCACAGATTTTTCTTCTTCTAGTCATCAGTGCTTTTCTTCGTATCCTTTTCATAATTTTAGAGACGATAGAAAACATATTATGTTACATGGAGTTCTATTTAAATTTTAAAATATCGAATTATCGAGTAACCAATATGGCTATATAGTTTCAAAGTTTCAACATTCGTATGCCGCGCGTTACGTTTGGAAATTTTTTTATCAATTCCCCTTTATTCAGAATTTTAACGAATATTAAATTTACATTCGCGTAGAATTTATTTCGTCTATCAAATTATTATAATTGCGAGGAGCATAAATAAATGAGAGGTTTCAATTAGCAACATTCTCAATTCCACGCTTGTTGCAATCGATATTAAAGCCAGTGATATTCTAACAGAGCTGGATTGAAACTCGATTAATGAGGAGATGACATTTAAGGTGTGCATCGATTTTGTAATAGAGAATGTACGATGTAAAGGTCAACAGAGCTGGAAGAACGCTTACATGCAACACGATCCTCGATGCGTTTGAATATGCGTGCCGACATGTGTAGAGAATATCGATGATTACACTGTAATTAAATCATTAGCTGTTTCTAATTTAAAGCTCGTTTAGAAAAATTAATATTTTCTGAGAAAAGGGTTCCTACATTACCAGAAGCATAGATACATTTTCTCGAGTACTATTTTCGTTGGAAAAAGACAAAAACGCCGTTCTTTCCGATGTAAACAACCATGTCGAATGAACTTCTCGAAAACCTCTCGAAAACCTCTCGAAAACCTGAAGCTCGCCGCTAAATCGAAGCTTTTCATCGAAGATTGCATCCTTTGATGCATCGCTTGACACTCATTGCCTGCTGCATCACTGTCATTAACTGATCGAGAAAAAAGCCGGGAAGATGATCCACTGAATAACGCACGAGTGTAGCGCATAGGGGAATGTTGGATGTTTAATCGTGGAGAGAAGAGGTGGTAGGGTGGCGTCAGGATCGATGACACGAAGCTTGGTTTTAAATGCAGTGGAAAATCGTGGCCCTGTATCAGACAAAGTCGACGACAAATAGAAAGTCTGTATAGAAATACGATAAGCAAGTCTGGCCGCGTAAGTTATAGGTAGTTCATAAGGTGAGTTACCTGGCTGGCTTGGTTAAATCAACAGGTAGCTCCTGTCAGGACCGTATCTTGGGAATAGTTGGCGGAACGTTCAGAAATTGAGGAGACTTCCTGCATACCGAAACACGCTTGATCTGAATACAACTCGCCGGATAATCTTATTGAATTTCCAGTTGGTTTTTACCGAGATTTAACGGGGTAGAAGGTAGTAGGACGTGGCCACACGACGTTGATCGATCTCTCGAAGACACGTGGTGCATTTAGCGTTTCGTATGACTCGATCGGAATTCGCCGAACGAGCCAAGGAAAACGTGAAAGAGATCGGTTCTTTGATAACCGAGCTCCGATCGTGGATTTGTGAACTTGCGAGCGATTCGATAGACTCGTCGAATCGGAATGTGCCACCAATCAAGTCGATGGTTTTTTTTAGCTTTTGATCTTTCGCGTTCGATGAAACTTTGTCTACCAAACTTTTCAACATTTTGCCTCCTGCGTATCAAATATTTGCCAAGTACGGTTCTATCGCGCGTATATTCCTCTGCGAAAGGAACATAAGCATATTCCTTTACGAAGCGAGGGCGAGTGAAAATATTAAATAGCGTTTCTCGGCTAGCGCGAATGTAGCGAATTCGCACTGTGAAAATTAAAAATTTCATTCTACTCTTCATTACGGGAGAGTTAAATCAACGTCACTGTGCGAACAGACGCGTAAGTACCTATAATTTATCAAGAGAAGTGGTGAGGTAACTTTTACAATTTCGGAACAGAGAAACGAGCGTGGTAATACATGATATAACGGATGAAAAAGAAAATTGTCAAGAATTACCGTGCTGCATTCAGTTTCCAATGTAATTCATTTTGGTATTTCCACTGTAATTACTTTTACCGACTTGATACAATTTTTATCGATAAACAGTTCTAATTGAAATATAATAATTACCTATTGTCAATATAATTGTTATAAGCCTCCTGAAGTTGTTATGTCGTTTGCATACGTATTATAAAGACCATAACTTGTTACAATCATAATCACATTTATATGATGATGTAATATATGTTGTCAAATAAATACGTTCCGAATAACAGAACATATAGTATACATACATTTACACCGTCACGATTTTCAAACGTGGAAGTTTTCAAATACATGAAACCATTTATCAGTAAATCGAGAATTCGTTAGAGAGAAGTTAGTTATTCCCTGTGGAACGACCAACGAAAGTTCAAGGTACACGAAAACAGTGTTGACGTGGTATAACATAGCCACTGATTATCATTAATTACCATTACCGCGCTTATTTCATTATCTCCGATCAGTCTTAAGTTACTTTCCTGCGCAAACTGTACTTTGGCGAGCAACTTGTAAGAAATATGTAATACGTTTTACGATGGTTTACGTTTCTTAACACATTCGCATCCGTAAGCGGAATATTCCGCAAATGATAAGGTTCGCGTTTTGCTGTCAATTTGCGAGCAGTTGAGCTATTTTCATTTATATTTTGCGCTGTGAGCAAATTATACTTTTGTTAATTGTCGTGTAAAGCTTTCTAACTGCCGTTAAGAGTATAACGCGATATACTGGCCGGTATTTTCCTATACGGATACCTCCGACACTAACAATGGGAACAAAACATCGAAGCGATGCGTTATATGCTCATCTATGTTAGTTCGAAGAGAAACAGTTTTTAAATACGACGTTTGTGATGCATCGATCATTTAAAAAAATTCCATTTTAATTAAACTCTAAGAACTATTCGGAAGTCATTTACCGCAGTAGTTAACGAAAACGATAAAACTGTAATATACGGCCACGCGCGGTGACACGGGCCAATCGTCAGTTGAAAGCCGCTGATGTCTAAACACAGAAACTTAAGTAGATTCGTGACGCAAATGGGTCAATTGTACGATCGAACTGCTTTTCGCCGTCTCTGTTTTTAATATGTTCAACCGATCTCCAATACGATTCGATATTGTTCGTTCGCCGTCATGTGAAACACGGCCCCCCTACGGAGATACGGGCCTCGTCGCCACCCGATCGTTCCTTGACTATCATCTCGTGCATTTGTATTCCACGTGGCGTATCGCGTATCCTTTTCAAGTGTGTTTCGCAAAACATAAACGTACGAACCGACAGAGACAGAGTCACTCGTTGCCTCTGAAATATATTTTACCTTACAAACGCACAGATTTCAAAAACGATCCCCTTATTTTCTAAATCGATTAGACGGTGTGATATTTGAAGTTCAGAATGACCGTTCGGCAAAGAATCAACGCGAGACTGTTCATTCTAAAACGGGAAACAAGGGAAGAGGAAGGAAACGTCATTGCTACGCAATTACCAGAGAAAGGGAGAGAACACTCGACGACGTTAATTCGAACAGAGTGGAGCAATAGCTGTCGAAACGTTGTACGTTCGTTGAAATTGCCGAGTAATCGCTGGCACCTCACCGCGCAGCGCGATAATGAGTGTCCAGTGTCGAAGCAAGATCCGAAATAACCCTTTAACGACTCGTTGTTTCGCAAGAATGAACCCACTAGCGATCCCACGTTCAAAAATAGAAACAATACTTTGCCAATTTTCTTCGCTGTTCGTCCGTAGTTTCGTTTTCATCGCGCCGCACCATTTCATCCGAAGAAGAGAATCGAAGGAACGGGCATCTGGTCGCAGCAGTTGCCTTTTATGAACATCGCCTCGCATTATCCGTTTCCTGTCGCTAGAGATAAAAACGTATTCTACGAAAGGAAATCGAGAGGTTGGTTATACTTCCTAGACTATAAAGATACATCCTATCCGCGCGAAATGCTATCGCTATCTCCAATTGCACACCGATTGAATTAGTCGTACCTGCTTTTCCGAATGGGCTCTTGCGCTTCCTCGTTTCCTTTTTAATACTTTTCTGCGTCTTCGTTTCTAATACGAGACAACAGGTTCTAACAGATCGCCTCTTTTGACAATTTTACGTACAAATTACATATTTTTTATCATATTACACTGTCCACGAATTGGTCTCGCGTTTTCACACCTCTGTCGTACACTTCCCGGTTCGAACATGCCGAACAACCGATGTTTCGAGCAGATTGTCAAATTTAGAAAGCCAATTCACTAGCAGCATAACAATTATTATATTGGCATTAATTTTGTACCTTGCGATATTTCGTTTATGTATAAAAAAAGAGGCCAGTCCGTTTCTAATAAAATAATAACGACAACAATAATAACAATAATCTCACTAATATATATTTATTCCTTTAATCGTCGTAACGATTAAAAAGCTTTTTATATTCACGACATCATAATTAATGACACGTTTGATATATATATATATATATTTTTTTTTAACAATTATTCCTTTCCACTCTATGAATAAATTAATAAGTATGATAAGTTGTACGCCAATTTTGGGGTAGCTAACAGGATATCGTTCAAATGATTGATTAATCGTCGAATTAACTTCCTTTTCCTATGGATAGGGAGTATTCATCCACGGTACTCCCTGCGTTTGTCGTACGATGCGACTGAAAAGGGTCGTGTTTAGGGTTGAATAATTTCACGTTAGGGAACATAGGGTTGTGGATGTTGGACATTAACGGATGCAAATTGCTTTGCTCGACTAAGCTTATCGCAAGCTATAGTTTACAGTTTCGTTTCAATGTTCGAAATGAAGTATTTCTTTCTGCTTTGTTACCAACTTACCTTCATACTTTAGTTTAAGTGTTCTGTCATCACTTTAAAGTAAATTACTTTAAATTATTACTTTAAATAATTAAATTTCAATCAAATAGATATAAAATGAGGTGATGAGGAAACGCTGAAAAAAGTCGTTTTATTGATCGTTGGCGCATCGATAGACTTCTTCGAAGCGAGTTCCGAGTTCCGGTCAGCCGCGAGATATCAATTCGATCGCACGCTCGATTTCTCGCGAGAATCTATGCAACGTCGCCAACTAACCAAGATGCAGCGACACGTGCAACGATAATTCAACGAGACTATGGCCGGGCCTTGCGTCTTCTTCCGTAACGATAAATCACGATCCCCAAGGTGGATAGGTATGCTCAAATGATGAATCGCGAGCTTTAAGACGAAATCCCAGGAACGGTGGTGGGGCAAAATATCAGAACGCTGAAGGAGAAAATTAATATCGTCGGTGACGAATCATCGACGTTCGTCTAAAATTAGCGCGGGTAATTTATTTAGGCCGCGAAGATGAAGCGACAAATTTCCTAAATCTTTGTAATTCGTGGAGTAATCTTTTACTTAAAATTTGATTAATCCGCATCACGTTGCTTAATTGTCGTAACGATAAATTTATAGGGCTAGCCAATATAATCGTTTACGCCCAAGAAACTGGAATATCCGTTTATAGCTCCATGCTATAGAGGCAACTTATTAAATAGCAACTTTCGATCGTTTCTCGAGTGTTTATCAAACTCGTAACCTTTATAAGTTTGCAACTTACACCGTCTGCAAGTAGCATAGGAAACTCGCTTATTCATTAACCAAGGTATCCTATCTATGCTTGGCAAAAGTCCTTAACTAAGGTTACTTGATTCTCTAGTACCCTAATGCTTTTTCTGCAATGTTGTCTCGAGCAAATTACTCTAGCCGTAAACGACTTTCTGCACGATTTTCATAGTTGCGATATAATTAAATGCTGTAGCTATAAAAGTGAAATTACTTCTATAGTAGCAAGTGTTTGAAATTAGACGAATGGAATATTTTAAATTTTAGAAAAACCTCGGAATACGAATAAAAGCAACGAGATTCAGAGATCGGACCCTATTGGAAATGAAATTTAATAAACGCTAACTAGCTCGGCTGGATACAACTCGGGCTGCAACAACTTCTAAGTGCATCGTAGTAACTTTTCGCCGGTACGTTGTTATCCGTTGACGTTTCAAATTAATTTATAATTCAGGTGTTTGTTGCGAAGCGTGTTATGTTTGCTGCGCTAAGTCATGGATGTTCCCTCCATGCAAGAAACATTAATTAAAGTCAAGAAACCGGAGAATGTTGGTACATCGAAATGTAAACGAAAAGGTTTAATATACTTACGCTGAAATTTAATCAGTTTAGAGAAAATTAAGCAAAAATTGTTTATTTTTTTCCTCTTCTAGAAACATTCTATTTTCCGGTTAATCGTCGTTCTCGAATTCAATTTTCACCTAGAAAACAAATTGCAAGAGCCATTTGGTTACTGTAATGGATTAATAACTTTGTACATCCTTCATTTGCAAACCAAATATTCGAATATTCATGGGACAAAAAAAAATTCATAGTCAAAATTTATAGTTGTAAAAATTTCACTAGAGAATTGAGTTTGATCGAGCTTTGCCTTTCATCGGATATATTCATCGGATATAAATTTCGCATTGATTGAATAGCGATTCCGACAAACTCTTATACCGTCCGATCAGTTTCATCGAAAGCACAAGGTTAATTCACATATTTTCCAAAAGATTCAATGTAGAAGTGTGCTGCAGTTCTTGCTCCATAGTATAACAAAATTCTTCAACTTCGCAGCGTTAACTTTTGTCGCTACATAGGTCGAAGTGTTCTATATTAGTTTCAATGGAATCAGACGATAAATAAAAATGTTACGATCATTTGAAAGTAGGAAGCGACGTAATAAATATCGCGTCTTAGATTCGAGAAAATCTTAAACTCGAAAATATCAGTCTGCAATTCAAATAGCAAATCCGTTTCCCCGTAGCAAGAAATATTCGACTATTTGTCGCGTCGCGTCACGTCGTCGTGTTTAATCTTTCGCGCAGTATCGTTAACGAGCGTTAACGCTCGTTGAACAATTTTCACGTTGCGATAATTTTCGGCTCGTGCCGCGTTCTATCGTTGCGTATATACCTCTGCTGTAATTTCAGCTCACGGAAAATTCGCGCTATACGTATTCCTGCTCGTTACATGTTTCGCGAATTCAAACCAGAAAAAATGTACAGCAATATAGCGGGGAGAAACAACAGTGCGAATAACCAACAGTTTATCGGCATTGAAAATCTTTTAACGTGTTTTAAACTCTTGTATCTACGTGTATCTACCATCGACGAAACGTTTCGGGGAAAAATGTTCCGAAATGTTCGAGTTATTCGATTTTCAGTTCTTTTTTTTTGTTACAATATCAATTACGATATAATTGGTAGTAATTATTATTTGTTCCGATATTAATGAATCGCCAGTTACTATCTAAATTAATGCAAATTAATATATTTCGGTGGCGAAGGTGTAGTACCGATTCTTTATCCTTTAAATTTAGAATATTTGTTTGTACATAACCGTATATCGTTTCGTTAGTTGTACGTTTTTTTTTTTTTTTTTTTTTTTGAAGTAGAGAACTGGAACAGAGAACGTAAATTTCCTGTGTAAAAACAAAGGACTGGCGCTGAATGAAAAGGTGAATTAGAAAAAGCTTTTTCCTCCCTTATTTTTTTATTCGATCGTTGTGTAGATCTTAATAATGTCCCGAGGCTTCGTATGAAACATTGCTCGCAGTTGGCATTATTGCAAGTGATTTTATTTTGCTCCGAAATACGCTCGGCTACGAAAGATTGATAATTCGCAAAGGAAAATCGTTTTGCCAGTTTCAGTAACGACATGTAAAAACGCCGTTTCAATCTTTGCAGTTTCGCAATGTTAAGAATTTCTCGTTAATAAGATGTCGTTGTTACGATCTGAAAATTCCAGTCCAAAAATTGACACGGTATCACACGGCGAATCAATATCAGAGCGGAAGAGTCAGGATCGCGAGAATGTTCAGCTTGCACTACGACGGCTCGTCACGGCTGTTAAGTATCTCAGCTCCTCGGAATCCCGAGCTAATTAATAATCTCGTTATTCGGCGGGTGCCTGGCGTACACGAACCCCTCGACTCGGCGTGAGCCTCAAATAATTAATCGAAACGCCATGCCGTTTATGCGTCTCTCTGCAATTATTCGCCTCGACGGCGTTCACCTTAATTCGATGAATTAACCGTCGCGTCGTGGAAAAACTCGGTCGGTTGGACGGTTAGGCTGAATAGTCGGAAACGTGCCAGGTAGTCCGTGATCGCAGGAACTCTGAAAGGGATTTGGGACGTTTACCGACGAATAGCAAGCACCGTATAGATCTGACAGTGCGTCGCGTCGATCGGTGGAATTTTACATGGACTGGTAAAGGTCATCGCCGGCGCGATAACGCTATTTTTACTTTAAATATACGAGTCGCTTCTAACATGGTGTCTCGCTCAGCCGGTAGAACACGTTTGTAGAGAACGATTCTATTAAAGAATTTTGCTCGAAGAATATATATATGCATTTGTTGCGCGGCAACGTGTTATTGCTATAAACCATCGTCTCTCTCCGAGAAGACGAGGATTCCCGCGAACATTCATTTGCCCAAGGGAGTCGACAAACAAAACAAAGATATGAATTATGGCTCTGACCGTTCGATTCTTTGAATTCTTCCATAGCAGAAATTTGTCCATAGATGATCGATTCTTACCTTTGCTCTCAAAGAGAAGGGAAATCGTACATCGTCGACGATTCACGTATACAGCGATTAATAATGGATCTGGTCGGTTAAAATCCAATTTGTTCTACCAAATGCTAAGAACGTACAGGGAAAAAGCAACTTTATCTCTGGTGACTTACGTTTCCTTTCCAATTCAATAACACGACACTCAAACTTCCGACAGGTACGCCATATTAGCCCAGCTGAGGAATACGAATTCCATTTTCTTTCACGCATCTGGATGAATATAAATGGCGAAGGAGGAAATTCTATCCGGCTGGTCGAGTCCATTAATCCAAAAATCCAAACTCAACGTTCCTCCTGGTGGTGGAATTCGGACTCGGGATAATATCCCGGGCACGGTGAATCTAAAACAGTACCGATATTTCGGTGCACACCGGCCACGGCTAAATATCGAGGGAAATGTAACCGGTATTACGGAGCTGTAGTGCGCGTTTCGGAGATCTCATCTGAGACTCTAAGACTAAGGTAACACCGAGGGAGGTTCGGATAAACTAAGGACCGAGCCTGGAACACTGTCCCTGTCACTTTATATTTGCGTTACTTCATCCAATCAATTTCGTTAAAGACACGTTCTGGAAACCTGGCGACGAAGTTTGTCTACTTTCCACATCCTCCGTGTTTCCTTTTTTAGTTACATACACACGAATGGAGACGTAGAATGCGAAACGGGGAATATAGTCGGGAAAATTGCACGCTTTAAGTACGTCGATAACGATTCGTTAAAGTTTGAAATTATATTTTGTATAACGCCAGATTCTGTGTAATCGTACGATTTATTACGAAATAATTTTCTAATTACTGGCGTTAACGGCCGAATGCAAGCGAAGAGACGTCATTAATCTTTACTTATATACAGAGAAAATAATGTCGATTCCATTAGTCCATCAAGATAGTCGCACGGATAAAAATAATTCGCAAATAGAAGCGGCTTATCCTGATGGTTTTGCAGTCGACCGTCGTTAACGACTTTTAATTAGGATCGATTGATCGGTGTTAAGGACAAACAACGAGATTTCTCCGGCAACTAACACCGTTGACTAGTCAACCTCGATAAAGTTGCCGGAGTTCGAGTCGAAAATTGTTCGGACGGTAATTTAATCGGCGAGTTTCGACAATCGACGTCGACTTGGCCACACTATCGATTCCCCAAAGCGTGTACACTAGCGTACACACTGTGAGTGGAACGGTCGCGTGTATGGGTGTGTGTATCGTGTTCGATCGGCGCGGATCGAGTGGACAATTAGTCGATGCAAGCTGCTCGTAAGCATCGAAAGCACTTTAACTTGTTCGACGAGGATAGATCTGTCGGACGATCGAACGCGAGAACGAAGGAACAAGACAATGTCGGATTTATGTCACGGTGAACGCCTGCTGCCAATTAATCTCTATCGTGCTCTTTCGATTATAATTTCGAGAATTTGTCGTAGAAGAACGTTTTACATTTAAACGGAGAAAATGAGATAACTCGTCGCTTTGATGCTCGATTCCACAAAAATTTTAAACGCGAATAATGGAAATGTATATATATATATATATATATATATATATATATATATATATATATATATATAATTTTATCTACGAATTTTACCGCGTGAGAATTTTTTATACGCATGAAACTCCGTCCTTTTATTGCAAGAATTCCGTCCAGCAATCGTGTCGTTTTTCATTTTCTCGCGAAAAACACGATAGAGAAACTTGGAACGCGAGAGATAGTTCCGGCTGGAACTGTATTAGCGCAGAGGTTTTAAACACAGCTCGGGCATTAGCTAATTTATTGTCGCGAGTTCTTTTCCAAGTAATCTGTACTCTGTTGTAATCTTCAAAACAAAGAAACGTAATGCAAAAAGTTACACGATTAGAAACAAGTAAGTGAATTTAGAAGAATCTCCAAAGTAATTTTTATCGACTCAAAGACAATTTCACAAGTTAATATTTATTATTATTTCTTGACTTAAGCGGGTCCTATACAGCTCCAGTGTCCATGATTAGACGAAGTCGCTCAAAATTATAATTAGGTACGATTTTCCTTTGACTAAGAGAAAATGGAAAGAAACATGACAGGAAAATTCGAAACGTAACGAAAAAAAAAGAAAGTTAAAGAGCCGAGAGTTTTAAAAGAAGAGATGTTAAGAAGGTATTAGTTTGTGCTTCAATATTAATTCAAAGAAATTAGCCCTCAACTCGAAATGAGTCTATTGATTTTGAGGTTTCCTGGTGAAAAGAGGATCTCGGTTAAACCGATTGTGCTTTAAATTGATATTTCAGACTTCGCGAGGTACCCTGCTTTGATTAATTTACATTCATGGATTCTTCTCGTTCAAGTCGTACAAACCAATTCATACGTACGAATTTTGAATTATAAACTTAATTGGTCGTTTGCAGTCGCGTCAATCACTGTAATAAGTTGGCGGTTCGGTCGAATTTATCCATCAAGTTTTATCATTTTTTCGAAAACGTTTTTGGTGCATTTTTTTCTACGATCTGTAAAAAATGCAAAACATTGCAATTATAGTAATAGAGGAAGCAGAGACATGAAAAATGGAAACGATGGAAAATTCTCGAAATTGCATAGAATATTTTGCTGGGACGGCACTATCTATCCCCTGTTGGAATTTGGGATATTCGGACAGCTGGACGCAAAAATGGCCTCTGCTACATACCAAAGAAGGATCGAAAGCGGGGAAAATGGGATAGGTATGGCCAGGGCCAGGACCGAAGGCTGCTTGCGTGCGAGCTGATTGGGGTGTCCTACGGGGAAGGGAGGAAACTTGTGGAAGGAGGAAGTCGAAGAGCGGTGGGTCCAGAAACTAGCTTTCGCGTAGAATTTCTCGGCTCATCTTACGGTCGATAGTCGCAGCTGCTCGCAAGAACTGAGCCTGAAGTCGGAAATAATCCAGCCACGGGGCTCCTTTAATTTGTATTTCGCTGTTTGAATTCATTTCCACCGGCTATACAAAGCGGTTTTCTCGTTTAGAAAGGTGTCGACAGAGAGTCGCTTTATGAAGATTCATTTCTCCCGGAACTAAATTGCAATTTTTAACGCTTTCGGTGTTGGCCTGGTATTCGCCTTCGCGTCTGTTTCGTCTTCTTTTTACTTCAAGGGGTTACGAATGAAATCAGACTGTTATATATGTGATATATATATATTATAACCTAAACATATATATATATAACCTAACCTCAACATATATATTTGTAGAATAGTATTTTATACAATGGATGAAAGGCAATAGCGTTAGAGACGAAACAGTCTGTATACCACGGAATAAAATTTAAAAATCTTTTCTATCGTTAGATGTTCTTCGCCATAGAAAAGACGAGAAAAGATATTGACCGAGTGTGAATTTTGGGCTTTTAAAAAGAGGGGATAAAGTTCTTAGTATCGTAAAAAATTGTTCTGTCCCATCTGCTGCTATCGATCGCAGCTGCCCCGATATTAGAGGGGTGGAAAGTGTTTCTCCTAAGGGATGGAAATCCTTCCCGCTGAAGGGGCTTGGGGAATTTTGAACCTGGAAATAAGAAAAATTTATCTGTACACTTCGCGTCTTATGACTGGACTTTTTGTCGTAAGCGAGTCTAATACAAGTTCGAGAATTTATTTGATAATAAATTACCCGTCATATCAGAAAACAATAAAATGGCGTGATCAAAACATAATCAATCTATCGATCGATCGATCGGTCGACTTTTAGTGTAACGGTAAAATGAAAATTAGACACATGACTGCCAGCGAATAAATTGCATTCCCGGCTATTAATTAGTGTTTGAGGAAAAGCTTATGGCAGCCACGGAAATTTCGATATAAGCACCGTTATAGCCAGTTGTTAATAATAATTTAAAGCACGATGTTGAGAATAGCGTAACATTTTAGTACAAATACTATGGCCTGCGTTGTTCTTGAATTATCGCATAATTCAGACAAAATTTTGTTACCTTTAGAAAGCACGTACGCTTGAATCACAGACTCTATTTCTAGTTAATGCCGAATACGTGGTAAATTGGAAAGGGATTTGTAAGAATGTCTTTTTCGAGGAAGCCGAAATGACGGAGTTTTTCATATTCACCGCGATTCTTCACTGTGAAATTTTATTTCGTCACTCCTTTGCCTTCCCTAGTCACTTAACATTTCTCTTGACAAGTATTGCTTTGAACCTGCGCGCATAATTTTCTCTCGTGAACATTTGGAGGATTTTCAGGCAACATTTTTTAATGGAATATTATATCAAAAGTAAATAAACTTAACGGCGCTTTGGAACGAACTAAGGTTATTCTAGTTGCAAATAGCCAACATAAAATTCAATGTTTTGCGTTTGCAATAATTTATCTCGAATCTCAAAATATATCAAAGCTTTATGATTAATTCTCAATATCGTTCCATTCAAAGGTTCGTTGATTGATCTCAACTTTCAGACAGGGTATTAACGTCAGGCGCGCAGAAGCAGTTATCAGAGTATCGTTGCATTCAGAGACTTCGTGCTAAAATTGAAGATACCTCTTTCTTGAGATCTCGACGCAACTGCTAGATCTTTGAAATCAAATTAGAAAATTATTTGAGATAGTATTTCCGACTTTTCCATTCGTCATCCGTCATTGCGTCTCCATTGATGGACGATTAAATCACGCTCGCACGAAAAAAGAGAGAGACACGGACAACATCCTGCCGTGTTCGTTGACGTAAATGAATATTTTACGTCGAAAAGAAAATATATTTGCTTAGAACCATAGTCGGCATTGAAGGGATTAACAGAGTGGGAGAAGAGCAGAGAAACGGAAGAAGGAGGCGAATATGCAACTCGGACTATCTCCATTCTTCGCGTCGACGTTCATTCGAGAGAGCTTCTGAAAAGAAGGCAGATAATAAAACCGATAAAGGAATATTCTTCCTCCGCACGTGGCCGCTCGAATCGATACTAGCATCGCGGTCGAAGCGACGCCTACACATCGATGGTCCTCGATATAAAGCCATCGTTTTCTCCTCGACCGTCATCCAGCTACTCCGCGTTCCCTATAAAAAGGCAATTTCCTTTCTGCGCGAGAAACTCCTCTTCTCTTTCGCGACCGCGATATCCCCGCGACTCGTACGTCGCAGACCGACCGAGAGATCCAGCTTTATAATCGGAGGAATTACTTGACTTTGGATCATGCCGGAAACGAAAGATCGTCTTTGGCAGACGCTTTGACAAACTTTGCCATCCAGTTCGAGAGTCAAAGTTCCGGGTGCCTTTTCTTCCTATACTTTTTTCAATCTTTTGAACCCTCAGGTTCGGGAGATTTTAGGTTTCAGTTAAACTCGCTTAGATGGACGTAGGAATAATCGAGCAGTCGAAAAGACGTAATTTGGAAAAGGTGACAAAGGATTTTGTTCCTTTGAGAAAGGAGGACGTAAATTCTACGTAGAATACGGTCAATATAAGGAACAATTTGATTTCATTTTTAGAGCTACCGTAGGATGCAGTTACGATCGTAAACGTCAATTATTGAATATTTATTGTTCCTGCGAGTCTGTTAAAGACAGAGGGTGTTCAGAGTTTGTAGCGTTCAACAAGCGATGCAAGTAGAGAAATTGACAGAAATGCATTGTTTATTTCTGTCGGAAATGTTGTGGCTCTTGCGTCACTCGTCATTTCAACCGAGCAATTTCGCCAAGTTTCTCGATTATTCCACTTTGATAGTTTTTGTTCTCCGAGATACTCGTACGTAAAAATTCCGAACATTCCACGCATGATCGTGTCAGGACGTTACGTGGCATATACTCGATCCCGTCTCTAAACGAGCGGACAGGCTGTCGTTTCCAAGGAGGAAACTTATTTTACCTAGCGTCGTATTTCCGGCGGCGATACGTTTACTAAAGTGCATCGTCGTTCCGGCAAAGGTTGGGAGAAGCGACGTAAAATGTCCTTGAGGAACTGGCGCGAACTCGTCGCTTCCGCTAAAGGCCGTTTTCATACTCGTTATTTAAGATTACTCCCAGAGGCTCGGGCCACAATTTATGAAACTCGTAATGGGATCCCCTAGGCGTTACCTTTCGCCGGTGTATAATGATTACACGCGCCGCTATCGCCGCAAAGATAGACCCTGACGATGTTTCTTTTAATATCGTCCTCCTATCCTTTGGGACTCACTTTCTTCCATTTCCCTTCCCTCCTTCGTCCTAAAACCCTCCCCGATTTCTAATAAATTTCCAATTTTTACTTTTAATCTCCTGACACCGTGCAAAAATACCTTCGGAAGGATGCAATTCGTCTTACAAAGTACGATCAACGTACGATCCACTAATATCTCTACTGCCATTTAACAAACTCATCGAGGAGTAACAACAACAAAAGCTTTTTACCGCCGATCCCATTTACTGCGAATCTTTCCAAAAGAAGAGCGTTTCAACTACCGAAACTGAAACTAAAGTTTATTGCTCTCCCAAGTAATTAACATCCGTTACGTGGACCAGGCGATCATGTATTTCGCCAGGAACGCGTCGTTGAAGGGCGACGAACGCGGGAGAAGAAGAAGGAAGGCTAATAAACACGGTCGCCGGAAAATCGCGCGTAGAAAGGCAGAAAGGGGATGGCAAATGGTAGACTGGCCAATGGAGACATTATTCCACAATTGTCGTTGCGAACTACATGTTTATGGGGCTGCTGTCGCGTTTGTTTTATCGATGTTCTAGCCATTAACAAATTGAGCCAGCGAAGCACTTTGAGTGCGTTTCTTTGGACAAAAGAGAGGCAAAGTCCTTGAATACAGGAATAATTTATCGAGCAATAAAGAGAATAGAAGATGCGCGCTGATGCCTTTGGAACGCGGAGAACGCCGCTGGCTTCCTTTCACGCACATCTCTTATTTTGATAGTCTGATAACCGACATCTGGCAACACCGACGAACTATCGTTTGACGACGAACCAAGTCTATTCATTGTTACGATTCGACCATATATAAGGACGTTCCAGTTTTATCCAATGAAACTTTATCAGTATGTTGTATGGATGTAAATAGGGAAAAAATGTTACGTAAACGTAAATCTAAACTTTAAAACTCTATTAAGAAGTTACCGTGAACTTCTTGTTGATGAAATTCAAGGGAATGGTGACAAGCTTCTTTAACATTTCACCATGTAACGTGAAAGATTGTTGAAGTGGTTATCACTCCTAAGAAAACTCTACATCTGATTTGTTTAGTTTTCTCAATCACTGATAGTGGCATCTTGGAACACGCCTTGTGCCGATGAGCTACAGCGGGCTATAGACAATACACAGGCGACGATGACGACGAATTCAGTTAAAAAGTAACATTGTCAACGTGCGGATCTGGACCAGTTCAAACTGTATTCATACTTATACTTACATTTCTGTTTGAAATATATTTCTATTTTACAATTTATCCGCGCGTTCCTCTATTCAAATATCCAAAAATGGCCTCAACAAAGATAAACGTATTTGTGATTTCATACATTTTCATAAAAATTACTCGAGGGATTCGAAATCTATCTAAGAAGCAAAGATGAAGCGATAAAACGTTAGGGATACGTGTTTAAGAGATCAGCTGGAGGTAATAGATCAAACGAGTGTCACTTTCGATCGTACGTAACGACAGTTCCTTCAAACGCACGTGATTTAGATACAGAGATAATGACAAAGAAGAATCGTTTATCTTTTACCGTTCTTGAAGAAACTGGGACTAGGATAGTGAACTAGTCTCCAAACTGGAACTTCGCATTAAAGTGATTTCTAAAGTGAACAAGAATTAGAAGACAAAGTATAGATAGATCTTTTTAATCCAATTTCGAAAGAAGAATTTCTCTAGCTCAAAAACCAATGCTCTCAAATCGAATAGCGCACGTTTCTTTGCTTCTGTTTATCCCTCGCACGAAAGAATCTTTCGTAACTGATAGTATCGCGATCTGTCTTTATTCGGGACAACGAAACATTCCCGTCCGAACGAAATTGGATTAATCTGTTTCCTGTTTTTCACTTCTGCCTTCTTGTCAAATTTTGTTTAGGTCGATTTCACGAAACATAGTTCCTGGTTTTAACGTCTGAACGAGGGAACTTTCGGTCCCGTTTTAACACCTTTCATAGGCGAGCATAAGCGAAGTGGACATGCTTGCTCTGTCCCTTAGAACTCTGAAGTTGGGTGTTAAGCTAAGGACTGGGGATATTTTCATTGAAAATACAACACCTATGCCCTTGTGCGAAAATCACTAAGTGTTAGGTTATTAGGTTTTATTCGTTAAGCAATCGAATTGCCAATATTGTCGTGAAAGTTAAAGAAAAGAATTGATAATTAATAAATTGATCAGTTTGAAGTTTTCTTATCGTATTTGCCGGATAACTGAAAAATAGTTTATTCCGTATAAAGCAAGCTTGCAAGAAGATTCAGACGTATTTGCACAAGGATGAATTTGTGAATCAGGATTTTTTCAAGTGCAACCAAAAGCAAGATAGATCGTCAAAGAGGAATCCAGTGTATACTTTTCAGTGTCCTGGTTAACGAGCACGCCTGGTTTGAAAAAAGAAGTGTATATAGGAGGGAAATAATGACCTGGAAAAATTATACCGTAGAAAAATATCCAAGTGAATGCTTTAGAAATGTCGCGATGTGAAAAAACGGTGTTTCTATATTGATCTCTCAGTTCATTAAATCCGACGGATGAAATGACGATTTTACGCCTCCGCGTTGCTCTTCTGAAAATATTATAATTTAATATAACATTTTTTTTATGTGCGATTAAATATACAGGCCTGTTGGTTTGCGTAGTTTTTCTGAAATTTTATTTCCGTGAGTTTTTGAGATTGACATTTTTTCCAAATGCGTATGTAAATTTAATGTTGAGAAAATTATACGTACATTAAATTACTTTGCAAATAACTCTTCGAATACATCGTGTTTACGTAAAAATTGTACGTGTCTAAATTTCTTAGATCGAAATACCGTGATAGGCGATAGGAACGAGCAAAGAATCGTTATTCTCAAAATATTCTCTCTTGTATATACTTAAGAAATAAGATTAAGAGATAGCGGAAAATATAAAAGAATTCTCTTTGTAGCGAAAACGCAAAAAGAGAAATGCAAATGACCAATTCTTTTGTTCAGTCAGAAACATAAGAGTATAAACAATTTTCAACGATTTCCCTTCGTGAAAGCTACCCTTGGCAAGACTTCCAACAATACTCGACGGCATTAATTGGAACTAACGGACGATTTCAATCTCGTGAACCTTCGAAACGTGCTAGCAAGCTGAGACGCAAACTACGAAAAGAGTCGAAAGAATTTTCTAAGAGGTTTTACTCGACTTTCGCTTGGAAACTGCATAAGTGGAATCAAGTGAGTCACCGTCTTATCCACGGTAACGTCACCTGCACTTTCGGAATCCATGTGGTCGAATGTTGCTACAGCAACTTCTCGTAGTATCAAATACCTGCATCTTCATGCAAATCCTATCCGTTTCAACTCGATACCGCGACCATTCCATTCGCTTGCCATAGCGAAACTTAGTCGCGATAAAAGTCGGAACTCGATTTTCAAATCGACGATTATCGACGATCTACTGGGAACCGTGTATCGTCCATGAAAAGGCGAAGATCAGGATTGCATAATGAATCAGATTTGAATTTAAGAAAGCAGCGGGAGAGACCAAAGAAACGTTGGTTCGGAGAAGTTGTAAACATTAATGACTGTCATCATTGGACTTGGCATGAAGCCTGTTATCGAAGTCCAACAGGTTATCGTGCCACGTAAGAGATTCTCAGCAATTATCGTGGCCGCAACTTGTGTAATTATGTCTGACGTTCCACGGACTTCTACTACTTCCGTGGTATAAAGTTTCTATTATGATAAGCTCGTGCTACTTCGCTAAAACTTTCATCTTTTATGAGTTCGTGTTATTTAACATAAAACCTTTTACATTGTTTATACGCGTGGACACCTGAGAAATATGTAGATTATACACAGCTTCAAATTATTTTAATAATTATAAATTATCTAACTTCAAAATGTTACAAATTTCTGTTCGTTCATTCATTCGGATCCATTTGGCATGCGACAAATTTTACGTACTGTTTTATTCCACAAGAAACTCATTTTGCTTTCTATCAGCCGCGAAAAGTATTTTTAATGGAAAAACATATCTAGAACATCGATAAATATTTGCAACTGAAAAATGTTCTTGCAAATAAAATTTATGTTAACACACAAAACTAACGAAATTTATGACTCTCCCCTCCTCACCTGCTCTGTCGACGCTAGCAATATCCAATATCCAGTACTGAAAAGTATAAGACTATTTATCAAATAAACATGTTTTTTGTACACACGAATGTTTGGAGTATTTTAAATTCTATCGTTGAATTATTTGCAAAGGAACGTAAAGAAATGTCATATTGGCGCGAAATGTCGAAAATGATACAATTAAAAAATGTGGTTTTTCATCCACCGTATCAACGCTTTTTTACTACACAAATACGCGTAAGTGGCTATATAAATCACGGTACGTATCCATCCATTCTTTCGTTCGGTGTAATCAATTTCTATTCCCTCGTAAATGTTCCTTGATGCAACGTGAACAACGTGAAACCATAGTTATTTCGGTTATTACGTTCACGCTCGCGATCTCTAATCAAGTCTGACACGTCACGTACTCGTTCTACTTAGAGCGCGAACTTGGCGGAAGCGTTGAACCGCTTAGCAGTCGCTTTTGCCTATCTTTGATGTCGATTTACGCACGATGCGGAGATGCTGGCTTTGAACAACTGTCAAAAGTTTCCGTAATGTAATCCCCATAAACTTGGCGAGTAGCAGCCGCCTGATATTTTATAGAAGCGAACTCCTCGTTGTTAACAGTTGTAACAAAATCTTTGCCGTGCGATCGCATATCAACTTTTGTTCTATTTGTTCGACAGGCGATAAAGCTTTCGAAACGATTGCAGGGCAATGTGAAAGAGCGGGGGAAAAGGAAGATCGAGGCAACGCTGGAGGATTAGTTTTGTGTCGGGTAACGTTTTCAGAATTGAAAGTCTGCGTTACTCTTAAAATTTATTTTCCACGTTTATCGGGGTCGTGTTATCTATTATTACGTTGCTTTGCAGAGGTTGCGGTTATATCAACGGAAGCGTTGAAAAACTGGAAGTGTTAGATTTTTGACAGAATGGCATTAATTCTTAAAAAATGTTTAAACTCGTTTATCGTTAAAAAATAAAATTAGGTAACTGTTTTCAATTATATTGAAACGACACGAAAGTCAGATGAAACACGTAACTTTTGAGAGCTGAATTAGTAAAGACTATTAATAAAAAAAAAAAAAAAATTAATCTCCGTAATTAAGTGATGTCAATTGCACGAGTTCCTTCTGAGAAGGAGGTTTTTTTCGTGTTTAGTAACCGTTAATAATCATCTCCATATGGTCTTTCCCATGATGGTCTGCGAACAGGCCTCACAAAGATAAAAACTCTGATTCGCGTTCACCTTTATCTTTACTTTCCATTTGTAGAGGGCTTCGGTGATTCACATTGGCCGATGCATCGATCGCACATTGGTTTAATGTAAAACGAAAGTCACGTAGAATAATTTTTTAAATTAAAACAATTCCTCTATTTATTCTTGAAAATGAAATATTTTCATTTGGTAAATGGAGTAAAACTTTCGCACGGTACTGTCTCTAATTCATTAGGAAAAATGTGCAGGAAATCGATCTAAAGCAGAACTGTAATTTACTTTTTCTCCAAATGCGAATATTGCTTTTATTCGACCATTTCAAACAATTACATAATTAATTGACTTTCGGATTTCGAATCCTTCGAATGAAACTGTACAAATTGAGATGTTCCATTTCCACGTGAATAACGAACATTTTTAATGAATTCAAACATTCCCGGTGCACTCGTTACATCGACTAATTTCACGGCTTTGATTTTAATTCTGTGGAACACAATGGCGTAACATCAAAGAAAAGCCGGGGAATTGCGCCAGGGCTGGAAACGCATAACGCTCCAACGATCGATCGGTCGAAAGCTTGTCGAGATTCGTGAACGCGTTATACCGAAAAAATTTCATATCTTTCGCGGTGGAGATCGGAAATCTCGAGCTAGCCAACTAGTTTTTCCCCTTTTTTTCCATTCGCTGTGTTATTTGTTAATTAAACGAGTTGATTATTTCTTGTTAGTTCTGTTCCGTTAACTTATTTGCACAAACGAGAATGGAAACTACGATACGTTCGTTTTAGAAATGAAAAATTCGAATTGCTACGTGAAATAAAAAGTGTTACTAATTATGAGCTCGGTATCGGAAAATTTTCAGTTTTATCGTGAACTTATTGAGATATTCTATTGCAAAATGAAAATTAACTTTTATACGCTGTACTATTTCCTTTTAAGAAACATTTTTAATGCATCGAGATATTAACATTAGAGGAATATTATATTGTACGGTTTATAATATCATAATGATATTATTGTATTTATTTTAGCCTCATCGATATCATATTATTATATCATATCGATATCATATTATATTAAGTATTACAATTTAATATCAATCGTTTTAATCGTATTAAAATTGCAGTACAACATGTACTATTAGCATTAAGAACAAAATAAACATTAAACGATACCAGTATTCAGCTATTACATGAATATTATAGTGGTATTGTAATGATGCTTTTAACACGCAAACAAATTTATCGCAAACATTTCAGGCAATAATTAGAAAGTTCTTAATTTTTGTATACAGAAAAAAATACAAAAAATGTATATGATTTAACGATTCACTAAAACGAAATATCGTTTCATGGAAAAATTTGTGGAAACCGGAGTTGCACTTTTCATTATATTAAGAGGATTATTTTCCCTTTATGATTTCCATAGTAAATAAGCTATACGTTTACGGAAAATCATACACATCGAAATTTTATCAACTCGTCTAGTGGATATCGATTCATTGGTCGCACGGAGTCTGGAGAATGGCGCGGTATCCAATAGGAAAGCTAATTTTTACGATTAATCAATACTGCTTCGTCGGAAGATTGTCTTATTTTATTATCTTCCATGAACGAGATTAATGATTATGGCAAACCATAAAGTTCCTTGTTCGGTGAGATAATGCCTAGTACTACTAATGAATTGGCAATTTATACCTCGATTTTAGTATGCAAAAATATCGTACGAACAAGGATGAAATGAGAAACTTGATCATTTAAAAACAAATACTTCAATCAAGAAATCAACGATATTGAGTATTTAATGAAAGAAAATAGTCGGGGAAAATAACGTTAAAAGACTATTTTTTCACGTGGCGAAGAAAGAGAAGACAGTTTCAGAAATTCTACAGTTCGCGAAAGTCTCGACCGTGGAGGAAAACAAGGCTCGACCCTCGATTAAGTAGCTAGGGTAACGTTTAGGGGTTGTTACCCTGCGCTACGTCTTTACGACTCTTTCCCTCCGCCATGCCATTCTCGCGGATATTTCGCAAGGGCGAGGTCCCTACGAAACATGGTTAACCTAGCGGAAGATATTAGGTTCGCCGTGAAATTAGACCGCTGCCAGAGGTACACACCACTACCCCCTCACGAAAAATCGTAATAGAATCGGCCAGCCACGGTGAATGGGAAGGTTGAACGTTGAACACGGAATTTCTGCTCCCTCGGGTTTCGAGTTTGTCTGGGTAACGTCGTGTAAAGTTCCGGCTTCCGCTGCTGAAAGCATGAAGAAATATTTTCCTTAGCGACTTTCGCTGATTTCTTGAGTTATTTTGATATTTTCCGATGGTAAGGTAAATTCTTCATTCGGTGTCGATAATAAAGCGAAAAGATGTATCGACTATCTGTAGTTACCGAATTTCTGAAAATACAGTGTATGATCAATCGTTCAATTAGATTCTGTCAATAGCAATAAAGAAAATATTCAAATATGCGCGTAATTTTCAACGCTAATATCCTACGCGTCAGAAAAGTCAACAGAGGAGGAATCGAATCGTCGATAAAACAAAAGGAAAACCGAAATTCGGGGTAGAGAGAACGCGAGCCGCGGAGCAAACTGCAAAATCCATAACGAACGAAAGACCGCCGTGAAACATTAAACGGTGCGACGCCGTGCGGCATGGAGAAACGCGGTCCAGTGTCGTTTGATATTTTTATGAACGAGCGACATTCACCGTCGGAATATGGGAACTTTATTACCTAAATGTATCGCTCCGCCAATAATGCGCGCCGCTAATCAAAGCGATCTGGCTAGATAACCGCGCGAAGCATCAACTGGGGCGAGGCTGCGATGAAATTTAAACAAGCCGAGATATTGGGATCACCGATGCTTTCAAAAGCTTGGATATTTAGCCTCGACTGAGTTTTAGAGCCATCGGCTGGGCGGAAATGCAACACGAAATCATACGATTAGAAGGTATGATTAAAGCGACGAGTAAGTAGCTCAGAGAGGGTAGATAAAATAGCTGATCTCATCTGGCTGGCTTATTTCGATTTATGGATCAATCGACTAACTAACGAAATGTCTGTTTTCGACAAAAAAAAAAAAAAAAGAAAAAAAAGGAAATAAAACGAAATGGGTATTTCGCGGTTATTAGACGTCGATACTTTCCCCGTTGGACTCTGTTTGAAGAGACGATTTAAAACGAATAAGTCAGAAAAATTGTGGGAGAACAAAAATATTTAGAAATTGTCGATCGAGAATCTTGTTCATTTCCTTTGGCTTTCTCTGTATCAACATTGTAAACTCGATCTGACGTGTCTCTTTTTTTCGTTTCTTTTATTTGTCGGTTGGTTTGTGTGTGCGTTTTTCCTTTTGGCTTTTATCGGTGGCTGCGCTTTAACTCGCTTTTAATTCGCCGCTGATCCGCAGCGTGTTTTGGAAGTTGCGACGATTATTCTTTTTTCCCGTTTCTTCTGGGATAATTGTTTTTTTTGGAGGGGGGTAAACGGAAAACCGCGGTTTACTTTTCCCTCGCGGATTTCTCTGCATTTATTCGTCGCTGACGACTTTGGCAAATGTTCTAGTGCGGTATAATTGGGTTTTCCGCGTGGCGGATTTCAAGCTAAGAATTAAAGAAACCAAACAGGTACATGTATGTATATGAAACACAAACTTGATATGTAATCTATGCTTTCACAAGTTACATTTGCGAAACTTACGAAACGAAAGGATATCTGATACGTACTTTAATAGTTAATTAGCAACATATACAACAGAGATTGCAGCATCAACAAAAGGTATATTTTTCATGCGACGTTTCAATAATTTTTATTCGATCGAACTCGCGTAATTGAACTAAACCATTACGATAAAAGCGAAATCTCTCTGTTTCTTTACTATTTCCCGAATTTATCCATAGCATTCCAAATATTCCTACTTGCCAAACTTAACAGATGCGATCGAATTCGTCTATTTAACGATACCTTTTTTTTTATCGTCTGTAGGTTCTTGATAACATTCCAAAAATTGTATCTTTCTCTATACGAATTCTTTTAATTAACGAAAACCAAAGAAACAGAACAAAAATATCCTCACTTTGTTATTCGTCGTTTCTCAGTGGCATTCCGAATATTCGTATCTTCCAAATTTAACAAATTTAAAAGAAAAAAAGTAAGTACAATTGCGTCGATGCAAAGAAAACCGAAAGACGTCGACTAACGGCATCGATATCGTAGATACACAATAGACACAATGAAAGAAACGTTCATATACGCCAATGGATCCCGCCTGGACAATCACACAGCTAGATAGCCACAGTTCTCCGTTTATGAACATGTCGGTACAAATATAATCGATGATGGTAGTAGCAGTCGACCACAACGAATGCTTCCGAGGCGTTGTTGCACACGTGCAAGCGTTAATGACTCTTCCGTGCATCCATTGCCATTGTACAAACACATTTGCTGTATGACCGAGTCACGATGGCTTTGAAAGCAAATAGGGCGAACCGTTCATACACTGGTCGCGATAATTTTCGGGCCAAGTGGCCTCGTAAAGTAGCCCTAAGTGCCAGAAACGTCGACTCTCTCGAAATTCACTTTGCGACGAAAATAAAATTGCGGATATCTGAATCAGTTATTTTCCCTCGATAAATTTCTTATTACGTTGGTCCGGCACTTATATTTTCCAAATTTGTCAAGCTCCATTATACGGCTAAAAATTACGCAGGAAGATAACAAAGCCAACGAAATAGACTGCAAAGTGTTTAATTCTTCGTTGCACCTACAGCGTAACAATTAAATCCGAAAATGGGAAACAAAACAGAGTGACAATTGTACAAATATCCGCTTCTATTTCAGCGAAGAAAACAGAAAGGTGAAAAAAATATATGAATCCGTTTCTGCGTGCGGCTACGCCTATGATCTACAATCTGCAATATTTGTGGCTACAAAGCCATCGCTCGTCGCTTCTCTTCGTTTTATCACGGGATTCCATTTCGAGGAACTAATGGCAGACGTTGGAAGGGAGAAAATGGGTGCACGATGGACCACGGACACGGACCACCCTCCTTGCAGTTTTATTACGATCGTGGACCCACATTAACGCACCCTGGCCGTCATTACGCGTTTCAGATCCTCCACACCCCGATGTTTCGTTCTCGTTTCTTCGCAGCGTAGAAAGTATACAATAAAACCGAGCTGTTAAGGGACGAATGATTCGAGCCGGCCCTCGTATTGCCGCAGACCTTATTATTTCCCTTCGGTTTCTGCGACAATGTATTGTCTCGTGCGCTACGAAATCGAGCATTTCTTCCGTTATACGACTCGCCTTCTTTTCTCGATGCCGCCAGAAAATCTTGGATTTGACGTTCTCTGACAGGCACAGCGCGATATTCGACTATGAAGAAATACGGATAAATTACGACTAATTGATCCAGTTGACACTGGGCATATGTTTATCCAAGCATTGGCGAATTTCACGATTTAAGAACTTTAAAAACGATGGAAAATGTAATTTTCCACAGAGTTTAAAATCATCCGCGGTACCTGATCGTAAAGGTTGTTTCATTTTCTGTCTCAAGACCAAGGGCCATTAATAACGCGGTAACGTCTGTCGCGTTAAACCATTAATATCGTTCGCGAAGAAAAAGCAAAAAACACGTCTTACCGGTAAATCTGGACATCTTGGAAGAAATTTCGCCGGAAGGGAAGTCAATTACAGACACTGTTGCATAATGTAACCTCGTCGAGTGGTGGGAATCGGGAGGAAACGCGTAGCTGTCTCCGTGTCAAACTTCCTCCCAGAGAGAAGAGAAGAGGAAGGGAGGTGGAATTTCAAGGGGCAAAATTAACGTGCCCCGGTGTGCTATCATTTCGCAGCCCTGCTCCGTCCCGTGTAATTTCGTCGGTGTACGCTTTTACGTCCTTCGAATCCCGACACCGTAAACATGGCCGTCCGACCAGCGGCAGTTCTTTTACGATTGCGGGAGTAATGGCCAACGCGACTTTCGCATCTCTGGCAATTTCCGGCTGCGATCCAGCCAACGACTGATTTAAATTAGCGTCTCCATGTAGCCTCTTCTCCATCCTTTCGTCGTTACCACCAGCCTTTTTCGCTGATACCGCCATTGTACTTGAATCGTCGCGTCTCTTCTTCGCGTCTAAATCACTACGAAATCTCGTACGTCGTCTCGTACGAAGAATATTTCGAATTTTAAGTGCCAAGTTGACACGCGTTCGAGAGATTAAATAGATAAAAAAAAAAAAAAAAAATCGCTCGAGTCTACGTCTTAAAATGATTTACGTCATTCGCGCAATCCACGTCGAACGCAATCTCTTTGCGCGGAAAACCATTTTCTCCTCTCGTCCATACCTGCGTCAAATTCTTTCGGCGAAAGAAGAAAGAGGAGAAGGAAACGGACAAATTTATACGTAGTTCGATGAAAATTGCACGCCCCAAAAAACGGCGTCGGGAATTGAATCCAGTTTCGTTTCGTGTTATTTTTCAAATTCACGTTTACCGCGGAGTGGTGGGTGGGCCCGCCTTAATTAAAAGCAGCGCGAGCGTGGTGCGCATCGCTCGCTTTTACACGCGAGCTCGTGGTTTAATTAATTCACCGACGTTAAGCTGCGCGGCGTTATTCGAAGCAAATATTTCGGAAACAGCTAGGCGAACCTCTCCTAAGCGCGACGTATCATTACGTGCGCGTTTATATCGAATCAGCGATAATCTCGAGCGGAAAGGACGCCGCGACGCCGCCAGCCTTCGCCCGTATCTCTCGGCTTTGTAATTATGAAAATAAGCTTCGACTAATTACCCTGAATTGTTATTCAGGCTATTTTCGATTCAACGACCAATGCTGCAGGCACTTTGCCGCAAATCAAACTCGGAACATCACCGATCGTTCTGTCACCGTTCTAAAATCACGTCTTATCGTTTTATTTGGTAATTCGATTTGAACGTACGAACTTCGTAACGCGAGCCGATAAAATTGTAACGTAATTGGAATTCATATATCACGTAGCAATATTACGTACAATTTCGATCATCGAATTCCCTTAAAAAGGAAAATGGCCTACTTTCGTCTTACGCAAACAAGATCCATGCTTCCCAACCAATTTCCACAAAGCCAAGACCCCGCGAAACTTGACATACATTCGAAAGGGAGTATTTACCTCGTAGGGAAACAGTCACGCTCGATCGCGAGCTTACAAGGAACGAGCAGACGACGAACAAAAGCTCACCTGTGCACGAAAGCGTGCACAGACGGTTGTTGCACGCGCAAAAATAACGCGTTAACGCCTTTGAACAAAGCAGACCCGCTAAAATAATTCTTTCCAAACGGGCCAAATAGCGGGCGCGATTAATCGAAAAAACAAAGCTGCCTCGGTACTTGTTGTTGGTGCGCACAAAGCCCATCTCGTTGCCCTTCCGCTAATAACAAAAACAGCAACGCGGTACTCCACTGTTTCGCTCGCGAAACCGCGAGTTACCCGCGATAATTGCGAGCTGACGCGCCAGTGTTTAGCGACCGCGGTCTCTGCAAGTGCTGGGGCGGACGTGGCAGATGTCGCGAGATAAACGGCAGAGGGAAACGAAGAAACGTCTTTGCCGCGTTGTAATCTGTTGACATTTCGAAAAAAACCGAAGGAGAGCGGGAATTTTTGCCAGCAACGGATCACGCTTTCAAATTGACGCCAAGTTTAAATTGACGCAATGGAAACGTAATTCCAAGGTGTCGAATAAAATAACGAAAAAGTAGTCGCGTGCAGTAGACGCTTTATTCCTCGTTTAGTTCTATGCGTTTTTATTCTTGATTCTGTATGAAACACGGTCTGTCCATGGGGCTCGTTATCGCCGTTGTTCCATGGTCGTTGCCGCCGATCGCACACATTTTTTACACAGCGTTCGATAATGGAAAATCAATGGAGCATCGATACGTACACGGTTCGTTTGCAAACGCGCTGTAATTGGCCGCCGCTAACGCGAAATCGATGGATGCATGTATTCTTCGCGACGGTCGAGTTTCGAAATCCATCGTAGCTACGCGACAATCGCGACCGTGTACATTACACAATCTCTCGACAATCGCAAAATTGCTGTAAACGATCGTCGATACGTTTCTTGCACGTGTGCGATGAATTTTCAGTGATTTGATCGCTGAGATTGGGTATCTGTTAACTTGTCCTTTGCATTATCTGTGTCATGGACAAAACGATAGGGGACGAGAAACGGAAAATCGCGAGCAATTGACAGCCAATATTTAATATCCTGCCTTAAAAAAAAAAAAAGAAATTCCTGTCTTAAACATTCGAATATATTAATTAGCAGGGAATTTCGTTGCTGGGAAACGTGCATCATTTATCGATGATGGTGGTACGAGAGATGAAACAACGTTATAGTGGAACATAGACATAAGCGTGCAGAAACATGTGTATGCGAGAGGAAACGGGAATAGAGGGTACACATAATCATGAGTATAATTATCGTGAGTAGGCATTAGGCTCGATAGTTCCTGCTATGATAGGCTTTCAGAATTAATACAATACAGCTAGGTGGCACGATCTTCTGATTGGACCAGAATATCTCCATGATATGATTTCCGGATCACGGTTATTGCAATTACATAACTACCTACCGAACTCGTAGATAGTTCAGGCTTTAATTTGTTTCATCGTGTCAGTAGATATATATCTCGTTTTATGTGGATCTACTTAATCGAAGATTAACCGGAAGATTTTAGAATTGCGCTTTATCAGTCGCTTTTAATAACGAAACGAGTTATCAATTTATTCGTTCTATCCTATCTCCGTTCTAATAGATCGATTACAAAATACGAAATGCTCGAGTAATTTTCTACTAATTTATTTAATTTCATAATTTCGACGCACGATCTCTGCCTCTACGCGGAGAAATGGAGATATTGACCGGTAATTTTTCACAAATAGGTCGCGTCTCGTCCGACCTGACTACGCGAATAAGCGAATTTAGGCAGATCGCTTTCCTTTAACCGTATACGTGGCATCGTTACAGCAGCCATTAGGCGAGCATAATATTCGCTAGCTACTGCACACCGCCCATAAATTTTGTCCACGTACGTGAATGTATCCTAGGCGTGTCTGCTCTCCGTGAACGGATACCGAGAACGGCCGGAGAACGTTTGTGAACGTCAGCGAATTTACGAATGTCTATTCAAACGATTTGTGTATGCTCTTGCAGTGATCCTCGTTAATTGCAATTTGCTCATATATCCCGTAAGCCCTTGCATTTTTATCGATTAGTTTCGCGTATTTTATTCCACGCTACAAAAACCACTTGAATCGATATGACCAATCAACGAGCTGACGAAAGATGACAATACTTTTACCAATCCTACCGTCTCGATGCAATAAATGCATTCGCTTAATATGGGTAGGAGAACGGCTGCTTTGAGATATCCGAATCGGTTGCCAAGATACGCGCTTTCAAAATGGAACGGTGAATCGCACGCGAGTGGTAAACAGCGGTCGAAATTCCTGGAGATGCGGTGACCTACTTTTTTTTTTTCTTGGAAATGCGTACACCAGACAGTAGTGGTAGTGAGAAAGCGTTGAATCAGAATCTATCATTGACCATCGTGCAGATGTTCAGCCTATCGTAGATCGGTGAGAAGATACGAGAGAGTGAGAGTTCCGAGCGTGCAGGTAAGACAACGACAGCGAATTGTTCAAAATCATGTTTCCTTTAAAACGATATCTGTGGAAGGGAAAGTTTTAACGATACAAACGAAAAATAATTTTTAATAATAATTAGTTAATAATTTAATAATCAGTCACGTTGATCGAATCGGAATACGTAAGTTTCGAATTACAATTGTTTGAAGTTTTGGACATTTTGGTATCAATCTGTTTGGTATCCTTGTACATGTTTTGTAATTTAGTTTATGTCGGAAATATAATTTGTATCGATTCTGCGAAATACTGTTGGTATCGCTGGTAATGATGATACTAATAATGTTGTTTAAGGAGAATTGGGGAGATTGGATATTTAATGCAAGTTACGAAAATTATGTTGTAGTTTATTAATATACTGGCGTGTTTAATATCGAATTAATTTGAATCGAAATATGCATGTTTGACGAAGATACGCATTAAAAATTAATTAGTTTGCATATTTAGCATTACATGTTTAGTTAGAGCAGAAATTATTACGTGCAACTTTACGTTTGCAATTTGCCAACTTTTGTAGTTAAAGGAAATATTAATGAACGATCATTAGCGAAACTAATTACACCATAAGGGTAAATAATGAATAATTTACCGAATAGAATTAAACAAGGCAAAATTCTCAACTTCAATAATACACCCGTGAAATACTTTATCTCAATATTTATACACGCTTTAAGATTAATTTATATTTCTTACTTTAAATTGCATATTCGGTATTGTTATTTTATCGAAAACAACGATCGTGTTTCAGCATCCTTTCCCCTAGTTTTGCATACAATATATATTTTACATTATTACACATCGAATAAGCACGTTAAGAGAAAGTTCTTTCTTGTATTTCAGGTGAGTGGCGCAACTTGACAAACGAATGAATTCTGATTGCGGCTGGCCCAAGTTCTACGAAAGTAAGTAGGATAAAAGCATGACCACGAGAGTTCTTCGAATACTCTTTGGACAAGCAGTGTCGCGGGCATTACATTTCAGCTGGCTAGTTTCAGGCGAAAAGTTTCCGCGGAAGTAATTCTATCAAGGATAGACAAGCGAGGAAACTCGTGTGCACTTTCCCAATAGCGTTTAAACTATTTGCCCCTTTGTATCCTTTAATTCGCGCTTGCAGTCTCGTGCCGCTTTTTTACGGCGAAGACTATCCAATAAAATTTCATAACGTCATGTAATTTTCCTTTTCATCGTTAGCAATATTAATCGAAACTTACCCCTGGCCAAAGTTAAACGACTTTTAAATTAAAAACCGATGGCGAATATGTCGAGAAGTTTATGGTAGTTTGCCGTTATTTTTTCTTACAAATGTCGACTATAAGTCTATTGGCTTCCTGTTGTGCGTTTGTGTTTTATTCGTGTAACGTTCTTTTAAACTGTTAATACCTGGATTTCAAGATCTCGAGATTTCAAGAGACTGCTATGAATATTGGAATTTTTTCCTCATAATCAAACAATATTCCGTTTATAGAGAGTTAATTGGCCCAGGCTAGAACAAAGTAGTCTGAAGCTACTTTGATATGGAGATAGGGTTCATTTGCTGCTCTTAAAAGGACGGGGTTCGTTCCTAAAGCTTCCGTTATTATTTTTAAAGCAGAGCTGTATTCATTCGCTAATTCATTATAATGTAGGTCGAACGATAGATTCAGATATATTTGATTCAGTTACTATCTTTAGTATGTTTAGACGTGAATTACCTCAATTTTTAAGTCAATTGATTTCAATTTATTCTTTTGCTGTATTATGATTTATTATATCAAGATAGAAATATGATTACCGAATAATTTTTGGTTCGTTGGATGATCTAACGAAGTTAAACTTTCGCGAAAATTGCGCTTGGAACTTAATTTGGCGTGGCCGTACGATACTTGGCGTAAATCAGGCTGATTTATGTTCCGAAATAATGGGAGCTAAAGAAAATGAACACGATGGTGAGACGATGGTTAATAAGGTAAAGATAATAGGTCGCTTCGTTTAATTATACTTTCCATTAAAACAGCATCTTCTATACTTGTAATGTTGCAATCTGAACCGGACGTAATGAAGACCAACGGATAGTAATTAGCCAAAACAACGCTTACTTATACATGTTCCTACTACTTGCAGGATATGTCGTACGTTTTAAAATGCTTCTTCTTTTCAACCTACAATATGTAATAAATCGAAACAAAATCAATAATAAAAAATAAATCACTATGAAATAAATCGGAAATATTTCGAATTCTTTCTCTCGACTTTTAGATTCATATGAATCCGCGTTAGCGGAATTTCTTTCCAAGAGGAGTTATCTCCTATATGAAACGTACTTTGTGCTTGTAACACGAATGTAATACAGTATTATGAGAAGATATGTCGAAATTACAAACGAGTATCTCACTGCGAGCGGTCTCGAAAACGCGAGAACAGGTTGCTTCGCTGCGTTTATGAATTTCATGTCGCGATACAACAATAATCACGAATTCAACAGCGTTGCCTGCGAGCAAAGAAGCGCGAGGTCACGTTTGTCCGCCCTTTGAACACCCCCATAAAGCAGTGTCACTGGCAAGACCAGAATCCCTTCCGAGGTGAATGCGGTTGACAAGGACATATTCGTATTATTGCCCGGCTGAGGAAAACGGTGTCCCAGCGTCTACGAATTTTCGATGTGTTCTGTTTCACGGTACAAAGAGACTTCCGGTGATCGATGGCTGAAAGGTGTTTCCAAGAATGGGACAAAGAAGCGGCTTTCTACGATAGGTTCCGCCTGAGATACGTACAAATGAATTTCGTTCAATTATCCAACATCTTTTTAATCTTTTGCCCTGACTGATACAAAACCTTGGTATTGAAGATCGCACTACAATACCAAATGATAGCTTGCACATCTATTCTTCTAGATCGTATACGCCTTTAAAGGCGGGAAAGTATGTTTTATGCAGTTTTAGTCGTGGTATAGTTGATATAGAAACATTGAATTTAGCTTGACTGGTACTACTGCAAAGAGATAATATATTTTTACGAGCTTGGTGAAATACGACGACTCGAAGAATCTCTTACGAGCGAAGTAGTTTACATATAATATTATATGTATAGTAAATTGTTGTTTTATACGCTCGGGATTAGAAGAATGTAAATAGACGCGACAAAGAAGAGAATGTGCATTCTTTAATAATTTTTTCTGTATTTCGGCCATTCGTCAAATTGAAACCTTGTTCTTGTAGAGTTTTTGTTATCGAGAAAGAAGAAAATGTGCATGATTATTTAAAAATTTGTCCTGTATTTCGGCCAATCGTCGAATTGAAACCTTGTTCCTGTAGATTTTTCGTTATTGAGAAAGAAGAAAATGTGCATGATTATTTAAAAATTTGTCCTGTATTTCGGTCAATCGTCAAATCGAAACCCTTGTTCTTGTAGATTTTTTATTATTGATATCTTTGAAGCAGAGGCAGTGTTCTGGAAAGTTATACAGATTCCATTCTGACACTCAATCGTCATGACATGGCGTGTTAACGTAATTGAATACAATGTTCTAGAAAAATTGATTCTATTAAGATTTGCACGCGACTTCCGACACTTGTCCGTCCTTTATTGCCGAGAATATTCAAATTTTCCCACTACTTTCCGAAATCCTAACAAATCCCGATATAGAATAACATAAAACACTAAGACTATCAGCTTAATGCTCCATTCACCCATTTCACAATGAACAATTCCACGCCCTTTGGTTTCTAAACAAGAGCTTCGATTTTTCCACTATTCTTCGGGTACATTCGCGCATCGACCCTGTACACGTCGCAGGGAGAAGATTAATCTTCCGAAGGGAAAAAGTGCCGAAGCGGCAACAGCGTTCTTCACTCCATAAAGCAACTCGTCCACGACACACAGAGAGAAAAACGAAGAGAGAAAGAGAATGGCCGAAGGAAAGAGACAAACGTCATTGAAAGTAATCGCGTCCAAGTCGTGTCAGAGTCGCATACTTCACCGCGCCACCGAAGCAGAGGTGCATTTGCATAAAAGCGAAGAAACAAGCCAAACACGATTCAACTGTTCCACCGCTCGCCATGGGGAATCAGAGATCAGTCACGGTTCGGAAATATGGGGGTTGCATCTTAGCACGAACTTCGTTGTTGTTGCGACCGAACCATAACCAGATTTTCAGTTAGCGCGAATCTTCCAATTACCATCGTTTTCGTCGATGTTTTAAAATCGAGAAAATTAAATACTAGGCGAATTACGATTAGTAATTTAGTAAATTAGTAATTTGTAAGTAGTTAGTTAGCAAATAAGTAGTAATATAAGTAGTAATTTGGTAAATTATAAATAACCATTGATAGGGAATTACGCTACGTTTGGTAACCAAAAATTGCGCTTATCGGCTAAACGCAGAATGCTTGATTACTTGAGTTTCTCAGTTGCAACTGGCATTTACACAACGTTGCGTCTATGAAAGTTTTTCCAAACTCTAATCGAATTTTGACCGATGTAAAATTCTTAATAGCCGGAAAGTTTAGCGGCGAAATTTGCAGCTAACGAATTGCGCGAGCTCTTTAGACGTCGAACAATGCGTCGCGTTTGTCTTTACCGTGGATTCAATGATAAAGAGGTGGCACGTTTAGAGAGGTAGTTTACAATCGACGTGATGAAAAACAAGATTCGTGCGACTGCGCCAAGCTTAGAATTTTCCTCTTATTCGTCACGTGGCTGCGCTTGTTAACCCCTTTACAAGCGACTGCTATTTCGCGGCGATCATTCCTGCAAACCGGCGGGTTTGTCGGAAAATAGAAGGGCGTAGAAGACCAAGGAAGTCGTTTCGAAACTGATGAAATTCGCTTTACAGCTTGTTGACTTGCTTCCTACCTCTCGCCGGTTTTCTCTTTTCGTCGAGGCTTTGCGAATTTCAAGAAAGAGAACCGCCTACGATAATAATTAATATAACGTGATTTCAACTTGAAGCACCGAGGCGAGTAATAAGTTGATTCGCGGTTTTTTAAAAGAGTGCCAAGAGCTGCTACTTTTTATATTTGAGTCCCTCGATATAATGGTGTACAGCGATCAAGAATTTTGTTTTCAAACCTTACTTATTCGACGAGAATCAAAAGAAAAGAAAATATTTTCTCAAGAAATACGAAATTTACGCAAATCACGATTACTTCTATTATTCTACTTCAACTTTCACTATATATATAAAGGATCAAAAAACGATAAACGATCCATTATCATTTAACGGAGCCGTACACAAGCTGAAAATTATCGACGCTTGTGCAAATGCTCGAATCGCGACAGAAGAGTTTTAACGAAAGCGTATCGTGACCTTTCTATGGACGTAATCCCTCTCGCAACACCTGCAGCGCACCGCATTATCGCGCGTCCCATAAATCGTAGTACTCTTACGCGTCAGTGGGCGCGATTTAATACGGCCAATTTTGCCAGTACAATGGAATGCTGGAATGACGACGTGGCGAGCCTCCGAGTTTCGCACAGCAAAGCCATTCAGATACGACCGCTGTTCGAGCGGGAAAATCGCGCGTGATCCGGCGCTACATCGATCAAAATGCCAGCCAAGTGACCGGACACCTGAGTTGGACTTTAATTAAAGTCCGTTAACGAACGTATAGAGCGTGAGACGTCGCTAACTTCCGATCTGTCCTCGGATTCAAGGTGCTCTTAATTTCGACTCGGGACTTGAAAGTTTGATGCTGCAAGTGTTATTGAAATTAGAAACCGCTCGTACTCTTAGCGACAGTTTCGAGTTGGATTGACCAAGTTCGAACTGTAAACTACTTTGCTCGTATTTTGTCTCGAACGTCCAACATTCGGCTATATTGCGTATATATTGAATTTGAATTTAAGCTCGATTTAATTTTTGTAGATTTGTACAATGGAGATAAGTTAGATCAACCATGTCCATATCCTGCCGTAAATATTAATTGAAAGTGACTTCTCCTCTAAAACTGTTAGGCGATAATCAATCCATGATGATTCGTTAACCATGTGGAAATCGTCGTAAAGGCAATTCCAAAATTTTCGCTGCGTGAAATTTTCGCTACGGAACGACTAATCCAAGGGTTCCCAGTTTTACCCATATTTTTCGCCATCGAGTGCATACCATTCTCGTGAAAACAGTGGAATCTATTGGTTGGTTTTTCTGTGAAGCCGGAACGAAGCAAAAGCTCGTCGCTATTCCCAGACGCTTGGACGTGGCTCGGTGGATCTGGCCGCGTACAGGATGAAAAGGAAACAAGCTGCACAGGACAGGAAACGCGATCGAGCTAGGATTGCGGAGGGCAAAATCGAATTCGTTGTGTGCGAAGTAAGCGCTTTAGGAAGTGGCGGTCGGTGTACTCGGCTGGGTCGGACATGCACTCGATGTCGGTGCATCTATTGCAGCCCTGTTCAAGCGCGACGAACGTACGAACGTCCGTGTCAAAACGACGCCCCTTGCCCGCTTGGAATGGTCAAGTGTGTGCTTGCTCCGGGTCACCAGAGAATTATCGATAATTATTGGTAATGCCGATGATGAGACGTCCGTCGCAGATGGCACTGAACGCTTTCGAACCGAAGCTTCTTTGGGTTCCTAGATAGCCACGACTGGCGTTGGCGACAGCGTGTTTTTCTGTCGATAATAGTTAGGTGCCAATATAACGATAATACGTATCGAAACACCAAAATATTTGAACGAAGATGAAATTGAAAATGAATTAGAAAATGATTTTAAGGGTGAAACAGAGTGTTGCGCCGCGTGTCTCGCAGCAAACCGTCTTTCTCAAAAAATAGAGTACATTAAATTACAAATTGACGACACGACATAGTTTGCATCTCGCACAATACTATGTCGGTTTCCAACGGTTCCTATAGTCACCGAAAAGATCTTCTTACTACATTTTCAAACACCTACATTGTTGCGGGACATAGCCGATGTCACGCTTCGAGATATATCGATACCTCGTGAGAAAGTTCGTTACCGTTCGAGAAGCCTGAGAGTCAATCATAGAAGTTTCTCGATGCTGGATCATCCGATATATCACGTGATTCAGTTTCCAACGGTCACGAAAGACAAAGGACATAGGAACCAAGAGCGACAAAATCAGTTAGTTCTGTCCGAACCTTCAGAAGGCGTACATCGAAAACGCAAGCAATCTTTAAGCACAGTCAAGGCGAATATATCAAAGAATTCAAGTCTAATTATAACACACATAGAATTGTATCATCGTGACGAAAATAACTAATTGTCAATTACCTTCGGAAACATTGTTGGACATACATATTTTGATATTCTTAATTAATGTCAAAATCATTACAACCACCCTTAATATCCGAAAAGAATTAAGGGAACGATCGTGTTCGTGGCGTCGATTGTCAATATCGTAACGAGAACTTACACATCTCGTTGGCGAGTTTAATCGCGATCGCGTCTCTCCGCGAACGGTCGTAACACAGAAAACAGCAACAATGTTATTGTAACGATAATACGATATGGAATTTATCGAAACGTTAAGTTAAGAATATGGAATGTACGAGTATTCGAACACTTGTAGGCGTCTTTCGTACATAGATCGCTAAAATACTTTCGCGAGCCAATATAGAAAGGCAAGCTTCTGTTTCATTCTCTGCGAAAATGAAAAAACAACACGATCCGATAACGTAAGCATCGAACGATTATTTAAAGAAATTACGATATTTCGTCTTGTTATCTTCTCCAATGTCGTAAATTATTCTACGTTGTTCGAATATTGTCCTTCCGAAAACGCTAGGGCGAAAGATAACACGGGTGTCTAGTTGGACGAATCAAAACAGAGCCAAGTGTTCATCTCTTGTCACGCAATAGATGTGAAACTTCGAGCCACTCTGTCGTACAAATAAAACGGGATGGAACACAGTTTCCAACAAAAGTATGATAATTTAAAACGATTGAAATAGAGCATTCGCGACTCGTCGTATGTGAACTGCTAAAACTGAATATAAATTTCCCGCGAAGAATTATACGATACAGCGATATTAAAATAAATTATAATAACGAGCGACTACGATTAAATTATTCTTGAAGCAAAATATCCTGAAACGGACGTTGCGCGACGGGAAAGAGACGAAACTGAATCATGCAAATTCAAAAAGAGACGTAATACGGTGATGACCGTGATAAATATTGATATTAATCAGTGATCTAATATATAATTAGAATCGAATACACGGTACCGAGGTTTGACTCGTTACCTTCTCCAAGCCATAAATAAGCCGATGACTTTAATAACTTAATTAAATAGTTCATAAGCGCCGAGCGTGTCAAACATGTTCGTGAGATTATTCCCTTCGGGAATACGCGGTTTTTATCTATTTGTGCAGTGGACACCAGTCATTATCCTAAAAGACGCAGCACAGGTGCCACTATCCGCCTCATTCGTCATTCCCCGTTTTAATGGCTTGTCCTATACTTTGCCCATTTGCATAATACCGGCCGCGGGGCTTTTTTTCACGCCGGACTGCTCGTGAAAAATTGCGAATCTGCTTAATGCAGCGGTCTAGTCTGCCTGCGAATAAAGATTGCCTCGTGTAAACTACAAACATGCGGAAATAGTAGGATAAAATATAATCCTTGATAACTTGTCCCCTCTCGGATCTCGTCTTTCCTTGGCAAGTTCGAAACCGCGTTTCGAATCCAATTGGTGCGTAGTTTCACGATCTGTGATACCACGCGTGGAATACAAAACGCAAATGATCCTGTATCGACGAGATAAAGCTGAAACTCGACGCTATTTGCGTTTGCAAACTAAACGTCATAGAACATCGAATATACCTATAACAACCGAACAAGGGAAAAGCGGCAATCGAAGTCGGACAACATTCGATTCTGCCATGCGAGCGCGATCGGATTAATAGAGAATCGACCTCAAAAAGGCTTTAATCATTCAACGACAAATCAAATGCCGCTTTCGAATATCTCACTGTGAAAGGAACGATCGCAATACCGATCCTGCCACGTTATCGTCAACCAGTTTAGTTAACTGTTTCTAGGTAAATCAACGACGTCTGATAAATAACGAGACTATCTAATATCGGGCAGCGAGTAGGCGATGTCGCGCCACGCCGCGGCGTTGTATCAACTTCTGTGATTAAATGGTAAATTGATCATCGTAATCCGCGACTATTCGGTCCAGTAAGCGAGCAATGTACTCGATATCGATTGCATTAATGTCGCGGTGGTGTTTCGCGATTACCGTTGCCTGGGTTTCGGTATGGGCTCGGCTCCGTCGTTTCCATCTATACCACCTGCAAACTCGGTCAAACTCGTTTGCATCAAAGGATTCGTTCGATTTGCTGGATAGAAAGCATAGAAATCTCCAGCCTTGACGAAAATTATTGTCGAGTTGCCTCGATTGTATCTCGTACTGCGGCTCGATATTGCGTTCTATTCATTTCGTTGTATAGAAAAGTTAATGAAACTCCCCAACGACCGGTTCCAGTTGTTTTACGGACAGAGGTCTTTTCTATTTTCCTATCTAGTTTCCAGTCCCATTTTGCTGTACAACCTGTACCAAAGAAATTGTTGTCTGCTTGTTTTTATGTTGCCTTCAAAGAGCGACCAGATTTGCGAAATCGAAGGGAAAAGTGGAATAAAATTGCAAATGGTCAACTCGAAAGAACGTACAAATTTTCCTTTTCTTTCGACTCGAATACGCCCGAGCCTTTTGCGTACATTTTTCAAAATAACTTCGCTTTCGTTTATTTGCAATACCTTCTAGTTAAAAAGAAAAAAAAAAAGATCGCGGTGATTCGGGAAACGTCCGAAAACCCAAAGGAAAAAGTAACGCGAGAAATCGGTGAAAACGTTTAAAATATAAATCGTCGAGGAAACTCGAGGCAAAACCAGATGCTTCCCTATTTTTCTGATTTCCTTGCAGTGCAATGGGACAGACAGGGAAACGTTAAGCAAAGGATCGACCCGCTTTACTTTCGGGATTACAGGATACAAAGAGCGATACCCTTTGATTCGTTACTGTCACTTCGCTGTAATCTCCTCACTAGCGAGAACGAGGCTGCCCAAGCTGGATCAAAAACTCGGAAGAACGAATTCCTATCAACGATAAAAGGGAAATAATTGTGGAATGATAAAGCGATAACGAACGAACGATCGCCAGCGAGTGACAATAATTCTTTTCAATTTTTACATGGTAATCTTCGACTTTCAATAATTCCTTTATTTCTAAAACTTCAGTTTCGAAAGATTCAGTTTCCTTTGCTTGTTCTCGGTTGGAATAATTGGCTAACATTTTTCCCTGTGGGTTTCCCAAGGTTCCCTGTGTTCTTCCTTATTCCCCACGGTTCGAAACGAAAACATAAGATATTAAATCGGGATACGAAGCACGAATGTACAATTACGATTATCGACCGTCGGTAACATAGCAAACGTGGAAAAATCTCGTACTCCGGGGAATTATGTAAATCGCGATGTTACTCGACGATCTATCTCGATGCTCGACGTCGATCCAAACTCGATTACGACGCTTTTGACACGCGCATGATTTCGAGCCGATGTCGCAGATAGAACGCGCTGCATTTTCTTCTAATATCATTTTACAAAGTATACTTTTTACGTTTTTGCTGCATCGTTTACCGAGGAAGGAAATTTGTTTCAATGCTCGAGAAAAAGATATCCGTTTTCTTGAGAAGATGCAGTACTGAGTCGAGTCGTACTGATGCCGTCGAACGATCGAGAATTTTCACGACCCCGTAAACGGATCGCGGAATATTGCGGAAACGCGTAAGCCAAAATCGAACGGCAATCCGATTAGCTTCGTTCCACGGACTTTCACGAGACGGCGATTTTAACTTAAAGAAAGCGGACTAATGTCCAGCGGCAGAGAAAAGGAGATTGATTTAAATTCTTAATGACGCGGACCTGCGTCAGAAGAAATTCAGCTTCGTGGTGTTGAGCTCAGTTTGTGTAAGTTACAGCGATACTTCTCGCGGAAAAAGTGGGGATGAAATTGGCCGCATTATGCGTCGAAAGCTTAAATTAAGCAACGCGTAATTTAAGTGGCGCGCAATTTAGGATTTCGCCCAGAAGGACAAACTCTCCAAATTCAATGATTTTTAATGTACTACAGCAGATGTATCGCGTTCGTTAGACTCGCTTATCTATTCGCTGAAATACGTTTGTAGAAAATTACCAAATCTCTTGAATACGATGAACAATCGTTTGCCAAACATCCGTCAGATTACAGCGAAACTCAATTACGATCGAGCCATCGTTTTAGTCGCCTAAAATCTAAAACCCACTTTGCCCAAAGAACTGTGCGTTTTATAGCAAAATGGAACGTTGGAGGTTGAATGAGCAAAGTTTTCGCTTCTTTGATTCCGAGTTGATCCTTTTGGAACGAAGCTAAACTCGTTGCAATAAACGAAACAATCGGAGTTGCTCGGCGATCGGCGCCGCGTAAAGTCGCGCGCTCCTTAGAATTCAATATTCCCTGCGCAGGGGAAATCGGTGATTACTAGGAGCTCCGTCTTGGGAGAAAGGTTTGCGCGATGGGCATGACCGTGAATCCATCGTGGAATTTGGACTTCCGCCAAACGCTTTACGGACCTCGTATTTCAGATCTTTACCCCGTCTTCGGCGCTGCTTTTTTAATACGCGTAAAACGTTCTTATCCTGATTAATTGGATCGTTCGCGTAACATTGAAATTTAAAAGAGGAACAGAGTCGCTCGAGCGGCCGAACACGTACGCGGAAATTTGCGAAGAAGTGGCAATTATACCGTAGAAAACTGCAAGAGGAAAGAAGAATTCCGGCGGAAACTTGACACGGATAAAACTTCCCCTTTGTTCGATGTTTCGTTTCTAACAAACGATCTTCATGCGGTATTTTTCTACGCGTCTATGTTTCATTTCTGCGACTCATGATGTTCGACTAAAAATTCTTGGATGAAATTCGTCGAGATTTTGGGATCACAGCATCAACTTGCAAAGCGAATTTAAAGCCAACTCGAAGTCCCTTCGGCTGTGTATTCTCACCAACACTGGCGTACCTTTTCACTACACGCGGCCACGACTTTGTATGCAAGATACTCCCTAGTATCCCGGAAGTTGGTCTCTGGACATGGTCGCCAGGAAATGTCTTCTTGCATTGCTGCCCGGAACTAGGCTTTGATTGTTAGACCTTCCGTCTCGAATTTATCACGCGATGATCTCGAAAATGTTTCGAGGCTTTGCTACGCTCCTTCTTACATATTTTTCTTTTCAACGAACTTTGAAAATAAATACTCTTCTCTTCGACGCCCTAAAGAACTCTCGTTTTCGATAATTTCGATGAACTGTTTGAAAAAATTCAAAGAACAAGTCGGTTCTTTAATTTTATTTTGCGTACGGTACACGTATAAAATTCTTACAATTATATGTATATACACAAACCTAATATTCTCGCTCTCCTAATCGTAATGATTTTTATTAATAATAAAATTCCCTAACGCAACGTCTATCGTTTGATCGAGCAAGAGTACAACTTATTTTCTCTCTATTCTTCTGCCAGCACGAGACTTCTCCGCGTTTACACGGAAGGAAAGAAAGCGAAGGAAAATCGCAAGGAATTTAATTCAAATTCTTGAGGAACAAAACGCAACGCGATAAATATCTAGCAAGTGGAAGCCATACAACGGTTGGCACGCTTCCACATCGGCCAAAATAAATTACACCGTACAAAAGAAACGTCACTCTAAATTACAAGGTTTATTAACGAGCAAACCGTTTAATGTATCTAAGCAAAATTGCCAAGTGAAAATGTACAGCGACTACCGAGATCTATGGTTATCTGGATAAAGCTAGACCTAAAACTACGATCCATCGTCGATCGTCGAGAACGGAATGGAGAAGAAACGTGTCACCAAGAAATCTGAAAATCGATCGCCACTCATCGAGTACTATCGTTCCGTATCTTTTCAGTCGACAAAGTGGTAACAGCTACCGCCAACGTAGCGTGTCACCGCTCCGTTGCGCCAGTCACTTCGTTTGTCCGAACTCCGAAATTCGTGGATAAATTCTGCTCTTTGTACGAGCGTACGTTTCCAGGTAATCTTTGCCTACGATTCTCTCCTCGTGCAATTGTGGCGGGATAGTGCCAAGGATATCCGAGTATAATTCTTGGGCAGTTTTTAGCGGCGGGGGACTGCAAGGATCCGGTACTTTCGCTTTTCTCACTTTCGCCATTTCATCCCTCGATTCCTTCGTTCTTATATCGCCTTTCTCTTCTTTCACCGGTTCTTTCGGTTCATCTTCCGTAGATTTGATTACCACTCTTATTTTTCTGCTACGTCGCTCCCTAATTTTTGGGCAAGAAAAAGAGGAAAAATCGAAATTTTACAAATTTTGACAAACATCTTTTTGCGATCGATTCGGCATATGCATTATCGGCATCTATATGTATCACTTATAATTCGGAATTGTTGTTTCACATGTAAAGTCGATGGAAATTTGTTACGCGGAAAGATCAATTTCTCTTTGACTTGGAGAAAAATGTAAGAAAAGTGTAAATCAGTGTTTTTCCGCGGATCCTGCAATTTCGAAACTCGTTCGTAAAAAGCGCACGAGAAAACAGGAAAGAAATTTCGATTAACTTTTTCCCGAGATCGATGTTTCCGATCTTTCTTGAGGAAAGGACGAATAAAAATTTCTCTTGAATCAACAATTCAAATGGCACGCTATGCATAACTAAGAGAGCCGAACTTTGCACGTATCACGCAAAAATTCGCGTGTTGACGAGTCATTTGTAATTGAAGCACGAACCAGATCAAAATCTCTTCTTTTTACGTCTCGTTTTACGTTCTAGTATCGCGGTAGAACGCTGATTGGCGGAAAAAAAAATTGGCAATTTTAATAACAGCATGACATGGGACACAAAAACCTCTGTTTCAGTCAAAGTAAATTGCTTGTTAAAAATACCAACCGTACACCGGACAATAGCATTTTACCTGGCTTTCACGGACAATCGGATAGGAGGCCTCTTCGACATTTCTCTGGCTACTTGAATCTCTGTCCTGGCCTTCAAGACATCGTCCCAGAGCATCGTAGGCGGTGCCCGCATTTCCCTAAGCACGTCGCCTTTCATCCTACAGTGTCTTCGCGTACGAACGACAGAATCCTCGTCCAAAGTCGATCTTTTCTTTTCCTTCGGCCTCTCTTTCCTTCTCCCTTTCATGCTGGGCCTCCAGCAACAGACTTTCGGTTTGCAAATCTCCCCTTCGCAAGGCTGTGGCAGCACGAAGAGCCGCTTACGCTTTTTCTTCTTCTTTGCCTTCTTCTTGTCTGTCTCTAAACTGAGATCCGGTGATACGTCCTCCCTCATCGATTGCACCGAACGTTGTACCGATAGGTCGAATAAGGATATCGGTTTTTTCGATATTCTTTCCGATATTCGAATTTTGACGGGGGGCTCCTTTGACGCAATCTTCTTCCCAGTCTTCTTCGGTTCAACGGCGATGGAACCGCGAGCGACCGAAGCTGGTCGCGAGGGTTTTCGCTTTTTTTCAACTTTCTTCGTTGTGGTAAATATATGTACAACAGGGATTATGTCTGGGTTGGTCTCAAACGCGTAAGCCTCCAAACCCTAACAAACAAATAACGATTAGATCAATGTTCGACGAAGAATAGTGGATCGACTCTTTTGGTCTTTTATAATCCTATATACTAGATTCAAAACCAAAACGACGTTGAATTCCTATATCTAGCTTTCATCTAAATCGAGTTTCTACGCTAGGTTTCATTCTTCGCTCGAATGGAGTGAAAATTTCACTTTTATATCTTTTTGGAAGCGTTTCGCTTCGACATCGTTACGCATATCAATGCGGGTCTCATTTTCCTAAAAGGTTTTCATTCCCACATCGTCCCGACATGATAAATTCAATCCCCTTGCTTTAAAACGGTATGAATCTGATTATTTTAGTAGGAGTTTAACCCGAAAGTTTAGCGCTAATAAATTTGACACTCGACGAAACTTTATTTTCCCAATTCGAAATCTTTCTAAATTACCGCGCACGAGTTATGTTCGCTAGTTTTTTAACTTTTAAATTAGATACGAGTCACAGTTGGCGGATAATTTTCCGTTAAAAACCATAATTCGAGTATGATCGATCGATTTCGTCTCTACTCGTTTATCGCGTTTTTTTTTTTTTTTTTAGAAACCTCGTTTTATATCAAGACGATAGAAATTCGAACATTTTAAAATTTATAGAAAATCGAAACGGATAACGCAATATCGATTCCGTTGCATTACTTGTTGTACAGCGTCAAAGTATCTCTTCTCGGCCTCCCAAACGTGCAAATCGTTATCTCGAGTCTTCTTCTTTTCCTTGAAGATAGTCCTCTCTCGTTCCCTGCTCATTTTAAAGTCCAGCTCCTTCCCCTTCGCCTTCCCCGATATTTTCCTTGGCCCTTTCAATTTGTCCTTGGTTTTAACGTTTGCATTATAATCCTCAGCCGCCATCTTCTGCGTCAGTCTGATTTCCCTTAATCGTAAATCCACTGCCTTGGTAATTTTCGAGCATCTGTCTAAACACTGGTAAAAAGATCGTCTTTTCTCAAACTGACAAAAATGTTTACGATATAAAAAGAATTACGCGTGTTATTTAACCACCGCATAGAGAATAAACAGAAAGAAGCTTTATCGTTAATCGTAAGCGCAGGAGACATTTGGAGATATAATTTGAAGGTTTAAGAGCGAATCTTGCTTCTAGTTCGCGTAATTGATAAGGCGCATTTGCACGAATAATGATTAAAAGAACAGGCTGTTCGCTTACCTCTGAAAGGACACCTCTGTCCTTTTTGTCGAACGACTGAAAGAAATCCGTCGGTTCAACCAGGAATATCTTACCGACGTAGTTGCCAATGGCCAGAAAAGCATTCTCCTCGCACGGCGCCAGAGAAATCAGCTTTTCATCGCATAACTGCAACGTGAAAACTGGCTCCCGAAGAGTTTGAAGAATGTCCCACACTAGCAACTGTCCAGAGTCGGTCATCACGTAAAAAACAGAGTGCCTTGTCTTGTTCCAGCAGCCACCCGTTGGGAATTCTCGTAAAAATCTAATAGCGGAACAATTGCGTAAGCCGAACGTGGATAGTCAAATTTACGAAATAAGAATTTTATCGCGTCTTTTAAGAGCATCTTGCGTCATTATCCCAATGTAGCATAGTTTGAATAAATATTTAACTCGTACAGTGAATTTGCATATTCGCTGTCTCCGTTATCAGGACTCGAAAAACGAAGCAGAAAATTCTACGATTAAATAGGACGACGAATGTTCTCTTAATGTATCATGGGAAATACAACAGACGAAATTAATAACATGCGAAAACTAACATACGGAGTGGAAATCAGACAATCTTCTCTGGTGTCTTCCGCCCAGATTCGAGCTCTCCAATCGCCGACGGTCATAAATATCGATGGATTGAAGACATTTCGATCGACTGACTTGACCGCACCAAAGTGACTTGTGAATCTAACCGCCATTTTCTCTGCGTTCGTTCTCGCTTTTCTCGATCCGGTTAAAATAACGCCGTTCTCCAAACCAAACATAAATTTCGCGCCCACCATCGGACCGAAATTCAGACACGAAACGCCGACCGCTCGGGCCACGTTCGGCTCGTTTGGATTCTCGAAATCGATCATGAGAACTTCGGTCGGTTGTCGGAGGTGTCGCGTGTCCCACCACATCGCATAACCGTCGGTCGACGTCGAGAAAAATTCCGTGTTGCTTTTCGATGGCAACCACTTCACCGCGTTCACGAATTCCCTGAAAAATTAGTCGTTATAGTATTTACAAATTAAACGAATTTCCATTTAAATTCCGTTTTCTTTTTCTTTTTTTTTTTTTTTCTTCTAATCCCATTAAAAACGCGTTGAACTAGCAAAGATACCGAAGCCAGCGTTTCTACGAGCATTCTGTATATTCCTCGGTATAAAGATAGAAAGGAAACTCAATAAAGGGAACTCTCGTACTAGAAACACATTCGACACAAAGCAAAATGAATCCTACGAGAAACATCCCGCGGACTCGCGTTGCGGTGGTTTACGGATAAACAATGGAGACATAGAAATTCCTCGATATTAAGATTCGGAGTAAAGCGTTCCCTCGACGAAAACGTTCACCGGCGAACGAACACCAAAAGGCCAGGAGAAGCTTTCGGAATTTTGTCCGATGAAACGAAGTCTCATCTATCGCGAGACGAAACGCGTTCTCTTTTCGTCGCTTACCTGTGACTGTATTGCAAATTAGAGTACTGTACGGGCGTATTCCCGGTCCTGATATCCCAGTTACAGACTTCGCCCGTCATAAGACCGCTGGCAAGGACGGAAGGATCTCGGGGATTAAATTCACAACACACGCAGGGCGAAGGAGGCTGCAGGCCCATGTAAGGTTCGTTCGGATTGTCTGTTCGTAGAATGACAGAAGCGTTTCATAATCCGGATTATGCGGAAGAAAAAAAAAGAAGAAGGCTTCTATCTCGAGTGATTTTCATCAATTCTTTCGAGTCGCATCGTGACGAATCTTCGCGTGCCGCGCCGGCCGAGCTAGTTGGATTTAAGCGTCGGAGCGTGACTTTCATACACGTTACGCTCTTTCATCGGTATACGTGAACGGATACGATATTTATGAATGGAACATATTATATGTTATTTCGCGTTCTTTTTTAACTCGCGTCGAAGAATTCTTTTTGCTGTCGCAAACAATTTCATCGCGATTATACGAATACGATGACGTAATTAATCCTCAGTTAGAATATAGCGCGATACAAAGAGACTCGATACCCAACGGTAGATAATGTGTCGAAGCTATTGGTCTCGCTGTTAAAAACCGGCGGATAGGCAAGAATCCGAGCGGTTGAAATCCGGAAGAGCTCGTATCTCGTCACGGCATCCTCCCTCCCTATCGTGAGTGTCTACAATCTACACGACCTATGCTAAGGGATGCAAAGCGATGCAAATGCTCCACGATCTTCCTAATGCGGCGAAAATGGTGCCGGAGGGCTAAGATAGGAAAGCGTAGTGAAGCTTTTCTTCTACCTACCGACCTGCCAGATGTACAGCTTTTTACTGTAATCTGGCAGCCTCCCAAAGTCCACGAAGCAGTAAGATACCACTATCCTGCTGCCAGAATCCGGAGACCAGGAGATATTGGTCACCGGCCTCTTCGGCGTCTCTGGATCATTGTACACGTTCACGGTTCTGAAAAGCGATTTCCAGAAAATGATCGTTGCATGTATTATACCGCCTTTGCATTTCTGGCACGACAGCGATCGCGTCGAACGACAAACCGCGTCGGATAAGCCTGCATCTGCCAAAAACTAAAGATCATCACCGACTGGGGATCGATTTAAGGGGATGATTTATCGCAATGACACGTTGATCAAGTTTAGAAGGAATATAAATTTGTTCGTCGGTCCACGTTATTGAACTTCCGAGAGTGTGTCTAAGCTGTTGCGAATGTCATGCGGTTCAAGAGTAAACTTAAAATTAAACGTTAAGAAAGAGTAATTTTGTAAAAGTGTGTTTAGAGTTGGCGATGGCCGTGTCATTAATTCTCCTTGAATTTTATACTGGTAAACATAGTTTAAAAAATGTACTTTAGTTGCAACTTTGCAACAAACTTTAGTTGCAAAATTATAATACGTATAATAAAAATATGAAAGATTAATTTCTGGTTCTTTAAAAAACGCCCCTTTGTTCTGTAAAAGGAAAAGTAATTTTGTAAAAGTGTGTTTAGGGTTGGCGATGGCCGTGTCATTAATTCTCCTTGAATTTTATACTGGTAAACATAGTTTAAAAAATGTACTTTAGTTGCAACTTTGCAACAAACTTTAGTTGCAAAATTATAATACGTATAATAAAAATATGAAAGATTAATTTCCGGTTCTTTAAAAAACGTCCCTTTGTTCTGTAAAAGGAAAAGTAATTTTGTAAAAGTGTGTTTAGGGTTGGCGATGGCCGTGTCATTAATTCTCCTTGAATTTTATACTGGTAAACATAGTTTAAAAAATGTACTTTAGTTGCAACTTTGCAACAAACTTTAGTTGCAAAATTATAATACGTATAATAAAAATATGAAAGATTAATTTCTGGTTCTTTAAAAAACGTCCCTTTGTTCTGTAAAATAAGTCCCTTTCGAAAGAATTTTAGAAAGATTTTTGCTTAGTACAAAGGAAGTTGTTCGACAAAGAGTTATTAATTGCGTGAGAGACCAAGTTGTATGATATGTGGAAGGAGTTGAAGCTGTATCGGATTTAATTTGAACGTCACTCACCTAAAGCCAAAAGGCTGTACCAAGGGCGTTGGTATCATGTCGTCGAAATAGTACTCGTGAATGTTCACCGTGCCATTCTGAAGAACATAGTGCTCCATCTCCTGCGAGAGAATTTAATTTAACCTCCTTCGAAATTACCAATACAGTTGTAAAAGTTGAACGATTCTGCGATTCTAATGAGAATCGATACCACTTAGAGCAGTTAATGTGAAAATCTTATCGGGATAAAATCACTTCAGCGACTAACGAATAAACGAATTTCAAGAGCAAAACAGCAACGAATAGATAAGATGAAATTGAAAGATTTTATGTTTTTATTTCCAATTTCGTATGCATAGAAGTTCCTGTTAACTGATTAATAACCCACCGATCTTCTATCGTGCTCGATGGAGTAATAATTTACCTGAAACAAGTGACGTAGCTTCGGTGCCCAATTGTCGTCCTTTTCGATCCTTCGTCGAAACCTCATGGTGGTTTCCTCGTCTCGTGGATTGATATCCTTCGGCCATCCGCCCTCGAAGTGAAACATTCCGCTCTTTTTCGACGTTTTACTGTCCGTTTGAACCTACATTCCGACGAAAGTTACGCCAGAGAAGAAAATCTAGAAAGTCTAAGGCAAATCGAGAGATGCTTTCGACCCAGTCAACCAGCCGACGAATAATTTACGTGACACGTTCATTTTTCGCCAATTTGTCGTGCAATACACGGAAAAATCGTTTTAACGCTCTAATTGATATTACACGCGCATCCTGGTATTCCAAGCTTGTTAATAGGTAAATTATCAACCGTACACTTGCGCGGCAGGATTAATCAGTATGCATAATGCGATGTTCGACACGATCGAATAACGATTACCCTTGCGCTACTCCGCACCGATTATAAACACATGAAACTTTTTCAAAGGAACGTCGTCGTGATTGGTCAACTTTGGAGAAACATGTTTGAATTTGAAAAACGCACAGAAGTAGAACGACCGATTGCGAGTTGAAATTTTTCGCCTGTGATGTACATATATCGGATCGGTATAACTTCTGTCGATAAAACTGCGTCCTGCTTGTCTATATGTGTTATTCGAAGCCCCTGGTATCGCCTACTTGTGAAGATCAGCGAATGCTATAGAGATCCGTAGGAAATGCCGGGAGAACTATAGTCTCGGATAAAATTGCATGCTCGATGCCTCAAGTAACAAAGTTTTCGGTGGACTTGCGCGCCTTCGTTGAGTCGTTTCGATCTGACCGAATGCTCTCAACAAGTTGATACCGATTTTGTTATCGTAACAGGGAACGAGCATAGAGTTTTCGGGATAAATATAAATTTCCCTGTAACTTTCAAAGTAACAAACAAAATTGATTCTTCAGTTCTCGCGCTTCCTTGGATTTCCCTTGCTCCTTTCGGACCTTTTATCCTTGCTTTCGTTCTTTCGTGAAATAAAGAATATAAAGATGTCTAACCCGGCAACACGCGTATCCACGGATTCAGTTGCCTGTTTCGCAGAGGCGAAACGTTCGCGAGATTTTCGCGTTGCATTGTCGAGCTTTACCTCGACTTCGTTCTTAAGCTCTATGGAAACGAAATTGAATAAATTATCCGGGATACTGACGGGCATAATAACACATATCGAGCTCTTACTTCGGATTTACCGTGCTATAATTCGTTAAAATATTTTTATTCTCATGGTTCAAGATACCGATTTCCGTTTATCCTCTCTTACGTACAGAAGTATTTCATTCCCTTTTGGACTATTCCTTGTAAAATACCTTATACAGCTTCGCTTATTCATTGCCGAAAATTTCACTTTTCGATATTAGAACAAAAAATATTGACAAATTCAATGGTCATCCGTCCGCCAGCATCGGTTACGATTTTTCACCGAATTTCTGGAACGCTAGCGAAAATGTCAGGCGACGTTTAAGTCGTTAATAAAACGGTTGAAACGAGGCTCGTTAATTATCTCATGCAAGATAAAAACTAATGAGATCGTGGCTCAGGTTACGTCGCTCGTCGCGTTACCATTTTCCAAAAGAAAAAGGAAATCCTATATCGAGATCAATAACAAAGGTATAGGTCTCGCGTGTGTGACGTCGATTCAGCTCGATGCACATGCAGATGCAGATGCGCTGAATACATCGAGCCAAAGTCAGTTCGACCAGCACCGTAATCTCTTTAATGACGTCGACCTAACCTCGTGCAATGCCAATTGCTTCGAGTGCTGCACCTCGACGTGACAGTGACTCCTCTTGATATAGTCGTTCATATCGGTGGGGTTTGGATGTACAATGGCATCCATTTGCGGCCCACGCACATCGAAGATGCATTGCTTTCCGAACTCGGAGCGCGTTTTCACGTACACCCGTTTGATCTCCATTCCCACAGGATAATCAAATCTGTGTAAATTAAAATTTTACAATACGATCTGACAGCATTTTCTCTTAAGATTATTTCAGTTTCAATTACATATGTAAGACACTACGAGAAGAAAAGAATATATATATATATATATATATTATTAATACAGATGATGATGATGATGATGATGATGATGATGAACGGGGATAAGTGCCCATTAGCGTACGTAAATGTAAGTGCAGAAACTTTACGTTTCTTCGAAGCGGTGAACGATATCGGCGTAATAGACTAAGCAATTGTATGTTTGAGATTATTTAATTGTTTCAAAAGAACATTACTCAAATAACGAGTTTTCAAACATTTCGTCAAAGTGATTCTCAAGCTTGCATTAAATTAACAAAGAAAAAGGAGCGTTCTGTGACGCGTCTAACCTGATTTAACGGAAGAAACGCAGCCTTCGGAAAAATCATACGCCGACAAGAGCTCCGTAACCTTTTTCTCTGTTGGCGGAAGAGCGCGTCAGAGTGGCAAAAGGCGACGCGATAATTCGCGGGTCTGTAACGGCGCTCCCTACGCCGACTGGGTTCGCCGTCGAAAGAGTAGAGCGGCAGCAAGTGCTGAAAGATTCATGAATTCACCAAGCGAATAAAGTTCCAGGCGGAACGATATTTGCCTTGTTTCGACAAACACCCGAGAATTCGACTGAGAAGATTCACGCGTGCAAACGCCCTCGAACGGCGTTCTCTCCCTTTCTCGCGCCAAGGATCCCCTTTACGTGTGAATCGAGCATAAACAGAACTTAGCGAGGACTCGGGGACGAGGCACCAGTCCGATCAAACTTATCTCACGGGGATCAAACGCGTGGCTTTGACGCCGCTTTATGCTCGAATATATCGCCACAATTTTGTGGACCTTCGAGTTGATCGTTTAACCGCTCATATACCATCTCGACTCTGACCTGAAGTGCGCTCAGAGAACTTATCGGGGAAACTTCGTTCCGAGGTTAAATATCGGTGGATAACTCCAACAGCGTGCAATTACAATTTGAAAATTGTCTAATTTTCCAGGATTCTACGAACGCTTCTCTTTCAGGAATTAATGCTGGATCGTAACGATTCTCCTTTTTGTCGGTTTGGAATGGCAAAGACAGTTGGCGAATTTCGATGCAGCATGGTAATTAAGACGTTTTTTACCTCGATTATCCTTCGAGGTACCGATGAAAACGTTGAAGTAAGGGCCGTCAATTTTGTACGTTATAATTCTCAAATTAAATCACACTGCTTAAATTCGATTTATTAAATACAAATTAAAGTTTCAGATCATATACACGTTCAGATAGAATAACGGTTCCATCTATCGAAAAAAACGAAACGTTTCGTTGCAGCGATGAAAACGAAAGTCCGTCTACCCTGTTTGTTTTTGTCAATAATTTTTCCGCTCCAGTCATAAAACCATTGATTCTTCTACTCAGCAATCTGTAAAACTGACCCGATCGATGAGAAAAGGGAGGACGACCGACAGAAGATTGCAATCAAGGCTCCTCAATTCTTTGCTAATACTTACTTCATCAAGAATCGCTGATGCAATCATTCTGTCTTAACGAATCGATCGTTTCAGATTATTGAGCTTCGTTGCTTGCGCGTGTTCGTTGCATTCGCATCACGCTTCCCACGATAAAAGATTTTCCTCTCCAACCTAATGCTCGAATATGTCGCCGAAGGAAGAAATCGTCGGAAATTATATTTTGCTCGCTAAATTTCTAGTTTCACATTTCGGATAAACAATTTAGGCTATGAAATTAAAAATCTTCTTGACTATGGCTTTCCATTGCCATTTTCTTTTTTAACATCCTGTCGATCTTTTTAAAATCTGTCACTATTAAAGATTAAGTGTTAATTAAGAGAATGGGCAACTCAAGGGCAAAGTGGTTTTGTAAATAATACTTTGTCAAGCGTCGATAATGAAAAAACGACGTAATATAAAATTACGCAAGAGCTTAGCCCATTTATCGGTCGCTGATCGCCTGTAATCAGGCGATAAAATAATTTCTGAACGCGCGTTTGATCAAAATTTCGCGGTGATACGCGGAAAGTAATTTCTATTTATCGATCTCCGCTTAATCGTAAATCAAATTTGCGGGTGGCTCGTCTGTGCGAATCACGTAAGAGTTTCCCTTGGACCAGGCTTTATTCTCGTCAATGTAGCGAAAATTGCCGGGTCCCTGCATGAAAGCAGACTGCCACAAAAGGCTGCCTCTAATTGCCTTCGACCGAACATCGAGCAACTTTGATGTTCCATAGGCACATGTCCAATTTATTTTGGGAAAAGAGAATTCGCAAAAACTAGTACACATCAATCTAATTGATTCTCTCAACGAAAGTAATACGTGGCTAGATGAAAACAGCAAAACGCTAGAATTCTAATAGTTGAAATTATTCGTGAAACCTTGCGCATGAACCTGCTTCGCCAACGTCTGAATTTCTGTTAAAATCCTACGTAATGTATAAAAAGCTCTACCGTTTAGGAGACGTATAAAAAGTTACCTTCCAGGTTTCTAAATGTTTTCCTCGAGTTCAAAGATCGTTTCTCCGTCTTAAATCCAATTTGAGAATCAATTAGTATACTTATATTTCCACTTTTGGACCATCCATTTTGATTCTTCCTGTACACTGTCGCTATTAGTTAAAGCGCCGATTAGCGTACCGGCTCGATCACGATAAAATCGAATAATTGCTAGAATCCTGCCAAGTGGAAACGCTATTACAGAGCTTCAGGAAGCCGATGTACTTCAAAGTCGATATGACGAGTACCAATGGTAAACGAGTTGCGTAGGAACGCAAATTCACACCGCTCGAACATCATCCTAGCATACGTGCCTGCTAGTTTAGAGTTTGACAAGCGACGATTCTGAAATTTCCCTCTGGAAAATCCGATGGGTCGCCACGGTCATAACATGGAAACTAAACCCGAATCGAGCACAGTCAAACAAAATATCGAAATATCTTTCCGTTTCACAACACCACTTGCACATTTTTCGTTACTTCCAATTGTTATTTATCATTTACTTCATTTTACTTGATCGCATAAGCATCGTAGGTGATTCTCGCTGCCACAAAACAAATCCGCTGTGTTAAAAGTTCTCTGCCGTGACACTGTTTCCGCGAAAATTTCCCGTCGATCCGAGGAATTCTTAACGTTGTTTAGACTCTTCGTTCTAAAGTTCGATCGACTTCTCTCCGTCGCCGCCGTTTCACGACCCCTGCACGCGAAAGCCTGATAAACCGTTACTCTCATCAGCTAATGCACACGTACGTATGTACATCCGATTTGCCGACTTGCTTTGGTCGTCAATCGAGCGTACCGTGAAGCGAGAAAAAAAGGATTCTGATTGTTTCGGCCGGATCTTTTTTTCTCGACTCGGCTGGATAAGCCAGCGGAAATTGGAATCCGAACGGAGAGATCGGAATCCGTATCCGAGTTTTGGTTTTCCCCAGAATTCCCCTCATACTTGTTTACGCAACGCGATACCGCCGTGGCCATCGGAACGGCTTTATGTGGTTGCAATATTCCGTCGATTGGAAGTATTGTATCAGCCGGTAATTCACGTGTTCACTAGCTCAAAGGTTAATTCAGATCGAATCACAGGCTTTGAACTAACTTTTTAGATTAATGTGCGCGTTCAGGACGACGCTGGTATTGAGCATCGACCATTCGCGGGTACGCTACAGTCGGAATCAACATTTCGGGAAACGAAATCGTCGAAAGGTAGTCGTCGGGAAATTACGCTTGCTGAAAAATGACAGATTCGATCGTTGTAACAACAAAAGGACATCTTTTTACTTATCGCTATTTATTAGTTATCCTTCGTTTCTTTCAAATGTAAAATATCTCAGTTTAAAAAATACGTTTTCATTGACCTACTACTTTACTGTTCTAAATAATTCATAATTAAATGCCATAAAATTTCGTGAAATAAATTCCTTACATTGTATTATCAAAAAGCGCGCCATTGTTAAAGCGCAAGTAAATTATTAGTAAAGCGCAAACGATAAAAACGGAACAAAATTTCGGTTCCAAAGGTCGATACGTACATATATAGATTATAAAAAACCATTCGAATAAAAGTTCCAAATTCGTAATCGATTTATCGAAAAAACACGGAAGTCTCGTGTATTCGTTTTTCAAGTACGCAGTCCTACAGTCTCCGAGAAGAAAAAATTGTCAGTCGGTAATAAATATGAAGCGTCCCAATTCTCTGTGACAGACGACATTCGAGAATATCCAGACTAACAGGCACTTAGGCTTTTAACCGGAAGCCGCAAATTATACATGACCACTTTGCATCGATGCGTTACGGTCAGCCTGGACATGTATAATTAATCAGAAGATTATCACCTCGATGACTGGTCGAAATACGCTCAACTCTCTTCCAAAGTCTCCTCTCGGCCATCGGTCTTTCCGTGAATTCCCCCTATTCTTTCAATTTAATCTTCCCCTATCTAAAGGAAGACACGTTCGCAGGTTTTTCTCGCGTGACGCGTCTGCTTTCGAATATTTCTCATTAAATTCCATTCGTTCGATTCGACCGTTTCTTCGAACGAAAAAGATATTTTTCTATGATACGATATTTAACCAGCAACACGTAGCGCTTACGAAAGTAACGAATTTGCAAGAAAGCAAGTTTCTCGTGGAACAAAGTATAGCCGTCAGAAAACGTTACAGTTTTTCTGAAAGAAAGAGACGCGATAAGTTGGAGACTGTAGCTGATTTCCATAGTACAGCCGTCTAACCGAGTTTTTGTTCGTTCGATCTGTCGGTTATTAATTAATCCCTATATCCCCTGCACTCTTGAGAAATTCCAAGTTCCAAGAGGACAACGAACGAACGAACGAACGAACGAACGAACGAACGAACGAACGAACAAGGAGAATCGCCTTTCTAAAGAGACGAGAATCCTGAAAACTTTCTTCGAACTGTGCGTCATAAGTCCGTCAATTCATCCGTTCAAATTCCAGATGGATTATCTTTCGTGTTTTCCAGCCCGTCGTGTTCGCTTAACTTTGTAAGAACGTCCTCTTAAACTCCGGCAATAAATGGAATACTGACTGTGTGGCCCTTGGAGATCTCGAGCGGCGAGAAAAACGGCAAACTCTATCGAACTTCTATTTTGCCTTATCCCTTTTTCTCGCTGCTCTGCCGTTCCTGTAACTTGTGCGTGAAACGTGCGCGCGAACCCACCTGTTTCTAAGCAGAATTTGATGCAGTTGCCGAAAAGAATAACCGATGAATCTCGACGAGAACAGGTCTGCGCGAGCGTAAGAAAGTTTCTGTTAGAAACGTTGAACGCATCGTTTGCTCTATGGTTTCGTTCAACGAATGCGTAATAACGTCGAAAGAACTTCCGTTGAAAGAAAGAAGGAAGATTCTTCGACCGAGCCAGCTTGGATTTCTTCCACGATAAAACTTTTCGACGAGATTGTTTGTCCTTCCTGTCTGCTTTCCGAACCTGCTGGGAATATCTCGAACACGAGCGACAAATGCTTCGGGCTGATCCTTTTCCACAAAGATGTCACTTTGAATTCTAACGACACGATCCGCTTGTTCGTGTACAGATAAATTAAACAGTTAGCTTCTGGATTTCCGGGGAAAGCTCTTCGGAGGAGAAATCTTTCTTCGGGTCTTCTTGGTTCTCGAGATGCTTCTATGACGTGGAAGGAAATTTTTTAACGATTAATATTTCCTGTGCCCGGACTCCTCGTCAAGCGTCTCTTCGGAATACTTCCTCGCGAACTCGGTGGATATTCGAGGATAAAACACCTCGCTATTCTGTTCGTCGTACTTCTTAACTTTCTGTTTTAGCATGTTCCATAGTTGCATCTGTTTCTCCTTCTTTTCCATTTCGATGTCCTCTTCCGTCAATTTCAACTTTTTGCTTTTACGCAGGCTCTTCTTTGCAGGGATTTTCGTGTCATTTTTTTCTTCAAATTCCACGACCGACTCTTCCATTTTGATCGAATGTTCCTCAGCTTCCTCCTCTCGTTCTTCCGTCGTTTCCAGCTTGATTTCGGACAGTTTCTTGGGTTTCTTCTCGAGTTTCCTCTCGACGACCCAATAGGCGAGCTTTCTTGCGATCGCAGTTTCTTGCCAAGCACGCATCTCCTTCTTGGCTTCAACCAGTTCTTTTCGAAGTACGTTCGGCGGAGTATCCTTCAGCGCTAAGATTTTTCTCCTGACCGCGCGCGGAGGTTGAGGAATTTGAACGATATAATCGGTTAATCGTCTGAACCACTTATTATCTACGACGAACGATCTGCTTCTTTCGGGAAATGCTTCTACCACTTTGACGAAACTTTCCTTCCTTCTTCTTGCCCTTCGTTTCTCTGCAATGACAAATTCGTTCTCTCAATAATTAATCATCAACTAGAGAGTTTGACGCGCGATATGTAACCCGCAACAAGTAACGCTCCAAATACTCGCGTAAATCTAACTTCTCGATTACCTTAAACGAATCTAAATTACAAATTCCCGTTGAGATCGGTATCTTTGTACCGCATTGTATTTCGTACCTGCGTTCGTATATTGACGTACTGTACGTTGACGCTAATCAAGACTCCTTGGACCGAGAACAAACTATTCCGCGCACGCGATCCTTCATTTGGACTGTAATTAATACTATCAATTTATAGTCGCATAGCTTACTGTCGCGTAGACTCAATCGTTCTTCGTGATTCTGAGGACCACGCGATATTTCATTTCCATAGCCTCAAACTGTTTCCTATTCACGTAATAGAAATAAGAATATCTGCCGTACCATACGGTATTCTTTAGGCAGTGAGATCATTGTAATACGAAATCGTAAAAAAATATCTTAATTTACATACATCGCGGAACGAAAAGAAGAATCGACGTATCAAACGCTGAGTCGAGCGGTTAAGATTTTACGTGGCAAAAAGGGAAGGCAAGGTACGTAGAAACGATGAAAATGCCAAAATTGCATTCACGGCCGTCGTGCATAGTCAATATGGAAATAAATCCAGTACGAGCGAGAATCAACGCTGCCATTAACTTGGACACTAGCGGTTGGAAATATTTCTCTACGCTTGGTGCATTCGCCACCACGCGATAAGACAATATTTCCCTCTGTGTGCTAAGCTCCCTCGCGCTTGCGAAACAGGATTTATCGACGTCGCGCCATTTTTTCCTATCATCGACAAAAAATGCGGAGAAAAAAGACATGGACGATGCATAGTGTACTTGTGCTAAACCGCGGTAAATCTCGTGGATTTGAAGATTTCAACGAACGTGGGAAACGTACCAATTGAAACGATTAAGGAATCGCGTTTTCGAACAAGGCTATATGGAATTAATCGAATGTCGCGTGTAAAAAATTCATATTTAATAGGATTCGTACTGTGTAAAATTCGTTCCGAAAGTTTTGTTAATATTATCGCGTCAAATCGTGCGAGAGAGCCTTCGCAAGTAAAAATCTCGCGCCAATATCAATGGATCAGTCCGTTTTGACAAAACTTAAACACGTTCAGAAACCTTTAACGTTCTTCAAAGCTTACAATTTACACCCGGAAGCCTCAAATAGCCCGAATAGTTCATTTTTCTTCGTCCATTCGCGTAGCTACCTCCAATCGAAGCACCAAACACAACGGAACCACCGAGTTTAACTCTGTGAGCCGTAGCACAACGGCAGCAACAGCGTAGCACCGTCTGGGAGGCCAACGAGTCTCCACCCCGTTACTTTTATTAACTTCCAGATCGTTTAAGTGGCTTCCGACGCGTTATTCCGAGTTAATTGTAACTAACGGAGAAACTCGACGAGAGAAGGAGACTTGGGGAATGGCGAAATACCGGAAACGCGGGACGGAATTAATTCGCTAGGAATGTACCGTAATACGGCCGCGACAGAGCGTACACCTTGTTTGCAGTTCCCCTTGTACAGCGATCGTAGAATTTACAAGTGACGTACAGTCGTAGCGACAATTCAAGAAACTTTTGTAAAATTTCGCTACTACGCCCGAAAGCCGAGCGATGAAATGAAATTCTCTGGAAATTATTGAGCAGCTAGCTTCCAGGCAATTGTAAAAGAGTTTCCCTTGGCTCTTCCAGTGACCCCTTCGTGCGCGCCAGTTACGTTTCCCGACTCTTTGCGAAACAACTGCCGGAAGATTGTTCCCAGAAATTAAAATTAATCGAAGAAAGAGGTGACTACTATTGCCGAGCAAGTGTTTCTCATTTTTTTTTGTTAATTTTCCTTTAAAGCGACGACAGATACTTTTATCGTTAATTGGTCCATAACATGCGATTAACCTAACGCGCAAATACATCGACCAAGAATAACTAAACACGACCATTCTCTAAGAAAGAGAACAATTTGAATCTTGTTATTGACATTCGGAATTTATGTATCCAGAACGTGTTCTCTTGTTACTCTCTGTACTTGCTAAAACATTTTCTTCGCTTGATATATTCCGATTTTACAAATTACACGACGAATTAAACCCTCTTTATCGCCAGCAAGATCATTTCCAGATACGCGTTGAGAAAAATTGCAATATAGGAAGAACCGGGGAAAAAAGGAACAAACGTATGAGTTTAGAGAAATCGCATTTCATGGCAGCAATTTTTCACACCTCTGATCTGAACGGTCTTACCTTCCATATCTGCGCAACAAATTTCCGGCTTGCACACTTGCTTCGCACAACTATTTCTCAGGATCTTCTTCGCTCGTTGCTTTTTGTCCTTTATCCTTATCGAATCTAGATCGACGTCTACAATATCTTCCTCTTCCTCCTCTTCTCCGATCTTCGGTATACTTCTTGCAGTCCTCATTCTACTTTTGAACCTTTTGATCGATCTTTGTTTCTTCACGTCTTCTTTCTCGGATTCTACCTCCTTTTTCTTGTGTATCGTTACTATTCTTTCTTTTAATATTTCCTGCGCTGCTTGCACGTCGGCTTCGTCGAGTTCCGTGTATTGCGCGGATATCTATTTTAGAAAAACAGATCAACTTAGTTTCGTCGTTACTTGACAAATTTTGGATTGTTTGTTCGTCGTGTAATTTGAAGATGTTGGCGATAAAAGAAAAATACGTAGAGTGTAGAATATGCGACGCGGCATGCTAATTTACCTGTTTTATTTTGTCGAAATATTCCGTCTGCGCTTTGTTGAGTTCGGGATAGATCATCTTCACGCTACTCTTTCCTTTCGGTTTCGAGGCTCTCGATTTCTTCCGGTCTTCCAGTTTCTCTTTATCTATGGAGACCTTTTCTTTCTTTTTATCCTTCTCCTTATCCTTCTTCTTGCTTTTCACCTTTGACTCGTGTACACTGACGTTTTTGGAGACACGTTGACCCAGACGTATTTCTTTGATACGATTCTCAATTGCCTTTTCGTATCGACTACACCTTTCCAGATACTACGATAAGAACGAAACCATGTTACCGATATTTTCGAATTCGTCTACTCGACGAGACGGCCTCCCTTGGAATGTCCGCCTTTCCTCGCTAAACTCATCGTGAAATTTTGAAAAGCAAGAGCGAACTAAACTCGATTTCGTGAAGTGCGAGACAACGAAATTCGGTAGGAAGAATACCGTTTAATTAGAACATCTGGTAATTAATGGGACTCGGCTTACTGATTTTGAAGAAAGCGTAACAGAGTCTTTAAGTAAACTGACAGTATAACCAGAATCTTACGCTACTCAAAGCTGCTTTGTCTTCTTTCGTGAACGTCGCAAGGTCTTCCGTACACTCCAGTAGGTATACATTACCGTTGCTACTTCCGACAGCAAGAAATTCACCCTCTTCGTGGGAGCTAATCGCTGTCAGGCTATCCTTACACACGTGAATGTTAGTCAATGGTGATTTGATGCCTGCCAATATATCATACGCTTCCAGCAAGCCTTCTTTATTTATGGTGAAGAACACGGAGCATCTAGCTTTACTCCAGCAGCCACCGCTCAGGTCGATGTATTTGTCACTGTACACGTAAGAGTACAAAAAATTTTCTATCTCGTAGAAACGTACAAAATATCAATCGGTACAACATTACTGTTTACGGTCGTACCTAGTACTGAGCAAATTTCCTTCCTTCGTGTCGTCTGCCCATATATTAGCCGACAAGTTGCCAATGGTTAAGAAATTCTTCGTATAAATAGGATTTCTGTCGATCGTGATAACCGGTCCCGTGTAACATTGGAATCTAATCGCCAATTTTTCCACGAGATTGGTGGTTCTCCTATTTACATTCACAACCATACCGTCCTCGGTACCAGCTAGGAATTTACTACTCATCGTCTGTTCAAACTGAAGAGCAGTGATACCGACCGCTTTGTAAACGTCCGCTCTTTGTGGTTGGTCGAGGTCCATCACTAAAGTTTCTGTTGGTTTTTTCATAAATCTGGCGTCCCACCACAAAACTGTGCCATCGGTGGAACAAGAGAAGAAGTCGGTGTTAACCTTGGAAGGGATCCAAAGAGTCTGAGTCACTGGATATCTAAGAATGAACGGCAGACGAGAAGAAAGAATCGTAATTTTACTTTGGAGAAATACAGAAATTCGATGACGCTGCACCGTTACGTTGTAGGAAGAAGAAAACTGCGGTTAGCCCGGTTCTCAATTTTACCGAATATCGTTATATGTGTCTATTTCTTTCAATTTTATAATACCCCACCGTTCTAAAAAATAATATTTAAATATTTTGTATAATTTTTTAAAGACTTTGTTTTGATTTTATTCCATTTTATGAAAATTCTACATAGGTAGGAAGTTTTAATTGGAAAAGTGGCATAAATGCATCTTTCCCCCCCCTCAAAAAAAAAACTACGAAATAACGATGATACACGAAATCCATATTTATCTTGTACACAAGATGTTTGACACGTGTATATTTATAACCTATTAATTCTCGATGAAACTATTCTACCTGTGACTGGCGTAAGGATGAGACGTTTCCATGGGTTTCTCATTGCTTCGAATATCCCAGTAGCACACTTGGCCAGATACTAGACCACTGACTAACATCACAGGATCACGAGGATTGAATTTAAGTGTCGTTAAATGGAAGGGTGGTTTCAACGTGTAGAGAGCTTTATTAGGATTCTCTGCATAAGGCGAAGATCATACGTTTTTATAGAAACTGGATCGTAATATATCGTACGATTACAGCAATTTAAAACGTTCAATTTCTGTGCGTGTGTCGTACATATTAACCGAATAAAACGCACACGTACCGTAACTAATAAAATACAATTTTTCTGATGGTATCTCCAAGTATCCTATTAACACTCGGCTACTTGATGACACGAAAATATTTCACGAACGGGAAGAGATAACAATGTTTGTGTGCCAAATGTTTGCAACAATATCGCGAGGCGTTCGAATTCAACGAAATGATATAAATTTTGCTCGCATGTACGAACGGGGACATGCACAGAATCGAATTGATGAAATACCACCTCTCATCGAAGTGCTATGGCAAATAACGTCGACTGAACGCGGTTCGTCGTCGAATTACATAAGGAATAACCGAGTACCAAGGTCCCATACGTAGGAGTACGGACTCACGTCGGCCGAAGGCTGCTCAGATTCCGGAAACCCGTACGCAACGGCCAATCGATCGGAATAATTCGGAGACCACGATATATCCCTGATTGGTCTCGCCTTCATCTCCGGATCCTCGTACAAGTTCACTATTCTGAATAAAAAAGGGAGGAAAAAATACGAGATTTCATTAATTTGCTAATTAATATATTAATTAACGATTAGAGTACTATTATATTATGACGTTCATTTGTAAAAGAAAAATCCATCCATATTTTTACATATTACAGTTGCGCTACGTTATACGTGTACGATGTATGCGTATTACGTCGAGATTTCAAATATTTAATAAAAAGAAGGGAAAAACGAACGAAATGGTATCACGAATTTTTGGGGCACAGCGAGCATATATCACGATGTTATCACGATGTTATCACGACAAAGCACAGTTCGATCGTTAATTTTACGAGCCTGCGGATTTTCATTGCCAAATCGATAGCGATCGCCCGCTGCACTTTTTACTTGCAAATTTGTGTCGGAGTTTTGCACAGATAATCATATCGTTAATGAATTTGATGGAATTACGCGTTAAATCAAGGATCGCTTTGTTGATTTACTTAACTCGTTTTCAGAATTTAATGCGTTCAAACCCGTTCACGGAGATATATCTCGTGTCTTCAATTTCTAACACGTTAATATGATTTTTAATAGGTACGTAAATATATCGAAGCAAAATATTTTGTAACATTTAAATGTGAAATGTACCTGATATTGTGGTCCTTGATCATAGGTGTCACGATCAAATCGTCGAAGAAATTCTGATAGATATTGATGGCATTGTTTTGACGCACGTAGTCCTCCATTGTCTAAATACGCACAAAATGGCATTATTTTAACATATGCAAATATTTTATATAATTCTCTCGAAACTTACAGAAAGCAAATTTCTCATGCTTATCGCCCAATTATCATCTTTTTCCACGCGTCGACGAAACCTTTGAACGACTTCGGTATCTCGGGCATTTACTTCCTTTGGCCAGCCACCTTCCGTATGATGCATACCCGTCTTTGTCTCTATCTTTCTTATCGTTTGTACCTGAAACGAAGTACGTGATACACTGTGTTAGCGTGTAAAGAAAAATATATAAAAGAACGATAATCGATTTCACATGCATTGATTTCAAACGAGTTACCCTATAGTGCTAGCTACAACTGACGTTCCGTTAGAACCTAACCTAAAATTCGAGAGTGCTATGGTTAAAGTAGTTTCGTTTGATTACTCTGATCGGCTCTTACTTCGTGGACCGCACACTGTTTAGACATTTGCACTTGGCTATGAGTGTACGCACGGTACACGTAATTTTGCATCAGTTTCGGCTCCGGCTGGATATTTTCTTCGGCAACAAGTTCGGTTCTGAAGAGGCATTGCTTTCCGAACTGACATCGCGGCTTGATATACGCGTATTGCGTCAACATCTTCGCCACTGTGTTTCATTAAATCTTGTAAAAGCATATATAAGTTACGAAATAAAAAAAGACGCCAAAAGTAAATTATAGAAAATTCTTGGTATACAAACTCTAAAACGGACGGTGCTTTAAGTGGAATAGAAGATCGGAAAACAAAGCAACTTCGTGATTTAACGCGTAGTTCAGTATCGTGCGAGCCATGTATCAACGATTACGTAGAATCGTCTATTACGCATAAAATATATACTATCGTTTCACTAAGTAAATGTTCGATTACGATCGATACTAAAAACCTGCCTCTTCTCTACTTTAATTTACTTTAATCCTATAGCCGTTGTAAGAGAAACCCTGTTACTCTCGATACACTCGTGAATATTTCAACACCAACCACAATTTCTCCGCCAATTTCCATTCTCTAGGAGATTCGAGCCCGTTGAGAAACCGTCTAGAACCACCATTGGCTGCTATTGGCTCTTTTAAAGCTACGAAAAAAGAAAAAAAAAATGAAAACTTGTTAACGCTTTTATCCTCCTTTCGAACGCATTGCCGATTTCTTTTAGCCGCTAATTTCTTCCACTCAGTTTCCTTTCGCGCATCAAAGATTCAATTTTCGACTGTTGCATCTTCGAATCCCACTTTATAGAATTACTACCAGCGGCGGTGAGAGTTCTCAGTCCCTTCGCCGCATTATCCCTTCGTGACCTTCTACAATTTCTGCTAGCCACAGGCTGTCCAACCGCTGGCGATTTGTTGGCGAAATCCGCCAATCAATGCTTTCACACGGTTCCGTAAATCGCATAAGCCATGCAGAGAGTCCTCTTCCTAGCAAATCATATTTGATGCAGTCCTGTCGAAATTACGATCGATTGGCTCGTGAATGTGGTAACGCATAAGCCGGAGTGAATGCGGGGGGGGGGGGACTTGAAAATGATCCGGTACTAAAATTCGCTCGGACTATCTCTCTCTACCCATTTAGGTGCATTTACGTGGAAAATCAATGTCCACGTCGATGTACGATCTCCGATGTAGAGTCGCTGTATACGCGTTCCGAGACTAGTTCTTTTGATAAACGTCCCACGATGTACCACGATAAACATTCCAATTTGGAGTAATTCGATTAGTTAATTAGGCCATCTCCTGTAAGCTATGAGAATATTCGGGGAGGTCAGAGAAATTGAGTAGGGAAGATTGAAAAGTCAGATTGATAAATTACTGACTCGTTTTATAATTGATTTTATTTTCACGAAAAGAGAGAAAGAACCACAGAGCTTAAATAACAATAGACTAAGGCATTGTTCTAAATTTGCGGCATACAACCGACTATTGATCGTGAATCAACGAAGAAGTTAGAGTAATCTTGATGGTTCGTGTATTTCCGGAAATAGAACATGGAACCCACTAATCAGTGTCATCGTGCTGATGGTATAGGCTAGAAAGCTATTCCTAATCAATTAGCTCGGCTGCCATCAAGATCGAACGTTGTACGTTGTACGTTCGTAAGTATCGGGACATTTTCGGAAAATCGGATAAATCTAATTAGCTATTAACAAATTGTACTAGTCTGTAAGAAAATGACTATTACCGTCAAACGATACAGAAATATTTACGAATAGAATACTAGACATTTGTACGCTATAAATTATTTACATTATTATTTGCAACTTATCGATAGTATCTAATTATGGATTTAAACAATATCTTTTCGGAGGTTCGATTAAAAAAACTGAAAGCACGTAGCCGAAGGTTCTCATAGTTAATTCCGAGTTCAGCAGTCACCATGACTCTCCATATTGTATGCACCAACACGAGACTGTCCCTAACGAAGCTGATTTGGTACAGTGCCATCGATGTCGTAATCAATTGATTCTGTCGATACGACGTCGCGACACAACTCGGTACCGTTCTAAAAATTATAATACAACGAACCTGTGCCATTACGTTCCGAAATTTTCCGTGCAAAGTTAACTATCGTTACAACGTTTAATTATTCTTTCCCACCTTAATAATTTTGTTTCGTTTTTTCTTAACCATGGTACGTATGTCTTGTGCCTTGAAATTATTCAAATGGTTAATTATATCTTTCCACTTTTTTGGTAATTTCTTTTCTTCCTTTTTCTTTCAAAGCACGAAGACAAATTTTCCGATCTTCGCTCGATCAAGGAATACCCTACTTTGTATATTTCGTATATTTTACGTACTAAGTGCATTCTGTACAATCTCGCACGTTGAAATTTTCCACAAATACATGATAAAACAAGTTTAACCGTTTAGTTATCACTGGTAATTTGCAAAACGAAATTTATCGGGGAATGCCTTTACGGATAGAGAGTTGTGCAGCCACGTAAGCCAAACTGGCGATGAATCAGATCGATCAGTGTCTGCGTATGTCGAGCCACATATCGAAGATGAACTTGCATCCCGGAACTAAAGCAATCTAGCATCGGATTCCAAAACGTCCTGGAGGCGGAAGTTCTAGCAGAATTTAACCGACCAAAACAGGTGTATATCCACGGAATTTCGGTGCATTCGGCGTTAAGACTTGGATAATTAAATTTTATTCGATTTCCAATGAATAAAACGGCCAAACTTTACATTATTTATTACCGATAAGATTTATTTTGTTAGAAAAATTGTTTTAAATAGGAAGACAAATTTCACGATACGCCACGTGATGATTTGATATAGGTAATAAATTACTTCTATTATAAATTGCTTTCTATAAATTAGTTAAACTCTATAAATAAAAAAGATATTCAAAGGCAATGTATTACTGTGTGTGTATAACATTTTCTTCGATCTGAAGGTATAAGCGAATAATTACCACTCTACCATTTGTATCCATCATGCCAGTGTTAAAATTTTAGTAGTCAAAATTATCAAAAATCATTTATTCTTTCATGAGACCATTATGTTGCGGTAATTAAATTTGAAGATTATGTAACGCTAAAAAACTAAAGACATCGCATTTACCATCGAGTAAAGTCCGACCAGTTACTCGAGAAAATTGCAGCAGCAATTAACCTCAAAAGCAACAAAATTTACGCTGATATTCTCCCCGACTTGAACGAAGAATTGTAATAATGATAAGGGGCGAGCAGACAGACTTAGACAGTAATTAGAAAGAGAACCAACCGTAACAAGAAAAAAAACAAAGAGGAAAGAAAGATGTAAGATACATCAACGATTCATCGTAGGAAATGTTGAGACTTCTATCCCAAAAGGTAAAGATGTTCTCCGCGTCAAAGGACACGAGAAACGTCTTGACTCGCCATCATCTCCCCTCAAATCCATCGAGATGCTCGAAAATGCTTTGCAATTAAACACAGATTTGTTCGGCGAGTATACCGGTAGCAAAAAAAAAGGAGATCAAAGACGTTGTTCTTGCGCAACATTTTAAACGGAACAATTTGTTTTACTTGAAATATTCCATTTTATGCAAAAGATGAATCATTAGCGAATATTTACCCGGAGAAATATCGCGTTCAAAGATCTTGTTCCTTCTTGGATATATTTTAACTCTAAGCACTCGTTCAATTTATGTAGAAATATTGGGATCGAAAGATAAAGATGAAAGTAAAAATAACAGAAAGGAATGTTATGGAGGAGGGAAGAAATTCTATACTGTCATTTCTCTTCCTCCAAATGAAAATGTATCTTTGTTTTTGTTTTCTTTCGTGTTATTATTTTTAAATAAGGAAAACTTTCATTTGCATTTATAATCATTTGGAAACGAATAGTTCGTATAATTATTTTGTTTTATATTTACTATACTATTAACTTTTGATTTATCGATACTTATTATGACCGACAGATTTCTTCGAGAACAAAATTGTCAGTAAAGAGAATGAGAAACATCCAGCCAAAATGTATACCATATTTCGACGAAGTAAAATATTCGGAAAATACTTCGGAAGAGAAAGTTGGAGTATATTTGCCTAGAAACAAGTTGCAGGAAATAATCGATTTCCTTTTCAACAGAAAATTCTCTGCTATAAAGATATTGAATAACTCGTTGAAGCTTGCTTTTGAAAAATACTCGACTCTGAACAGATCTATCAATATCATCGTTGATCCTGAAGATCTCATTCGGATCAAGCGACAAATTGTTCCAATAAGAACGTACCAGTCTACTAACATTCTAAATCAAACGATTCCTATTTATCTGAAACGATTTAGCAACGTGCCTGCGATTAATTATACGAAAAGGAACCTATCCTTCAAACTCGTCAAAAGAGGATCCGATAGAAATAAACAGCCCTCGAAATCGGACTGTCAAGAGCAACATTCTCCTTCGACAAAACCGAAAATGGTTTCCAAAAATGATCAGAAACTTCGGATACAAGAACGTTGGCAAACAAGTTGCCAGCAACGTTCGGAAGATCATCGTCAAAATGACACACAAAATGTACACGCGGAGTATTTTCACTCGATACACCAGACGAGTCCATCCTATTTTAGTAAACCTGAAAGATGCAACGATTTCCGAAACGAACCGACAAAACATTCCGACGATCGTAAAAAACTGAGGAAATGTGGTAAGGCATCGGCGGAACGTTTCGAAGATTGTAAGAAGTCGGCAGAAGGTGAGAAGGTACCGACCAAATGTTTCGAAGAGCATAAAAAATTGACAGAGACCGATTGCCAGAGGAGCTTAAAAGATTTCGAGCAGCACGAGCAACGTGAATTTGATCAAACGAGAAGCAGTAACGTATTTCGTGCGTATGATCAAGATGATAGGAAATCACCAGGTGATTGCACACCTCAGAAGACGAATGAAAAAGAATCGCAAATTTTATCGAAGATGGACAGAATTATGGCTTGCGTACGGAGATATAGTTCCGACACGATTAAATCGTTTTTACCCAAGAAGTTAGAGCAAATGAAGGATTCCAGATGCTCGAAAGACGCATGCGGTAATTCATCGAATTTAAACGAAGATATTCTCCCTGATCCAGCACCACCAAAATCTATTCACTGGTCCGAGAAGACGAGGACAGGCCAATACAAGAAGAAACATAGTCCCTCTACCTGTCCTTCCCCCATAGTATTTATTCCTCATCAACAATTGAGTAAAAAGAAACCAAAAGTCGAAGTATCTCGAGATCTGGATGCTGAGGGTTTACAACATTCGTCAACGGATTCGACTTCGTGCGCGGAATATCGAACGAAACGTGGGCCCAGTAACGCTCGTTCATCCAAGCAGGATAATTACTCGCTTCGAAAAACGAGATACGATGATGGTGACAAAAAGTATACCAGAAAGTATACGAAAAGTCAAACAACTTTCGTTGCGTATAAAAGTGGCTCCTGTGAGAAGTCAAAGAACCCGTGTCGAGTAGAAAACGTCAGCGATTCCAAAGATGATGTATCGAGTTTGAAGTATGGCTTGAGTAAGCGTCCCAATCCAAAGGAGATGCAGACTACTTACATGAATCGCAAGCCACAAGAGGTTAAAACGAGATCTTTAAGAAAGTCGAAAGAGGCGTATTTGCCCGTTCGAAAGAAGCGAAAGTGTTTCAAGGGAAGTGGCGAATGGAAAAAGCAGAAGTATCAGGTTCGGTTGAAGATTTTTAAGTCGAAAAATGGCTTGGATCCATGTCCACCTGCAGTGATCGAGGTGAAACGCGACAATCGTTCCTTTATAGAGGAGATAAAGAGGCCAAGATTAAGCCCGGTGCATCGTGAAATTTCCAAGTTACTAGAGCATCCGTGTAATTCTGAGTGCTGTCGCCCCGTCGATATCGCCAAGACTAAGAAACGTACAAAGAAAGGAGAAGGGAAAGTAACAAAGAGGGAAAAATGTCCGCGATCTCGTGATTTCTAAATTATCAGTTTTCTCGTGTATTAGTTTTCTGCAAACACATTCGTTAATGTAATTGATAACCATATTTTTAATCTTTCGTTTAACTCATAGAAATCTTCCGTATCGGTTTTAATATAACTGTAACGACGTGCCAATGTTATTTCGACAGTTGCGTTACAACAAATTGAGTTATAAGAAAATAGGGATGAAATAAATACCTGGTAGTAACAATACAAACGTATCTTTCTTTTCAACTCGATAAAAGGAGACGAAACAATAGTTCCATCGTGAAATGTAAGCCACGTTATTCAAACAAAGAATGTTCAGCCTGAAAAAATGCAGTGCAAGTTGTCACCGGGAAAGAAGCAGTAAGAAGCTCGCCTGCAGCAGCTGTTGCCAACTTTTCACATTTATCATTACTCTACACCATATATCTTTACCGTTGCACATCGCCATACCGGGGAGCAAACTTGTGCATCAAATAATCTTGCTTCGCGAGCAGCTTAAATTTTTCCCCTGATACAAAAATATGATGAATACTTCATCCTTAATGAAAACCGCAGAAAATATACGACGCACCCATTTTTCGTTCCTTTTTCTAACGATTGTCGGAAGAACAGCAAAATTTTTAAACGGCTGTGCATTTAAGAAAAGCGTTTTGCGCCAAATAGAAAATTTGTTTTAACGAGACTTCTAACTTCTGAACATTAATCTCTACTATCTCGAAACTGCGATTAAAGCTTCGTTGTTTCGTTCAATAATAAAATGAATACTGTAACATATCCAACGAAATAATAATTAATTGATAACAAAATTGATATTTTCCGTGATTCTGTAACAGTCTCGAATCGGACCATCGCCAACCATTGTTATTTATAACTTTGGTTCTATTACTTGTTTGTAGTTAATTATAAATTATAATTACAAATAATTGTTTGCAATAACTGTTTTCAATTATCTCTATCAATTATTATTTTCTTTATCTTATTTATTGTGTTCTCTATTCACCTGCTTTGTTCATCCTATATTCTTTATATTTAACTACCAACTAAATTAACTACTACTAAATGGTGTTTCCCATTAATAAATATTTACCATATATTTACGATATGTGCGATATAAACGAGATATGTAAATTCCGAAAAATAAGCGCAGGCGTGAAATTTGACTAATCGCTACACCTACTATTGTTATCAGCGAATTACTATGTATTGTGCCATGATTGTGCCGTAACCAGCCATCGAGTCGTAACTAGTCTATTACTTCTCGTTTCGACAACCAAGCGATGTACATGTACGTGGTACGAAATGAAACATAACCGATCAAATCTAAGTAAATTGTTCTCTGTTAAATTACAATAATAGCGAATATTCTAGCCCATATCGAGAAGGTTCAAACGTTCCATCGTCCTAAATGTTAAGTGATTTTTACTTGTATCTTTTTCATTTTAGTTGCCAAACAAGTTAAAGTACAAACCTCGATACATATTACCTCAGCGACTAAACACGTATTCCCATATATTTTCGTTGAAATACATTGACTGCGCGAAAGGGTGAAACATAAAAGGCAAATTATATTCCATATAAAGAGACCAGTCGGAACTCGGAAATGGTATCTCGTATTAAAATTCGTTCGTTATCGTTTGGTGCATTAAGCGAGAAGAGTTATCAGTAGAAAAGGCTACGTAATTATCGCACAAAGATATTAATGTGAAATTGTTCTTTGTTGCAGATAGTAGACAACTGGTACCATATGGTACACACGTCAGTGGTGAAGAGATCAGCGGAACCACATTTCGGAGTACAAGGGAGGCTAATAGAAGACCGCAGAGTGCGCCGAGCGGAGCAGCAGCGAGTGAAATCGCGAACGAAACGGGATCTGATAATCAAACGCGGTCCATCCAACCTGAGAACCGTTCTCAATGACGAGATGTGGCCTCAAATGTGGTACTTGGTTAGTTGAATGAGATAAATTTAATTTCTTTTCTCTCGCCGAATTGATCGAACGTGTACGGAAAATTAAACAAAGGCCAATACTACCGGACAAAAAGACTCTGTTGCCTTGTCTCTTTCTACGATCTTTTTTCCGATCGAATTTCAATTACTTGTTAAATTTTTGTTAACCAACGGTAAATACATTTTGTTAGGTATGAAAATTAAAAAACTCGATATTTAAAGAAAATTACGATTTCGTTCATAAATATGCGCAACGTGTAAATACGCGTACATTTTGCTGAAAATAGAAATTACGTAACTTGTTTACGTCGAAAGATTGAAAACAAACGTATTAAAATACGATTATCGATAATTGGTTACAGAATAGGGGAAGGGGTTTAGATATGAACGTGCAGGAAGCCTGGGCTGAAGGAATTACGGGTCACGGAATCGTGGTCACGATCCTTGATGATGGATTGGAGAAAAATCATCCTGATCTCTATAAGAACTACGTAAGTTCCATTACTTATTGTCTTAATCCAATAAAACGTTTGATAAAGAAGATAATCCGAGAAAAGGACTCAATCCTCTGACACGACAAAAATTTATAATCTGTAAAGCAATTCTAGAAATAAAATTCTTAACAACCACAGTCACGTTTAATTTCACCGTGACACAACAGAAAATGTTCAATCTTTTCGCTCGCAAGAGAGAAAATCAGTTTTTCAGCAATTTATCAGGGTCCGTTCCAATTTACACAAAAGATCGACAGGTTCCACGAAGCAAACAGAACAGACAGGATGGACCAAACCCTGCAAAATGGAGGGCAGACGGACTTCGGAACGGTGCCAAAAACTGTACCTGTATTTAGAAACTCTCGCCTATTCCACATACTAAACGTCTATTTTCACCTAACTGCAACGAATAACGTTGGAGCTCGAGAAATTATCGTAAAGAAACGTGTTAGGCACAACTAATGATATTCTTGGAAACGACAGTGCGCTATAAATGTAAGATTCGTATATTCACGGTTGTTACGTATACAACGATCTTCCTGCTATGCTACAACGATTCGCACAAAATTCTCTAAACGCAGTCTGCTCTTTAACTATTTATACATATAAAACTCTCTTGCTTCTCTGTTTCTCGTTAGTGGATTTCAGGAAGCAAGTTTGTGCCACGGTACCGAAATTGTCGAAGTTATCGACGGAGTACTGAGAGCCAACCATAGAGTCAAACACTAGACTTGAACCGCACGAGAGAAACGCGTATGTTTACTAGTGAATGGCCGGGGTTAATAAGGCAACCACGGACAAACGTGTATCGAGCTCCACAATTTCCCAGTAGATATAGATCTCCTATAATCAGACATAGTCGACGATGGTCGATATCGACCCAAACGAGATACGTGTCGTCAATGAAATTGATATTTTCAATCATTTAAAATATCACGTTTTTCACGACTTTGTTGAAACGTCGTTTAAAATTCTTTCGCGACATTTTAAAAATTGTTGGGTTACTTAACCGAACCAAACGGCTCTTATACATACGTATCCAAACAAGCGATCCAAATTAATCGGTTAAATCCCCTCGGCTTATTTTCACCGTATACTCTGTTCTCTCTTTTTCTGATCTTTTTCCTACGTGCCTTCAGTTTGCACAGCTCTTCCGATCTTACCTTCTTCTGCAAATTTGTATCGTTCATTTTTAACTTTTGCTCTCTAGTTTCTCTGTATTCAATGGGTGTATGTATATGTATGGTTAGCACTCGATTTTTTGGAAACCGCACAATTTGTTTCGATAGAGAATATCCAAGATGAACGTAAACTTATTTATTCGTATAGATGTAAAATATCGAATCTTCGTGACTCCGTCGCGAGAATTGTTTAACTGATCGTAAAAAATAGTGTTATATACGAAAAGAAACAAAGAACCGTACTACTAAACTCAGAACTTTAAAACAATCCTCTAACTGCCTGAAGGAAAAAGCAATTACATCGGGCCCAGTAGGAAGTCGATATTCACTGGGAACTTCGTAAAAGTGCAGCCAAGTTGTATTCAGTAATTACAGAAGTAGTTCACTTGATATTAATTAAACATCTTATCGATTGGCAAGAAGAAAAAGCACCTAGCCTCAACGAGAGATTAGCGAGTGACAATGTTCAACGATTTAACTATAAAATAAGCGTTGAGGTTCATGATCCCGAAAATATCAAAAATATCGCAAGAGATTAAACTAAGATTTTATAGATTTCGCGAAGAAAGTATATTTCTTTTGTATTTAAATCGTTCCAATCTTTACGATAAAAAAAAGAATACATGATTGACACAAGAACAATCGAATGAACGTTCTAGGATCCACAAGCGAGCTACGACGTTAATAACCATGATGAAGATCCCATGCCAAGATACGATGTTCTAGACAGTAATCGACATGGCACCAGATGCGCCGGTGAAGTGGCTGCAACTGCTAACAATTCCATGTGCGCGGTGGGGGTTGCATTCGGAGCTGGCGTCGGGGGTAAGTCCATTTGAAAAACCGATGCAGTATTTTAGGAGAAATGAAAAAAAATGCATGCATTGCTGCTAAAACTTGACATGTTAAATAACGAGATATTAAGAAATAAATCAATCCATTTCGGGATGAGTAATTTAATTAAAAGGACTTAATTTTTTATTTGCGTAGGAGTGAGAATGTTGGACGGAGACGTGACAGACGCTGTCGAAGCGAGGTCTCTGAGTCTAAATCCTCAACACATCGACATTTATAGTGCCTCCTGGGGGCCGGATGACGATGGAAAAACCGTCGATGGTCCTGGTGAACTTGCTACTAGAGCTTTCATCGAAGGGATCACAAAGGTTGGTAAATGTTTTTCACTTTACAATAATCTTCAGATCTTCAACTACTAGTGCCATGCTTAGGATCGGTAACGAAAAGTTTACAAAACGATAAATAACTCGTGCGACGCAAAATTATTCCTTGTTGCTTTTTCCTCTAATTTCTGCTCCAGTTCTTCCGCGTCGTTCTCTGTACCATACTATAATAAATAAGTCTCGTTACGCGTAAAATTGGATCCTTTATTCTCGCGTTTCATTAGAGCCACCATGAAATACATTCGCTACGCTGTTTGGAATAGGAGAAAAGTCCTGTACAATCGATAACATTGGAAGGCCTGTCTCTCGGACAGAAATTTCTAAGAATGTATCTCCTAGAAACATTTCTTGCGTGTTTCCGCAGAGCGACACTGGAAAGCAGATAGTACTTGGTTGTTATCTCGATGGTACATACTTAGTAGTCGCTCGAAAGCAGACTCTGTTCGATTAGGTTTGCTAGAGGAGACACGAGGATGTTTTATCTTACTTCTTGAACAAGGAATTTCAGCGTGTCAACCGATGTTGTATCGAACTAACACATCGATCGTTAAAATAGAGATATGTTCATCTATAATTAAAACAGACGATACAGGAGAACGACTCGACACGATACGACGGGACGCGACGCGATGTTAGGGAACGTTTAACAAAAATAAATTCCGCTTAAGCGGAAAGTCAGGTTCCTCGAGAATAATCAAGAATCGTAGGAAAAAGGTATGACAATATCTAATTCATACCATTTGGTGACTAATTAAAAAGAAAGTACTTTCATTCTAGAACAGTAATTTACAATCTTTTTACTGTAAAGAGTACCCCGGAGGATAACCCTCGGTTAACCCCGAATGATTAACTTATGACAAAGAGCATTTTACTTAATTTTGACAAAAGAAAAGTTGTAACATTAAAATGTACTTGATGCTATTTATTTTGCATAAATTTGTACACAAATTTATTACTACAAGATACAAAAGTCTACTTTCAAACTTATGTACTAAAGAAGAAAAGAACGTAAATGTGATACTTGGCAATCCAAATCTTCAATTAATTTACAACGGGTAGGTATTTTTATCAACTAAATTCCAAAATATTTTATCATTCTGATGTGATCTTAATATTATATCATTTCTTATATTTGCAATTTCTAATTCCAAGTCTTCCGAGCTACTAATTTGGAAATAAGCTGCTACTTTAATAGATACATCCTCGTCTGTAGAGGTGAAAGAATTTGTACAAACTGTCATAAATGAATCCAATACAGAAAACTCTTGAAATCAGTCAGTTGCAACCGATCGGTTGATATCGCTGATCACGAACGAGATCCGAGCCCGTCCAAGGGTGTTCTTCCCCGATGGTGTCCGCGAGGTGGGGATATATTCCTACCACTCTGGTGACTGATGAGCTTCGTGCGTGTTCCTCTTCTAATATTACTAATTAATACCAGATACTGTTCTTAGAGCGGACCCGTCGCGCACTTAGGGTGCCATGGTGCTTCTTGACGAGGTCCGCATTATAAATATTTACAGTTTTACAAATAGAAAATACCGTCTCTGGGAAAGGTCATGTGCTGTTCGGGTTATAGAGACTGACAGGTCAAAGTACCGAACATACCGCCCCCCTTGAATAGTCACGTTCAAAAATTGACCGAGTTTGAGTAAGATACAATCGCACACAGGCGTGTTTGTTAGTCACTTACCTATTAGGAAATGACCGGGTGTCAAGATCGGAGGATAAGGGGTTTATGGCGTAAAGTTGAGAATACCTTCGTGTTTTACTTGCTGTCGAGTATTGTTGTAAAACCGTATTGTTATAAAAAATAGTAGACGATGACCCCTATGAGTAGAGTGAACGACGAACATCTTTCTAGTATTTGACCTTCCGTAAACATAGTTGTCTGTAGCGTTAACTTTCGCTTCTCCGGTCTGTCTGTCGGTTGTAGTTCCTTAAATGACCATATGTCGGCGAGTTGACTCCCCTTTAACAGAAGGGTTTACATGCTGTTTCTGAACATACCTTTCTTTAAAATCCATTTGTTTAAGTCATCGTGTCGTCTTGAGTTTCTAATTCTCGTCGATTTATCATCTTGTCCTCGATCTTGTTCGATTCTGTTTGCGTATTTTCCCATTTGTTACTTAATGCTTCGTTGCTCGCTCTAAAGTTTCTGATTTCCTGTAGTAGACCGTCTCATTCACATTTATACTTCTCAATTTTGATGTTGATTTCCTTAACCTCGAACCCAGTGTTGCAAGGTGTCTCATATACTCTTTAAATTTCATTACTTTCCCTAGAGAGCAAAGTTTACGTTGGTTGTTAAGCTTTCTAAACCCGACGTGTCGCTGTTTTAAATTAATGCTAATTTCGATGACTTTCTGTATGTAGTGTAAGTAATCAGAATCGTAGTTGTCTCCTTCGGTGCCAAGAAAACTCCAATTGGAATCCACAGCCCAGGAAGCGTCATTGAACACCTTGGTCTTGATTCTTCGTGGTGGTACTAGTTTGGTAGATAGACTCTTCTTTGTCTCTTTGATGCCGAAACTCTTGGTCAGATTGTCAACGAAAGACGAGATCAGAGTCTTACCTTCCGTTTCTTCCGATTCCTTCTCGTCGATTGGATACTGTTGATTAGGACTTGCATCTGCTGGCGGTGGTGGGCATCCTGATTCACTGTGTCGGTCTTTATGCGTTAATGGATTGTTTCTAGGTTGTCTTCTTGATATTATCGCCACGTTCTGTGCGATAGCGTCTGTTGGTTTCGAGTAGAACGGACTACCTTGCTTCGACTCTGGTATGAGGAAACTGTTGTCCTCTGATTTGAGCAGCATTAAGCCTGACTTGTTCCTGGCATGTGTCGCCGTGCTGTGACTGTTTAAGGAATTCCATAGCCCATCATTCTTGATGAGTTTGTCGTTGTGAGACCAGGTGGAATCGTTCGACCGATCGGTAGTGTTCCAAATATCTTTGTAGTTTGAAATTTTGTCTCCATGCGGACCTCGATCGTACGACTCCAAATTGTTAGATCCTTGATCGTGTTGCGATTTCCTTCGCGCTTCTCGATCTCGTTTTTGTTTCGAATTACTCGTGCAGGATGACGTTGCTGGCGAAAGGACGTTGTGCATGGTGACGCCTGTGTTTGGGGCTGGGTTTGACATTAGGGATAATGCCGGCATCGTCGAAGACATTGATGACTTCACGGAGAAGTCCGAGATCAGAGATTTGTTCAATGTGGCACTCTGCGCGCTCAGTGAAGAAGTGTTGGGTTCCGATGGGGTGTTTTGCGAATTATCGATACGGTTATGGACTCGCCTTCTTTATAACTCTCCACTGACGATTGAAGCAGTCCTACTTCTCTTTTGAAGTTCTCGCGTTTGAGTTTCGATTGTCTAAGGCGTTACAAAACAAACAAGCGTGCGACTTACTTTTCAGTGTGACCTTACTGGTTTCGCAGTCGAGATACTTCAGCTGCTGCTCGTCGCTGGTCACGTGGTGAGTTGTGGGTGCGTTTAGCGATGAAGGTGCTTCCTTCTCGGCGTTGACCCTCCTGTTGTGATGAAATCAGTGAATTCCGATGTTGATGCTTGTCCCTGTGCCGCGGGATGCGGTGTTAGGTGCGCTTCGCGCTGAAGATATTTTCTACCCCGGCGGTGACCCTGTTGTTGTGATGATTTGTTTTCCTCCAGACTGATGCTTCCTCCAACGCCACCGAAATCCGGCTCGAAGGACCACATATTGCGATTTTCAACTCTATGACGACCAGTCAGTTACAACCGATCGGTTGATATCGCTGACCATGAACGACATTAATGTTCAGGGTGGAGGTATTGTAATGATGGTGACACGTATAATGATTATGTTATTTATTCACTCTATTCAGGTGCTCACAACGAACATATATGTATGTGGTACACTTGAGAACACGTAGGTAGAATGAATGTAGGCTGCGGGTAGCCTGAATGTGGTCTACGTAAGAACCGTTTGAGTCGACGGTTAGTGTAAGACTGACTAGCTAAAAACTATTAAAAATGCCCTTTCTTCCCTGGTCCATCCAAGGGTGTTCTTCCCCGATGGTGTTCGCGAGGTGGGGATATATTCCTACCACTCTGGTGACTGATGAGCTTCGTGTGTATCCCTCTTCTCGTATTATTGATTAATACCAGATGCTGTTCTTAGAGCGGACTCGTCGCGCACTTAGGGTGCCATGATGCCCCTTGATAAGGCCCGCATTGTAAATATTTACATTATTATTATTAATTATTTTTTTTTATCTTTCTTGTCAACAGTTCATTACAAACTATTTTAGATTTTCTAAACCGCTAATCGTTATCGTCTCGCGTTGCTGGGCAACCTCCCGCGGCAGATCAAAGTGCAATCAGTCGCGAACCATTTCAAAGATCGGTCACCGACCATTGATCTAAACTCGCTTACTTTGTTTGGTCTATAGAAGCGTATAACACTTAACTGGATATACAATTTCCAAATAAAAATGTTATTTGGCTATATTTGAACGATGTTCGATGCTTGCATGTACACCTAGTACAGTGTCGAATAGCGGGTATCTTCAAAATGCTTCGCGGACACTTAGGTGAACACAAAATTCTTTACAAAATTATAGTGTTAAGTTACACAAGATAAAAAACATATTTTTTCTCATGTGGATATAACAATACGATATAAAAGGATGAAAGCAGCCAGTAAAAACCATTGTCGAAGGAAGATTAACATTAGAACTACCACACCAGTCAAATTGGCTGGTTTTACAATTTTATTTTAAAATTCCTACTTCGTGTTATATTTTTGCCACAATGATGTAATGCCTTTCGCAACGTTCTACTAAACAACTTTCGTAACTAGAGGAATAATATAATGAATTTTATTTTGTTCTTTATGTATTTAAACTCAAAATAATTTTGTATCAAGGATACTTAAACCAATACAAGTTAAAATGACTGGTGCTTGTCAAAGTGTAAAAGGGTCCTGCAATCTGTTTATCGAACCCCAATTAACCAGTTACCTCGTTTTGTACAACTAGCCACACGTTTTTAGAATTTTTACTGTATATCATTCAATATGATGATATCAATTATCAGGAAAATTCCGGATCGGTCACTAAATGACTGGTTGTACAATTTTATAAATGTGCCAAACCTCGTTTGGGGATCATGATTCCAGATGGATTAATAATACCAAAAATATACTACATAATATGGAATTCCTTTTGGAAAAAAGTAATCAATAAATCAATAAATATAAAAATATTTCATTATTACGTATTTTTTAAAGACTAATTTTGGTAGAAATAGCTTCGTGTTAACTGTGGGTAGTACTAGCGTTAACGGTACCGATAGTTACGCACCCAATCGAAAAATGATTCTTTCGAAATGGGCGTTGCCAGGAAAAGCCATGATGCGATTATATTATAACAAGGAAGTTCTTTCCCTAGACCTACCTTAACAGACTCGGTCGATGAGATCAGCCCACGGAAAGTTTCTAATTGGGTGCTTTTAAGCGACTTGTCGACTCCCGCACCTGCACGCATTACCATTTTATCCTTACTCACTGCGAAGTAGCCGTAAGTCATATGCAAATATTGAAAGTCGCTTTTGCCCGAAAGAGGAATTCGTTAAAACGGAACCGGAAAGTCAGAAAATAGAATTCTTTGAGGCAAGATTTTCAAAGTTGCGAAAGTAACGTCTCAATTAGTTATGGTCATGGTACCTTATAATAAAACAATTAATTAACCATTCTGTGCATAATACCGATAATAAAGGTTGCCGTGTTTAGAATTGACCATTGCTTTTTAATTTTCGAATCTGAATTCAATGAGTTTTGGTTTCACCTTATTCGAGGACAGATCATTTTTCTTCTGAACTTTTTAATCGTATAAATATTTAGGAAAGATAGTTTTACGAAATATACATATATATATATATATATATATATTAAATTATAATATTTGTAGGAAGAAAAGACTTTCACGATATCAGTACGTACATATATGGTATTTACAGTATATTTACTACGAGAGTGAAACATTAAGGATTTTAAAAAGCTTCTTACTAAAGAAACGTTACAAATTTTCTTTAAACACATAAAATCCTTAAAACCATACATTTCCTCCATTTTGTAGCGTTTACCATAGAGATAATAGTATAACAAGAATTCTGTGAGAGAAATTTTTTCTCTCTGCGAACATTATGTTCGTATTATGAAGCACTGTTTAAAATGCTCGTTTTAAAAGTGACTGTTGAACATTCGTTGAATATTCTTAAGCAAACTGTTTCCACTTGTCGTTCATTTGGTATATTCTTAAGCAGTCAACAGACTTATAGTATAAACGTTTATATTTCACAAAAGTTGCTTCTTATTAAATATGTAGAAATAAATTCTGTTTAGAACGAAAGCAGGCAAACACTCGAAGTACGGTATATCACGAGTCGACCGTATTAAGGACAATTTTTCCTTTTCCCATCCCTCTTCGTTTTACGGAAACATGTATTTCAAGTTATAGTTATAGTTATTTAAAATACCTGTATAACAAAGTACTAAAGCTAATACAAAAAGTTTTCTTTGCAAACAAAAGTATGTGTGTGTGTGTGAAAGAGAGAGATAGACAAAGAAAATGTATTCTTATTGTATGAATACTATTTTTATTTCTCATTTCTTTTTTTATTTTTTAAGTATCGGTATTTCATTTTTCATTCGCATATCTTATGTGCTTTATTTCATGAATTTTTATATAAGAAATCTCTATTCAAAGAACTACGACATCCGGTGATGGTTGAATGTATATATCATTTTACCTTCCATTTTCGTGTTAATGCAACTATATTGCCCAGTAGTGTCATAACCAAATATGAATTTATCTTTCCGGTATAATTACTGTTACTTCTGAATTTAAAGCACTTTTGCTCGATAGGAAGCTAGCCGTTAAATATTCATAAAGACAGTTACTGCTAGCGGTAGTTCGTGAAATACCTCATATATTTGAAATAGCTTAAAATTTTCGAGGAATATTTCGACGCAATTGTCGAGACAACAGCGAAATGAATTTCTAATTCGTTCCCTCAAATTTAATAGATCGGACATGTGATACAATTTTTTTAGTTAAAAACGATCTAAAAAAAAATGATTTCATACAAAAGATACATTGTCCAACTACGATAAAAAATGATCTCTAAAGCAAAAATATCATGAAATCAAAATGTATTTCGTATTAGTATACTGGCTGTAACTACGTTAAAGGAGGTCATCAGGTATGTGTGTACTGTGTGTATTAATAATAAGAGCATATAGTGTCTCAAAGTTGCGTTTAACACACCGCCATAACTAATCCAATAATTTCAAGGATAGCCCTTTGATGGTCATAACGGTATCGGAAGTGGTGCAAACTTGATATCTAACTAAGGAGTATTGGAATTCGTCCTCGTATCAGTATTTCGTCGTTAAGAGGGACATGCGTTACCGATTTACAATAAAAGTATACGTTATACGTCTTGCTTTGAAATCTGTATAGGTATATTACACGCGTGGATACATTTTACATTAAAATAAACAATAAAAAAGAAATCTAAAGATAAATTCCTCCTTCGTGTCTTTCATTCGAAGAACTCATCTTGGTCGGTCTCAAATTTGCTATTCAGTTATCCAGAACGATTACATATAAAAAAAGCGGTTCGATTGATAAAAACGATTACGCGTAAGTTCGTTATCGAGGAAAATCGAAGACTAAAAGCGTTTGCTTAAGATGAAGCGATCAATCGAACCTTTCACTGCGTATGAAAGGCTCTTTGAGCAGACGGCTGTGATGCCTCGCTAAATTCGTCGCTTTGATCGTCAGGGTCGCAACGGTAAAGGGTCAATTTTCGTCTGGGCGTCAGGAAACGGCGGCAGGGATCACGACAACTGCAACTGCGATGGTTATACGAATAGCATCTGGACGTTGTCCATCAGCAGTGCTACAGAGAATGGTCAGGTGCCTTGGTACAGCGAAGCCTGTTCCTCCACTCTCGCTACCACCTATAGTTCCGGCTCATCGGGAGAGAAACAAGTAGTGACCACTGACCTGCATCATTTGTGCACGAGCAGTCATACGGGCACGTCTGCATCGGCTCCTTTGGCTGCTGGTATCTGCGCTCTCGCTCTCGAGGCGAACAAAGAGCTAACTTGGAGGGATATGCAACACATCGTCGTCAGAACAGCAAAACCTGCCAATCTCAGAGCTATGGATTGGGTAACCAACGGTGTTGGAAGAAACGGTAAGTGGTCTAAAAAATATAAATATAAAGTACGCGTTGTAGTCTAATTTAAAAATTGGTCCAATCTTCGTTTAGTGAGTCATAGTTTTGGCTATGGGCTGATGGATGCCGCTGCCATGGTTCGCTTGGCCAGAAGATGGCGAACGGTACCGGAACAACACAAATGCGAGGTTTCAGCACCACATATGGGCAGGTTAGCTATTTTATGCGTTATGACTATTTGAAACGTTCGAATGGGTTTTCTTAGAAAAATTTTCAAAATCCAACGGAAGGGAAGAAACGTAATTTCCTCTCGAGATTATACCTTCTTTTTTCAATGAGAAGACGATTTAGATGAAAGTTAAGTCACCGGAAAATATTAAATACAATTTAGAAGCCAGTACTTTTGTGAAATAAATGACTATGTGAGACGTGACGGTGCAATTCGATCCATCACTATTTCCGCCACGTATTGTTCGCTTTGCGTTGCCGTGATAACGATAAACTGATCCCAGGAAATAGCTTCTGCAACGCGTTCACCCGATTTAATACAGACGATTCCAAAGACCATTCGCTGTCGAAATGGAGGAATTTTATCGACGATAAAAATAAGGTGTATGATTATTTTTCTTAACCTAGTCGACGAAATGAGAATTTAAAAGAAAGGAAAGATAAGGTCGTGGAATTCTCTGTCTCCGTTTCTACAGCTGACCTAAATTTCATATATGCGTACAGGCCAATACCACCAAAGAGCCAGCTAACTCTGGAATTGCACGTCAAGGAGTGTAGCGGCGTTAATTTTCTCGAGCACGTGCAGGTAAGTACTATGTCACTTACATAAATAGAGGGTTAATTACTTTTAATCACGTTTAGACGTGAAATTACTCTAAATATTTCTATGCGCACGTACCGCGCTTCATTCACAAAGTTTCAAAAAGTATTGTATATATAGATGTAAAATTATTGAGTATTTATATGATATTAAAATCATTGTTGGAACGATTAAATAAATTGTTGATCGTTATAAATATTCGTACGATACATTTTTTCTAGGCAAAGGTTTCACTGATGGCCTCGAGGAGAGGAGATCTTCAGATACAGCTAACATCTCCGCAAGGTACAAAGAGTACTCTCCTTGCGAAAAGGCCTCACGACATCTCAAAGGCTGGTTTCAATCAATGGCCATTTATGTCGGTTCACACTTGGGGAGAAAGGCCACACGGCACGTGGAAACTTGAAATCCACAATGAGGGTCGATACCAAGGTAAGTCCATTGTATCCCGCCTTTTTGTTCCTTTCTTTCATCGCATACATTTCCAGATACATCGAATATAACCTCATTTGTATCAGAAATTTTTCAAGGGCTTATATCCTGTTACGCTTTTCGCAAAGATCAACTACAAAGACAAATTACGATCTTACGAAATAGTAAATCGTAATTTATATTCTCGATTTTCTAATATTAATAACGATTCGTTGCGTTTCCGAAATACATTTACTCTACCCAGAGATCGGTTTCATCTGTTTTTCATATCCATTTGTCTAAACTTTATTTTCCAAACATCCTCCCTATATCAGATATATTCACGGCCGAGGTGTTTGCACATCATCGTCGTCATCATTAAAGTAACGCGATAGGATGAAACTGCTGAGTAGGTATCAAAAGTTTTGAAACCTCCAATAATCCAGCATCAAGGTAGATAAATACGTTGAACATACTACGTCTTTTAACATGTTTAGAATGACATGACTTTCCTATGGGTCATCAAGGGATGCTCTTATCTGACAGTGTAACGTCATGGGTGGGCCACTAAAAGCAAAATGTATAAAATAACGATACGAACTAACACAAGATGAGCGTTCCTTGGATTTTGTTGTCATCCTAAACGTGTTAAAAATTCTTTACCTCAAAGGATCAACAGTAACGAAAGGATTGAAAAACAATGACAATCACGATCTTGCGTACACGTTCTCGCAATAGCACGACGATTCGTTTCGCTTGAAATTATAAAATTAGCCGTGAAACGTGACGTAGGTCGATAGGGTTACACGATCAGATCCGTAGATTCTAACGCCTGGCGTATGCAGTAACATCCAGCTGCTATCTTATCATTTGATCTTGGAAGACGTAAAGGGAATTTCTCGTAAACCATGCACGTGGGACCACGTAAGCTGCTGCATTATCTCCCAGGGGCGTAATTTCCAGTTCGAAGCGTGTTGCCTCGCGGTGGCATTCACCAGCAATGGATCTTATGAACTACTAGGGGAAGTTGACCTTGTGCAAGGGTGAAATCGTCAGAACCACTTGAAGCTAGAAACCCGTTAAAGCCGATATGTGCATAAAGTTTGAGTTAACGCGAGCTTGTAATCCCATACAGTCTTGTAGTTTGGTGTATCCATGCGCAAGATAGAACCTTGCTCTATTATGCCACGTAATATACAGGATACATTCCAAGTACAGGTATTCAAACCATTACACGTCGCGTTTGCGTTGAGTCCCTGTACATTGCTAGCGAAATCCGCTTCACCATCGTCGTTGTCGACCAACAACAATATTGTGCCGGCCCCGGAATTGCACCTGTTGGTCGTCAATGATTTTCTAATCCCTAACCACTGATAAGCTCGACTGTACAGTATTCTCCCGTAGGATTACTTGTATCGCCTGCTTCTGAATCGTTCGAAGAAAGGTGGATCTATATAGACGAAACGTTCCGTTCTTGATGAATAATCGAAAATTATCGTATAATGAATGAGTAATCAACTATTTCAGGTTAGGATGGGAAAAAATTCTACGAAGATAATCTATAAATGATCAAAAGAATTTACAAAGAATTGAATAGCTCCTATCTTTCTTACCGTATAATTTATTACCTTTTATTTGATTTTATCACTGATACTATAACGATAATTTGGAATTTCGTGCTGCATCCTGTTCCGACGACCAACCATTCATCAGGTCGTGCAACGCTCCACGAATGGGCGTTGATCTTCTACGGAACGTCAACGCTGCCCGATCGCACGGAATACGCGTTGTACAATCCTGCCGGGATGAACATACCAAGAAGACCTTTCGTTAAACCACGGGAAACTGTGTTCTCGAAGGCACAAAACTCCCTGACGAGCTCGAAGATCAAGCAGACTCAACACAAATCGGAGAAACCCGGAAGTCTTAGTCCGCCGTATGTGGTCAATGCGCAGATACAATCTCAGAGAAAGAGCAAAGCGCGTGGTCAGCACAAAAATGGCAAATCAGCCAATAAACCTACGCCAAAGCCCACCGTGCAAACGTTAAGAGGGTTGACAGTAGCCAGGGGACCTAACGTCGCCGGGGAGATTCGTTTAATCACGTCCAGACCCAGAGGAAGAAGCACGCCTAGTCCAATCACTATCACGGTCACCCAGACCAGTCCACCTACCACGGTTCTAACCACCAAAGTGACCAGCAGACAAAAAATCGTCGACATAGCGACGGCCTCGTCCCTTCAAAGAGGCCTTATTCTCTTGGAGCCACCAGCGAAACCTGTTATCAACAACGTGCCAGCCATCTTCCAACAATATCCTAAAATTCAACAGCTCTATCCACTCTATCCCGTCTACGCTGGAGTTAGAGGAGCTGGTCAACAACACGCAACCAGGGATAAGGGTCTGGAATTGCTCCAGGACGAACAGTTCGATTCGAAGAACTTAGACAAGGGTATTCTTCTTTAGTTGATGTAGGCCTACGTTAACGTAACGAGCAATCCGTGAATGGTTCAGAATGAATTAAAACTCTGGTAGTTTAGCGATTCTCTTTCGAGGCCATTTGCTTGGGAAAACATTTTTAGGTGTCAAAATCGATGATACAAAAATTTGAGAATTATATCTAAGGAGCATGCACCATCCACGGATACACGTTGCGTGCGGTTTCTTTTGTCGCATCTCGCCAGAGTAGTCAAATTGTGTAAAATAGAAGTGCATCCATGTGAAGAATTATAGAATTCAGTGAACTTTTATATGATTTAGTTTCTTTTTTGTCTCTTATCCTCACTGTTCCTATATTATTGCAAGCGCACTTTGGTGTAAATATTGTTCGTTTTGTTCATATGCTCTGTGTTCCCTTATCACTCGTATCTGTGTATTCTTTGAGATAATTTTTAAGTATTTCCAGCGGTACTTTTCATGTATTCTATTTTATTGTATAAAAATCCATATCTTTTAATGTTTCTAAGATATCTTTTTATAGCATACAAAGATAATCGAAGAAAATGGTATTTACATCGGTTTTACTATGTGAACTCTACAATTATCGAATAGCGTTTCAATTTGCATTCTTTGATATAGTTTCTGTATTCGCTAAATTGTTATTTATTATTATTCGCTAACATCTTTTTATGTTAATTTCGTAATAAAAACGTTTAACTAATTTTGCTGCATGTACTCTTACGTTCCTTCTTAAGTATCGTTGAACGAAACTTTATTTTCCGTAAATTTTAGATGAAAATTTAGCCTTTTAATGAGTATTACAATTACAAAGTTGTTAAAGCTATTGAACTAAGCCGTTCGCTTGCATGCATGAATATGTGTGTTTAGTAGAAGTAGAAGTATGCAAGATTGCATAACACACAAACATCGTTAACTACGTTAAAACGATTATTTAATTATTAATTACTTATTACTATTTTTTTAAGTAACAAACACGGTACGCATTTTATAATGGGAAAAACTATTAAAAACTTTATTACTCGATTCCTGATATTTCAAAAATCTACTTTTATACGGATAATGTTCGCGTAAAGTCAATGTACAGAAATAAGAACCATGTCTTGCAGATCATGTTGATCTTTTATAACAGCAATAACAATATCCACCTATGGGCCTCTAACCCCTTATTGGCCTTTAGCATTTCCATTTTGTACTCAAGTTACATTCGTTGACATTTCATCGTATACTCGGATACTCGAGTGCCATTGTTTATCATTCTAACAAAATTTTATCGGTTTTACTACCATCGATAGGCAAAAAGTTATAAAAAGAAAGAAAAATCAACAAATGCGTAAACGTTCGATTAAAGGAAACTAATATTTTGCAAGGAAATTCGGGTTTAGTTTTTGGTTTACATTTGCATAAGGAATCGCGTTATAGACATTTATACAAAATTACAAAAGTACAATAATAAATACGGGTTCCGTTATTAATATTTTTCTTATCGCCCTAATTTATTTCATTTTAATCCACTTCCTGTTCCTGTTCTTCAAGGTAAGAATAAAATTCCTTAGGCAGCATAGTAACGCTTTATTAATTTCCTGGCGCCAACGACATTGACACCCTCTTCACTTCACTCATTTCACTGCCATCATCTTTCCAAGACCACACCTCGAGACACTTGCATCGAATACATCAAACATCCACTGTATGAAACATGATTCACGCGAATGAACCTCACGCAGATTCGCGCTTGTGTGTATGTGTGTGGATAATGCAAAGTGCACTCGTGTCACGTCAAATAGAAGTACCTATCTGTCGTTAAACCGTAGTGACATAAAGAAAACGGGGAAGACGCTTTCAAGCCTCGCGAATCTACAATAGTTTCATTCGTACTTCTGCCAATTAGAACTTTTTCATATACACATATACATTATTTGGATGTATAATTATTTCAATATGCGCATAAAATATTGATAATGCGAATGAGAAGAAATCTAGACCTTATAAATGGAATTATTTTCTGGGAATATTGTCAACAAATAAATATTTGATCAAGGAAAGGCTATTAAAATGTACGATTTGAGAGATAAAATGACAAATTAAAGTACCCGGATGAAAGTTGTAATCCAAGTTACGACGTATAATATTTGTTTAACTGTTGTTTGTAATTATTAAACATCTTGTATCATTAATATCCAGTCACTTCTCGTGAAAACGTACCAAGATGGTAATTAAAACTTGAAATTGCCGTTAATATTTTCGATAATTTATCATTCTTCCGAATTTGTCAAGATAGACAAACGAAACACAAATATATCACGTTGAGAAGATAAATGATTCGGTAGGACATTAATCCCTCTTAATTAATGACATTTTCTTTATTTTACTTGCTTCACTGCGAAGAAAAATTGAAATAGAATTTCGAATAGAAGATCTTACTCGATTCGTTTGAAAATTAATTTACAAAAAGATACTAAAGCAAAAGTTATAGAGATCGATATGCTTTTATTTTCTACGCTGCGTGTCTGGGAAGAAAATTGAAATTAAAATCCCTGTAACCACCGGAAATTAAATTTTAATTGGAATCTCTTTTCACGAAACCCTTTATGAAACACGTATTCGAAAGTATTTTCGGCGTGAAGTTATTACACCGTAGCACAAGACAAAAAAGATCCATACATTGAACAATTTCCACGTGTCGTTAGGTTTGAAACAACATTGTTTTAAGTTTCTTTAAATCCTTCTTCTTTACTCAAACACGATCCTGTTTATTTTTTCAAATCATGATACATGATGCTTAAGATATTATGGTCAAAATATAATAAGTATGCTTTTTGATAGCATCGTGTTTAAAATATAATTTATCTCTGTCTTTTTTTCTAATTCGACAAAAAGCAAAACCGCAAAACTAAAAGACGAGCCGCACAAGAATTTTTATATTTTCGGGGCCAAAATTTCGTAACCCTTTTCAAATTGCGAATCCCTATCGTAATAATGGAATAACAGCATTCTTCCTTATTCGCACTTAAAAAAGAACTTTAACATAAACATTTTTTAATAGGAGAGAGAAATATTCTAGGACAAGATGTTTCAAATTATTTCTTTCCTAACGATGGTAAAAGTCTTTGTGATGAAATTTTATACAAAATTTGCTAAAAAGCATTCTACAACCTCATTAAGGATCGTGACACACAGATTGAGGATCTGAGTCCTAAATAACAAGGTCAAGAATAATTAGCACTACCATTACACTTATCACGATGTAATATACTACACCCGATTGAACGAAATACATATATTTTTACGTATTTTTACATTTTCATATCACTGTTGGTATTTTGAGATATTTTGACAATTTTCTACATTTTGAGTTTCAGCATGCTCATATGTGTCCATTTTACGATTTTCCCGCGACCCTTTACTTACGATCTCACGAGACCGAATCTAACGATATACCACGATATTTCAGACACCCTCGAAGAATTCAAGCTAATCTTCTACGGCACGGAGACGTCGTTGGAGTTGGACGACGACCTGGACAAGGACAAACCACTATCCTCTGTGAATCATCAGGATGTGAGTGTGGACAACTCGGCAATAGGCGCAAGGCAAAACGTTGTGGTGACCGATCCATGGACAGGTAGCCAGCAGGTAGAATGTGTGTCCCATCAGGAAGTACAAAGACCGACGACCGAGAACCAGACCAGCGGTTGCAGTAGCATCGATCCTGGAAATGGCAGGTGCCTAGGTGGGTGCCTCATTCTACTCGTTCTAGCCTACCTGTTCGCCGGAGTCAGCTGGGGGAACCTGGCAACCAGCTGGCAGGATTCGTTGAGTGTTCGAAACGAGAGTGATTTCGAGGTGACTGACAACACCTCGGGTTCATTCTCAACTACGACGACATTGTCGTGCGTAAGAATGGCCACTTTCGGCGAGAGCTTAGCGATCGACAGGTCGTCAGGGTTTCCATGGTGCTCATGATAATATCCCTGCATCGACGCGTTGGCCTCTCGGTGCACAGTTTGAAATGAGAAAACGAGAGCTCGAGCCAAGTGTCGACGCTCGCGATTCGCTCGAACAATGTTGTGTGTTTGTGATTTCTCGAACCACATGAGTCAAAGATGATCGTCGTTCGATGACAAAACATTGTCGAGCGTCGTGTCAACTCCGCTTTCTCCTAGACGCTTTTTTCTGCCCGTCCGGAGAAAGAACTCTGATGATGTGCCGAACATCGAGCTTAAAATGTCCTACGGGCCTTGTCCACCATGATTTCTCGAGTGGACACCCGATTCGCTCACTAACGTATGTCGTTCTAGGGTTAGGATTTAGTCCAATTAAGTGTCGTGTATGAGAATTTCTATCATCGTGTAGGAAGAGTATGCGTGTAGAAAGAGTTTTGTCTGGACGTACAAGAGAAGCACTAAACGACAGTCTCCTTCGATAGGAAAGAGTTCGGACTGTAATTGAGCGATAGCTAGCGGATCGAGCATATGAGAAAATCGATTTGACGATCGGGATCTCGTCGAATTGGAACATTTATAACTCGGTTCTTTTGAATATGCAGCGGCCTCTTGATTTTTCATACCGATGAATTATTTAAAATGGATATTCCGATCGATCGTATATATTCTCTGAAAGCGATACGCCTCGATAATCATTTTTGATCGAGCTACGCGAGAAAATGTGAACTCTGCTTGTTCTTCGATGATGTTCAGTTCCAATCCTTGAAGAAGATTAGCTTTAGAAATACCAAAGTTTCTTTTTTCTGATATTTCTCTATTTCATTAACTACTATTTTAGCCACTATTTTCAAAAGAACACGGAGTTACACTTTTACCAGCATGGATTTTAACAAAGGATGTATCCACTGAGATCGATCTCGATTTTCTCTGAGTGCGATCGAAAATATAATTATTTCCTTTCAGCAAAAAAAAAAAAAAAAATAACCACGTTCGATATGACGTTCCACATTGTTCAGAAACATCCGATGACACTTTTCTACGTAATGCAAAGGAAGCCAATTCGCGAAACTGCCACTACAGAGATTCAACATCGATGGACCGCGTGCATGCAATGAAGTTCGACTCGATACTTCACGCAGACAGATCCCGGTGAAATTACCTCGCGTAACCATAGCGTTACTCTATCTTCATCGATAAAATCACATCCCGCAGAGTCGTTCCCACTCGATTTCCTAAACAGCCAATTAATCATTAGAAGCTACTCGACTGCATAATCCGTTTATCACAAACATTCGATGGGGATGATCTAGCTATTTAAATTCCGAGATTCGATTCGTACGCGATTAATATCCAACTGTTACGAACGTACATTACCTTTCACAAATTTGGACTCGCTTAGTTTCAATTCAAAGAGCAAAGATTTGTATACGTCAATCCTTCAATAAACCAGCCTAAAACTAGGAAACAGAGAACGTTAAACGGTCGAGCTACGTGTGTGCGTAGAAAATATTAATCGTTTGATAAGTTGAACGCTGATATTCGCTCGTTGTACCTGTGATGCGAACAGGCGAGCAAAATTTGCCAGGAAAATTCGAAAAAGGAGAACAGGGAAATATAGTTCAATAATTTGGTAATGCTAGCGATGTCTGTCTAACAGCAATAGTTTCTTTGAGTATATCGATCGATGAAACGACCAAACGTGTTCCAAAGAACATTCTCTCCGCGCCTCTTTCATCTCTTTCCTTTCCACCTCTCCGCTTTTTTCCAAACGTTTTACTTTTATCTTGCTCGTTTCTTCTGTCCCTTTGCTTCATTTTCTTTTCTGTCGAATTTTCTCCCTCTCTGTCTTTGCAACTTTGCTTGCCCAAAGAGAGGGGAACAGCAGCTGGGGCTATCAACACTGCCGGAAACAAAAAGGTAACAGAGCGTTTACGACCGGCTGATGCAAACAGCCGAGAAGAAGATACATAAGACTAGATGTTGGCCTGTAAAGTACATATTTATGTAACAGCGAAATCCTTCCTTCTCTCTCTCTCTCTCTCTCTCTCTCTCTCCTTTCTCTCTCCTTTCTCTTTCGGTTTCGATTCCAAACGGTGCACTACACGTTACTTCGCTAAATATGTAGAATTTCGTGAAACTCTCAAAGACCTAGCGGTAACTATATAGGTCTAGTGCTTCTAATTACTCGAACGATAAAGGTATGCTCTGCAACGATTTTGTTGTGAAAGTCATTATGAATTCGTTATAAATTGAATTTACCTTCGTTGAATCTGGACGATAATCTATACTATGAATGTCATGTGATAGTAACAGGCTTTTAAAGTCATTCGTAGAATTTATTCAATGCAACCATCGCGTCAATGTAAATTGCCTTTAACAGTACTTTCGCAGACTTTCACTGATATTTTGTAAAACTAACGTATACTGCGATTAGGGATTACACGATGCGAAAACATTTCGCCGTTGAACAACGTGAATTATCAGACATTAATTTGCACGAGATAACAACAATCTATTTCTGACAACGTAAACGTGGAAGTCTAGATTTCATGGAAAATTCGAGAAAATCTCAGAGATATTTATAAAACATCTTGGAACATCGAAACGATTGAATGGTGATTAAAAAGCTCGTCGAGACGAGGACCGATGTTTAACAAATTACTCGACAAAGTATTTATCCAATATGCAATACGTTTCTATGAATAATGCTAAGGAGAAAATTTAATTACGAATAATTCATTGTATAACAAAACTTTTTCTAGAGGATTATTAAAACTGATTCGGACGAAAAACGTGGGAAGAAAAATATAGCCTATAATCGTTTTATATGCTATAATTTGTTCATTCGGAAAAAGAAAAATCATTTATTACGTTCCATCGATGTTCGTGTAACGATCGATGATTCGATTCTCTGCAGCAAATAAATGGAGTTGGAAACAAAAGAGATGCGGATTGTTCGTTGAAATTGTACGAGAAGACAAGGCTGCGGAATGTTTAAAAATATACTATTGTGTATTTTCAAATCAATTACTCGACCGAATTTGTATTTCTAAAATGTTTAATGTTCTTTAATAATCTACAATCTTGAATATTCTGAATGATATCAAGAATAGCGTTCTACTTTGAACAAATATAACGCGTGAAAATAAAAATGGCAAAAGGCCTGTCATCGTGGAAAATCATTCCTGATGTATTAGGAGAGTAACCCACAATGTACAGAGACTGTTCCAAATATTTTGTTAACTGCATGGAACTAGAGTTACCCTACCGTTGACAAGGGACATCATTTATGCCCCTTGAACGTAATCTCTGGTTTCAAGCTTGCAAACGTTTCACGAGACGAGCTAACGTCAGAATGGGTCCTTTCTCATTGAAGTGGTTTCACCACTTGGCTTGGACCACTAATCAAGACAGAAGAGATCGTTTAATTCAGAGTTTTGGTCCCGAAACACACAAATTGCTCGTAAATGCTCTCATAAACTAATCTCTTTATGCTCTTTTAATTTTTATGAAATCATGATTCCGCCAAGACGAGAGAATAAACACAAAATCATCGATGCTCTGATCGTATAACGAAATTTACGAAATTAATTTCCATGAGTAAGCGGCGAAAATTTTAATTAAGACACTGCCTTGATTGCAATAAGAACCTTTTACTCGCTGGCAATACCAGTTCAATGTTTCATAAATACATATAATGCACATAGGAACGTGCATCATGTAGTTAATGAAGATACGAGAAATATCGGTTAGAGAGTAACGAAAGTGATAAAACGATTAATATAATTTATCGATCTTTTTAGAGGTTCATATAAATGAACCGAAAGATATACTTGGAAAAAATATTTGCTCGCTAAACTATGAAATGTTACTATAGAAATTTTCTCTTCGAAAATTCGATATGATTAAGTGAGTTTCTCTTGGAGAATCCCAAATTATATTTATAGGGTGCCAAGGAAAATGTTGTGCTTTTGTAACCGAGACATATCTTCTTTTTTAAAAAGTTGAAATAATTTTAATTGTTTAGATATGGATTATTTCTCTTCGTGTTTCATAATGAACCAACAGTTATCGAATTCCGTCAAAAATTACCGAAGAGAGAGAAAATTGAAGTACATATCCAAAAATCTTTCGGGAAAAATTCTCTCGAGAAAGACGAGCGGTACGTGACGTACAAAGATTTTTCCACGAGAGAATTGAATGGTCGCTCAGACGATGAGAATAAAATAAAAAAAGAGCCAGACCCGACAAAAGTTGAAACGACCTAGTTTGACGTTAATTGGCTTCGCCAGCGGTCAGCCGCAAAGAATCAAATGGTAAATACCAGCAGTCCCTTCTTTCATCAAATAGAAATCTCCACGACGGAGGAACGACTCGCGCTAATGCGAATTTCTTTTTCCCTTGACCGTGGCAATATATACCTCTAGTTTCATTATTACATATCGATCGTAACTTTCTAATAAGTGATAACTTAGTTTAACGTTGTTACTTTAAATTCTAGCGAAATAATGGATCTAGTGAAATTTATCTATAATCTCGATATACTTTATTTTCTTTATAGCAATTATTATTACAGTTAGGTCGTAATAATTTATGTGTAAATTATTATTCTTTATTATTATTATTTTGTTCTCTTCGCTGTGCTAGCACAGGGTGGATCCCGTTTTTCTATCAAAACTTTTTCAGCATATTCCATAGACGCAAATAAGGGAAGGATCTATAAAGTTCGATTTTAATTTCAATTTGTTCCGTTTCAGTGAACTGATCGCCAATTTTTCTTTCAAAGTTATACCAAAAAAAAGTTTGGCTAGATAAGACTAGAACGCCCTATATGTCCTAATCGAGTTAATATCGAAAATTAGCTATCTTCCTTTTTATCGTGCAAAGAAGAATATTTTCAATTTCGTTTACCTTGAAACGCACAGATCGCGTGATACAGAAATACATTCTGTCTCACTCGGTTATCGTCTGTGATCGAATCTCGCGTTGTGCATGCAGATTTGTTGCTTACCGCAGATACGCTTTTGAAATCTATCTCGCGCTCTTTAATTCATTTCTACTTGATCCTTGGAAAATATCGTGTCACATAAAATACAATTTCCTAACAAACAAACAACTTTTACAGACTCGAGAAAGTCTAACGATATAGCACAAAAAATCTCAAAAAAAGAAACGAGTTTCATGAATAACTATAATAACGCATCGGAAAACGCAAAACGATATTTTTCCGTAATTTTCTTTGTACTCCTATCCTTACGAAATCTCTTCGATCCTTTTTCTCAAATACACTTTATTTTCTTATTTTATTTTCTTACATCGACAATGGTTCCTTTATTCGTTCGTTTAAGCTACATCGAACTAGTGTTAATATATTTTTTACTAGATAATAAAGAAGGCAGGTGTCGATCAACGCCTAATCGTTGATCGAAAGGATTGCAAGTACAAAGACTCAACTTTCTGCCAATTTGAACAATTCGGTTGAGTAGTTTGATTCTTTTCGAAAAGTTGAAAAGATCCTATACAGTATACGTATAGTGGTGCTGGCCCCTTATTACTGCAATCCCTTCGATCGTTATCATTTTTCGCCTGTTTAGCAGCAGTAGCGTCTATTTGTTATTCGTTATTATATTGTATCGCGACATATCATTGTAACCAGATGCTGTACAACATCGCCGCGAGATGCACGACTTGTTATCGTTATTTTCACCTAACGCAAAAGCATTCGGCGCGATTCATCGGGTACATACGCTATCGAGCACATATCATTTTCATCTAGAAGGTACAGCTATATTAAATTCAAGCTTTTCATCCGCGCTCGAGAGTTCTGCTTTCGATTTTAATTTTCCAATTGGGTGATGAGTTGACCGTGAACTTTCATTAAGAAAAAATAGAACCTTGGTTTGTTCACTCGAACCCTCATGCTGACCGATGAGTGGAATTTTAAATCATTCCGACTACTTCGTTTGAGTCGTCCCGTTTCTCGAATCATATACCCTTTGAGCTAACATTTCGGCTTTGACCTTTGACCTTTCGAAACTTCTTCACCATGTAAAAGTTATTGGAAGTCGCAACGATGTCAAGGCGAATACGCTGCCTAATATAATACTCTCTCGAGCGGATATATTTACGGTTTAAATGTCTCAGATTTATCATTGCCCTCGCGAAACGCTGGTGAATTCCTCGCTGACGAAAGTAATCGAACATATATTTGGCACAACGAGCGATGGAAGGCGAGACGAAGGCAATGATAACTCCAGCTTGACGTGTAAATGTTACTCTATTTCTAGTTTCGTGTTATTATGCGTTTCGTAGTTAGACAATTTTTAGCGAATAATTTGACCGGATAAGCCGACGAGCCTGTGCTTAAGCACGCTCCGTGAATCAATCACTTCACGTTGTACTTATGACAATTCATCGATACCAAAAGAAGATCACAGGAAGAACGTGATAGGCCATACGTTTTTCGTTCATTTTTCGTAATGTAGGAGTAACTTTAAAATTCGAGATTCTATCAACTAATCACGTATTATCGATATAATTCTTGATTCTCGATTTTAGAATGTAATACAGATTAACATAAACATCAGAAAATCAATAAATATAGGTTTATCGTGTTCTTCCCGTATGGTTTTCAAATATAATAGTTACCATAGACGCACAAACAGTTCCTCGAAATTCTCTCTTTGGACTCTCGCACGACGGCAACGCGTTTAAAACATTCTTACAGCATTCGTTTAAAAGAAAATTCACGTACGAAGAAATTAACAAACGATAGGACGCGTCGTGAATCATATGGAAATAATCGCGACAAATAAAACAACAAAATACGCTTCCATACATATACATATATAAATATATATATTAATAATTGACGCTTTTTGCAAGAGATCGTTATATATTCGTTGAGCTTTCGTTCGCGTGTACTTAGGAACGAGCTAGGAAAGATAATCTGTTCTTCAGGATCGTTTATCCATTCGTGATCATTTAAAAATAGGAGCTACAGTTCCGAATATGTATATTTAGCTTTTAATTTATTAGTTGTATAGGTATTACAACGCAGTATAATGCAATAATTCGGATAAGAGAGCCATACGTAATGCGTATAAGAGTGTACGAAATACGAGATATTTTTCAATAATATTGATATTATTATTGATATGATTATTGATAATTTTATTCTATTTATGAAAATCTCATTTCTCTTACAACTGTAGAATTGCTTCCAGACAATCATAAAACAGATTATCAATTGATAAGTATCAATTTCAAGATCAGCAATAAATTATTTTTCATCTTTTCGATACTTTCAATGGTCCTCTATGCCATTACGTATGTACCTGCTCCTCATGAAATTCTCAATAATCCGCTGTAAATTTAATTTACGCTTCAAATCGTGCATGCTAATGTAAATTTCTTTTCGTGGATAACAAAGTCGATGTTTTATAATACTTTACAACCATCCGAGTAAAAATTTTGATTTATGGAGATTTAATTGTGTGCGTGTATGTGTGCGTGTGTGTACGTGTGCTGTGTGCGTGTACACCCATATATTAATGTATAATAATTGTGTATATACGTGCAATAATGGACGAAATACCGATACGAATCAAACATGCACGAAATGATTTAATAACAAAGTCATCGACTATCGTTCCTCCGATATCAATCATACGTTAATCACGATCAAAATGGAATATGTATTAAACTTCGGCGACCGAATCGATGAAAAATCTTCAAAATTAAAACGCAATAATTCTATTTTATATATGTTTGCCATGTGTTTCGTAACGTTCCAAAGATTTCATAGAATTTTATGGAATATCTCGAATAAATTTCTGCTTTCGAGAGAACCTCAAAAAAGATATGCTTCGAGTCGAAAAATCATCGAGTGAAAGAATCTTAGATCTGATCTGGAAAGTTATACTAGCCCATCGAAATAAATTCCAACGCAACAGGAATCCATCAAAAATCTTTCACGCTTTAAAACACTTGATCAAAAGGTCTAGCTTTCCTGAAAAAGAAAAGGAAAAAAAAAAAAAGAAAGGGAAAGGAAGGAAAAGAAAAGAGAAGAAAAGAAAAAGATAGCGACAGAAGTGAGATAAACGAGTTAAGGATTAGTGGACTAAATTAAGTGGACTCAACGAGTTCGAATCCTAAGAAACGAAAGTACATCCCTACTATACGTGTATATTGGGTTCTTATAATAAGAGTCAATTATTCTAATCAGCGTGGAGGGGTGTTGATGATAGTCATGTATAAGGGAAACGAATGGTATAAACGTGAGTACTATGTAGGATTTTGGATGTTTCGATTCGTTCAGGTGTGAAAAATATCTTCCAAGGTGTACAATACTTCGGACGACACGGCTGGACAGTTGAATTTTCGATATTTGCGAAATCCTTTCGTTTGTGCCGATTTCATACTTTTAAAGTAAAGATCGAACATTTAGTGGCTCAGAAATTTTTTATTAAGAGGGGTATTCTACTATAGGCCTTAGTTTCGAACAATCAGAATAACGAGGACCGTGAAAACTATGGAAAGACATTTCTTCTTAAAAAAATTTTTCGATAGTATTAAAACACGAACGAATATAATAATAGCTGTAAAGTGAAAACGGAAAAATGGTATCGATTTTTCGTAAAATACTATTAAAGACCGCGTATCTTACGGTAAATATTCCCTTGATAAAACTTCGTTCTGTATGAATGAGAAATTTCGAGGGTTCCGAAAGTAACATACTATAATGTAACAAAGTGCTAACATCGTGATCATGTTCAAGTACTTAATAGCTTGATAGAATCGATCCTTAGTATTTTGCAATGTGATCCGAGGTAAGAATAAATTTAATGATACTAAATCGTCGTGTGCGGTTTTTGTATGACAATAATAAATTATATTTCACGTGTTACGAACGAAATAAATATCGACATGATAGAAGGGATATATTAAGCTGATCTCGACGCACGTCGATCATAGCCAATGATAAATGCGAATCATAATTTACATTTGAGAAACGCATATTTCAATTTAAACCGTGAAATATCTTTTTTATTACTACGAAGATTAAATTTCCTTCGTTTGAATACCATTTCTGGAATGATAATTTTCGTAATTTCCCGCTTAACAATCAAGAAATGAAATTCCTTCGTACAATCGCGATCCATTTTGCTTCGCCAATGACAAATTACATTTTACTCGTACCTTTCTTATCGTAATCGATAATATCCTAAATCATGTTTTCCCTATTTATTACATTTTTCGAAATGCTTCCATAACGCAGTTTTGTACTTAACGAATGTCTTTCTTAGCGTAGATCGAATTAACAAAAATGAGAAATACTTAATTCGTCAATTAACGAAAAGATATAATTTTCCCAGAAGATATTCCAACTCATCGGTATTTAATTTCTGATTCGTAGAAATTATACTAACAACGTGTTTTAAATATGTGTGTGCGTACGTACGGGCGTGCGTGCGTGCGTGCGTGTGTGTGTGTGTGTGTGTGTGTGTGTGTCTCGAAACTTTATAGTTAAAAGATATAACCTGCTATCGCGAAATCCTATTTTATTAACCCTCGCTCGGTTATAGTTGGATCATTTCGAAAATCGAAGAAATGCATTTTTAATATCTCAAAATGGTCGTAGCTTTGAAAAGGTGAGAAAATATATTAATAGCTAAAAATTCGATTTTGTCGTTTTTATTATGCAATACTTATGTATACTTTTATAGTTTTCGTAAATTTGCAACGAAGATATTACGATAGATAAATATATTTTTCGAATAAAATTCGTAATCGTAACTTCTTGTCTTCCTAAAATTATTTTAAAGAATGAAATTTTACTTAGTTTGGGTCAAAAGATGACCAAGTCATTACCGTCCAAGGGTTAATTTTCCAACCATAAAACTCCTTAAACTAATATTTCTATCAAATCGGATCTTCGGAACTGTCCAGCAGTGGGCTTGGTCCACCATATTGTTAATGTATCTATTGTAAATGTTTGTATGTAATGTAAAATGTATCTTTGCTTGAAAAGGCGACATATCCTAAGTTATAGAGTTCTGAGACAAGAAGAACGAGATGTAAGGTTGCCTGACTTGTCCACAACCTCGCGCCATTTTCTTCTTTCCCGTTCGTTCATCTTGTTCAGCCGTAGAACAACGATCAAAGATCACTAGACGGAAAAGAGAACGAAGCTCTGCTTCGTGACATCCTTTTTGTGCAACGTGATACAATGAAAAAACGACGAGAAGGAAGAGAATCGGCGGTGAAAAAGGCGTTCAGGGCTTGCCACGTACATTTATGTACACATATACATAATATATTGTATAAGTAATTGCAACTACTATGAACCATTATATGCGACATTGAAATTTGTATATCATGGATAAATTAAAAGAGGAGAATATCCTAAATAAGATATTACCAGACGTTATTCATCTCGAGCGATATTTTTCTGTAAAAGAAGGGAAAAAGAAAGCTTACTTCGATATGTTAACAATTTGATTAGCCTTGGGACGCAATCACTAGCCTGATTTTTTATTTATTGGGAAAACAGGTATGTGTCGATAAAGCATGCTTCCGTCTATTTTTCTGTAAATGGTGGACGACGTTCTAGAGCTCTATAATTGGTTTGCATGTTTAATTTTATGTGGTTATGTGATCTGAATTTTATCGTCGCATGAAAAGTGATTCGGTTAAGAAATAATAAGCATAGTTGTGTGAATAAATTCTTTTGTAAGGACTGTTCATAGCTAAATCGAACCGTATTATAAAGCTGAGGTAGCTTCGAACACCTAAAAACTTGTAACATAACACCTGTTTCTTTGCTTTAGCGTTGAACATTTCATACGCAAAAGAATAAAGTAGAAAAACGTACGAGATATTTGATGAAATACATTACACTGGATTACTTGATGGCCTATCATACTTCTCTTGAGATCTTAAAGTGAAATCTCAAATGAAATTTATTTACGAATGTTCGTACGAATTTCTTGCATTCAATAATGTATTCTTTTTTTTTTTTTTAATTACAAGCAAAACAGACTCAAGTTGTGTACCATTGGAAATCAATTTATTACTTATTATTCGTAGTACCGTTAATCAACTATTGGTTACGCGTTTCAAGATATTGTTAATAAATACGTTAGCCAATGGTACACTAACGTTTCCACTAATTGCGTTATCAAGAACGGATTTAAACATCCACTTGTAATAAACCTCAGCGAAAACTAAATGCTAATGAGGGGATCTGGGAAGATTTGAGAGTACCGGAGACAGGTACAGTACAGGAGATGGGAAACGCTACACAAGGGGTGGATCAGTTAAAAGTTAACAGAGAAATAGATTTTAATTTAACTTTCGTGTGTACGGAAAGTTTTCTGCTTGCACTTCATGAATAATTCAATGAACTTTAACGTGAACTCTGAGAAGGTCTCTATAATACCAGCATTTGAATAATTAAAATATTTAGCAGTGCACCTAGTTAAACAACATTACCTAATAGCTCTAGTTAACGAAATCTTGTATATACATACATAGAAATCTATGCATATTAATTATTCCAAGTTTTCAGTTCTTTGTCATCACTGGCAAGATTCATCTTGGAACTATACACTGTCGTAGAGATGATTAAACGTCAGATTGTATCTAGAATATTTCTTTCCAAATAAGATATTTCATTACAAAGTTTGTCCATACTCCATGCTTCGTAAATTTGTTACGTCACTGAATCTTCGAAGCTTCTGTAAAAGGTTTTGTTAAATGGGTTTACCATTGCACAATTTTGCATGTGATTTTTCCTGCACAAATGACCGTTTCGCTATTATGTTATAATATATATAGTACATGCTACATTGGTATTCTCTTAAATATGTGTAATACATGTATACATTTTCTTAATGTCTCGTCCTGCATATTAACTGATTCAAAATTTCTAAACTCTAATAATAATCTATGTTTACAGATTTGTGTTTAAAGGGTTGCACATTACCTAAACTAATTTTCATAAAAAGTAACTGACACTAAGGAAAATACAGTGTTTCTTGAAATAATTAATTTTAATCCGGCCGTAATTAATTTTCTCATTTCTTGTTTTTTCTAATAACAAAATCGTGAGCAACTATCGCATAAACGCTATTGAGATAAATTACACATCAATCGACATAACGTGCACTTTGTATGCCAATATATTATGTATCCATAGAACTTGATTACTTATACATATCAAAATTTTATTCCAAATCTAGCATCGCTTTGTTGATTTCTAACGATGCGTTCAATTTCTACGACTGTCTCTTTCTTTTGTATCCTTTCAACTTTATTTTTTCATATTTCGCACGTGTTTTGTATTTTGCTCACTTTCCTCGAACTGAACGAATATTCGCGAGAGTCCTGGCAGATAAACTTTCAAACGTCCCACAAATAGATAACGTAAACGGCAAAGTATCTCTGCAATAACATGGTGATTTGTGACTCCACGATATCAATTGAAAAATTAAAGAAGCATGATTGAAAAATCGAAAAAAAAAAGATAAAAAATTCAATCGATAAAAGAGTTCGCGATCGCGCGTAGTTTAGAGAATAAGTTTCACGGAAACTTTGAGAGCAATTTGCACGCGATAAATCGAGTTTTCTTAGAAAAAAACAGAAAAGAGAAAAGAAATCCTAAGAACCATCCGAGTAAAGCGGAAAGATTATTGTGATCGCTTATCCAGGAGATCAAAATTGAATTCTCTTTTCTTCGATGGAGCTAAAAAAGAAAGATTACTTGTCCTAAAGTGTCACGTGTCGCTTTATCCCTCTACTCCATAGCAGGTTCTGAAAACGTATTTAGGTACTTGGGCTCTCCGTGGGCGAGTTGCGGTGCGGATTTTCTCAGACCAGCCAACTACCACCATCACCAACCACCATCACCAACCACATCCACATCCACAACCACACACGTACAACCAATCAAAATAAAAAGACCTATCCCTGATCGCTTCACCAGCACGGTGAGTCTTACTTCTCTATCGTTCTATAATGTTCCTATTTATATCCTCTGGCTATAATTTATTGTTCTGGTTTGAATCAAGTATCTCGAATCATAGGCAATATTAACGCGGATCATCGATGTTTTTTTTTTTTTTTATTCGGAAAACGAAATTTTTAAATAAGTGTAGAGATTTAATTTTGTGAGTAATGGAAGATACCAGAATTAGTGTGCTAATAATATACAATTTGATAAGCACTTATATTACTCTTATTTTACTATATTCAACTTGCCTGGATTCAACTCACTTTGATTCATTAAACTTTCTTTTTTCCACTAAAAGTCTTATTAATAATTTTGCTTTCCCATCGTTTTTTTTTTTTTTTTTGCTTTTTGTATAGTGCTTGAACTGGTTGTTCTTTGCGATAATGACATTTTCTTTATGCTTTACTGCTTGTTGAATTATTAATGAATTGAATATTAACGAGGTTAATTTTATGCTCAGCGTTGAATAAGACGCAAAGATTTTTATTTCTGAGAGATTTTAATGCGCATCTTTATAGAAATATGTCTAGATACAGATTTGAATCGAGAACTTTATATTTCAATATTATTATAAATGTGTTCTAATAATTTTTTCTTTTCAAAAATTTACAAACTGCAAGTATTCTCTTTTTATTCGATCATAGGACAACAAAATTGATATTTTGTTAAACTTAAAGAAAGACGTTCAAATGTTGTAGTAAATATATGCTTCAGCATGCACCCTGACCCTTACATTATTTTATAGTTACGTTAAATAACGATTGGCAAAGTTAATAATTTATAGTTTTATCTTCTGTGCTTAGTTTTTTAAAAGATAACGCAAATAGTAATATGTATTTAATAAATGTCAAAATAGATTTACATTAGGGCTGGGCGAATATACTCGTAAAATCTGGATATGCTTCGAATATCCATCTACCTTTACAGAATATGACAAATATCCATAACATAAAAATTTAAAAAAAAATCGTTTACTGCGTTTATGATGAAATTCACCAAGGCCTAATACACAGTGAATGTATATTTATTTATAGTATAGAACATCGCTTATCGCACATATACTTATGTACCTAGTTGTAGACTAAAGAAGATTTATATTTAAGTAGACAAATTTTCTAACGTAACTTCTCTTAACGTAAGAGCTACATTTAAAGAACCTACATCTCGAACTACAACGATCACAAAACAACACACAAATAACATAAAAATATCCACGAGCAACCTATGGATGACAGTTTTGTTGGAAAAATGTTTGCCTTGTATACAAAATTAATTAAATACGGAGAAGGTAGGTTCCGATAATATATGGGAAACTAAGCTGCGAGGAATCAGATACGCTTCCGGTTTCCACCGCCATTAATTGTAACAGTAATTCAGGTTTCTCGGTTGTTTCCCGTTGAGCATAGGTTTACCAACATTGGTATTAACTTCATCAAGATGCTCTGAACGTACCTACCTCCTATCCGAAGACTGTTCCAAATTCACTCTCAGTGAACATGTTACTTGAAAATTCAAATTACATTGCAAGATAATTTGAAAACTTTACAGATCGACCAAGAAGCTTACACGTGATTACAAATTGCTTCTTCCAAATTTAGTAAATCTTTGTGCCTTTTTCTATATAAAAGATATCTATTAGAATTTGTTTAAATCGAAAAAACGAAGATCGAGACGTTTTACAAGGTAAATTAAAACCTACGATGAATAAATTCACCATTGTCATTCGTATGTCTTCGAGGCTATTCAGAATATCGTAAGAACACACGCACAAAACTAAAACGAGCCAACACTCAACCAAGTTATTCCACATACACAGAATCAAAGAATGGAAGATTGTCAAAGACCGTGTGTAATTTTCCAGAGTGTAAGCTGAACTGGTACTACTACAATGGAATCTGCGTGTACAAGTGTCCAACTGGAACTTACGGCATTTCTGACGAGACAAAGGCAGTCTGCTCCAGTTGCCATTACTCCTGCCTAACTTGTTCAGGATCTTCGAATACCGAGTGCACCAGTTGTCACGAGGATGCCGAGCTTTCTATGAACCTTGGCGAGTCTGTATGCATCCTTCGCGAGCTTTCGTGGACGATGCACTCTACCCTATGGTTCTACCAGATGACCATTTTGTTCTCGATCAACATCGTCGTATTCACCGTGATAATTCTATACGTGGCTGTCAAGAGGTATTTGCGAAGAAGGAATTCTCTAATATACGGATATAGTAAAGTCTCGTATACAAGTAACGGAGACGCACATAAAGACAAGTTACATGAGAACGCCTCTTCGTCTGATAGTGAATAAAGAAAATCGACGAAAGTAAACAGCAACCGATGTTGGTTGTGTAATTAGAAAATGAGTGTAATGCTATCAATATGTGGACGGTCGAAGAGAGAGAGAAACAAGAAATCCGAAAGATTACATGCTCAAGAGATTTTTCGATGAGAAAGTGAAATATGAGAGAAAATAACTAGGAATGAAGAAGCGCGTGATTACCGGTTTGTCGTGAAATTTCGATGTGATTGTTTATCATATAATTAAATGTTTCAACAATGGATTACTAGTGACGTTAATGACATTAAGAGTATTTTAAGCAATGGCAATACTCGGGAGGATTCCGTCCTTCTGTTTGGTACATTCCAATTGACGAGCATAAATTACCAAGTTGTTAGTGATTTCCCGGTGAATGTTATGGATGCAGAGAAACGATCGAGTTAATATAATCGAATTTGACGATGCATTTATTTACGTTGTGATGCTTCGAGAAGATATACAGAATATTTAAAAAAAAAAAACGTTTTAGATCATTATTTTTTAACACGCTGTATTTTAATTTCACCAACAGCACGGTGAAGTAAAGAAGGATAGAATTAATAACATAGAGGTCGAATAGGCGTAATTAAATGTGATCGAGTTGTTTAACCAAATTAAACCATTCCAAATGCACTTGTGTGTTCAAAATCAAAAATTTCTTTTAGAGCCAGATTAAAGTGAAAGTTCATGCTCGGAAGTTAAAATTGATGCCTAAGTGGCCAAATTCTTGATCGAGTCATAATTAATCGCGATACAAATAAAACGTATCGTAATGCAAATACGCTTAATAAGTTTGGGTTCTCAGCTAATTAACGGTTAATAATTAAGTACGCGTAGCCGATTTTCGATTATCGTTACGGGAATGAACTAAGTTATACCGTCTAATGTCTTGTCTTCGTCGATAATCAAAATTAGAATTGCATTATGCTCTGTAACTAACTGTAACGCAATTTTCTAATCGAGTTCCTAACTACATAGAGCACATTGTAATTTATACACCAGTGAAATTACCATGCGATACTACTTACGTAAATTGCATTAAAGATATAAGACGGAATAAGATATAGTAGCATTTCCTAACGACCAAAGACTTTAAACGTTGCACTGCTATTCAATTAGAGCGACTTTTAGATGTACATAGCAAGATCAAACAAGTATTATGAATATTAAAGCTAATTATTAAAGTTTACTCGTTAACTAGTTATTATTGTTATTCAAACGTAATGTAAGATACTAACTTTAAAATAAAGTTAAAAGACATTCAAGTATTTTACTTGTCCACTTACAATAAACTCCATAGATGTTAAAAAATTATATATTAAAATAAGGACGATATATCCGTTTAATGCAATATACAAAGAAAACATTGAATATGAATGTCACTAGGTGAACGTAATTGTCGAAAACTGTTGAAAATCATTCTTTATACGATCACGGATTAAAATACTTTCACGATATAATAACACGTTATTAGATCATTTCGATAACTAACAAATGCATAGTAACTCGTTCGTCAATTATCTTTTTCAGAAATGAATGATCCTTTAAATTTTTATTTGCAGCTTAATCACGGATCGACCAATATGTAACAAGTTACCGATAACACAACTACAGAATTAAATACAACACACAACGGTATAAGTATTTTGGTATATGTAACTGCACAAACTTAATTATTAAATAATATTAAATAATTTCAAATAATACGAATTAAATAAAAACCATCATTCACGTGATAAATTCTTTTCAAGTACGGACCTCCTTACACTTTTACGTCAAAAAATTTTAATCAAACGAATAATCCTAAAATTCAATAGAAACAAACTAACATTTGCGATACATTATTTCAACGTAAAGGTAATTCCGTTCGTTAATTAAAGGATTGCTACAGTGATGGAAAATATACCATAGCCACATGGACTAAGTTCAATAGCCAAATGATCAATAACAAATTCAATACACCGGAAACACGTCGTTATAACATTCGTATCCACATTTCACACTACGATGACAGATGAATAAACACTGTACAGTCAGATTAATTGGCGATAATTAGCAAACTGTTGCGAGTGACCATCTCAGTACGACCGAGCTCTTGTCTGCATATTGTAAACCACAATATTACCAGTTGGTATCGTTATACGTCGTGTATAAATTATTTACACGAAACCTCTCGCTAGAACGATATTCCCTTAACCGCGAAACTATTAAAAATTAAATATAACAAATTTACAGTTAAATGTAATTCAGTTTATATATCTCTGTTTGTTTTTATCGAGTTTAAGCAAACGAAATTTGAAAGGTAAAGGCTTCTTTGCGTAAAATTAATAAAAAAAATCTCCTTTTTAGCAATTTATATAAAAGTACCATGTAAGGATTCGTGTCTAGCTACATATCGAGCTCTTTCACAATCAGTGAACTCGATTAATCCTAACAACAAAGATTTCAATCAATTTCTGTTATGTTCTGTTTATCGAAATTACATCCTTTCTCGTTAAAGATATCGTTTGCCATTTGAACTACTCAATTTTCTCTTAATGTAATTAGACAATAAAACAAATTATTCCATCTTTATAAATATAAAGCACGCTGTCCTCCTGGCCACCGAGGAAAACTTAATTGAAGAACGAAATATCTTCGCGTTCCACTTTGCACAGTTTAAACGTTTTCATGAAGTAATATCGTTATCGTCGTCACTTGGAAATAAGCTACGAGAATCATTTCAAAAGGGACACTGTATATACAAGTATGTTCGGTCGCTTCCTAGCGATGATATACCTTCTGTCGGTGGAATTTGGTTTGGTGCCAAACGCCCATGTACTCAGAGACGACTTCGAGTATTTACTCTCATCTTATTTCATGTCGAGATTCGGATCGTGGCAGAACAGAGACGAATAGGGGTATAGGTGAGGACGAGACAAAGGGAAGAAGAAAGAGGGAAAAGAAGAAAGAAAGAAAATGGAGTTGGTGGCTGTAAAGAGATGTGTGTCGAAACTCCCTGCTGGATTGTCGAGTTTTAAACCTCCAAGACGCAAGACTCTCATTTGTTTCACCACATATGTATAAGTAACTTCCGTCCGCGTGTGAAAATCACCGAGTACGAAATATTATGCGTACATAAGAGCATACATTGAAAACCGTACAGTGAAAGCTGTCGTTACCAGCTGTAAGGGACTCTTCAAGTTTTTCCTGCAATTTTCCATCATACTCCTCCGTGAGTCCAGGAAACAATTTTCTTTGGTAAATTACGAAATTGAAATAACACAGAAGCACCAATAAAAAGTATAGCAATCGTAGAGACGCGGTATTTCTTTCCTGTCAACGCTGGTTATGTAAAAATTATGTTAACAGTTAAATGGAAATGATCCTTTTTTCATTTTATACCATCGAATATTAGTTTTAACGAATATACCTGATGTCATGAGATTTTCAAGTACGAGTATGCGTTATTTAAAATGTTACTTATCTTCGTACTCATATTTCAAAAGATATCTACCGCCCAAATAAATCTACAGAACAAAAACTAACCACCAATTCAACATTAATCATTGATAAATTTTCTCAAATGTCAAAGCGCGTAATAAATGTTGCTTCGTTTATCTTTTTACGTTCCTTTCATACGGTCCGGTTCATAAAACTTATCGATTGCCATTAACTACAACCATATTTCACCGATCGCAACAACATGCTGTTACTACTTCAGGAAAGTTAACGTACAGGAAATCGGTTTTAAATAACTTTTTACATATCATTAACTTCTTCCAAAAACTATAAATAACTTGACGCTAAGGTTTACAATTACCCTCTTAAATATTAGACGATTAGACGATACACATGTTCAACACGTTCAAAGGAAATCTACCGTTATATTTCAAGAATTTAACTTATTGCTCCTCATTAAGAATGAAAGAAATAAAACGCTTTGTAAGAACGATGTAACGCTGAAGGCATAATTTCTCTTGCACCGAGTAAAATATTCTTTTTTAGAGAATAACAATGGAAGTGCTGAGACCATAGAGTCTGAAAATTAGTAGAAATGGGGATGGAACCTCAGAAAGGTAGAAAAATTGTAGAACATTAACTTGTCCGGAAAGAGAAATAAAGGGACTGTCCGTATCTTTTCTAACGTAATGACATCTATGTGCTAAACTAACGAGGAACAAACATCTGTACAAGTATGATATATATGTATTAACCATGCAATCTCGACCGTACTAAGCTAACTTTTGACCGACTACACGTTATCGATTTGCTTTCTTCTTTAATCTAATCGACTCACAAACGTGTTACAGGAATTAGATAGCATTGAATTCGATATATCAAATGAAAAACATCTCATTGTTAAGAGCAAAGTACCATTGTGAAAGTTATTCAAAGGAAAGCGAATATCATCGATCTTAGGCGGCTGTAATAGTTGGAAGAAGACCGGACAGGCGGTAATGGAACAATAGGAATCGTGAGAGAGCAGAATAGGCTATCCGAGTATTTGCATTTGAGGTATGCACTGCGCATTGAATGCAGCCAAATAACTGCCTGTTTCTACAAGTAATACACGTATGTATTCGTTCATCTCGGCTCATTCTCTTCCTCTCCCCCCCCCTCTCTCTCTCTCTCTTTCTCTTTCGTCGGAAAATCGGACAATGTTACAACGGAGATGGAAACGAAGTTGCACCGAATTCGCAATTCGCAATTCGCAAGCCATGAAACTGTGCAACTGCAAACGTTGTTGAGATCCTTGCGCGACGCAACGATAATTTAGTACATTGAACGTTTGTACCTGGTTCTATCGTTCCTTCAAACTTCGCTGCCTGCACGAATTATGTGTCGTACACCGAAACTAATAATTGCTTCGCGCACTGTTCGGTCTCCAAGAAATTAAAATAGTTTCTTACGAAATTTTGCATTGGCTAAAAATTGAAAAGCGCATGTAGCTCCGGAGCACCTTAAAACATTAGTTAGAAAGATATATTAATCGAGAAAGCCGGTATGTTTATATTCGTGATTGTGAATTACGATTGTATTATTGGAATACAGATATCGTTGAATTATCACTGTATTTAATTGCACGGTATAACCACGAAGAGTTGCTCCCAAAGAGAATCCGCCAATTAATCTTCGAAGCAAGAATGAAGCATAAAATCAGACACATTTGGATATCTCGGTCGTACTTGCTCCGTCTTAATCTATTCTGAATCCGACCAAAGTCTAATGAGTCAAACGGAATCTATTCCACCCTTGTGTTCGTCCTTGATTTATGTGCCACCCAAAGGAAAAAAATACACGAAGACGTTCTTTGGCGAATTTATGACGCGTCTGGGAAGAGAAACCGCTACTTGTAAGCCACAAGATTTGTAAATCGTAGCATAAATTTCAAGTAGAGACAATATCTCTTTGCTACTTACTGGAATTAGATGAAGAGAAAAGAGGAATGTAATGTACGTACAAGACGCGAAATTGCATGAACATTTTCTGCGTAGCTAGTAAACGCAGGAATGTTGGCGTGCGTTACATTCACGCGTCGAGGAATGAATGTTTTTCCATCGATTCTCCCTTTCCCTTGCTTCTGTCCCGATATTCCCCAAATGGCAGAGGGCGCGAAGCAACACGGGCAAAGGGAGGAATGGGGAGACGCGGTTGATGTTAACGCTGAGTTATTCAATAGGACGTGGAAAACGTCGGTATACGTACTACGAGACAGTTCTCATGAGACTCGTATCGTTTCATCCAGTCCCCCAAGTTTTCCAGCTATGCGGTATTGTGACCCTGGAACGTAGTTTGCGAATTTCTCGTGCCGATATCTATACTTGTCAAACATTCAAGTCATACGCATCTATTCAACCTTGCAGGACTCTTTACGAACGAAGATTATACGTTCAACATGACCACTACATTATATAGGATGTATACCGATTCTAAACGAGATAATAAGAAAAATTCGTATATGCAGATTTATTGTAGAAACGGTGAAATATATGTGCGCAACCCACCTTTCGCCAGCGTACGCGTTTAACCGAACGGCATTTTCTTTCCATTTATCGAATCAGAAGCGCTCGTGTTTTTCGTAAAATTCCAAGTTTAACGAAATCTCTGACGGAATTAATAGGGTCGATAATGTTTCCGAGATAATCAGATGTACAATTCCATTTTTGACGACGTTTGTCAACCGAGATTCATTCTACCCTATTATCCTTCTTGAAGATCCTTCTTCGCCATCTGGCCATAAAACGAATGCCGAGGGAACGTCGAATTGCCGTCGGCAAAAATCCAACGTCGAGGTTTTCCAAGAAATACGAATGCAGCCTTTGGTTAGCTACAATGAATGGAAGGGACTCTGGAGCGAGGTAAGGTCAAAAGGGTTCTTTCGAGCTAACTGAGCACATATAAATAAGTAAGAGATTCCACGCTCAAACTGACGTGACGCCTGCGTTAATAACGCCGTCTAATACGCGGACGTTCTTTCTCGAAGATTAAACGTCTAAGCAATTTCACCTATCAATAATGAATTTGATACGAAATCAGAGTTGTTAAGGTTAATGCCTTGCCTTCGTAACGTCAACTTATGCTCGTACCAAAGTTTACAGTACTGGCTTGGAAACAGCAGATTGTATTCGTAAGAAGAGTAGTTCTACGTTAGATCTCGCCAAAACTGTAGATTTCAGGTTTTATGTGTTTACCATTGTTGCGAACACATAGATATACATATAGCGACAACAATATGGTCAATTGTTGATCAATGTTGGGCAATTAAAAATCAAGCTTCTCTTGAATAATTCAATTGAATTGAATTCCGTATTTCGTGCAAATTGTCATGAGGTCGAATGATGTATACACCTATATACACCTATGATAATAATTTTATCGTGAAATCGGCGAATTGAGAAAATTTCAGACCATGTATCAAAGAAGAAATAGAAAGAAGGGGAGAATAAATAAGTGAGGTGGTATTGGGGATTTAAGATGTGTATAAAGGAAGGAAAAGAGGAAACGAGAATAAAACGTACGCTGGGCCTGTTTCTCGTTCCTCCTTTTCCGTCTCGGGATTAAACGGCTCGACTTTCTTTCGAGACGAAACGTCCGAAAACTGTGAGCGTTGCGATTACAAGACAAATAAATTTTGCTACCATCGTATCTTGCCTTTGATAGTTTTTGTCCATACTTCTCTACCAAGATGCTCTTAAATGAAATACAAAAAATAATCAAAGCAGAGAAGGAAAGGAGAAAGACCATCAAACAGAATTCACCTAAATCTGTAAATAAATCAATGAATTTGACGAAGAAATTTATCTCGGTTCATTCGAAGTGCAAAACAAACGGCCTGCGTAAAAACAGAATTAGTAATTACATTGGTGAGCAATCAAAATATGCATATCGCGAATGAAAAATATAAGAATAATTTAAAAAATGCTACTATTGTCCTACGACTGCACGTCGATGAGCGATGTAACGAAAATGATTTGCATTAATTGCTTACGATAATTATCGTTAGTTAATTAACGAAATGCGTTAGCGTCTGACAACGAGCAATTTAGACCGTTTTGTTTCCAAGCGCATTACTTATTCTCATCAAAATTCTATTAGTTCGCGCAGTCGACACGTTCGAGAAATTACACTGCCACGTTCCATTTGGTAATCTTCCCTCTCGTTAACTAATTACGGGACGATTAGCATATAGTCTAAGACATCTTTTTTTGCAAGTGATTAACCACCGTCAAACGCGGACAAATCCTTGTACGAAGGTGAATGATTGTCGTATTTGGTCTGTGTAAATGAAAAATTTGTTTTGTGTGGCGGATGATTTAATAAATTCTAAAGTTTCGAGATTACGGTGTATGTAGCCATGGGTACCGAGCAATTCCATTAATGACATTGCAGTCGGCAATATAGTATCTTTCAACAAAAAAATTGAACTTCCAGGCTGCGAGCCAACATGCTTTATGCGATGACGTTCCTTTAATTAATTAAAAAGTTGTTTCAATTTTAATTTATTAATTGAGCTACTTCTTAATTAGGCGTACCTTTAATTATAATATTAAAACTGACGGATAGTAATCAGTTTTAATTAGGTCACATTTCATCTTTGCGTATGTAAATAATGATATCACGTATTTTAACAGAAATCAGCCGATGCATTAAAAAATTGAACCACCATAATTGATAAGATTATTGACAGAAACGAGATAACAACGACGCATGTAACGAATTGACAAATTAAATTCGTGCAACAATTGCTTCGATTTACCGAATATTCGAACGATTTTTCATTATCATCATTCTCACGTCGTCGTTTTCACATTTTCCAGCACGCGAATCATTTTTTTGCACTTATAAAAGTGTTTGAAAAGTTAAACAGAGAAGAACACTCTAAAATAAGATAATAATAGACAACCTAAAAATGTTGGTCACAAAGCTAGTACGAAAAATCATGTTAATCAGGAGACACGATGCAAATGAGGAATAAGATCGTATCTGTGGCAGTTGGTTAAAGAACGACTTGTAATTGACCTCGAAAGCCAGCAGCGTCCGGGAGATACTCATCGCGGCATCGATTATACTTATATGTAACGTCACTTTGCATTATGAAGTGCAGGCCGTGACCGTATTTTTGTACTCCTCTCCGAAAGAAGGAAGCTGAAAACTGTGGACGGAAGACAATGAAGCAGCTGTGCGCTGTAAAATCTACCGCCTTGGAAACGCAGTTTGAATTTAAGCGATTACTTGGTGGATAAAGTCAGGAAACTTTCCTACACCATGAAACTTCTTATTCATGCCTAATCTCGATGTCTGTTACTTTATTACTTTCATTCGCATGCACAGTGCGGCTCGCCTCTTCAAACTCCATTAACTTCTACCCTTCCCACGATATTGCCGCGTTCTTCCTTGAAAAAATATTTTTATACCTACATACATAGAGACACGTAAATATGTATTATCGATTGGTTAAAGCTTTACGCGACGTTTACAGTTAGTAATGTCAGATAACGTGACCGCAGTAATCCGCATTATTATTGCTAATTGATCGATTATAACCTGTGCATGTAAGTGGACTTCTTGAAATGCCAAATTCTATCAAAATTGTTGCATTTTCACTTTTACATACTTGTTACGAAAAAAATAGGAGACAGTAAGAAGTTTCTTTTAAAAAATTATTATAATACTGTTATAAAATATTCTCCACTTTAAATCTCCCATAACGAATGGTTCATTCTTAAATCAGTAGAAATTGAAACCTCATCAACACGTTCGAACTCTCGTACTGCAGATGCTGTTAAGAAAAGAAAACAGCCCTCATCACCATTTATCAATGTTGTGGCGCATTAACATTGACAAATGCATTAAAATATTTATGATCGATCGTCTTATAACAAAAACATTTTTTGGGCAAAAGTCACAAAGCGCATCTTAAACATCAAATTTTTATCGAGAAAAAATAGAATACTCTCCGTTTCACCTACAGACTTTAGTCCCACGTGGTCAATCTCGTACATAAATAGATAAGTAAACATACGTAATGTTAATTTTAAATTCAATTAATTCCAGGTGTCAACCTTTCCGGTGTTATAAATGTAAGCATTTATCGTTATAAATAAACATTTAACATTTTGTCAAATTTAACTACACGCATTATTATGGACACGGTTAAAATTTGTTAAAAAAATCTAAAATCTTTTGACGTTGCTATTCTTTCACTATGATTTACATATTAATGGTTCCTGTCAATGTTTTGATACGGAAAACAATTACGTACGTGTTAAAGGCGGATTACAGGTTTTTTTTTTAACGATATGTATACTTAATTTGTATACTTAAATAATTATGATACGAAATAAGATACGAAATAAAGTATCTAATAATATCAAAGGCTGCATCAAAACTAGAGAGTAGACTAAAAAGCAGAAAGAATAGAACGATTCTTTTTCGTTTTTTAGTCTCTCTCTTTTGTCTGAATAACCAGCATTCAGAGCTGAACCGCCCCTTTAGAATCGCATTATGATTTAGTGGCGCACCCGCCAATGCTTACGTTCGATAGAATCCATCGCCCCTTTCCATTAACTCCCTTTTCACCAACTTAGTAAGAAAGAAGATGCGGCATACCTGACTGCATCGAAAGAAAAATTCTTATAAAATATGCGATCCAGTTCCAAAACTCCTACAATTACTAACCCCTCCCTAAAATACTGTAAGTGTGCAGTTTGTTTTAGCAACTCCATCCGTATCAACTATCTTCATTATTTTAGATAATAGGCGGAAATGTTAGTTAGAAAAAGATATACATAGAAACTTTCTTTTCATATTTACTTTTTGAATGAAAAATGTGAAATATCCAATTTTTCCGGCCAAATGTTTTTACTCTAAAAGTTAAGCTATTCTAACGTTATTTTTTCTACTTTCTTTATCAACACAGAACGTATTTACTTATTCCGGGGAATAAAAAATTTCTTATTGAAGCTTCATGATTACTACATGAAAAATTGTTTAATATGGAGATATCCGTTTGCTAGCATCAAACACTGGTAAACAAATTAGAGAAAATAATTATATAAATTTTGAACGATCGACCAGATGTTCCGAAATATTTTTTCTGCTGATTTCAACTACAAATACGTATACAAGGCAGCCTTTAACTTCGAAAGAAAGTTTGGTCGGTAATAAATCAGAAACTTTGAATTTCCAAGAATCTACCGTGGTTATCTCTATGGGCAATCAGTGACGTATAAACATTATTCAAGTGCTCCGTTGGTTCAAAGCGGTGATGCAAGAAGACGAGATATTCCAGATGAAGGAGCGAAACCCTCGCTCGAAACTTACAAAGATTGTTCATCGCTTGATAACAGAATGTGCGTATGAAGGACGAAGAATGCGGAAAGAAAAGGACAAAGAAACATAGATTAGCGTACATACGCGCTGTACATGCAATAACAAGTATAAGAAAATAAAAATAATCTCCAAATTTTGCAACTATAAAAGTTATTATTCTTTCGAGGCTTATTTGCACGAATCCTTAATAAAAGATTAAAGGTTTTGATATCATAAAACTGTCGGAAGAAGCAACGCCTTCCATGTTACCGACAATAATTATAGTTTCAATATTATGTCATATCCTTTCCGTCATATCTTTCCACGGCGCGAATATATCCTTTATGTGCATGTTTATTGCTTTCTTGTAAACATCCATATTTCAGAAACTCGTGTTCCATACATAATAGCCGTCGTTACTATAAATTTAATACCGATCGATTAATCAAAGTACGTGTTTTTATACATCGATAAATTTATCTTCACACTAATGTCAAAATTAAGGCTAACAAATTTTTTTGTTAATATTCTCCGCAATTATTTTTCTTATTAAACTCTAAACCACCTTAATGCAACTCTGAAAGAATCACTATATTCCCTACATAGACACGTTCCCCTGATTTATTCTTCTTCCTTTCTATCTTTCTTCTATCTTTCCGTTTTACAGTCTCAAAATATTTTGAATCCACATTCCTGCGCAATCTTATCACCCTCGTAAAATGTTTATATCGCGCTTGTATTATACGATCGATCAAACGCAACTCTCTGCGCCTCGCGTCTTGAAAGCGACTTCACCATTCCATTTCGTTAACATTTTTACTGTTTGCAGCAACAGCAAGACTATTTCATCCTTCCCTTTAGAAATTCCGCGAACACAGGCAGCTACAGCAGCGCAGGCCAACCTTTTCTACGTTTTACTCGTACGTTTTCATCGCCGTATCTCGCCAGGACTGCACACGCTTCCGATTTCTTCTATCGGTGGCTCTAACCGTGCATCCTCTCGTTTCCGGCTGCTCGTAGATCAACGAATACTGGGTTCCATTGCTAGCTCCGTTACGACGTCGCGTGCGTCGGCCTGATCTAACACACTTCAAAGCTACACCCTCGTATACTCTATACGTACTTACTACGCGAATACTTTGACTAGAAACTCACGATCTGCTCGGTGGTTGGGTTGATTTATACCGAGGAACGGATGTACATGAGAGTATCAGAGTGCAAGAACCGCGTACACCGGATGCGTATTTCAGAGAACGAAAAGGTGACAGAATGCCCGGAAGGGTAAAATACGCGAAAAGATAGGAGAGGGTGGTTTTATTAATGTTTTTACGAGCTCGTAAATTGCGTAGTAAGCCTTGCTAGAAAACTTTCCTGTGCGATTTCTGCTTTACCCTGAGTACCGATGTAAAATTCAGCGACAAGAATGACATTTGATCACGCTGTTTTCCCGATGACTATAGATTCAAGTAGTAGGAGCCAGCAACTAGTCAGACGCGGCGCGCGTAATGATTATCATATTCATTGTACCTATACGAAAAATATATTTTAAATCATTTCACTTCTATTCAATTCATAATACGTCTCTGTCGATTTTTTATTTTTATTTTTGAAGTTATCTATGCACCAACGTAGATATACATTGAAAACGTACTGTGATATGCCGTGCCGTCAGATAACTTAAGTATCAAATTGTTCAAACAAAAAGAGAATTTTTCAGCTAAAAGAGAGAATTTCCATATTTAGCCATTCCGCGTATAATCTCCTTTTCAACCGACCATTTTTTCCTCTCAAAATAAAAATTCCAGAATTAATGTAATACCGTCAAGCGATAGAATTTTTTAGACATTTTGATTCTATTATTTCGAAGGCAAACTTTGTAACCGATATATTGATTTCTCGAAGAATCATATTAAAGCAAATATTATGAACAGAAGCAACGTAACGCTAGGTAAAACCAGAGGCATTTTTGTTTGACTTCCCTGCCATTGCTTTTTCAGCTGCACCGCTGTACATCGTATGTAACGCGAAAATATGTATGTATCTACGTTCGCTATATTTCTATATGTTTTGAAACCGAGCTACCAGTCGCTGGCATTATTCGGTTTCCATGGATTACTGTGAATTGCGTGAAAGTGCGGGTAAAATTCAAATAGCGCGACGCAGATGGAATACGCGCAACTCGCGCAGTCTCCTCTTAACAACCACCTGCCAAAAGAGGTTTATCGTGCTTCAAAAGTCAGTTTAGGAATACAAAACGGAAAGATATGTGCAGCTTCCATTGTACCGCATCTTTGTATTATTCATCTTATTTTAAACTTCGTAATACGGCTCCCAAAGGAGCGGAGCTGTTCGCACCTTCCAACTTAAGAAACTGTAATAAAATTCCCTGCTTTCCCTTCTTATGTACTCTACTCTTATTTGAATAATTTTCAGTTTCTGTTTACCGTTGAATATTTTGCTCTAGAATTCTTGCTCTTCGAAGAAAATCTTTTCCATTCACACGAATAAGAAAAAGCATATGTATATAAATCACACCGTATCGTATATAATACTTCGCAACAATCTTACCCTTTACATAGAAAACGTTTGCCAATGATTACGTACCAACTGAATACAGTACGCGAAAGATTCAACAGACGTTATAATTTCATAAAACGGTAATGCTATTATGTCATAGTAGAACGATAGCTATAATCTAACGATTTTAAGTGAAACATTTTAAAACAGATTGGCCACCGCACGAAGCATGAAAGTGCAACGCGTTGATGCGTTAATGAAGTTATTACTTCTGCCTCGTGTAACTAGTTTACCGTGCACTGTGATTCTGCTGACACAGCCAATTATCGAGCGTTGCAATTATACCAAATCGATAATTTCAACCAGCCCACGATTCAGTGGCGCTTCCTGAAACGTAAAGTTCCCAGTTCGACCGGAAGTTCTGCTCGGTTCTGAAACCTAAGTTGACCCCTCACTTTCTACCCGTCACGTCGACGCCAACTTTTGGTCACACTGTAATTAAAGCGAATAAATCGATGTCACGATCACCACATCTCTCTTTCTGGCAAAATCGTGTCGCACGGTGCATTTCATTAGAAATTCGCATTCTGATACACTTTCAATCGGTTAAATTATTTAAATTCCTGTTGAGTACGAATTCGTATTCCGCGGAATCCATTTGCCACATACTTGATTTCATTTTTACCGAACAGATACCTTTGAACGCAATTTTTATATACGTGAAAAGATACGGGTAAAGCAAACCGTACTCGTTACATATCCTATATACTATTTTTATAATGCAAGTACACGAAACGTCTCTACGAAATACAATAACGTACAAGATTTTTACATTTTCTAGTGAATCTATGGTACAACACAGCAGGAAAACGATTTTATTTTCATCTTTCAATAAAATCGTAAACGCGAAACAAGTAGAAAGGCGAAATATAAAACGGAGTGAAAGGCAAAATTTGGTGGAGAAATTTCACAACATAGATGACGCGTTTGAATCGTGACAGAGATATACGGCAACAATGTCAGTATCGACGACCGCGAAGCTTTGTGAAGCCGGCATGCAAAATGACCAACAAAATTGCTTTAATCTCGCCCCTTTCTTTTTCCTTTACCGAAACACGCTGCGATGCAGCAACTAAGTTTTTAGTTCCCTCTATGAGCTACTGAGCACATTCGTTCACTCAGGACAAAAGAGTTTCAAGGCGTATCATTGAAAGATAAAGCGGCGTGCTATGCTGAAAAGGGAGCCACACATGAAACGAAAGAATGGCACTTTGCACAGCAAAATGGGACGGGCACGAGACCATGAATATTTCCAGTAGGTATGTATGCCATTTCCTAAGCGAAGATACGTCCTTGGAATGTTGAGATACGATGGAAAATATTTATGCAACAGCTTCCGTTAAACAATTCTATATATATTTCTGTATTATTAACATTTAAATTAGATAGTAAGTTATTAAATCCATTTATTTCAATTATTATTAAATATATTAAATACTTTAGGAAATATTTAAAACCGTATTAAAAAGGAATTGTTAGATCGTCCGAAAACTTGGTAACATTCTTAACAGTGGATATATTTCGGTATTTGGTGACGTTGAACGAGGATTTATCACGAATTTCTACTACATATCGAAATTCTAAGTTTGGAAAAATAACAGTTCTGATTCGAAAGAGAAACTGCGATTGATTAACATTAGCCATTTAAAACATTCGATCGAATATTTGTAAAAAATAAATTCGTAGTTGGTCATGGGAATAATTCGATGGTACGCAAATGTTTCAAAGCAACGACGAACTATGTAAACGATTCAAAGTATATCGTTCTGAACCGAAGTGTTGACCAAATAATTGGAACAGTTGGTGCCCATTCTGGATTTTGGGAACTTACCATTAAAAACTTTGGAACTCAAAATCGTCTGAAATTCGTTATACGTATAATAACAAAAATATGTAATCTTATCGTTCAATGAATATGCAAGTAAAAATCAGTTCTTAATTGTAATAAGTCAGGAGTATCTTTTAACGATAAGTCTCACAAATATTTCCTATTATTTTTTTCAAAATCAAATTATTATATACACATCATTTTACTGCAAACTCTACACCGTGTCTGCTCAAAAACGTTTATGGAAAGATGAAGATATTCAAATAAGATATTGAATGAAGAAATTTAGTTGAATTTATGACCTTAATCAAAACTATTTAACTTGCTTTTGATGCAGTTATAACAAAAACGTGGAAGTTATTAATGGTTCAGGAGAAAATTGGTATGTGCTAATACACAGAAGCAGAAGTTTCTAGTGAAGATCAAGAACCTCATAAATTGCGAATAAAGTTAATTGAGCGGAAAACTGCGCCCTACAATTGGCTCTTAAGAAATTGCTGAATGCTTTGTCTGATTCATTATGCGAAAATTTAATGTCTCTTTAGATATATTCTATATATAAAGAACCTTTATGATTGTAAAAACCATCACTATTTCATTAAAAGTAAATCGAAAACTGAAAAATGTATATAATTCGCTTGGTATAAAATGTTTCTTTTTTGTTTAAAATAAAATTATAACAAAATTAAAACCAACGACTGGAATGAAACTGAAGCTCGCTAATATTAAAATAATTAATCTTAATACCATAATTTTTATCTTTCTACACGCACACACAAATACATAAATATGTACCTATACCGAATATTATTAATCAACACACATTTTTATACATTTACAAACGTATGACGTACATTCTCGTAAAAACGGAAACCCACGCTTGTATCTACACCTATATGCGCATACATATACTTAAATAGTAGTCAAGCCGATCCTCAAGAGTTCATTATAAACGTCAGCCAACCAACCGACCTTTCTCTCTTAACTCGGAAACTCACTTTACCACAGCCATATAGGCGCTACTTCGCGATTTTCTGAATTACTAAATAAGAAAAGTTGTTTAATTTCGCGTATAAAATTTACAGACAGACTCGTTGAAATGCTCCAGCTTCGCCACCAAACTATCCCTAATTTCAACAATCATTTGTTCATTTTTTTTCTTGCTCCTGAATTTCATATAACCTGGTTAAAGCATCGTGGAATATTAATAAATTAATGGAAAATAGAAAATTAATGAAAAATGTCAAGAAATGTTTAAAAGTTAGTCAATCATTTGAACATATGAGTCTTCACATAAGGAATGAAATATGTATCTCGTAAAATATTGATTTTTCAATGACTATCTTTTCCTAATTTCATTTAGAAGAGGTAGCTTAAATGAGTTAATAGAATCATCATGTGTACATATTTATAATAATCTGTAAACCTTGCGGATTTAAACGAACGTATGCATTTCAGAATGTGTTGTGGGACACACGTGAATGAACGCAAGAGGGAGGAAGTGTATATTTAAATTGAAGTAAAATAAGTATCCGTGAAGCGATACACATATTTATGTCGCGATAAAAAATATCGCTGTTGAAACGATCGTGCAACGCGCTTTTTTTATAAATAAACGTTATAAAGAGGTTATAGATGCTCGGGTTGAAATTAAAGGTTTATGGGGAAGTAAATCTAAAATAAATGGAACAGTTTTTTGAGGATCAAATGCATCGCCTTTTATAACACCTTAGACATACTTATCTTCATACTTATATTTATTGAATAACTGCTCTAACAAAAATGGGTCTGTTGAAATGACAATGTGAGTCCCCGCTCGCCATCTATATGCAGATGCATTAGTTACAAAAAAATAGTGACTAGATGCGACTTCTATATGCAATCATAGTATTAAGATGCTCTTTCGTTTCTTTTACTAGTTGTCAGTTCATGCATGTAAGAAGTGCGCAATAAAAGGTTTTTCTGGTTCGATTGTGCGTGGTAAATTTATCCAATTAATAAAGTAAATAGCTATTACGATCCTACCTCTAAATACACACATATCAACAGGGTCGATAAAGATATTTAAAATAATAAAAAATTAAATAATATATAAAGAAAAAGATTAGAAATATCTGTAAATTAAGAATTACAAAATTTAGAAAAAAGACTTACCTGATAACACATAGCATGTACGTAAATTATTCATTGGTACATGGCATTGTAAGTAATGAAAATTTGAGTCAGTAGTGAATATGGTAAATAGATGAATTTTCGCACAGCATAATATTTATCAAGAAAAAGTTCTCTACGAATTAATGGACAAAAATATACAATATATAATTATTACTCGGTAAACATAAAACAATATATAGGGCACAGAAACTTCGCTAACGAGTCTCCTTGCAGAAATTTATTATAATTACATAAGAGAGTTGGAAATGCCTGTTTCTGATGTATAGAACTTCATTTTAGGTCCATTAAAGGATGGTATGGAAACGGAATCGTGAAAGTGTCGTTTTTGTTATCATATTGGACTGGAAACTTTTTCCATTAATATTACGAACCCTTATATTGTACTCTATACCAATAAATCGACCCTCGTGAACGAATTTAGGGGGATGCCCAAACAATAAATGGGGTGGTGCAAAAGCAAGTACAATTGATCTTTGCTAGTATAGTGCATGATAGCATAACTAGAGTCTACAGTATGTTTTCAGAATTGCAATAACAATGAATTATTACTATAATTTAAGTTCTGTCACCAGCTGCATAGTGATGCTCTGTCTGTACGAAAAAATGTTCAATGGATGTACATATTGTACATTACAACGAAATATCAAGACATTTTTATCGTACGAATCAACATAATTTATCAAAGAATACTATCCATTTTTGATAATATTAAAATAAACATTTGTTATTTATGTTTCATTAGATTCTTGTGTAATATATTTTATCTGAAGATAAATGATATCTATAAGTATGTATGTATCTGTTCCCTTCTTTTAATTTTATTAGTCAATTATATCAATTAATATGACGTGTTGCATAATCATCGATATTTTTTCTTTCCGCGTAATATTATACATAATTTATCTCTCATTTACCCATTCGAATTAATTTTACCATATTCGAAATGTACATGCAATCTAAAGTTTTCAGATATGAATCTTTGCTTAAATGGAATAGATTTTTAACTTGCTGTTTCAATCTTTTTTAGTGAATTTCGAATTATATTCTATTTCGAATATGTACATGTATTTCCATTCATAAGTATTAAGATACTTACGAAAAATTAGATAAGTAAAAGATCATCGAACCTTTTGCAGTATCATGCAAATTTTGTAAACAAGCTTGCATTTCTCGGTCAAAGGCTAAACTAAACTGCTAGTAGTGATATTAACAGTATTACAAGTATTCATTCACTATTATAGATTCAGTATTACACTCACTATTTATAGATCTTCTATTAGTCGACAGACGAAGGAAAAATATAATAAATGGTATATAGAATTACAAAATAATTAATATGAAATATCAAATTATCCAGGGAAATATCATGGGATATCACATTATAAATCGCTTTTAATTAAATTGTACGTGTATAAGGAAATACTGATATAAACATATGAAAAGTTGAACGAAAAGGAAAAAAGATAAATTTATGTTTATAATAAATGTTTGTCGTGTAGAGAGAAATCGTAACGTTAAAACCGATCGTCGAGGACGACACGGGGAGAAAAAACAAACGGTATATTATACTGTTACTAGTACTTAAAACATTCATGGCATTCACGGCATACATGTGTAATTGCAACTACTAACCGCTGGAAAATGGCTTCTCGTAATAGCTACAATGTAACACTGCTTCGTTATAAGATTTATAATTCACTCTACGATAGAATTATATCATATGTAGAATTATTATCAATGTACATGACACATTACATTATATTTCGTGTCGTGAAATTCAGCGTCGATAGACGTTTTTCGATATTTGTTAAATGGAAACCATATGCGCGTTTTCAGGTCAGAATAATTGAATTATAAAATATAAATTATAAAATTATAAAATATTGACATTGTATATTCTTTCTAAAGCGAGCCGCTCTCTTGCGTTTCGATTTAATCGAGCGAAAGGATATCGAATGATGATATTTTGTAAGCACTGCCAATCATGTATCTTGTTGATTGATTTGGGATACATTTAATGACAATGTTTTTCGGATACCTTTCAATCAGAAGTGATTAATCAACCATTGAATTTTAATATTTGGCAAAATGTTTAGACAACGGTTAATTAATAATTATACGTATACCTATTGATACAACGTAGAAAATCTTCCACGTCCCTAGCAGAAACTGAATTTAATGTAAATTAAATACTAAACTCTCGAGTAGAAATGTTTAAGATATTACAATTTCAATTCACCAAATAATAATCTCTACGTCGCAATTATAATCACAATTTGCTTGACAAATACTAACCGTTATTATTCATTTATGAATGCACAAGACTATATTGTTGGTATATAGAACATGCCACTGCATCAGTTCGCATTATAATAAAACCGTATTTACAGCTACCTACGAGGTACTAAACAATTCGAAGGATACCGTAATACCGACGTCTCTGACACTGAGTCGATATTAGTCAACATTAAACAAAACGTACATAGTACAGAGTAACGTCGTTGTGCGAATCGAAGGGACGAACGAAACAAGGGGTAAAGTACAGTAGGGAATCCATGGTGATAATTAATTCCATGTCGCTGACATATGGTGCTCACGGGGATGCTATTTCGAATTACCATACGTAAGCTATATTGTTCAGAGCAGCGGATGGCTGCGAGCTGTCGCTACCAGACAGCGCGTTTAATTGACTGAGTTAATTCGAACTAAACAATGATTAAAACTGAAACTGGACTCGGTGGTTTGTTGCGCGTGATATCTATGCAGAATGATTCATCATTCTCCATCATAGCGTTTCCCAATCTTTCCTGAGTCGCGAGATCTTCTTTTATATCAGTCAAACAATAAAATCACCTGCTACTTCTCCTTTGCATTTGCGTAACAAGGCATTTCGCTCTCTTTCATTTATCAAAAAACAATGTTACGCCGCCTTCCTATTCCATTTTTACGATCTAATGGAGGAAATCGCGTTTATTAGAATTATTGAACGCTCTTACTTTCATTTATGTTTATCAACCGAAAAAGATTGGTGTGGATGTCAATGAGTTGTTGAAAGTATTATGTTAGCATGTGTTACACGATTTATTATATCTATTAACAATACACGAAACAAATAAAAGGAGCAAAATCGTTTTGAGATATCGAGATTCTATGAAAAGCTAATTTACGACAGAAATGGAATATTTGTCTGATTAAACTTGCAAATCAACAATATATCCTGAATTAAACTCATATACGTATTATCAATTGCTGGTTACGTTTAATGTGTTGAAATGTATCTATATAGAGATTTATATATGGGTCCTTTGGAATGGAAATATAGTAACAAACTCAAATTTAAAACTCGTTAGCTTTGATTACCGAGATTTTTGGAAGGAAATATACAAGAAATCCAAGTGTCTATTAGATGATCTACTACTGTTCCCAAACAAGAATCATTTAGTTCCAGCAAAATAAACGAAATTTTTTATAATTCCTGATAAACTAATTCCTGATTTTAGTTTTCTTGCCTCGAAATTTGCATACTTTTTCTCAGAAACAAGTATCTAAAAAACTATTTGAAGAAATATTTATTTCACAAACTTCCTTGTTTTCTTCGATATAAAATGTATCAAAACCCAATCTGTTAAGTTACTTCAAAGCCAGGTAATTTATAGTGTTAAAGAAATTAAAAAATCGTTAGTATCAATTAGTGAAAACTATAACAGCATATGTTACTATATATATTACTATATATATATTACTATATATATATACACACACACACACACACTATATATATATATATATACTAGTATATACTATATATATACAACATACATGTTATATAGTAAGCTAAATTACGTAAATGCATTGACAATGCGTTATGCAAATAGTTAGCGAGTTTGACTTGTTTAATAAATAGCAATAATCGATTACTATATGATCAATACGTGAACATCAACAGTAATGATTAGCATTTTGCAACAACCCTTAATTAGTTCTATTTGTATTTACTAATTTTATTGTTATTTAACTATAACGCTCCAAATATACGAATAAATACAATACAACACAATTGACAAATACAATACAAGTAGTATAAATTTAGGAAAGAATGTATTCAGAAGGGATTTTCGTATTAAAAATTTCCTCATTCTTAAAGCGAGCATTTTTAAAAGGGTTTATTCTCCAAACTAGTCATACTCAACTTACGGTCAGTAAAGCTTTTATATGCGGTCCATAACATTCACGTATATTGTCAGGTATTTTTTTAAATAGTGAGAAAAAAGAAAGAAAAAGAAACACATGCAAAGAAAACGAAGAAACAAAAAAAAGGTGATATGCAATATATAATGATAGATTTGAGATATTAACTTATATCAATAAATGCTACATTTCTTCCATCGGACTGCAGCATGTAAAACAAAAGAATTGTTGAAAAATTGTTCAAGTTAGTTAGTTGCACATATATCCTAATCATAATAAACACATTGCAATAAAGACAATTTTACTAGAATTAAAAAATAATTCAGCTCAAAATTTAAGGATTAAGTAAAGTGATTTTTGTAATTTCGTTATTACTATATTAGATTATGCTGAATACCTTCTGAAACTTCTAAAAATTTCATACAACAAAAAATGGTTATTGAATCGATCATTTAATTGAGTGTCATCAATGAGCATATATAAAGTTTTAATTAATTCATGAAGTGTACACAAAAGTGATGCTTTTCTTAGTTACTTTTACATCTTATCTTATTAATGTTATTTTATTTCATTTATCTTAATATCAAGTGCAGTACAAAAAATTGGTATAGAAATATTTGGTTCCACATATGAATATGATAAGATATCAGTTTACAGATTTATTAGTAAAGACGTATTACAGTATTTAAAAAATATTTATATTTCAAGATTCTCTTATAAAATAAATTCGTTATCACAGCAATAATTTATATTCGTTACGAGATTTTCTTATTGTAATAAGAAAGTGTTATTATTGCTGAAATGGTCATAATCGTTAGTTTGTAAAAAAAAACATTTTTGATATTTAAGATTTTTTTCAAATCTCGTAATTTTTCCAAGAACATAACATATATAAAAATTATAACTTAAGATCATATAAGTTATTCATTAAATAATATTTTTCTGTATAGAAATTACACAATAAGAATTTCCATTCCTATATTTACATATTATTATAGTGTTGTTGATGTAACAGCACTGACACCATGTACTAATACTATGGGTGGTAAATCTGCTGTTAATTCTGTTAACAGTTGAAGATACTGACGATATAAAGTATTCTCATCCCATGTATTTGATATTGGAGGTGCAGGTAAGTATATAAATATTGTAGCAGTTTGTGAAGAATGTTGTCTAATTAATTGATTCACACTGTAAAATAGAATGAATATAATAAAAGAACAGTTATTTACAAAATTGTTAAATATCAAACATTAAATAAAATATGTATTTAGACAAGATGCTTACCTCAAAATATAAGCACGTGAAACATTGCTTAAAATATCGTTACTTTCGGTACTCGATTCATATTGACTTTCCACTGCTGAATCAATGAGAGAATGGCCCTTTAACCCACTTATCTGCGTACCCCAATTAGGAATTTGTTTAATAGATGCTGATATTCTCAACATATTTAATAATTTTCTTATACGAAGTTCGTTAGAAACTCGAGGAAATTCGCTAATCGAATTATGTGAATCTGAGACGCTTAAACTTGAATTATTATCTGAAACTTCACAATGAAATACCCTGAGATGTAGATTTTTCCATACAGGTACCATATTAATAATACATGCAAGTTGCAGCATAAATAATGATGTTGTATCAAATGGATCTTGATCTGTTGGTTGGAAAAAATTCACAGGCCATACATCTATATATTTTAAAGAAGAATTCCTAAAATACAAGATATCAAAAAGTGATATAATAATATAAATTAATCATATATTAATAAAAAATTAATCATGTGCTTACTTAGTTATTTGTAATTTATTTAATGTATGAAAATTTCGACATAAACACAAATTTTTTTTCATCTTTAACACATCTGAACACATTCCTACATATTGTATTGGATCTAGATTTTTTTCTGCATTTGTATGTCTTAAAGGAAACGCAATACTGTTTGGTAAGGTTGAAACATTCTCAAATATATCAGTCGCATACTGTGAATTCTTGAAGAAATCTATCGATGCCTCTTCGTCATAGAAACCAAGAACAATTGTATTTGGTTTCATAGCTCCCATTCCCGATATCCTAATTAAGTGATGTAGTCCCTCGCGTACAGTTTTTGTAACTGTTAGTTCGACAAATGCCTTTACTTTCATATGATCAACTAAACTTAACCAATGTGGATATTCTTCTATAGTGGGATCGATATTCTGGCCTAAAAATTCTCCAACTTTTACGTGTCCTATTACGTACAGTCCTCCTTTTTTCAAGTCATTTACAAAATCTATAAGTGGACACGCTGATCGTGGAGATGCTACCATTAGCAGTATTTGTGGTCGCCAAAATTTTACATGATCTTTACGTGAATCTAACATTAATAAGTACTTCCGAACTTGATGAAATATCAGTGCTTGAGATATGCTTCCCCAAGGAGCATTTTTACTTGGCGAAAATAAATGCAATACAATGATTAAAATTAGGCAAAGTATTATACTGCTGGAAGCATAAATACTATTTATAACAAACATCATTATTAATGTACCGAGAAGACCAATTGTAGCCGTATGCCATGTAAAATAATTAAACGTTGGTCTGTAAAAGATATACAAGCATTATAATTACTTTGTATACCTAAAAGTATTAAAAGTTAGGTAAATTCAAAATAAAAGGTACCTAAAATTTGGAGCACTTGCAAGTTCAAGACCAAGACAGGCTAAATTAGTAGCCAAATAGCTTAACAAGAACAACACTGAATTAAGCTGAGCAATGATGTTCAAAGAACCTATTAGTAAAATTATTTGAACTAAAGTCCATGAAGTTAAAACTGCAGCAATTGGATTTCCTTTCCATGTTCCTTGTATTATAAAATTTAAACCAGAACCTATAAATATGAAACACGCAAAATGTAGACAAAATAAATAAGTATAAAAGAAATTTATAAAAACTTTATATTTTGATCACTTACCAAATACGTTATCTTTTGCTAAAGCTTCCAAAACTCTACTTGAGCCTATCAAATTACTTAAACCAGCACTGAATGTTGCTGTTAATATACCAACTGCCACAAATGGTGGCCAAATATTAATTGGCATCATATACATAAAATCATTTTGCAATAAAAATCGACTTGTACTTGCAGCTGTAAGAATAGATAGAAGAATATAACATATAAATGTAAATAATACTGCTGACAAAGTTCCACGTGGAATGTTTCTCCCTGGATTTTTCAATTCACCTATATATAAATAATTATTATATATTAACACTTGAAACATGAATAAAAGTAAAAATTATTTTGAATAATAATCTTTTCTATAAGTACCACTCATATTAGCACCAGCCATTATACCAGTAACACCACTGAATAATACACCAAAAACACTTGCAAAATCAGTCATTGTTCCTTTACTTGAATAATCTGCACTATAATTTGAATAAAGATTCCTTATAAGAGTAGATGACAGTAATCCTGTATAAGTGCCATTAACATGTTCTGTTGCATTTTGAACCAGCATATTTGCATTTGGAATTGGTATCTATAATAAAAGACAAATCACGTTTCTGATAATTTTTGTGCTCTCCACAATATTACCTCCATATATCCTTTGGCCAAAAAACTTATAAAAACACTTATTAGACAGACACATACAACAGCCAAAATTGCAACACTAGTTTTTGCAAACATTGCAGCTCCTATTAGACATACTACTAAATTGGCAGTATTTAATATAGAACAGTATAAAAATCTCCACCATCCACCATCTGGTATTAGAGCACTTTTACCAACTAAATAACCAGATGGTCCAAAGCTTTCTATCAAACCTTCTGCACATCCAGAAATACAAAGAGCACTCGACACGATATTAGCCATAAAAAATAATGTACCAATAGAACCACCAAATTCTGGTCCCAGTGTACGACTAATCATAACTATACAATAATTAGTAGGAAAAACTTGTATAAAATATATTTAAAGTTCTATATCTTATAATTTTCATTGCAAACCTGCTTCCAAAAGAAAATATATGTATGATAAAAATTTTATATATTATAATTTTTTGATACTTAAATATATTTTGATATATAATAATTTCAATATATCAATAATTTGATATTAAAGACAACAATTAAATATGTATTATTATCTAACATATTCAATATACATATATATTAAAAACATAAGGTAGTATCTGATATCTTATCTTTAAATAACAGATGGATTTTATGTGTAACAGATTATTAATTGTTGAAAATAACAAAATTCAAATAAGGATACAATAAGCACCACCTCCTTCAACTGCTCCATTTGTTGAAATTGCGCATACAGATGCTACAGTAAATAACAAAATTCCATATGCAATTATGAATTGTATCAAAGTGACAAGTAATCCAGCATTGCCTACGATATATCCTACAATATAAAGTTTATTTGCATGATGATATATATTTAGTTTCATCATTGAAATTATACAGACGGATTCAACAAAATATTTTGAATTACTTCTGTAAAATTCATACCCATGCGTATAAAAATTAAGGCACTGAACATCGATAATGTAACAGGACTAAACACACCGGCAAATGTTCCCAAAGTCCGGCTGCTATCAGCACTCAAGCTACCAAATTCTACATATCCATCTCCTTCTGCCTGTTGTACTCGTCCAAATTTAAAGAAATTACTTAATCTATATAGGACACTTCTTCCATGGATTAGAGGAGCTTTTTCACTACCGATCTTGACATGTACAGGTTCATTATTTGTAGAACCTACTTCTGAAGCCATCATTTTTCTAATTTCCTAAATCAATAATTTGCAAAAAGACATATATAATAATAATCTTCATAACACTTTAATTATTACATTCACTTTAGTAGAAATTGATTAATAATAAAAAATATATATATTCGTCATTCATTTATTTCATTAAAACTTTCAACAGTAAACTTGATTATGTGGAAAGTTATTGTGATATAATGAGAACAGTTTGAGTATCAAGTTTTATTTAACGATTTACCTTGAAATTACATTAATGCACTTAGTTCTTTTATATACATAACAATGTATAAAACTATTGTTACATGCAATAAAGTCAGAAACTTATGATGTCATCCATTAAAATGTCAAATCATAACTGTACAAATTGTGACAATTCGAGATTATTGAACTCATGTCAAAATGTACTAATTACAACTGTTTTCCTTATCTATTGAAACCACCTTTTAAGATTAAAAGATTATCATACTTTTTATTTGCTTCTTCTTTTTGTGTTTCTTTTTTAATATTATAAAAATTCCCTATTTACTCATGGAATTTCTCATTTCAGGCTTGGTATTACTGACAGTACAACCAGGCACAACTCTCTAATGCAACTTCCTCTTTGCAACAACCACTAATATTTTAACATGATTTTGTGATCATAAAACAGGAACGTTTAACAAAAATATGTCAAATAAATGTTGAAAATTATTCAAACTATATAAGCTCGTTGATTAATTCAAATATTATTTTAAAAATATTGGAACAATAACAAAACAATAATACCCGGAAATTTGGTTAATAAATTGATAAATATAAATAATAATTAATTATTTAATTAATAATTAAATTGAATAAATTTGTTTTAACACATGTAACACTTATGATAATATATTATATATGTAAATTGAAACCCTATATTAACGTATCTAGATAGATATATGATTATAGCTGATTATAGTAATCCACTGCATGATCTCTCATTATTGACATTATTTAAAAGAATAATTTAAGAAAGAAACATTTGAATAAGTATCATTAGTTATCATATAGAACACTAAAATGGTCATATGCATAAGAAGCTTAGTTTCTCCGTTATCACGATCAATTGTTACAAATTTTATGTCGTTCCGTCAAATGAGTGCTACTGTTAAAACAGATTCTGTAAAATCTTTATTTTACAAAGAGTATGGAGAACCTGTAGATGTTTTACACGTTACAACACAATCTATTAATCAACCAGAAAATAATCAGGTAATTCAGTTAAAATGATTTTTAACTTTATTTTTTTATGCATTCTAATAAAAGTTATTTATTGTTAATAAAGGTTTCTGTCAAATGGTTGTTAGCTCCTGTTAATCCAGCAGACATAAATACAATACAGGGTAAATATCCAAGTAAACCGCCTTTACCAGCTATTCCAGGAAATGAAGGAGTTGGTGAAATAATAGCTGTTGGATCTAACGTAAAATATTTAAATGTTGGAGATAGAGTTATACCAAATGGCACGCATTTAGGGACATGGAGAACACATGCAAATTATACTGTGGAAGAACTTCTGAAGGTATATAATGTGCTTTCAGGTAATAAGGTTTATATATATTAGGTTGTTCCAAAAATCTTTTTTGTTTTATATTCATCATAAAACAAAAAAGTTGTGTATCTATTATTTCCTTATAAAATGAAAGGAACTTTTGAGACAACCTAATATTTATCGCAATAGTTCAAAAATTGATATGTGTTAAAATCTTAGGTTCCAAAGGAAGTTGGCGTTGTGGAAGCTAGTATGTTAAATGTAAATCCATGTACTGCGTACAGAATGCTTAAAGATTTTGTGGAATTAAAACCTGGTGATACTGTAATTCAAAATGGTGGGAATTCAGCTGTTGGACAAATGATTATACAATTATGTAAAATATGGAATTACAAATCTGTTAGTGTTGTAAGAGACAGACCTAATATAGGAGAATTAAAGGTATAAAAACAGTTTAAAAATTAAATTTTTATTTCCATTGATTAATAAAACCTTTGTAGAATTACTTGACAAGCTTGGGTGCAGATGAAATTCTTACTGAAGATGAAATAAGGAAAACTCAGATTTTTAAAAGTAAAAAGTTACCTTCACCAAAATTAGCTCTTAATTGTATATGCGGGCAAAATGCATTAGAAGTTCTAAGACATTTAGCACATGGAGGTATTATGGTAACTTATGGTGGTATGTCCAGAGAACCTTTAACAGTTCCAACGTCTGCACTTATTTTTAAGGTATATTAATTAAAATTTGTAAAGTAATATATGGCATAATTAAGTAAGTAATGTTTGTTAATAATCTCAAAAATTAAATAGGATATAACATTAAAAGGATTTTGGATGACAGCATGGACAAAGGTAAATATGAATTCCAAAGAGCGTGAAAAGATGTTTAGTGAATTAGGAGCATTATTCAAGGATAAGAGATTAAAGGCTCCACCACATAAGTTAGTTCCATTTTGTCAGTATCAAGAAGCTGTTATTAATGCACTTCATACTGATGGTCGAACTGGATTGAAATATATTTTGGATATGACTAAGCCATAAAGTAAACTCTCTTTTAAATTATAACTTAGTTTTGAGAACATTGCATTTCTTGTATCTTTAGTACTTTTTATATGCACTAAAAATAATTATATTTATTATTGTACAAGAGACATTAATTTAATGTTTACATGATACATATTTTGTAGTGCATTTTGTAATGCTTTTAAATTTAATTTTAATGCAGAGTAATGCTAATTATAATTCATAATATAAAATGTTTATAAAAGCATGACTTTTGATATATTACATAAACTGGAATATTGCTGTTCTATTGCTGTAAAAAGATTTATTAATTAATTTGTGCAGTACGAAATAGTTTTATATATGGATGTAAATAACAAATTAAAGAAAATTTTTATTTATTGTATTAATTATCATGGTAAATTTAAATAAAACTATTCTGTTTTATCTAACAGTTCTAACAAATTCATGCTGTGTTTTATGTCTTCATGATCATCTTTAAAGAGATCTGCACGTATGATATCAAGTTTCGTTTTATAATCTTCATTAAATTTCGTTTTTTCATATTTTGTAACTGCTATGTCTTTCTGATTGTCCTCCTTAGAATCAGATTCGCATTCTATATTTGTATTATCATTATCTTCATTTGAAAATAAATTCAAAGTAAAAGGTCGTTTGTACAAAGTTTCTTCAGTTCCTAGTTGAACAGCTAACATACCAAGTTCTGCTTTTGTACCACATTCTTTAACGTAATTATGATTTTCTTGTTCAGAAGTTAGTTTTGATATGCCATACAACATCGAATACCTGTATAATATGCTTCTTATATATTTCTATCTTTGAAAAATTTGGTAATTTTATATTTAACACTTACATATTTTTGCCCAATATTGTACCTCGTTCACCAAAAAGATTAAAAGAACCACCACAGTAAGTTTTCAAATCTATATCACATAATTTTGTACCAGAAAGGCGAGTTTTGTTTTCTTCATATTTTTCATTGTATTTATGATACATTGAATTAAAGCTACCATCATCATTTTGTAATCCAAGTCTAAGAAGTACAGATACTTTCACGCAATAGTACTCTAATTCTTTCAAACAATCATCTCTGGCATTCCAAACTTCTTCAAAAGTTAATGTACCATAAAACTAGAATCATCAGTAAATCATTCTTAGAAATTCGACATAAATCAATAATTTAATCAATGAGTAAAATGCTTACATCAGTTATCATTTGATGTACTAATCCAATACATTGTTGAGCATTTGGATTGCTAACCATGTCACGCATTGCATCTGTATGGTTCAATGTTAACAATACAACTTCTACAGGACCAGTAGCTGCAATTAACTGATATTTAACCATCATGATCATTAGATCGAACAGTTTATTCATGCTACTTTTATCAAGTTTCATTATTGATGATAATACAACACATTCTAAAGTAGGTCGTAAAAGAGATATCTTAGTCAAAGATTTTTCCTCAAATACGGAAGACAGCATTTTAGGATTAAGTAAAGCAGCAGTTACATCGTCTAACACTGTATATAAATAGAAAAAGACATTTTAAAATTAATCAAAATATATGAAAAAATATACAAGTATCTAATATAAATTAGCAGCACACAATGTATATTTTTTCGTATAGTATTAAACTAGCCTTGTATAGTTTTATCAACACTTATCCTTTGTGCCTTCAATCTTTGTCGCAAAACATATAACATTTCACCACCCATGTTTAAATAAAGTATTGGTGTTGCATATAATGACATTTTTTCTTTACTTTCACTTCCGTTTTCAAAAATAGAGTACTTTTATGATTTTAGTACTTACACGTAGTTTACCGATAGCGTCGTCTTAGCGACAGAAATGTACATAAAATTAATCGACGTAATGTATTTAAATGAGACTGCGCGATATTTTGGATTTCATAGTCATGAACATTTATCCTTTTAGAAGCAAGCATATTGCATTTTGCTTCTAATTATATATTTCAATCCATTTAATAACTAAATGAAGAAATGATTGTGCGAAATCAATACATAGTTATCTTCGTAACTAATTTATTTTGTAAAACATTAATATTTTAACTGTAATAAGTTAATTATAACTGTATATATTGATTAAGAAAATTTATGTTACAATAAATAACTGGTTCTCTTAAAAAAACTTAATGTTTATCGAATAATGAATTACTAAGTAACAATGTTAAACTTTTCCTTTCAGTTTAAAACTTTGACAGTAATAAAAGACGTGTGTTATAACTGTTGTTTTATTATATATAATTCGTCTCAAAACATGTTTTAAGTTAAAAAAGAAGAGAACATTTAACATCTGCTTTTTGCACTGAACAGATATTATGCAACTAATTGTAATAATCATTCTTGTAACAATATTAATTAACAATAACATTAATTATTTATAAAATAATATAAGTGGACGGTTATATATAACAAAAAATATTTTGTTCCGCATTTTTATAAAATATCTTAAATCTAAGTTCAAAATTGGCTTAGTTACATGGAACGGTTTACATTGTAAAAAGAATTTAGTAGCCCTGTTATTTCAGTTTTTACATCGTTTACCCACTTATAACATATGAAGACTTCATTCCAAAAAATATGCCATACATATTTATCAGTCTAATATTAATCTATAGTATGTGCTGTTGCACAGAATCAATCTCCATATATCTTATTTTCACATTATGCTACTTCTTATATCATAAATACAATTCTGCTTACAATTCAATTAATATCAACAAAATTTTTATTGTATTTATATTCTGTTAATGCATACATAAATTTGTCAATAGAAACAATAATGAAAGTAAAGAAACTACAGCAGTATATAAAGTTTTGTTATGGTCTTCTGTGATACTTAATAGCATTTAAAAAATTTTCACGATTACTGCTCAAAAATTTGCAAATACATATCTTGTATAAGTGTATATGCAATTATGTTGCCTTTTGTTTTATAAATTATTGTATATTGCGAAGATTCTATTTTTAGAGGTAAGTAGAATGTCTTACTTAACTTAAAATTATCTAATATTTTGTTTTTAAATATCTAATTCGACATAAATTCATCTTTGATTATATGCTTTATATACAAATTGTAATTTAAGTACATTGTATCACGTCGTAATTTATAGAAACTCTTTGAAAATATGTAACAGTTCTGCAATATTTTAAATAAACTGCTTAAAAAGCTATGTTTAGCTATTTAAAAACACAACTCTATTTATATTTGTGAAAATCATAAATAACGTTATACCGAATTTAATGTAATGTTAAAAAACATTGCATTTAATATCTCATTAATGCAATAAAATATTAAATTTATTTTAAACAATGCAAAATTCATTATTTCTGATTTTTGCATTATTCACTTAAAGTACATAAACGTGTCATTTTGAGTATACTCATACATTGTATATTACATTGAAATAATTGAGATAAAATTTTATCTGTAACTCCTTGGAGAAATATCACAATTGTTTCTAATTTTATATTTTTATATATATTCTCTTCAGAAACTGGACAAAATTATGCCATTTCTTTTTAATTATGCAATGATTATCTTAATAGTGTTTAGGAATTTCTCGAAATACATTTCTAAGAGAAATTATTATTATTTCGAGAGAGTATTAATGTTATTTGCAATTTAACTTACAAATTATATGTCCAAGTACCTTTTGCTGACTGAATGTAGCGAAGAGGGACAATTGTGTTTCTAACATCGGGACTTTTTGACCTTCTTACACAATCCTGACTCAAAACCCTGCATCCTGGACTTAGAGCTAAACCATTAAAATTACTGCGGGGGATGCTGTCACTACTTGCCACTCTTCTAACATCATTGGTTTTTCTTTCTTCACAGTTACCAACTACTGACATTAAATTATCGGGTACAGAGTCCCTAAGTTTATATGCGTTCTGATTATTTCCAAAATATTTTGAATTCGGATTAACAGATATATTTTTGGGACTTCGCATTGAACAAGTTTCCACATAACCATTACGACGAATTTGACGTTTATCGGCGTTATCATCGATCGAATGCCGATCATATGTGTGATGATCAAGATTACAGTTTGCATCGTTATCAATACACTGGCAAGGAATTGCTATACTATCAAGAGAATCCGAAAATTCAGGACTTGGAATTGAAGAAACACTACCCATATGAGAGAAGGTAACCGTCCCCTGAGTATTTTGGGGACGGCGTCAGAAACATCATTCTTCTAATTCATCCATTCGATTTCTAACTGCCATTTCTACCACTTCTAAACTCGGATAGTCAAGCTCCTTAACTAAGCATAAAACAGCTGATAAAATGTTGGAATTCTAAAATCACAATATTTTATGTTATTTTTGTTCCATATTTCTAGATTTGTATAAAAACACATGAAACATACTCTTGTAACAGGCCTCCTGTGATAGTGAAACTGTGATCTACACTTCTCCTTATCTGAATGTCTTACCCATCCAGGCACTTGGTTTGAATCTTCCTGTAATATTGAAAAATTTCATTTTGTCCATTATTTTAGTTAGAAAGAGTGTCAGCATATTTCAAATTAACATTAATTTTTAATTCTAACCCTCTCTACATTATGATGAACTGCCATTCGTCTAGGTTGAGATGGTGGTTGATGTTGCTCTTCATAATCTTTAATTCTATGGTCATGATGTTCTTTATATTCAGATTTCAGTCTATTATCATAGTCATAACTATTTCTTTCTGCGCGTCTTTCATCTATAATTTCATTTGTAGAGTACTGTGTCCTTGGAGATGTTGGTGCGTATGTTCGTTGTGGTGTATCATTATTACTATATTCTGCATAAGATCTTCTGTCATCATAATCTCCATTATGTCTAGAAATTGCTGGTCGGTCATCATATTCCTAAAAATAATTATAATTCAAAAAGTATTTGTAGTGCATTTATATCTAATATTCCAAAGATTTATAAAATAATATAAAATTAATTTAAGTTAATGATTAGCTTGTATTTGTTAATAAAAGTGATAATTGGGTGGTCCATGCTTCAGTGAACCATTCATTATAACTACTTATCTTAAACTGGAATCTAAACTATTTCTGTAAATCAAAGCTATTGTAAAAGTTAATACCAAATATAAAAATGTTTAAACATCATCACAAAATGTAATAAAATTTATGGTCTTTTTTTTTAAATCACAAATCATTTCTTTTTTTGAGATTTTTTTACATTAAAACAAGTAGAAGTATTAAAAAGACAAGTATATATTGCATATGATTAAATATACAAAATATATTATACTTGATCCATATTATTTATTGATTAAGGAAAACCACTTTAAATTAACAATGTCACTAAGTGATAAATTGTAAGTAACACATAATTTTAACTAATGAACACTAGAACTATCAAGGTAACACTAGAAGTAAAGTTACTACTTTGCACAAACATTGTGCAATCTATAGGATGTACCTTGATCATTTCAATAGTGTTAGTGGCCACGTTTTCACTGATGTTGCGCGACTCTGTACGTATAGTGTCATCTTTGCTTTGATTCTTTGACTGTCCATTCTGTTGCTGTCAGTATATGATTGCAGACAAAAGGAGCAATAATAAAATCATGCTTATTCGTTAAATATTAATTTAGATATATTGCTCAACAATGTTACTAAGATGGAAAATTAATTATATTTCTAAGTTTAGTACTAAAATAAAATCAATTTATTGAGAACTTTAATATATAGAATAACTATTTTCTTTCACATTTTCACTACACATATAAATATATTAGTATAAATCCTTTTACATGCAAAATAAACATACAGTTGACTTACCTCGTATGTATACTGATTATTTTGAGAATAATGATGTGATGGTGATGCATTATAATTTGCATTTCTATGATCTGGATCATGGTACTCTTCTTGAGCATGTTGTGTTTCTTCAAAACTTCTCTGTGAACAAGTGGTTTTATAAATCTTATAACAAATTATACCTGTGCATTAAATAAATATATGCATATTTGTATATGTCATAGTATAATGATAACATAATATAACATGTAATTTTTATAACAAAATTATCATAAAAGTTTTATAAAATTATTATAAATGAAATTATTATAAAAACAATTGAAACAGCTTGAATTTTATATTACCTGGTCACTTGAGGAACTATATCTTCGATGTCGAATCACTTCAGTTTCTTCGATATACTCAGTAGTAATATCCTAATTGTGTAAATGTTATTCAAATGTTAAGACTTTGTTAAAAATGTGTTAACATATCATAACATTCTATTTTTATGAAATCATTATGATAGGATTAAACAAAAAAATATATTAAAATTTGATAGTAGATTTAGTTAATAATATTTACACAACATATATTATTAATAAAACCAAAATTTCAATGAAGATATTATATGGCAAAGCAATAAAAAATGATTTATACAAGTATAGTGTGAAGAAGGCCTATTTTTATAAATAGTTTTACCTCTGGACTAACTGCATCCGATTGTGGTGGAGAAGCATACATGTCAAGAGGATGGACTAAAACCCGACCTCTTGTTAATGCAGTTTGCACTTCCTCAGGTGATACTATTTCATCATCAAGCTTTTGTAGGTTTGGTAAAGCTCTTAAAACTGCCAACCGATAACTAGAAATAAATGAATCATTTAACTAGCCTATTTAGATAATTAATAAATTTTTTAATGCCATGCAGAATACCCTTCTTTCTCAGCACAAGGATTTTCACCAAGCCATAAATTTCTTAAATTTGGTAAACCTTGAAGATAACAAACTTCATTCAAATCTTCAATATTATTATTTCTAACAAATAATTCTTGAAGACTTAAACAGTATTGAAAATCAGCGAGGGTGTTGATATGGTTAACACTAAAAACAAATGAAAAAGATTTTAAAATATAACACAGTATCAATATGAATGCATTAAATGTTATTTATATATGGAAATGTTTACATTAAAGTTTATTATACTTTTTAATGCCATATTACAGTTACTTAACTTTATTGAAAATTATAAAAATGCATTGCAAAATAAAATCAAAATATATAAAAACAGTTGTAATATAAGATTACATGAACATAGTAAGTTAAAATTGCTTAAAGTACATAGGATCACTAAGGTAAAATGTTTTATATATAAAGCTGGGTGTAAACACCTAAGTAAATAAGATCATATATTATATTCTTATATATATTATTTTTTTCTATTCTTATATATATATATATATTCTATTCTATATATTTTATATATTAGATGTGTAAAAAATGCTGTTATTTCACTAAATTTCATTTCATTTGAATTAATTTAAATTACTAATTACTCTAAATACTAATAGAATTTTCAATGTTGATAATATCATTCTTAATATATATAAGAAACATTATGTGCCAGTATTCATATCAAATTAGTTTCATTTTTCTTTGAAAATATTGAAATATATTACAATGAATTCAAAATGTGTAGGTAGAACAACTTCTGAAGTAGTAGGTTCTGCCTATGATCTTGAGATTTATATAAACCTGTCCATAGTAGGAATGCATTAGAAGTTATAAACAAGTGAGATCATTACTATTATGAACTCTTCTTATAAAAGAATTTTCAAATAATAATTTCTACATAATATATATATATATATATATTATCTCAAAATTATGATCTTAAATAGTTACCTTAATGACAGTACTTCCACATTTTTCATTTTCCTTAAAATGCTTACATCAGTCAATTCTGTACCCCTACATTAACGATATAAATAAATTAATTTATGTAAATATTTAGCTGTATATTATACAATTATAAATATTTCTCTAAATTTTTATAACGGATTTAAAAAATTATTTCACAAAAGACAATTCGAAATATTTTACTAATTGTTTAACATCATAAATTAAATACAAGCATATATGATAACTTTATTAATTTGTATTTATTTTAGTCAATTAAATTATACAATTTTAAACACAAATATTAGGTAGCATTTTCTTATATTTTTATTATTATTAAGAAATTTTTTCATTCTATTAAATATAACAAAACCTAAAATATTTATAATTATTGGAGTAATTTATTTTCCAATAAGAACATAAAACAACTATAAATCGTACTACTGGAACTCCTTAAAAAATAAGTATGCATTACAGTGAACATGTCATTTTAATATAATTAGACATAAAATTAATTACATAGTAGTAGAATAAATAACAACTCATTTGAAAAGGGTAATATCGTTATAAACGCTTACCAACAATTAAGTTTCTTTACAGCAGAGAAGTCGGACATTCGCGTCCGAGCCACGACCATTTCTTCTGTTAATTTTACCATTATGAAGTTTGTAATTCATATAAATATACTTAAAATAAAGTAGTAGTAAAAGATTTTGCAGATGTTAATAACGATTAGAAAAAAATGTGATTCAGGCCATCACTACAAATTTCTTAACTGTAAATCATAGATCCAACCAAAACCCATCGCCATGATGGTGTGCCGTCAACTAATTGAAAAGTATTACGGTATACAGTATGATTACAAAGCTTTCACAAAATACTGAAACGTTCTCAATACTGATATGTATTCTACCAGTACCTAAAGGTACGTTTCACGAATTACCGCCTCTAGCGGTTGAATGGCCGAACTATACGCTGATTTCTTCTTTTGATGGGAGAAACGTGTGTGTGCACAGCGAGAGGGGAAATGTGCGTTGGATTTTGTACCACGTGGGTAGTGTCGATTCTAAAACGAACGGCACAACCATTTATAAGTTACCAATCATTATTTTAGCACGAAAAGTTGTTTTAGCTCCATTGATTGAGCAACGAAATCAAGTTGTAAAACTGCACGATTACATAAAATATTATACAAAAAATTATAAACTAGAAATTATAAAGTATAAAGAGGATAAAATAGCATAAGAAATATTTGAAACCTCCTGAAATTGCTGAAAACGACATCATTTTCTGAGAAAATTTGTCGTCAAAAAGATTTGTCGGTTGAATGAACAATTTTGTATCAGGAGAACATAAAAGGTGGCACAATTTCGCTAATTCTTGGAAATGACGTTATATTCCAGGAATTTTCTAAAGTTGAAATTTTCGAGTTTTCGAAGATTTTCGTCAATCTCGATTTTGTATCAGGAAAATATAATTTTACAAAAGGTGGTACTATTACGATCATGCTTGGAGTTTGACATTATTTCTCAGAGTTTTCAAAAGCTATTTCGCAAGTTTTTCTTTATAAAATCTTTTTAAAATTATTTTATCTTGCGATTGGATAGTGGAGAGGATAAATAACAAGACTGTAAAATGCTGTTAAACTATTCTTGAAAATATTGAAAATCTTTCTAAATAAATTTTACACTATATTATATCATATTAAATTATATTATTTTTTATATTATTTTATTTTATTATACATTTTATTTACAATAAATAATTTCTTTTTTTATTGTAACATAATTATTTCCACCAAAGATCGTTACTGCTGGTTGCTGTTGGTTCCTATTGAGTGCTTGTGGCCTGATTGTTGTTTCTACTACTAAAGTGGCTTTTCTGTAATCTATACAAAAAAAGAAAAAAGCAATGTAATTCTAGTATTTAATTAAACTTTTAAGCAATTTTTATGTTTTTTCGTCTTAAACTTTCGCTGGTCGGTGGTACGAATGTACATTTCCTCTCTTACCGTGCATACGCATGTTTATCCTACCAATAGCACCGGAAAAGAAATGTGCATATAGTTCGGCTATTTGCCGGTAAAGGGCCTTATTTTTAGTATGGATCTTTCAGCTGACTTTTTTAACATTGCATCGGCGATCTCCCTACTCATTTCTGATAATGCAGATATACAACTCGTATCCATTCTTTAATTAAGTTCAAATTTCTTTTACAAGTAATTGTGAAAGATATAGAAAAATAGTAAAATATACATTATCAATAAATGCTGAAAATTTGTTATAAAATATGTTCTATAGATTAATAAACTATATAATACAGTTTTTTATAGCGTAATAATAGTTTGAAATGATCTTTGACTTTGAATACATTCCACTCTACATATTCTTCTTCTTCATTTCTAGCTCTGTGAAATAATTTACTAGGGGAATTGTTCGCGCTTTACCGATGTACTCTCTTCTTTTTCTTTTCGTTATAGTTGGTTATAATTGAAGTATTGAAGTTTCCTAAAGTCGAAGAAGCACTTGTGTTTAAAGAATGTTGATACGTTCGTGATAACACGTGTTGGAACATATAAGGAAGTAAAAATAAAACTTTAGTAATCATTTAATTTTTACGACAGTGTTCATGACACCTGACATTAGAAAAATGCAGAAGGTTGGAAAATTGAATCCTTCGATTGATATTATTCCATTACAAGGATCTAGTGGAGATCATAAATCAAAAACTATGAATAATAAACATAAAATTGATTCTTCTCATAAGTACTTGCGGGATCAATTATTAATATCACGTGTACAAACGGTGATTGAATTATTTTATAACTTTTAGAATTTTTAATTTAACGAATATTTAAAATCAACACTTTTTATATTATGTAGTTTACGCGGTAAATTTATGCATTGAACCTTAAAATATAATATGCAATAACTGTATAATACATATAAATAATTTTATACAGACTAGTTAGAAACTTGTATATAATGTTGTTTTTTAAAATAAAATTTTATTTTATTTCACATTTCGAACATCTTTATGTCTTTCAATATTTTTAATTTTGTGGAAAATTACTTAATATAATACTTAATTCTAGTTGTTTTAAGATAATATGTTAGTACATCTTCTATTTTATACTTTAGTACTTCTGAATAATTAATTTTTTTATTGTTTTAGTATATGCATGAAAATGAAAATAAAGTCTATATTGATGTTAATGAAATGGCAGATGCTTTACAAAAGAAGTATAGGGATTACCGTATTAAAAAACGAGGTCCCTTCAGGGCATTAGTACGTAAAGCATATGATGAACTTACAGAAATGTTTGCAAAGAAATATTGTTCACGTGAATGGCCTCCTTATGATAATGAAGATGAAGAGGAAGTTGATGTCGAGGTATATAGATATAATATCTAAGTACGATATAGTAAATTTTGAAAGAAATATATTGGTTTTAGTCAGATCCTCAAAATACTATGTTAGAGGGAATGCTTTTAAAAATGTATAAAAAATCACAAAACAAAGAGAATGGAAATTCCAGTGATAAGGAACTTATAGATATTAGTAGTGATGATGATGTAAGCAAAGTGGAATCCAATTCAAATAAAATAAATGAACCCAAGATTGTGGAGAAAGATCAACAGAAACCAGGTCCATCTTCGAGTACAAAAAAGACTGTGCATGATAAAGAAGTTGAACAACAAAAACCAGTAAATTTAAAGCTTTCTTTATTACAGTTACATTTCTTAAATTTATTATTGTTAAATATCATCTACTTCAAATATAATTTAGTATGAAATCTACATTAAAATAATAGTAGTGATACATAAAGTCTATTATGTCAAAATAGTGTTATACCAGAGACATTACCTGATTCAATTTTTATAGCCTAGTAAAGAAATACAACAAACTACTATAGTGAGTACAGCAGCCACTACAACAACTTCAAATACAACGATAGAACCTACAAAGAAGCGACAACGCGATAAAGATGTTGATAGTAGTCAATTCATATTCATAAAAAAAGTCAAAGGGATACCAATTTCTGAATCCAAAGTCACATTTGCTGATGTAGGAGGAAATGATAAAGCTTTAAAAACTGTATGTAGGTTACTTGCACATATGAAACATCCAGAAATTTTTAAGCAACTTGGTATATCTCCACCAAGAGGATTTTTACTTCATGGTCCACCTGGATGTGGAAAGACTTTATTAGCGCATGCTATTGCAGGAGTAAGATACTATTTTAGTGTCAATAGTTAGTCTATTTTTTATTTGAATATTTATTTAATATTTTTGAAAACTAGGAGTTAGATATACCATTACTGAAAGTAGCAGCACCTGAATTGGTAGCAGGAGTATCAGGTGAAAGTGAAGCAAGAATTCGAGAATTATTTGAACAGGCACTTGCAATAGCACCTTGTGTAATTTTTTTAGACGAAATAGATGCTGTAGCACCACATAGAGCTACGGCTCAAAGAGAAATGGAGAGAAGAATTGTTGCACAATTGTTATCATGTTTGGATGGTAATTTACTATTACAGTCAAACTACAGTAAATTACATTAGTTTTAAAATAATTTCTCAAATAGAAAATATGTTATTGAACAGAACTAAGTTTGAAAGAAAATGGTACTAGGGTATTAGTACTTGGAGCAACAAATCGGCCTGATTCATTGGACCCTGCTTTAAGGAGAGCTGGCCGATTTGATCACGAAGTGTGTCTGGGTATACCAGACAGAGATGCAAGAGCAAAAATTTTAGCTGTGCATACAGAGAAGGTAGCACTTGCTCCAAATGTTAGTTTATCCACAATAGCTTCGCTTACACCAGGTTTTGTTGGAGCTGATTTAGTTGCATTAATTAGAGAAGCAGCTATGGCAGCTATGGACAGGTAGCTGTTTAAATATTTAATAAATATTTTAAAATTAATTTATTTAATATGGTCAATTATATTTTCCTATGTTCTTATATTCTTATTAGAATACTTGAAGACTTGAAGTCGGTTCCAGATAATAAATCTTCAGAAATTCCAGAAGATAGTACTGTTGTTGAGAAAAAAAGTGAAAGTTTTGAAAATTCTAATAATTTAGTTAAAGAAGTAACCATTGAACCATCTACCTCAAATCAAAATAATGTTCCTAAGTTAAATAAAACAAGTAATGCAGAGAGTCTTCAAGCAACTTTGGAAATGGATGTAATACAAGAAAATTCCAAATCTCCAGATTTAACAGGGTTACTTACTTGGTTGCGTAATGATCCGCCGCTTCCTTCAGAAAGACTGTCAAATTTATGTATTGAACATAATGACTTTGAAACTGCTGTTCATATAATTCAGCCATCAGCCAAAAGAGAAGGTTTTGCAACAGTACCTGATGTTACATGGGATGATGTCGGTTCGTTACGAGATATTAGAGAAGAATTGCAAATGGCTATACTTGTAAGTATATTTATATTGGCTTAATTAAAAATATTGGAATAATTTGATAAATATTTAAAAGATATAAAATATTTCGTTTGTTTAATATTCTAGGCTCCAATTCGACATTCCGAACACTTTATAGCACTAGGATTGACAGCACCAACTGGAGTATTATTATGTGGTCCACCTGGTTGTGGGAAAACATTACTAGCTAAAGCTATTGCAAATGAGGCTGGCATTAATTTTATTTCTGTTAAAGGACCAGAGCTTTTAAATATGGTAATAATTTAGATAATTATAATAAATATCATAAAATGCAATTATTAAATATTTTATTTTTATTATTTCAGTATGTCGGTGAAAGTGAGAAAGCAGTTCGACAGTGTTTTATTAGAGCTAGAAATTCTGCTCCATGCGTTATATTTTTTGACGAATTGGACGCATTGTGTCCCAGACGATCAGAAGGTGATAATTCTGCTACTTCACGTGTTGTAAATCAAATGCTGACTGAAATGGATGGAGTAGAAGGACGACAAGGAGTATTTTTAATGGCTGCGAGCAATCGTCCTGATATTATAGATCCAGCAGTATTAAGACCAGGAAGATTAGATAAGATTTTATATGTTGATTTGCCTACCTCAGCAGATCGTGTTGACATCTTAAGAGCATTAACAAAGGTAACGTTTTTGTTTTCAAAAAATATTTTGAAAAAATTTGCTCTCTTTAAAAATAAATGTATATTTATAGAATGCAACCAAACCCAAATTAGCTGCAGATGTAAATCTTGAAGAAATAGGATATAATAGTAAATGTGATGGTTATACTGGAGCCGACTTAGCAGCTTTAATCAGAGAAGCTGGAATAGAAGCATTAAGAGAATTAATGGATATGCATTATTCAGGACAACCAGAAATCTCTATGCGACATTTCGTAGTTGCATTTGATAAAATAAGACCATCCGTACAAGAGAAGGTAAACACACTTGTTTCATTAATAAAAAATAAACATTCATTTTTATAAATATAGGTTAATTGTATAACAACAATACATGTATAACTTATAGGATATCAAACACTATGAAAAATTAAAGAGATTGTATTCAATTAAAAAGAAATCCGATGATACACCTATGGAAACTCCAACAGATACACCTATAGTAGATGTAGTCATGGAACCTATGGAAACGTGAAATAAAAATAAATCCTAGATAAACATGTAAAAAATCTTCCATTACAAAATACTTTTAAGCAGATGACAGTGAATTTCACGCAAAAAATACATATTGTATGCCTTAGCCTTATTTTTATAGTTGAGGCATTCTAGTGCTCATCTCTGTCAATCGAAGATGTAAATGTAATATATTATATCTTAATTTACTGTTTCAGAATAAAAACTGACCACGTTCTTTGTTTTCTAAGTGTAGAATATATGCAATATAGAAAAGTTATGTTAATGACATTTTTATAAAACAAATCAAATTTATGTTTAATATATTTTTGAATAATGAACATAATTTTGTTTAATTCAATAAAAAAGAATCAAGCTTACTATGTATACAAAAATTATAAAAAAAAATTTCACTAAACTTTTGTCAATAAATAAAGCTTTTTATAATTACCTAGTTCATTTATTTGTCTACAAAAAATAACTAATTGTGGTTTTATTTCTTAATATACACTTACACGATACGTGTATCACATAAAAACACATCGTATTTATAAAAAACATTCATATAAATTTACTACCTACAAATATTTTAATAATATTAAAGTACTTAATATATACATAATTTTCTTATACATTAATTTTTTTATTCTAAGTTATTACTTATAATTCATTGTTATAATATCACTTGTTTTTCAGTTTGATATAGATATAATAAGTTAAAATCCAACAATTAAAGCTGAATTTACATTGTTTCACTTTAGAGGAACACAGTGGATGAACAATGTTTTCAACCTCATTTCATCCGCGGAAGAAAGCAAAGATGAAAAAAGTGTTCAACAATGATGTTAATAAACATAATAATGTAAATTCGACTTAAGAAAACTGAAATAAACTTCGATAATTGATTACATTAAAATTATGTTGTAATTAAGTTATTAATAGAATATACGTCTTAAAAAACATGTAATATACTGTTTCAAATTATATAATACTTTAATTTACGTATAAAATAACAATATTAGGAATAATATAAAAAATATCTAAAATAGATTTTTTGCTGAAAAATATTTTTTAATGAAATATAACTGTTTTATAAGACAAAATATAAAACTTATTAACTTAGCAACTTCATTGTGGTACATGTGGTTCTGTTGTTCGATTTTGCACAATCCAAGGATGTCTTAAAACATCTTCTAAAGGTAATCTATGAACTGCATCAACTACTAACAGCTAAAATAAAAAAATTAAAAGTTATCACTTATTATTATTTTCATATAATAGTCAAACTTTTTAATTATTTAGTTTAGTTAATAATGCACTTTTTTATGTTATAAATGTAAAATAACAGGCTCACCTTAGATATTAAATTTTTTGCACCTTCACTAATAAAGTTTGGGAATTTATATTGAGCTTTCTTGATTTTTATATATGTTTCATCATAAGTTTCAGCTAAAAAAGGAGGTTTACCAACTAAACATTCATAACAAAGCACACCAAGTCCCCATAAGTCTACAGTATGGTCATGTGTTTTTCCAACAACCATTTCTGGTGGTAAATAATCTAAAGTACCACATAAAGTATTTCTCCTAGAGGAGGGTGCATGTACAGACCATCCAAAATCTGCCATTTTTAATTCACCCTTTATACCAAGTAATAAATTTTCAGGTTTGATATCACGATGTATCACCTTTTTACTATGACAATATTTTAAAGCATCTGCTAATTGAGATACGTATGTTGCTGTTCTAATTTCATCAAAACGTTTCTCTGGTTGTGCATTCAATTCTTTAAATAATTCTCCATTTGGGGCATATTCCAAAATTAAATATACCCTTTTATCATCATGAAAATATCCATACATTTTTAAAATATTTGGATGCCTATATGAAAAATAAGAATGATACATTTATTCTAATTCATCTTATAAAAGATATTATTTATATTGTAGCAAAAATTGATGAAATAATCAAATGTAAATTTAAATAAATTTTAAGATATTGAAGCTTTTATAATAACAGTCAATATTTTCTTTTTACTAAAAATATTTAAATTTTTTACCTTAAATGTGTTTGAATTTCTATTTCCCTCCTAACTTGATGTTCCACATCAGCTTTCTGTATTTGTGCTTTAAATAATACTTTCATAGCAATGATGAATTTTGATTTCTTTTCTCTAGCTAAATAAACATTTCCAAATTTTCCTTTTCCTAATGGTCGTCCAATATCAAAATCAGTTAAAACCCACTTCTTTTCACTTTGACTCCTTTTATTTGTATTACTTTGTTCTACATTCTTTTCAATGTCTCTATTTTTTTCTGTTTTATTTTCCTTGTCATCATCAGTTGTATTTGATATATATGCTATCGTATTAGAAGATATAGGTAATTTAGGTGGCGGCATCAATTCTGCTGACTTTTTAGAGCCCTTTTCTTTAGTTTGTTTGATATTTGCCAAATAAGTATTGCACTGACTGTTTGTACTATTTAAATTTTCTGCATTTTTTGGTATATTTTCAGTTAATACAGAACTCACTTTTGATACCTTTAACTGTTTAAGATTATTTTCAACTTGAGAAATTGTCTTCTGTATTTGAGACTTAGATCTTTTATCCTTCAGCATTGCTTAAATATAACCTATAATTAAAAATGGCATAAAACATTGACAAACAAAAGTTTTTTAATAAAACATTAATTTATTGCTTAATGCAAAAATTAAAAATTATACAAAGATTCATTATACGTTAATGAAAAAAATTAAAACTTTAAAATATACATATACTTTGCATACAAATTTTATAAACAATATTTAAAGAAAAAAGTACAATGAATTGATATTTTAAGAATATTTTACAAAAAGAAATAATGTATTCTTCAATAAAAGAAATAATGTCCAGATTTTGAATAACTATATTAAAAAATTAATAACAATAACTAAACACTTACGTTTAAAGCAGGAAATACAAATTCTCTTACAAACGTTGTGCCTTCAATTCTACTTCAAAATAACGAACTTCCACACTTTAATCTCATTGGCCAGATTACTAAATCATGTATAGAAAACAAATTACAAGATGTTCAACTCTATTAAGAAGTGAGAATCATAGTTAACAGCGCTACGTATTATAAAATCTGTAAGGACCAAAAAATTCAATAACTTCAAATTAATATTAAATTATATTAATAACTAAACATAACAAAATTACATTTTTATATACTTTTTTGCATATCCTATTTATATAAATATTTATATAAATATTAAGAATGTGAAATAGTTGTATAGATTTTTATAAATAAACAATAACAGTAAAATTTGATAAAAATAAAATTTTAGTACTAAATTAGTAATGAATGTTCATATATACTTCTAGTGTGATTAATTTAAACTAAAATATGAAATATGACATATAATTATGTACATATGTATCAATATAAACGGATATATTTTGGGAAAAATAAACAAATTTTTTAAATAATATATTAATGTACATTTATGTATCACGATTACAATTGTGATAAATGAGAACAGTTTCTTTGTAAGAATTAAAAATTTGTTGTTGTAGGTTAAAATATAAACTATCACAATAAAAGGACTTTTTATATTTTAATAACATTTATATTTTACGAGGAAAAATGGATAAAATATGTATTGTTTTGTATGAATTTTAAAATATTCATTTATTTGGTAAGAGTAATATATTTATTATAGTTTAACAAACATTTGTAAACAGAGTTTCTTATATGTCTATATTATAGACCACATTTAGAAAAATATTTTATATAGAACACAATTTATATCTTTGATACTAACTTAAAATTTAATAAAATTAAGATACTGTAAGTGGAAACGATATAGTGCAGTCGTATAATTATAAATTTTAGTGACGAACTAAAATTTATACGTTTCAAATTGAGTCTCTTATAAGACCGTACGATATCAATTTGAAACTATTCCTTTCAAAAAATATATGTCTTAATCTTTAACTACGTATTAACTTCTATTAATACATCAATTGTTATTGTTTAAAAAGTAATAGGGTCTAATGCTACATAGTTTTGATTATAAAGATTTTAAATGAAATATTAATTTACAAATAATGTTCGTAGTTCAACATTTAAATTACCTGTACAAAATGCGTACGGTCCTAGATGCGATTATATCAATGGATGTTCCTTTTTAAAGCTTTAATTTACAACCAGACTCTATCGTTTACACCTAATATACATAGTTCATTCTAAATATGGCCATAATTTCATATGCAATGTTGGAGTAAAATTTTTGTTATTTCAAGTACAAATTAAACTTCATTATTCAAAAGTTTCTTATCAAACAGGAATTCTCCTAATACTCCATTTGTTGTCATCATTTTGCCCAAAGTTGAAATTTTTCCTGCAAGATCACGTTGACCTTTGTATTGTTCAGTTAAAAACTCTCCAGTGAGGTAGTCCACCAACTGAAATTAGACAATTTGGAACAATGAAATAAATTTAAGATTGTAACTACATGAATTTTTTCTGCAATGTAACTTACATGATAGTCATTGAAGTTGCTGTCTTTTGGCTTTTCACAGTGTTTAATAATATTGCGAATCTTTTTTGTAACATCAGTTTCTAATTCAAGAGCTTTTTTTAAAGCTTCAACGCCGTTACTCCAGGTTTCACGCAATGGTCCCAGCTAAAAACAATATTTGTATATTTTTAATTATATAATTAAATTGTACATTATACAACACAAATTAAAATAAAATTATATTTGTAATAAAATAGTTTTAAATGCACACCGAACTGATGTCCAAGAGTTTGCTAACATCATCTGTTAAGTGACCACGCATCAACAGATATTCTATAATTTTTATAGCATGTTCTCTTTCTTCACTGGCAGAATCAAAGAAAAATTTGCTAAATCCTGGACGATTAACTGTATCACGAGCAAAATGAGCACCCTAAAATAAAGAAAAAGAATGTATAAATATAATATTTCTTAACAAAATACATTATAAAACAATGAAAAAATGCAATTACCATTGCAAGATAAGTCATAGCAGCATTAATCTCAGTATGCACCTGAGCTTTTAATTCACTCGTGCATGAACTAGCCATTTGCGTCCAATTCTTTGGTATATCCAATACAGATCTAGATGTACCTACAAGTATTAAGTATTTATTAATGATAATAATTTTATTAAGTTTGTATTTGTTTTTAATTTTTTTATAATTTTATTTTATTTATAATAAGTTTTATAATTTAATTTATAATTTATTTATAATTAAGTAATAATTAATGATAAATGATTCATAAAGAAATAAAAATGGATAAAAATAGTAAACAATATTAAAAATACTATATAAAACATTCTTTACAAAATATGTTGAAATACTATTGTAGTATTTCACAATACTGTAGTTATATTACTTATTGAAATCATAAATAGATAATAAAGCAATGATCACATATAATTTATCAAATCTAATGAAATCTTGTATACACTTAGGATAAGATTATATTCTCATATCTTTTATAATTATAAAAATATATAGTTAGCTACAAATTACTTCAATTGCCATTATTTTGTTAGTGTCTAATTTTCAATATTATTTTTAATTTTTTCTGATACAAAGCATGTATTTCGATGTATTAATATAAATGATATGTATATTATAGTAAACAAAAACAAAACTAATATAAAAAATGATTATCATTAGAATAAATGCTAAAAGTTTTTATTAAAAACCAGTTTGTGATATTAGAAAAGGAAGTCAATGATGTAAAGTAGGTTAGATTAAATTATCTGACTTCTCAGAACAATGTACAATACGCATTTATATTGGATGTGGACTTTAGAACATGCAGTAATCAATACGTTTACATTGTCACGTAAAGCTTATCAAGTGTTATCATTGTACAAATAAGATAATCAATAATGCTTACTAATTAACAGCCTAGAATCATGAAAGTCTATTAACTGGTTCAGAAAATTATGTATCGAATATGTTTTTAATGCAAAAAATAATTAATTTTCAAGATAAATTATTGCAAATAAATATATAAAATGTAATATAATAGCAAAGAGTATTTAGAGCTTATATATAGTCAGATTTAGTTTTATTAGAGTATAATTACTGACTCTAATTGTTATATTGTTTTACTAACGTATTTTACACGTCATATAGAATAATTTTCTTTTTAGTTATATGTACAACAGTAATAATGATCATGGATTTTTAATAATGATGTACATTGAAATATTTTATCTTTGTTCATTCATATAAAGTAATAACTTTTAATTAGATTAAGAAAATATTAAGAATATAAAGAGTATAATATAAAATATAAAACATACAAAATATACAAATTTTATACATAAAAATAATATTAAATTATCTGAAATACATATTTATTTCAAAGAACACAAATACATAGTAAAAGTACATGTAACATGATAAATAATCCAATGAATGAGAAAATTAAAAAATTTACTTTATATGCATTGCATCATAATCATTTTCATAATATCTAATATATATTTCTGACAATGCTTATATATGTGAATAATAATATAATGAGAACTATAACATCATATTCATGACAAATAAGTTAAATTATCTAAATGTTCGAAAGTTAGGCAAAGAATATAAAGGAGTATTTAGAAGATCAATGTTATTGTCAATATTTAACATTCTCAACATTTTATTGACAATATATATTGATGGTCTACTTTACAAGGGAATAGTCTCTTATATATGATAATATTGAGAACCTTAAATATTGATAATGATATTGGTTGTCTAAATGCATCGCAATATGCAAAATTATGTTCTTTCATAATAACAGAAAAATAACATTACATAAAAATTGATATATTAAAACATAGAATATAGAGGTAATTGATAATGTTTATAATGTTTTGATTAATGTTGTGTTGATAATGTTATGTTTTAGGAAACTAATATTTAAAGCTGATGCCATTTAACTTTTAACGTTGCTATTTGAAACACATTGAAATTTTACGTTTAATGAAATGCGAATTAAAGAAAATAATGTACAATGTCTTACTTACATATGTTACGTTTTAAGGAAAAGAAGTTGTTTACGAAGAATACATATACGCATTAAGTTATTGCATTACGACACGAACAAATTATAACTATATACATAGATTATTTCGCTGTATTATTAGGTACTGATTAAAACATATCAAAATTAATAAATACACCATACCTGCATGTTTAGCATCTTTTTAGAAAATACAAAACAGTTTATCCAAGGACAATACGGACTTAAAAATGGAGAGGATAAAAAATCGCAATGGAATCTATTAGGAAATACCATGCTAACCTTAATCGATGTTTTTACACAAAAATGTCAAAAGAGTATTCAAAACAAACATTGTAAGATAAATAATGATAGACTTACATTGTAGTTTATTTCCCAGGGATCCATTGATGCAAAGAAAAGCGACGAGGAAAATGTAAATCAGCTTCATTGTTGAATTCTTTCAGAGGCTAGAATTCGAGAAATCGCGAGTACTTGTTATTTTACTTTTCGGGAGCAACCTTTATACGCACTGGTATAGAAGGCTGCTTTTAGTGAAGCTAGATAAGAGAACGTGTGTGAACTAAACACGATGTACGATCATCGATTATTTAATAATTGACCAACAAATGCGTATTATTCGTACTTTAATCGACGGGGAGTAACTGGAATTTTCTATTCCCTTTCTATCACGCATGCGCCCTACCTATCAGCTGACTATGACTGTGTGAAAACTACCAACGAACATGGTTCTTCAACGTTCATTGTTGGAAGAACGTCGAAGCGAGAGTATTCACGTTACCTTCCTTTGTACAAGCACATCATTTGATCAGGTATGTGGATATGAGCAATTTCAATCTCATTTATTAATGTACAAATATTTATATAGTATAAATAGAAGATAAAATTAATGCAATAATGAACAATTTTTAATTATATGTTATTTCATTATCATTTGATATATGAGATACTGCGCATTTATAAAAGTAATGACGAAAATACCGATGTACAGCATATTGTATCATACTATTGATAATATAAATTTTTCTTTGTATATTATAGGCGCGTGACGTACACGGATTATATATGCGAAAACACATCATTTATTTTGTATCTTAAATTAAGCTATATCAATATTCTATTCGTAACTGGGCTATCGTTCATCTTTATTGTCGCTTTTCAGTTATTAATTTAGTATATTCTTATAAGTGTGAAATTAGTTATACATACTATTAAAATTTAATATCGTTATCATTATTCATGAAGTTACTAAAATTATTAAGATTATAATTCCTTAACGAACTGATATTAGAAACAAAAATAGATTTTTAACAATTTTAGATAAATTAAAATAATATTATTAAAAATAAAATTTAATATCGTTGTCATTATTTATGAAGTTACTAAAATTATTAAGATTATAATTCCTTAACGAACTGATATTAGAAACAAAAATAATTTTTAACAATTTTAGATAAATTAAAATAATATTAGATACTTGATCCCTTATATTTAAATAGCACAAATATTCAATATTTTATTTATTATTTAAAATTGCAGAAAACATGTTGTTCTTTGGAATATTAACCATTCTTCTGGCAGTTGCTGCTGCTGAAGATACATGCTATGATGATTCACTAGCAGTATGCGACCCAATACCAAAAGGTGATACAGAAATATTTAATATTTTAAAGATCCATACTTCTATTGAAATTTCTTTGTACTTATAAATATATTAATATTTAAATTTTTAGATGGAAAATCAATGTTAAACTGTAATGCAAAGTATGGACATATTGAAAGACATCCTCTGATTGATCTTCAATCATATGCAAATGCTAATATTAGAGTCAGCTTCGAATTTCTGCTAATGTCTAGTTATTTTGGAAATTATGAAGATCAACGTCATGGATTTAAGAAATTATATCGTAAATTTTCTGATGAATTGTGGGAGGATGCAATTAACATAATCAAATATGTTACCAAACGAGGTGACACAATGGACTTCAATCAACCACCACACTTAACGGAACCTGTATGTTGATTGTTGCACTTTATAATTCATATATTGTACAACATAAAAAAAGACAAAGATGTCAAAATTTGTTAATGCTTTATATCTTTTTTTTTTAGACTTACGAACGCAAAGTAACATACGAATTGAATGAACTTCACAGTTTAGCCAAAGCACTTGACAGACAAAAGGAGCTTGCAAATAAAGCCTTGAATATACATTATGACATTACAAAGAATGATAAGATAAATGATGCTGCTGTTGCTCATTATGTTGAAGAGAGATTCATAGAACCACAGACTGATCGTGTTCGAGATTTAGCTGGCTATATAAATGATTTGAAGAATTTATTAACTGGAAATGATCATTCTGTAGCTCTATATTTGTTTGATGAATATCTTAAGAATAGTTTGTAATTCGTTTACAACTGAAGTTAAAAAACATAAATCAGAATTTCATATCTACTATATTTAAAAAATTCTCTATATGAATAAGTTATCCATAACAAAATATTTTACATTTTTTAGTTATGCAGAATTCTACATTTAGAATTAATAAATATATATGGTGTTATTTTTTGACACGTTTCATCTAATAAAATGTATACTTCATAAATTGTTTCTTTTAATTTCTACATTAATTGTTTTTTACATAAATTAAGCAATAATTGGGAAAAACTTTCTGAAAGAAACACATAGTTAAAAGATTATGTTAAGACTATATTGCTATTTATAAAATAGGCTATAGTTAAGGAATAAATTTCATTAAATATATATATATAAGAAAGAATATAATTTTCTTTTCCAGCATTAATTCACTTAATATATATGAAAAATAGTTCTACATTTAGTATTTTTAAGTTACTAATATTTAATCTAAAATTAAATTTGATTTTATATTAAGGGAGTTTTATATTTCATTTTTTTTGGTAAAAGATATGTATAAGATGTATAATAATGAACAAATAATAACATATGATATTTTATTCTTCATTTTTATGAATTGGTTGTATACATAATATTTAATTATACCTAGCAGACATATGTATATATTTTTAATATGCATGTGGTATTGGAATAATTTATCATCTCAATTATGTATGTGATTTTAGGAAGCTGACTTAATCAATAGCGTTATTGTTATTATATATTTAAATCAACTGTTACAAAATGAAGACATATTAGTAAAATATTATTATAAGTATAATATATCCTTATAAAAACAAGAAATTATACGAAAAATTATATTTTCTTTAATTAAATTTCCATTAAAATTACTTATACTATTATTTAATTATAATGTAAAACAAAAAATCAAAGTATACAAATAATGTACTTAACCTTTTCGCTACCACGCATCACAAATATGTAACGCACTCTAAAAGCCATTTGGATTGTCTACTTATCATTTCCCATTATTATATATGTATTATGTAACATATTGAAAATTTGAAACTTGGGCTGTGAATAACGACTTTTTCCTTAACGGCGGTAGCGAAAGGGTTAATATACTATATAAAATTATATCAAAAACTTCCATTACTATTTCCTTGTTTCCAACAAGCAGTTTATAGAAATATTATTTTTAAATATAAAAGTTTGTATTAATAGGAACGATAATAAAAAAATTTTATGGAATATAAAATATATAACATATAAATGAGATATAATATTCTTATTGTAATGTTTGTTAATAAATGTGTAAGTTTAATTAATAGTTTTTAGAGTTATTTTTCTTCTGGTTTCCAATACTATTACTGAATATGTAACTTCATGATACATTACTTAACAATAAGTACATTTATATCTCATTTTATATAGCCCAAAGTTTATGATTTTACATGAAAGGCAATATACATGTATGTATATCATTTAGTAATGAGCCTCTCATCATTTAGTTTTTTTATATAACTATATTACTAAATTAAAATTATATAGCTTTGAAATAATAAATAAATAGTATTAATATGAAAATACCATTCTAATTAAAAGAATTAGAAGCGTATTGTACATATTGATTCAGTCTAAAATATATTATAGCTGAAGGCCTCGTTAATTGTATCTACCTTTTTTGTCTGAATGAAAGAAGTGATATAATACATCTTGAAGATGTATCTTGATATGTCAATGCCTGATTTGTTACTCTTTACATAAAAAGTTTAAAGATAGTCTATACTAAATCACAATGATCTTTTTATATATAATAAAGATTTTTTAAAAATCTCATCTTATTAATATGTCACGTTTTTAAAGATATTGAGTTTTCTCATATCCGTCTCTGTTTAATATCTATTATTTTTTCAATACTGTAATAGCTACTTTGTTTATGTTATACATAGCATATAATGTCTCTAAATTATCTATGTAATTGGTTACAAAGAGAAAAGCATATTCCTCCATAATCATTGATTCCAATTTGAAGATTTCAATTCTAGATAGATAACCAGTCTGTTTTATAATAATATTTCAGTTAATTTCAGATTATGATTAAAACAATTTATGCAATAGTATTTACGTTAAATAATAATCTGAAGTAATAAAATTCGTATTATATAATGCTATATACATAAATGTAAGAACTATTTTATGAAGAAATGTATATTTTGAACGTTTACCTTTTTCCATCTCTGGTATGTATGTATCAAATACCTTAAAGTCTGTAATTTAGTATTGGTTTCACAAACTATGCGAATGTGTCTACAATAATTATTTGTAATATAGAAATATATTTAACAAGGTAATAGAAATAAATAATAATGAAATTTTATACTTACGCTTGAAGATGTAATTCGAAGATGTATCAATAATGATGCGAGTTCAAGATCTTCACTATAATTATTTTTTAATGGGATGCTTCTATATCCTGGTCGTAAACATCGGACCTAAATATAGAAGTGTATTAAAAAATAGTAAAATATTCAATTAGTAATCTAAAAATAGTAGACATTTTATACATACAGAATAAGTGGCTTGTCCAATAAAATTACTATCACCGAACATATCTTCATCCTGTACAACGAATCGTATGAAGGCGAAGTTTGGATTAAACACTTCGAACTCGCAAGATTCATTCCATGTAGGGTTAAATCCATTATCAGCTATAATATTAATTTTATCACTGTCTATGTATCGAAATATTTAATCATTATATCACAGTTTTCTACTTACGTATTGTTCTTGTTGTTAATTTTGTACCAGAATCAAAATCAGCTCCTATAATTTCAATCTCAATGAAAGGGCTAGCTATACCTCTTCCTGATCTAATTAAATGTCTTGCACCAATAACTTTTAAAGAAAACTTAAGTGATTCTATTCCGTGTAAACAGTTCTTATCATACGGATTAAAATCATCTCTAAACATGAATTCCGGTTTTAAAATATAACCACAACTGCCGTTTTCTTTAAATTTTGCCTGATTAAGCTGCATTGATTTATCACCAGTTTGATAATTCAGTGCTACCATCTGACAACCAGCATTCCACATTGGCACAGGATTATAATTTGATGAATCGATACGTTGTCCTTTTGGATATACTCTGCTAAATTGAATCTGCAAAATTATAATTGTAAACATTCTTGTCTTCCAACTAGAAAATTGAGTCTATTATAATTTTATACTGTTCCACCTGATGATATTTTATAAAAAACTTGTTTTCTTGCTGACACATAAGTTTTTCAGCTTTTGTCTCAGGGAAACTACTCATTTCATTAAATACAAAACCTTTTGTTTTTATTCTGTCTAAATTAAATGCGACAGATCTACAGTAAACTATTAGATTAGACATTTCTTTAGCTATTCTCCATGCACGTTCCATTTCTTTGTGTTGATTTTCCTAAAAAAAGAAATTAGAATACATGTAACAGTGTAATTGGTTATTTAAATTGAAATGTTATTAGGTAATGTTTTAAAAACAAGGAAGCTTATGTATTTACTCTGACACTGGCATTTTGAGCAGTTTCTTTAATACTGGACATCCATTCTAGTGCTGTATCTTTTGATGAAGTTGCTACTTCAAATACTGAACACATACTAGGATTTTGTATTCTTAATATCCATTCTAATCCAGATCGACCCCCTACTCTTAATTCAACTACAGCACCCATAATGTCTAATGAGCCTTTTTGTAAGCTACCAAACATCATAGAATCTGCTGACTGAAAGTAAAAATAAGATAACATATAACTATATTTAATGATAATATTTGAGATCATGACCTGTAAATTACTTACATCTCCTTGGCTTTCTTGCGGTTTTATTTCTTCCACGTAACTAGCGGGAAACCAATGTTGCTTTTTACCGCCGTAGTCTCCTCGCCACCAACCACCACTTTGTCGATGTACATTTGTTATTATAGCATGTTTTACTAATGTTAATTCATCATCTCTCCTTGCTTTATAGTCATATATAGCTTTTACAGTCACCTTTAAAGTAAATTAAGTGTCTCATATATTTCATATATATTATTCTTTTATTACTGTAACTTACTTTTGACGTAAAACTAGTAGGGTCCATATAACCGGGAATACCATAAACAGATCCATCATCTATATCCTGAATGTAATGAAGCAATTCGATAAGATTAGAAAGTATAACTTAATAAATAAAAACGTAAAATACACTACCAATTCCATCTTTCTAATAACATCTTGATTTACAGGGTGGCTTAATTTAATTTTTTTATATAATGGGTGCCTTTCATAATAATTAACTAATTCAACCAAACTTTCAAATTGTACAGTACCAATAGTATATAAACGTCCTTCTAGTTTAATCCTACAATGCTTAATTTTTTTCTCTGCTCTGGAACAAAATAAAAATAGATTTAAAAAATATTATTTTAAATAATAATTAATATTTTCAAAAAATTTACCTAAAAGATATAGCATAAGAATTGCTTTCTTTTTCACTTGGTCTCACTAAAAATGCACCATCTGTAGGAATTCGTTTTAACATTTCTTCAGCTAGAGTTCGAGTACATTCAGCATGCCACCATTCTTTTTCTTCATGTTTGTTTGGTTGTGGAACAGGTTCTTGTAGCGTGATTAAAAATTCCTATTTGTTTCATTAAAAAAATTGTTAATTAATAGAACCATGATATTAGATTTAATTACAATTTTTAATTTTGTTCATTCTTACTTGACTTCTTAATGGATGATTGCGATAATGTGTAATTAAGCTATATAAGCTGTCAAAGCAATTTGTATCGATCAGATAATATTGTGTTTGACCCATTTCTTGTTTCAGTTTAATACGGCAATGATTTACTTTTCCTTTGCGCCAAAATGAAAGGCAGTAATCGCCCACAAATGTAACACACTGTCTAACTAAAAATGTGCCATCACCAAGATGCGAATAACGTCGTAGTAATTCTTCTGCTTCTTCTCTTCCTCTTGCTAATTTACCATGAAACCATTTTTCTCCAAAATGTAATTCGTCATTTGGTACTCCCTGTATTATTATCAATTATAAATATAATACAATAAAATTCCAAAATTTTATTCAAAACATCTTTACTGCGCATACATACATCAGTTGGTCGTCGAACTACAGTTTCTTCATCATCATCGTGTTCAGCTTCTTGGGTTCTAGAAAATGTATCTGTGTAGAATAGTTTCTGTTGTGTTAATACAAAAAAATGTGGATTCCATTCTCTGTCAACGGGATCTTCAAGATAAAGAATGCCATTTTTAACTGTATTTCGAAGATCCATTTCTTGCCTACTTTCATCATTTCGAATCAGAAATGATGTTTCATCTACCCCATCAGGTAGTTTTTTATGTTTCAATATAATTTTTCTTCTCAGTGCATGTGGTGACGGTAAAGAAGTTTCATTTTTATCTACAGGTTGAACTAACAACATATCGCCAAATACATCTTGCATTGTAATTGCCATTTTACGTTGCTGTGGTAAAGTACAATTATCCTCAATGGATAAAATAACAGGATAACTGTACAAAAAGTATATTTATATTTTAACCTTTAAGATAAGAAATTAGTTATACAGACATATAGTTATATTTACTCAGAGGTAGCAAAGGCGTGCTCTTTGATGGTTTTAATTACATCCAAAAATTTAATCTTCGTAGTGAGTGTGTGCCCATGAAAAATAAAGGGCATTCCATCTGGCCCATCCCAACAGTCAAGTTCTATACATCTACATCCAGCTCTTAATGCGCGAACATAAGCTTGACAACTACTTTCACTACTAATTTGATCTCCCATTAAGTATCTACAAGAATATTTTAAGCAAATGGATTATTTATTTTATTTAAGAAAAATCATACTTACGTATTATGTGATGATGCTATCCAATAATGTGCAAGAGGTTTAGTCATATCTTGATAAATTCGCGAATATTTTGAATCCCATATGGAATTTTGTTTCGAAAACAGGAAATCGATAAACTCCGAAAACGTAAAGTGCGGTTCTTGTACATCCCTTTGAGGATCTTGTAAATAATCTCTAATGAAGCATGATACTTCAACCTCATTATTTCCTAAAGGATCTTGTTGTTCAGTTATTAAAAAATTTTGGAACTCTTGCACTGTAACAATCTGTCCCGTTTTAGAATAATTAAGTAATTTATTCCAATCTGTAAGATTCTACAAAAATACAAAAATAGTACATGGCACAACATATATAGATATTAGAAATATGTATTAGTAAATCAAAAACTTACACTTTGATCAAAGATAAGTTTATGATAAAGTGCAACAAAATCATCAAAGCCAAGTTCATTTCTGTTTCTTGTATCTATTTCTTGAAAAAGTTCCCTAAGTTTATTCGTTGCTATTTTACAATTAACTCTAGGTAAAAATGCTTTTATATCTTTTAAAGTGACTCTATAAAATATGAAATATCAAATTAAACAATCTCGAAAATAACTTAAAATTATAAATAAAAATATAATTTTTTACGTTTCCCTCGAATTTTCCATTGCATAAAATTCTTTTCTTAGCCATCTTTCAACTTGTAAAGGATAAGAAGCTTTTATAGTATCTTGCACCAATCGACGTAATCCTTTTACCCAAAGTTCACATTCTTTTTCACTGAGAGCTGAAATGTATATATAAAAACAGCCACTTGAAAAATTATAGTTTAAATAATATTTAGGTAAGAAATAAAAACTTAAAAATAATTTTTACCAGAAATTGAAAGAGTTTTAAGGCGAAATTCAGAACCATAATATACAACAAAACATCTAAGATTTTCTATCCTTTTTGCATCTTCTGGCCACTTCTCAAAATCTTTAGAATGTTTTCCTACTTTAATTTCTTTGATTTCTCTTATTTCAACTAAAATCAAATGACAAAGTGTGTTTTAATGCCTATGTAATGTATGTAATATATTTAATATAAAAATAGAATACAGTATAATATATGTCAACTACATATATATATATATATTGTATGTTAATATAATGTGCAAAAATATTTTTTTAAACATTAAGCATTTGAAGAAATAAAAGCAGCTTTAGAAAATATTTGTTTTCTTTTTCAATTATTACGTTACATATGCATGTTTTGCTGTAATATATATAAACAGTGCATAATAATTATCATAAAAGTTTTGAGTTTAATCAAATACCCATGCTATCCCATGGGGCTGATCCAATATATCAACAGTATCCATGGGCAGATTTGTTTGTAGACCAAAAATGAAGGAAATGTCCACCAAGATATGCATATATATTTGTATATTTAATTTAATATTATCAAAATGGATAATAACCAGGCCAGAAAAAAAAATAGTTTAATTTAACATGAGATATAAAACATGTACATAAAAGCTTATGAGATGCAAGTCATTAACTGATTTAGATTGTATCTTTGTCATAAACTCACCCATATACATTATTCACAAGGACCTTTCCTTCAGGTTTTTGACCTATAAATAGTATCCTCAGATAATATTTTGCCCATTTTTGCTGTAGATATATCTTCATAACCATGCAAAATGTGTGCCTAAAATGTTAGGTGAAAATTTATTTCAATTGTATATTGTTGTAGAATAACTATTTTTTGGATGTATAAAATTATATATTTGTTAGTCCTCTTATACATTTTCAATCAATTTTTATTTTTATTAGTAAATTAGTAACTTTTCTTTTGGACTACAAAATGATGTTGTTGCTATAAATTATCTACTAATATCTTCAAAAGCTAAAGTATTTTTACCTGAACCATCAAACGGTCTAAATGTTGCACTCCGTGACCATACGATTTGTCTAGTTTCTCTTCTTATCATAAGAGTTTTTTTTTCTGGTCTTTTTCTTGAAAAAAATTTTGTTACTACAGTTCCCCTTTCAAGTTGACTAATAATTTGTTCCATTTCAGGTATTATACCATTCATGTTTAAAGTATTATAGGTTTGCTACAATAAATCATACATATTTCATATAACTAGATTCTATGTGTGGCTTGCAAAATTAAAAAATTTGATGCAACAATAGTTTAAAATAAAAGGATTAAGAGGAAAAAATGTTTAAAAGTTGTATTACAGTTTTCTCCATTTAAATTTACATATAATTATTTTAAAAAAGTTTTGAATTACAATCTAATTACTTTTATATAATAAAGAAACTAAATTAACATAATTTTTGTTATACTTTAAATTAATGTAAACATTATATATTAATTCATAGATATGTGTATCAAAGTGTACTCAATTACAATTACTACTTATGTAAAAAATGATAGTGTATAAATTCTTTAATTTTTAGCTCCATCAAAGAATATAGAAGCATCTACGAAATACATATATATGAATATACGTACAATTCTTAAATAACTTTTATGATAATATAATATAATATTATATGTAACATATGTTTAAAATATGTAAAATTTTATTTCGGACATTTATTTTATTTTATACAGTTAATTTATTATTATTAGATTCTATTTATAAATATGAAATTAAGAACTTTCTAGTAGTTATTTTAATATACGTGTATATTGATAATATTACTTGTTTTAGTAAATGCTTTTTACCATATGTATATACAAATATGTACATATGTATACTTTGGTTAAAAGGAAAAGAAATCTTTTTAATGTTTTATTTACATTTTCTTTAAACATACTACTCCTTAATTACTTATAAGCCAGATAATTATATGTAGTTTTAAAGGAATACTTCTGTTATTGTATTATTATATAGATTTCGTTTATTAAACGTGACATAAACATAACCTACCACAAAATTCATTTAAGTTTTGTATATACCCTAACAAATAAATTTAAAGATATAAAGTATTGTTTAAACATATTGAAAAGATAGATAATAAAATATAATATTTAAAAATGTTGCTTTATTTCTTTTTAATAGTATAACATAAAATGTGTAGTACTTATTTTATATTATTTATTACTTATTTTTTTTTATAAATTTTTATTATCTTTTTCATTTTATGTTACACTCTTAAAAATTTATCCTACCTGGATTCGAAATGATATTTTGTTAATTATATGATAAAAAATTCGATTCTCTTATCATTTGTAGGTATCAGAGTATCTTCGTTTAGTTCAGCCAGGTTTAGTCCTATCTAGGGATTTCTGTATTTTATTTATGATTACACAAGATTATATTTACATGATGATAATACTTACTGTATATTTTTATATAATAATCATGAATAGGAAGAATATATTTCCTGCATCCGTATTTTATATTAGTAATTTCTGTTCTATAAGATATGTTATTTTATTTTTGTATATAAATATCTAGTTATTTATTTTTTTTACATTTGTTACTTTTGGATGACCGTGTTTTAGAATAGTTCAAATATACATACGTATAAATATGTATATAAACAATATTGAACTTTATTACTAGTATACCCGTTTAAATAATTCATAAGGAAAGTTAAGGGAAAAATACTGGGATTTTAAAAGATCATCTCGTTACTTCGTTAATTTTATTAATAATTTCACGAAGCTGTATTACCTAAACCAAAAAAATTCCTTTAAAGATGAACCAAGAGATGCAAAGAATCCACTGATGGATTTGAGTGTTGATGACTCTTGCTTAAAATTTACACACTTATTAGGAGATAAACATGGTGTACTGCGTTCTGTCAAATGTACATTTTCTTTACCTGTAATTTTCTGCAAAGAAATTGTATATAAATTATAGAGTATCAACATTTTTATATCTATAAAACATATAAAAACTTACACAATTGATATTTTGTTCACAAGATTTAATATATTTAGAATCATTGTCATTTTTAAATCTTTTAAATCTTTTTAGAAGTACCAAACAGTTATTATTTGATTGTATATCTGTATCTGTTTCACTATCTTTTTTCAAATATGTAATTTTTGATGCATCTAGATTAATCTGTTAATTTAATATACTTTTAAAATTTATTAGGATAAAGAAATGTTAATTTTAAAATTGACAAAGAGTATCATACACACCTCCGTTTCTTTGTTTGATCTTTTTCTTTTACCAGCGATTATTGGTATATCTTCAGATGGAAATGAATCAAGATTGTTATGCCTTAATGGTTTTCTTGAACTGCTATCCTTTCTTAATGTTTGTCTACATTCTGCATACTAAAATGAGAACATAATATAAATCAGTTATTAAATTTAATATTTAAGTAAGAAAAGTTATTATCTTTCAATAATACCTTCTTTATAGAATTTTGTATTGCTTCTATCCATAAATTACTATCATCTTTTTCAGAATAAAGTAAAAGTGTTTCACTTAAACAAGTAACACAAAACAATCCACCACTCAAAACAGATTCAATTTTACACTTATTTAATGGTAAAACACAACATACAGTCAGTGAATTTTGTGGATCACCTTTGCAATATAATAAAATGTCATTAAAAAGAACAAAATATCTTCTATATGCAGAGCTTCCTCGCCTAGAGACTCTCATTAATGCTCCTTGCTTGATTAATTTTCTACCAGGTTTTATCAAATTAATTGGGTTTACAATACATTTTTGAAGTCTTAGTAATTTTTGTGATTCTTCATATTGTTCAATGAAGGTATTTATATGCCTTGCAGCTTTTTCCACTTCTACTAAACAAACTATAAAATAATCAATTTATTTAGTACATAATACTCAAAACTGAAATAATATTGTTTTATGCTATCTTGTAATTACTCTGTAAAAGATTATATTCTTTATGTTTGTTCGATGTATGTTGCAAGACTTCTCTCAATAGTAGTTTGTATCTAGGTACCCTTTGTATTGGAGTAATTAATAGTGAAGGTAATTTTCTACCAACTTCTGGTCTTGTTTCTTGCTTACTAATAAAATCTTTAAATTCAGTATCATTTTCTTGTTTAATCTAGAATAAGAAATTTTTCTATATAGCAGTAATTTTCAACTAATCAATTAATGTAATAACAAATACCTGTAGTAGTGATAAAATTTGTTCGTAATCATAAGCATAAACAGAATACAATTTAAAAAATGGAGCGAGTTTATGAAATGCGCCTGCAATATTTCCTGGATCTTGTTTTAATTCTTCTATTAATTCTCCACTAACATTATATAACGTTTTTATGTTTTCAGACAATGTTGAAATTAAACTATGATGTAATAACTTTCTTTCTATCATGGGTTGTACAAAATACTAAAAAAAAATGTATATATACTTATGTTTTATTCTATCATTGATATCATGATATTTATGTTATCAAATATCTGTAAATATATGTAAATAATACCTCCATTAAAATTTCTAATTGCCTTAAATATGTAACTTCTGTTGTTAAAATTTCCTGTATAGCTTGGAACTTTAAATCTTTTTCTTTCTCTTCATATTGTTTTCGATTATGTTCATTTAGGCTGTTGAGAACTGGAAATACAAATATTATGCATTTCACGTTTTACAATTATTTGATAAAAGCATAAATTATTAATTACATACCTTTCATGCGACTACGCATACTTAAAACATTTCTATCATTAATGATTTTCTTCAATTCAAAACTGAGAGGAGTTTGTGGTGATCTTGGAGAATTCATAATTGTAAATAATGTAGCAACTGATGATATTATTAAATAATAGATTTTATCTTCACTATTTTATATTTTGAATGTGTTATTTAAAGATAATTTATTCGTATGAATTCACATAAAATTATACAGTATATTTTTAATAACGTCTTGATATCATATTAACTTCATGCTCCTTTACAAAGTATTATATTTGTTAAAATATTCAAAATTTTATGCTTTTTTACAATAATTTTTGTCATCTAAACATTTAAATTTAAAATTAACGTATCAATGAATTTTATGTTATTGGTTGAATCTTTTTAGTGGTTGATCAACAACAGTTTTAATAAAAATTAATAGGGAATAAAAAATTGGTAAGTTTTTAAAATTTGTGCTATAATGTTGGTCACATCCCACATTGTAATATTTGGGGACTATTATAATAGAAGTTGTGGAATATCAAAACATATGATGATGAAGTGACAATTTGATAAAAATTAAATTTGTTAATATCTGCAAGCTGTACTGTTACAAATTTATTATTATTTGTAGTGACACGCAGGAGAACAATAAAACTTTAGAAATACAACGTTGTAGTACAACGTTCAGCTTAAAGAAGGTACGATATGGCTGATTTGTATCTTAAAAAGTTACGAATTCATGTGCCAGCTGCGAAATGTCACGTCCGGTGAATAACAATTAATTTAGAGAGATATATATGTATTCATAACAAATATAAAATGTATAACGTTGTATATATTTCCCTTTGATCTGTAATTACTGACGTTTTTTAAATTATTTAATTATATAACAAAATATGTAATTGGTACATTTATTTATTTTCTTAATTAATAAAAATTTATCTGACATCATGATGTAACTGAAAATAAATTTTGTGTATAAGCGATCCTATTTGTAAGTATTATAATCTGAAACGTAAAATTGCGATTGCCAAATAGGTTATGATGCATGCAGAATTTGTGCTATAGGTTAGGTCCACATTAGTTGTAGTTGTTATTATTCGTAACAAATTGAATATGTAAAGTTTATGATGTACAAGTGTAATATTACTTTCTATATAGTCTCTATGCAGTCTCGTATGCAAGTAGATTGATTATGAAATAAAATGCTAAAGAAATTTTTAAATGTATATCGTAGATGTATCATACAATTTTAACCATATAGATAAACTAAGTTTTTAATAATGCTGTGTATTATCTATTTTAACTGTATATAATTTAATGTTAAAGATGAATATTTCTAAGTGAGAACTTATAAATAATGCTACGTAAAAGATGAAAATTGCATAAAGTATGTAAATATATGTAATAATATATGATAATTTTAATTTAATATTATCACTATTATTTGTTTCAGGATATTTCAGAATTCACTTTGATTTGGAAATGTACATACGCAACATGTATAAGCACTTTTTAAGAAATTTCATACATAGAAGTTGTATGAAACAGAACTATTAGCTATTACATCATCCACTAAATACAAATATTATATAATATTTAAAATGCCACAAGTGGATGGTGCTACAATACCAATAACGAATAATCAGAACGGTGCAGCTGTACATAATAATCTTAACACAAGTAGTCCAACCCGACCAGTCTTAAATAATAACAATATGAATACTGCTAGAAATAATAATAATCAAAACCCACTAGTTAATGTAAGGGATAGATTGTTCCATGCAATATTTATTAAGGCAGCATTAACTTATGCCAGAACATTTCCACGGCCTGTCAGAAGATTTATAGAATTTATAGTTTTATTGAAGGTAACTATGATTTAAAAATAATATATTCAAATTTAATAAAATATATAAAATTATGCATTTTAGGCTATAGCAGCATTTTTTGTGTTGGCTTACATTCACATAGTATTTTCACGAGCACCAACTAATTGTTTAGAACATATAAGAGATGATTGGCCTCGTGATGGTATATTAAGAGTTGAGATACTTAGAAATGGAGGAGAAGATTATAATATAGAAAAGAGTTATGCAAAAGAGGAGAAATTACGACAAGAAAAAGTTGATGATTTAACTAGTGCTTTAGGAATATTAACTAGAGATGGGTAAGGGGAGATAAAATATATATAAAAAAATGAAACTTTCTTATTATATATTATTATAATTATTAATATAGTATTTTACTTTTTTATTTTATCTTTAGATTTATCAATATCGAACCATCTGCTGTTGATGAAGAACGTGATACTAATAACGCATCGAATGAAGAAAATCACGACAGTTTAACATTGTCTGAGAAAGAAATAGTTATTAGAAGTGCAACTGTGCCTGAAAAAACACAAGATCCAAATTTAAGTATTACTAACACTACAACAAGTCCATCATTATCTACTAAACTAGAATGGAATAAAATGAACAGAGATAGTAAAGAAGTAAATATATTATATAAATATGAAATATATGTTATATGTGGGATGTCTTATATTAAATTGTGTTTCAAATATTAATATTCCAGGTTTTAGATGAGAAGATACTATTAACAAATACAGAGAATAATACTATAGGACAGGACACAAATAAATCTAATAAAGAAGATGTTATTCAATCTTTAAAAGATCCAAATTCTGAAGTTAGAGAAGGTATAGTTATACCATAATTCTTAAAAAATTTAGAAACAATAATAATAATTTGATGACTTTAATGATCATATAACTATTTTTTAAATATTTTATTAACAAATTGTTCTCTTTTCAGAAGATGGTTATATAGTAGAATATTCATTAGAATATGGTTTTCTGAGATTATCGCCTGTAGCACGGCAACGATTAAACATTCCTGTAAAAATCGTTACTTTGGATCCTGTTAATGACAAATGTTTTGGGGATGATTTTTCAAGATTAATACTTGATGAACTCTTAGGATACGATGACTTATTGATGGCGAGTATTAAGACATTGGCAGAGCATGAAGATAATCAAGGTTTTTTACGGTAAATAAATTTAAATTTATTTCTTTTCGTTTATATTATTTAATGTTAGTACTGTAACATTGTATATTAATTTTGTTATGTAGAAACGTGGTGACTGGAGAACATTATCGATTTGTAAACATGTGGATGGCTAGAACTACGTATCTTGCTGCATTTTTTATCATGTTAGTTTTTGTAAGTATATTTTGTTTTTAGTAATAATCGCATGCAATGCTAAATATTTCATTCATTGTTTGTAATTTACAATTATGCGAACGATCAAAAATAGGATTAAAATTTCTTTCTTTTTCTGCTATGAGATTGAATATTTGATATTATACGTAAAACAAAGTAAATCTTTTATCAGTTTATGTATTAAGATACACGATTTATTGATTTATAAATTTATTCATTTTTTTATGTTACATTTTCCTTGCAATTTCTGTGTTTAAAAAATTAAGCTATTTATATTACGATTTGCACGTTTCGGTGTTATAATATCGCATTACGATATGATAATCATAGCTCCAGAATGTTCTGGAGTGTAAATTGGATTTAGTTTCACGTGCTACGTGTTTTCGATCCGGATATATTCCTCTCCGTCAAGGGGTTGATATCACACGTATCCACACGACAACCCAGTACGTGTAAAAGGATATGGCAATCAATTTAAAGTAACCACGCACTGAGGTAACCCGCGTATAACTCTCCAACCACCTGTACCCTTACATTCTGTGATCCCCTTGGAATTGAACCGTCGGGTATAAATCAACGTTATTAGCGGTATCATATTCGTTACAGAGACTCCCAAGTTGGCAATTTTGTATCAAATTGTTCTCAAATACGTTTTGCTGCAACCAGTAAGAGACGATTGTTAAGAATCTCGGAATTTAAATGACTAATGATGGCTACTTTCATTAATTGCTGTTTTAGTTGCGATCGATATAAGACAAAAATATTACTTTTATAGTTAAAAATTAAACCTGTAGCTAATTTTTCATTTTTTTAAAAATAAATATCATCTTCGACAGTTTTTGTTAATAGATAATTTCTATTTTGTAATTGAATAAGTAATTCACGTCAATATTTTATCGAATACTACATTTCAATATAAACAGCACGCATGTCTGATGGGTTGTGAAATTTCGGGGTATTCCCCGGGTGTTAGGAAGTGATTGGATCATATACGGACCAACGAATAGCTCCACTCGTGTTTAATGGGTTTACGGCGAGCGAACAAATGAGTAATATTGCATACTACTAACCATGATTCAAATGCAATGCATTGTGCGGCGGTCTACATCTAGTTCATACCTAGCTATTCACGACGGATATAGTGAAAAGCCAATTATTCTATGCATGAATAATTTGAGTAGAAGAAATGTTCGAATAGAAAATGGCAGAATATTTGCAAGATTTGTTATTCATTAAGGTGACTTATACATTCCAGTGAATTATATATGTATATACATATATGTACATATATTAGTTGAACATCTGATATTTTTCTTCAATTTCTTGTGTTTAATTTTATCATTGCTGTTATAGTATAAATTTTAATATTAAATATTGCTTTGCAATGATGAAAACATTTATGTAAATTTCTCTAACTGGAAGCAGCGATTGCAGCGCTATAATTCGGTATCGTTAAAGTTACGAACAAAAAATGTTTACATACAAAAAATGATTTTTCTTATGCGTGTTTTATCGTATATAATAACAATTTAGTGAATACGATTTAACTTAAATAGAATTTATTTAAAAAAAGCATTATTTTGTTATATTCTACATGAAATGTGCTGTCCTTTTCTTCAGAAGATTCATTGTAATACATATTTCACATAAAGCATTGGAAATATTCGAATGTAGTCTGCGGTTGAGATGGGAGATAAATGAATCTCGTGCCACAACACGTGAATGTTACTTCAGTGCTTGGGGTACTTTACCTGGGACCACCCTCGGTCAACCCACCGTAAAGTCACGTGTACGGGACTGTCGTCATTTATGTATTACTCGGTATCTCCTCTGTCATATGCACATGACATTAGGTATATACCCTCCGTTGTAGTACGATATACACTTTGAAACAGTATTCTTCTCTTCTCTTCTCTTCTCTTCTCTTCTCTTTTGATTGACTATGTATTTCTTTCTTCTTCTTGTGGAAGACTATATTCATTTCTTCGATCGAGTTCGACAAAATGTGTTTTGCTTTTATATTTTTATTGATTTAATTTATCCCATTGAGGTTATTTTATGATGCGAGATAAATTTTGTGAAAGTATATTAAAAAGACACCGATAAGAATATCTGGATATATTAATACATGAACATTTTTAATTTTTATTTTTAAAATTTCCATATGAATTATAAAAGATAAATACAATTCAAATAACAAAAAGGTGTAAAGGTTTAAACTTTAAATAAAGTATTGCCGTGTACAATTGAGTATTTAAAAATGGATATATTTGAAATGTTGAGTTGTATGACAAATTATTTAGGTGAGCAATAAAATATGTTATATAATGTCAGGATTTTTAATGTTAAATACGATTGTTATTAAACATTTATTTTTATTATTATAATAGCGATGATATAGTCTTTTGACTTTGCTAGTCATAGGGCCGATACATGCAAATTTCAAAGTTAATACTTCAATATTACTCAGCGTTAATGCGGTGGTTTTGGTTGATTGCACGTATATTGTTACTTATAAATTATTGGGAGCATCGTTTGATACAAATAAAAAGTATTGTAAATTATTTTTTTTAATGAACGCAAATATTCGTTTTAATGCGATACACGGTAGGTGTTTTCTAAAATATGCATATATATTGAAATAGGTATTGTAACAAATATCGTTCTAGATTCTAAACTAGCATATTAAAAATTTACAAAAATCTACAATCCGCATCTTGCGATATGTTGATCATTCTACAAAGTATTAGTCTTTTCATTCCGAAATAAGAAGTGATAGGGATATTGGAAAAAAATATTTTCCGCATTCCAATCGAATTCATACATTAATCTCAGGTTAGATGGAATTTTTGTCTCTTTTGTATCAGTATCTCGTAAATAACACTGACGCATCTGCAAAGTACTATTAAACGTTTCTGTTACCAAGGTTGCTCATAGTAAATAGTGAATTATCTCGGGGTGTCAGGTGCTAGTTCAATCTGAGCCATTCGCAATTCAATTGCACTATTCGCTTTCAACCTGGTAACCGAGTGCGACCGTTCGGCTTGCAATTTGCTTCGTATCCTGTCTTTATTGCAATCCCCTTTCACGAAATAATAAATACTTTTACCGCTTTGATACATATTACTCGATATATAAGGAAAATAGAGAAAGGAAAGATTTGTTACTTGGATTATTACGCGTTCTTCTTTATTTAAATTATTCGTTCATTACGATTAATCTTATTTAGATTCGAAATTGGAAAAAATAATAGCTCTCTTTTGTATAATTATCCGTGCAGATCTTATGCTTTAAATTATAACATTGAGACATTGCATTTATTTTTTTGCGGTTTATTACATTTTATTTACAGTAACGTATTTGGTTATTTCAGACTATCTCCATTTCGATGTTACTACGGTACTCGCATCATCAGATCTTTGTCTTTATTGGTAAGTGATTACATTTGATAATTGAATCAAGAATTTCGTTTGTTGTGCTTGCTTGCGTAATATCGTGAATATCGACTAGTTTTTTCTTTATCGCATCTTTAGCTGTTTTCTTCTATGTATGTGGTCATATTCGAACGATATTTATGCGTTTTTGTTAATTTAGCTACAAGTCTTTATACGTTCATAAATCATACAAATTTTATGTTTTCAATATGATACAAACAAAATCTTTTATTATGGCAAACTCGATTTGACGATTTAATATTTTCTTTTTGCTAAATTATATTATAAATAATTATATAATTATATACATAAATTTACCATTCGCAATCAATAGATTTTACGTTCTCAAGAATTGATTTTACTCGCTTCGGTTTGAAAGAATATTAAATTGCGTTGTCTTTTAATCCCATACAAGTGTAAGGGGTAAAATACGCACGGAAGAGATAATTTTAATTCGCTAAGAAATATATTTTACACGGAATTATTGCTTTTTTTCTTCGAGAATTAATCTCTAATTTAATCTCTGATATCAAGAGGTAAATGCCCTCTATATCTGATAACTCCACGCGACAGAATTAATTGATTTCCGTATCTGCAGCTTTATAAAATTCAAGTTGATACTGCTTTAAAAAAGTTTCTATCTGCAGAAAGAAATCTAAAAAATATCGATTATCTGAAAATCTGAGGTGAACACCCTCTTATCCATGGCCGTTCTCCTGCAAAATTGTTGCCCTCCCACCTTATTTGTTTCCTTTATATAGAGACATTTTGTTAACGATTACGCTATAATCTCTTACTAGTAGACAGTTTGTCCTAACACGTTTTCGTAACGATGGAGGTGTTACTTTTATCTTCTCTTGAGTTACTGTTCATCTCTCTGATCGTCATTAGTTCGGCGAAGTTGATTTCGATAGTATACCAACAGTTCACCTATTGGAAGAAGAATAAAGTTCCGTATGTACGGGCAGGACCGATATTTGGAACTGTTTGGAGAGTCATTTTTCGTCGTATTACTTTCCCGGATTATTGTAAGTTCATCTATAATTACTACCCCGACGTAAAGTACATCGGGGTGATGGATTTCGCCACGCCAACGGTGGTCATACGAGACCCAGAGTTGATCAACGAAGTAGGCGTAAAGAGTTTCAAGCATTTCCCAAATCATCGAAGTTTCGTACCCGAGGAAATGGATCCGATTTTCGGGAAAAACATATTCTCCTTGAAAGATGATCGATGGAGAGAGATGAGGAACACATTGAGTCCATTTTTCACAGGCAATAAGATGAGATTCATGTTCGAGCTGGTGTCCAAGTGTTCGAACGATTTCGTTAGTTATCTGTACGAGCATTCGGAATTTCACTCGATGGTGGAGCTGAAAGACATCTTTACTAGATACGGAAACGACGTGATCGCCACAGTAGCATTTGGAATAAACGTGAACTCGCTCAAGAATCCAGACAACGAGTTCTACAAAAGAGGAATCGATATTTCTTCGTTCGGTGGTATGCTTCGTTTAATAAAATTCATGTTATTCCGGTTGAATCCGCGTCTAACGAGAATGGCAGGACTGAGGTTCCTGTCTCGAGCAACGGCCAATTTTTTCTGGAATGTGATTTTCGAAACGGTAACTGCAAGGAAAACGCGGGGCATCGTTAGACCAGACATGATCCATCTTTTGATGCAGGTCGAAGATTCGAAGAAATCTTCTTCACATCAGCTGACCATCGACGATATCGTAGCTCAGGCGTTCATTTTCTTTTTAGCCGGTTTCGAAACTGTTTCTACCTTGTTGTGTTACGTGGTTTACGAGTTAGCTTTGCACCAAGATATTCAACAGAAGCTACGCGAAGAAGTAGATTGTTATTTGGAAAAAGAAAACGGGGAAATTTCTTACGAGGCTATGTCGAAGATGGAATATATGGAAATGGTAATATCCGAGACGCTTAGGATGCATCCTCCATCGTTGGTGGTCGATAGAGTTTGCGCAAAGAAATTCGAATTGCCTGCAGCGGCGCCAGGTTACCAAAGTGTGACAGTGTATCCTAATGACAATATTTGGATCCCTGTTTATGCGATTCACCGCGATTCTAAATATTTTCCCGAGCCAGAGAAGTTCGATCCTGAACGGTTTAGCAACGAAAATAAAAGTACTATTAATCCTTATACGTATATACCTTTTGGAATAGGTCCTAGGAAATGTATTGGCAATCGTTTCGCTTTAATGGAGACTAAGCTTTTGATAATCCGTCTACTGGAAAAGTTTATTATAAAACCTAACGCTAAGACAGCAATTCCTATCGTATACAAGAAGGTTGATTTTACGCCAGCATCGAAATACGGATTTTGGCTCACTTTAGAGAAGAGAAACAATTAGATACGCCATAAAGCATATATTCGTTTAACTTTATATTATGTTTAACTACTATTTCTACACTAACAAATGTATACATAATTTGTAGTTTTATTTTTGTTTTAATCTAAAACTGTCATTATTTGATCGTTTTGAATTATGTTTCTTTTACTTTGTACTACATGTATATTTCTCTTCTTAAGAATATGGGTTTCTTTCTATGGTCATCTTCTTCTATCTTTGGGAAAATAAAGTTTGATTAACGTTTTTATCGAAAGGTATTTAGTTACGTTCGTATCTTGCGACTAATAAATTTCAGCGAATAATGAAAATTTGATTATAAATAAAATTTTCGTATATGTGATTTTGTTTCCGTTCTATTTCTCCACCATGCTGTTTGTTTCACTTTTTTGTTCTACTTTATATGCATCGAGAAAACTATGTGAAAATGATACGACTACGAATCCCTGTGCGCTTCATAACATCAAATATGATTAAATTCATGGAATTCTAATTCTATACTGTATTGATCAATACTGTATCGAGACAGATGAAATTATGTACATCTTTCGCACCATTCTTTATCACGGCTTTAACCTTTCTTTCGACTCTATCCCTATCTAGTCAAAATTAAGATCAAATACCACGTTTTGTATAAAAAGGTATATATATGTGTAAAAATACTTGTCAATGGTATACGTCAAGTATACGTTCGTTTCATTTTCGAATCGGACGTGAATTGAAGTTGCTTAAATTGTTCTTGTCACGATACAGAAAGGAGGACAGATATAACACAATAATGACATCATCTTGCGTATTCTCCCTTCCTCCACCGTTTGACGTTAAACTTTGTACATGTGCTCGGTTCGTATTTGTAACCTTGTAGCTGACAGACGACAGTTATTTGCTGCTCAGAGTGCCATGGAGATTCTATCGACCTCGTCAGCGTTTATTCTATTAGCGACCACTTTCATCACGATAACCTTATTCAAGTTCTTTGCAACGATATATCGACAACAAACTTATTGGAAAAAGAGCGACGTGTCTCATATCAGATCCATTCCAATACTTGGTTCAGTATGGAAGTTTTTAATCCGTGAAAAATTATTCATCGAGTATAGTGACTTTGTTTATAATTACTATCCGAATGCAAGATACATTGGAGTGATAGATTTTACCTTGCCAAACCTATTAATTCGTGATCCGAAATTGATTCGAGAAATAACCGTGAAGAGCTTCGAGCATTTTACACATCATAAAACGTATATCGACGAGCACATGGAGCCTCTATTTTCGAAGAACATTATTTTCGCTACAAGGCCGACGTTGGAAAGAAACGAGGAATATCCTCTCTCCTTTCTTTACTGCTAGCAAAATGAGATTCATGTTCGACTCGATATCAGAGTGCTCGCAACAATTTGTCGATTATTTGTACGATCATCGAGAATATACTTCATCGATGGATGCGAAAGACGCTTTTACCAGGTTTACCAACGACGTGATTGCAACAGTTCTTTGGAGTCAATGTGAATTCAATGGAAGACAGAAACAACGTGTTTTCCGTCAAGGGGAAAGATGTTTCCGCTAGTTTCATCTGCAGTATCGTTAAGATGTTGTTAATGCGTTTCTGTCCACGAATATTCAAAATATTAGGGATCGCGATTATTCCAGTTGCTACCTCAAAGGTTTTTCGCAAATTTATATCCGAGAATTTAAAAGAACACGAAGAACGAGGTATCGTTAGACCGGATATGCTACATTTGTTAATACAGGCCAGGGATAAGGAGAAGATGGCTACTTATCACATGGACATTCACGATATCGTATCACAAACGTTTATTTTCTTCTTGGCTGGCATTGATTCATCTTCAGATTTTATGTGTTACTTTTTATACGAGTCATCTCTAAATTCTGATATTCAAGAAAAATTACATAATGAGATAGATCGTTGTTTGGACGAAGGAAAGTTTCTCATGACATTGTATCGAGAATGCAATATATGAAGATGGTAATGTCGGAGACCTTTAGAAAGTATCCGATGCTAATTATCATGGATAGGCGATGCACGCGAAAATGCGAATTTCCTCCGGCGGAGCCAGGGTACGATGATGTCGTTTTATATCTTGGTGGATACCATTTGATTGCCTGTGTACGCGTTACATCATGATCCTAGATATTTTTCTGATCCAGGAAAGTTTGATCTTGAACGATTTAACGAAAAGAATAAGGATAACATTGTTCCATACACGTACATGGCGTTTGGGGTTGGACCTCGGAAATGTATCAATACGATCATTTCGTATTGATGGAAGTTAAAATTGTAATGGCTCATATTTTGCATAAATTTCTTGTAACCTAGCGAGAAGATGCAAGCTCCTTTTGTATTCCAAAAGAATAGTCTTATACAGATCCCTGTGGGAGGATTTCTGATTACATTAGAAAAAAGAATACCTTAAACGTATTTTGATATACGATTTAATCGTATGATAAGCATTTACATTTATGTGTTACTTTACGACTTGACGTGTTTCGTAATTAAACAAGTAAACAAACATTGTAGGTATTTTATTACCGCCAAGTAATATTATCTCAAGTTTTGTCGATTTTTAAGCAACAAAGAGCATAGTATGTATTCCGTTATTGTTTCATATTAAACAGCGTAGTAATTTAAGAGATAATTGACTTGGATATACAAGATTATTAAATGCTAAAATAGAGTGTTTATTAACCTCGGTGTATGATAAACATATATTAGTAGATTTTTTCCAAATAACGATGTAATTAATTTTCTTCTTATTGTACAGAATGCTAAGAATTTATATATTTGTCAGTGTCTTAGTGTTAAAACTAGATGTGATACATTGCCCTGTTAGAGTTAAATGCCGTTCGAAGAAGGTTAAAAAGTCTAGAATAACTGTTCACTTGCTCTACTGCATACAGTCACTGATATGTAGAATTTTTCAAAGGAAACATATTCGTACGTGTTTTTATCATTATGCCATCGGGATGTGATTTAAGAATAGTAGACGCGCAAATAAATTTCGCTTTACAACACTTACGCATCGGTTTTTGTAGATTGTTTTCATAAAAGGACATCGTCGTCGGTCTAGGCCAGAAGATAGTAAAAAGAATTTCTATGAATACTACGCTTCGTAGAATTATCATTTGTCAGTGGAGTGGTACAAACAAATCTTAAAGCGAAACTTGAAACAATTATCTCTTTTATTAGTCGTAAAAAATTGTAATTTCGGAGAAAATTTCATGTATTTTACTTCATATGAATATGAATTTATGTCCGTGACTGTGTTAGTTTCGCAACTATATCTTCAAAAATTTATAGAGGTTCGAATCTTTTATTCAAAGTGCATTGTGGAATATAGAAGAACAAAAAAGAAAAAAAAAAAAGGTAAAAAACGAGCGCAATTTAGGACACGAAAAATCAATGTTTCAACGCGAGTATTTCGAAACGAGATTGCGTAGTTGCCGATAATTCCACTTTAATTCCCATTTATCTTTTTATTTCTGAGCGGTGAATGTGTAAAGAGGCGGCAGGATCGACAGCAACAATTTCTACAAAATGTATTTTCAGAATATTCACGAGGAAGAACGCAGTTTGTTCACTTAGTTGACGCAACAGACATTCTACTCCCTCCTTCTCTGTTCCTCGTGCAACGATAAATCGAGTATATGTATTCGCCCATATTTATAACATTCCTCCTAGTGACTAGAGACAGAGTCGACGCTCGTAATCCATCCTCGTGGCAATGGAGTCATCAATGGAGTCGTTTTCTTTTTCGTTCAAGTTGTTAGTGATCGGCTTGATCGTTGTTGGTCTGGCCAAGTTGATCAGTTTGTTACATCACCAGTACAGTTACTGGAAAAAGAGACACGTTCCTCACGTGGGAGCGATGCCTGTATTCGGATCCGCGTGGAAACTGTTCACCCGTCGCGTGTCCCTTCCTGATTATTGCACGTTCGTCTACAATTATTATCCGAACGCAAGGTACGTCGGTATGATGGATTTCTCTACACCAGTTGTGGTAATTCGGGACCCAGAGATGATCAGGGAGATAGCCGTGAAGAATTTCGAGCATTTTCCCGATCATCAGAGTTTCATCAACGAAAAGATAGATCCGATCTTCGGGAAAAATGTGTTCTCCTTGAAAGGTGATCGATGGAGAGAGATGAGGAATACACTGAGTCCATCCTTCACAGCTAGCAAGATGAGATTCATGTTCGAGCTGGTGTCTAAATGTTCCGAGGAATTCGTCGACCATTTGTACAATCATCCAGAGTTGTGGTGTTCGATAGAGGCGAAAGACGCGTTCACTAGGTACACCAACGACGTGATTGCCACTGTGGCTTTTGGAATAAGTGTGAACTCGTTGAAGAATCGGAACAACGAGTTCTATAAAAAAGGAGCGGATGCGACGAATTTTGGTGGTCTTTTTCGGTTACTCAAGTTTTTGTTGTTCCGTATGAATCCACGTTTAACCAGAATGGCGGGATTATCGTTCCTTTCACGCGACACCGCCAACTTCTTCCATAGGGTCGTCTCTGAAACCGTGAAGGCACGGGACGAGCAAAATATCGTTCGACCGGACATGATTCACCTTTTGATGCAGGCTAGGGATAAGGAGAAGCCTGCTACGCATCAGATGACTATCGATGATATCACAGCTCAGGCGTTCATCTTCTTTTTGGCTGGTTTCGACACGTCCTCCACCTTGATGTGTTACATGGTTCACGAGCTGGCGCTTAATCCGGACGTTCAAGAGAAATTACAGAAAGAGGTGGATCGATATATGGAAGAAGGAAACGGGTTTATTTCGTACGAAGCTCTTTCGAAAATGGAGTACATGGAAATGGTGACATCAGAGACACTTCGGAAATATCCTCCGATAGTTTTCATCGATAGGTTGTGCGCGCAAAAGTTCCAACTGCCTCCAGCGGAATCTGGCTACAACTATTTAACCGTATATCCGGATAATATCGTTTGGTTTCCTGTTTACGCGTTACATCACGATCCCAAGTATTTTCCTGACCCAGAGAAGTTCGATCCGGAACGTTTCAACGACGAGAATAAGGATAACATTGTTCCTTATACGTACTTACCGTTTGGTCTCGGCCCGCGAAAATGCATCGGCAATCGTTTTGCCTTAATGGAGACTAAGATTTTGATAGCTTATTTGTTGCACAGATTCCGCTTGAGAGTCACCGAAAGGACAAAAACACCTATTGAATTCAGCAAGACGAACTTTTCGTTGACTCCTGATCAAGGGTTTTGGATCGGTCTCGAAAAAAGGAACTTTTAGGCTCGTTTTCATTTTCCTCGTTTTGTTTGTTACTTTATTGGTTAAGAGTGACGTGCGCCGGTGCTACGTGTATATTGATTTTTCTGTTTTATAAGCGAAATATTTGCGGCGATATTTGATGTTTGTATCCGACAATGAAATTAAATTTAAGATCGTGAATTTTCACTCAAACGTGGCACAACACTTGGCTTATTAAATATGAATGTAAATTTTTATTTTAATATCACAATATAATCGGAAATTTTAGAACCTTCGGTATTTCGTTACCTTCAACTGTAAAAAGATCCAAACAGAAATAAATATGTGTGTATATTGTTAAAGAAAAGAATGTATAGTATCGAATATAGCTTCGAAGGTATCGAAGGTAGAAAGTGATAAGATTCATTTATTGGCAACTACTATTTTATATTATCATTAATTGTAATATATTACGATTACCTCTGCTTTTATCTAACATTAATTTCTGTCAACGATTATAGCCTGTTGTTATTCGCGTCATGTAAATTCCTTATTCTAAAAATACAAACTGCATAGTGTGGTTTCGACGAAGACGCTTTTAAAATGGAAATGTCGTTGTACGGAATCTTTCTTCTTTCGTCGTTTCGTTATGACAAAACGATGGAATACGTAACCCATATATTCTTTCCGTAGTAAACACTTGCAATGCCATTGCAATTAATGCATTGCCATAATAATGTTAACCTCGAATAAAATACGCACGATACCAAACCGGTTTATCTATCATACGTATGAAGCATTAGATGTTTACGTCTGTAGAGCGTAGGTAATCACGTTTCGAGTATTTTTCATATTCTTTTATTTGTCCTACGAGGATTATAATAGTTTATTATCTCAGTTGCTTCTCTTCCTCTATGTACTTATCGCTTCCTCCTTATAAATCTTAACAGCTCAGTTGTCACTCACTTTGTTTGTTTATGACAGAAGCAATTGTGATACCGTAAACAAGATCAAGTTAAAGAAAGAATATAAAATTAAATATAACGTAGACGATGTTTGAGGATAAGAAATATTTAGATATTCAAAAGATATCTCGGTATTATCCTAGAAAAATCCTAATTTTGCTAATATCTGTACAGACACTAATTCCTCAGAGCTTATTCGTATGATTTGATATGATGACTACTGATTTTTCTATCAAAAATATCGTCTTCGCCTTTTTGTAGTACAGTTCAAGAACGACTGTGCTGATTAGAAGGCACGAGTAGTAAGCTTCGGGTTCAACGACCTGATAGTATTTTTCGAAACATCCATATAGTCGCTGATTAATTTTATTGTTAGCGAATGAGTCAATAGCCAATCAGAAAATTACAATGGTCTCGATATCGATACCGGCATTCATAGACAAGTTTTTCTCTATTTCATTCCCGTTCCTTGACTTTCCAAGTGTTTGTGATTAGACAGTAGGCTGATAACGAACGATAATGAACCATCTTTCTCGATATCTATTTATCTAATCGAAAGACTTAGAAATTACGTTTTGAAAAAAGGAGAAGAAGCGAAGGGCAAACTTCGTAAGTTTAAAATACGGTGTAAAAGAGCAGCTATTTTCCCAGGTTAATCGTTTGAAATACAAATTTGCATAGAAAAACATTGTAGGGAGGAAGTTTTACCTCTTCCTTTCCACCAGTGAGCTTGGGATATTTTAGGCAGCTTCGGGACCATTCAAGTTCTTGTCTTCCGTCTTTCGTTCATGTTTATCTCTGCTATTCTGTTTTCGTTATATCCAATCTTTTCTTCCTCTTTACGTTCCTCGTTCCTTTGTTCCCCCTTTTCTGCATTCCTTCAGACCCTTTCTCACCTCAGCTTCCTTACCATTGCGCCTTGTCTAAAATATGTAGAGAAAATACTTGAAGTTTACGTAGTCGGTTTTTGTCTGGTGAATATTCAGTTTGCAAACGTAGCAACTGAATTTTAAATATTCTATTAAAATCGTGGCGCTTGCCTAAGAGATGATTGTTTTGAAGTTAAAGCAGATAAGAAATCCTTATATACATATACGTATATATGTTCTATTTTTCTTCTTATTTTTCGCTTAATTAGTATTGTTTACTATTGTTGCCAAATTTAAATCATTTTAAGAGAAATTTAAGAGAATTTTAAGAGAAGAAAAGAAAAAGTTGTTTGGCAGCTTGCTGATCTCGCGTACCTTATATCCATGAATTTAGTTCCTTAGAGATAAAAATATCGAAATTCTACTTACGCGAAGTTTGTTAAACCAATTTTCAAAAGATAAAATGCAATGGACACATTGGTCTGCGTAAAAAAATAATTTCGTAATACAGTTGCTAACAAGCGGAGTTTAGATTAATATAGAGCAAGATGGAGGACTCGAGAGTTTTAATAAGCAGTGGGAGTGGTTTTAGTGGGTGATATCTTGAAATCTAAAATTCATTAAATCGGAACACACCAAGCTTGTGGCGGAAATTTGTAAGCGGTAATATTCTGGCTATTATAAAGAAGCCGCGACATGCGTCGTCGTTTGGGAATAGCTCAACTTCTTAATTACGTTGCCACGCTTCAACTAAGTTATAGAAGAGAGTACCCTTATGAAAGTTATTTCTGAATAATTAAACGTTCAGCGTGCAGCCTCACTACTGGCGAGTTAAAGATTTCTGATTTTTTTTGTAAATACTAAATTTCAACATATTAGGTTGTCCCGAAAGTTTCGTTCCCTTTTGCAAGGAAATAATAGATGCACAACCTTTTTTCCTTTTACATTATTTTATCGAATCATCTACGATCTATTTTGTTCTATTTCTATTATTACGATCATACGTGGTTCGACGAAAATAATATAAAACAGAGAATCCATTATTTCCTTACAAAACGAAGGAAACTTTTCGAACAACCTAATATAATCACGAAAAGATATTTAATATTTTAGTTACATTTTCTACAAATTTTCTCTACGAACGTTTTGTGTGTTTCATTCTTATGTAAGTAAAGAAGTTAATCTACAACAGGACAAATCGCAGGGTATTCTATGACTTGAAACAAGTCGAAACAAGTCGAAACAACGGAATAACATTTTGTTGTACGGAGCTCCATTTTCCAGAAAAAATAACTTTGAAATCCAATCGAGTACACGTGCGTCTGACTGATACCTCGCGTAATTGCTTTCGCTACAGATCGTTACTAGATCTGTTTTCGCGTTTGCTACAACGTAGCTAACAGAGATTGTTTGCTATTAGGAGAGTGTATTGTTATTATGCAAGAATAATTGGAATAGTGGTCTGTGGCTGAAGTATTTAGGAAAGTTACGTAAAGTATTATAACAATGAAGATACAAATGTATTCTACAGAATTTTGGTTCTTTTTTCGGACAGCGAAGCTTCGCAGTTGATAGATGCAGTCTGATAATGTAAATTTACAAGTGTATAATTGCTAACTAAATGTACAATAAATGCTAACGGACAACAAAACGACAAAACGATAAAACTAAGCGCGAGTTGCAAATTTAAAATTTTAATTTGCAATTTAATAATCGTGTATAAGATAGCGATATAGAACCATTGCAAAAAAAAAAAAAAGAAGATAGAAACGAAAAACTGAATGGAATAAATTAATAAAAGGTTGTGTATGGATTGAGTGTAGCAAGAAAAGCGAAACCTTGTCTCTCGTCTCAGGACGCCGATCGAAAGTTTGCGAGAACTTAAATCGAGATCCAGGAAGTTTTGAAATTAATTCTTATTGAGCTTTGAACCGACTCGTCGAACGCGACACGATTTCTTCACGGCCCTCAACTTGTGTAATAACCTTTCGCTCAGGAACTTTTCGTCACGGAGTATCTAATAAATATTAAATTCGAACCGTTCGTCGTCGAGCATAACGATCTCGATACAATGTCGTGTCGCCATGCATTTACTTCATGGAATATAAAGTACATTTTTTATGAATTCTTTAAACGCTTTCATCGCCCTTTTTTCTTTTTCTTTCTTTTTTTCCTTTCCTTTTCTGTCTTGTTTCATTTCCTTCGGCTTAGAAAACATCAATGAGTCGAATAGCTGCTTGAAAACACAGCTTTGTCTATTTTTGACCTGAAATATACTTCTTTTCCCTTTGTTTCAGTGGATCTGCTTCAAATGTTGGAGTTCAACTTAACGGTAACGTTTCCTGCTGCATCCCTGCTCACGGTGCTTCTGGCTCTTGTTGGTGAGTTGTATTTTCCTCTTTTGATTTTGTAGTCACACCAAGCTCATTCCTTGAACTTATACGTTATTATAGATAAAATATTTGGAAGCACATTTGGGAAGTTGCAATGCTTTCAGTAAATGATACTCGAGTGCGTACAAGTAAAAGATTAGAAATACGCTTATTTTTTATCATTCTGTATAATGAACTTTATTTCCAAATTCTGTATTATTGACACTCGAAAGATTCTCTGGTTGACTTACTGCTGACTAGAGAAATCTTTTTGAAAGGCAATTGAAATGTAATCCGTTGAATCGGCGACGCGTTAAGCTCTGCTCTAGCAGTTGAAAGTTGGGAACGCGCGTGCCAGTATGGCGAAGGCGCAAAATATTAAAGGCTTTTTACTAAATCAGAATCTCTCTCGGTTTCGTTCCCTCGCTGATACGACGTTAGCTCTGTTACAAAGCTGATTGGCCGGGACGGTTAACCCAGGATTCTGCATAAATTTCTGATGAAGGCGCAACAGTTGGGTAACCCGCTCGGAGCCCATTTAGTAACGGTGGCGGCGGCGTCGGTGGTTTCCCTACCACTGCGACGCCCATTTCCATTTCAACCTGGATCTCCTCTTCACGCTTCGCATGTCCGTCAGCGCCATCCAATTGACCTGTATAAAGTGCGATATCGCTAATCCTCCCGTAAGGTTATTCAATGGTTTTCAAAATGCTGATCAAATTTAATATACGGAGGTTTTCAGCCTGCCGTCTTCCCCTCGGCAACAATCAAATTCTTGTTTCGATTGAAAGTATGTTAAAAAAAAAAAATCGTCTTGAAAGGTTACACTTTTAGCTGCGGAACTGTAGTCAACTTCTTTATTCGATGCTGGTACACCAATCGTTTTCTTTCGGAAAAGATCTAGTCGATAAAGCGAAATGAATTTTCGCGAGGAGCGGTCAAGGTCCATTTCGCGACTCGCTTATGGTATATCACGGAGCCACCAGTTGCGCGGCTGGCATCCGAGCAAAATGGCAACAGAAGTGGTAAATTTCCGGATTCGTACTGCAAGAATCGGTTGCACTACGGTTGTGTGTATATAGGGAGTTTACCAGTAGATGTTGAAGAAGGAAAGGAAGCCTTAGGGAAGTTGTTATCTGGAGTAATGGGTTCCGGTTCCTGTGTCGCTTCCTGCCCTCCATCCGTCATCCTGCAGCTCTCTCTGGCGAATACTTGTACGATTTCTCAGCTTTCTATACCTACGTGTATCCAGTTCACAGTTCTCTGTCCTTCTATCTACAGAATACATACCTATTACTTTTCTTGCTCTCTCTCTTTTTTTTTTTTTTTTTTTTAGCGGAAAAGGACTATTCTATGTAGTATGTGTTTCTGTGATAATGAACACCAAAAGAAAATTCAACTGTGTGTATATATATATAAGGTAGAAAATTTAGTATCACTGACTCGAACGTTCGAAATTATCTTCTTTCACGCTTGTTGCATCGTGCGTCACTCGACGATGAGCATTTCTCTCGAGATATGAAGAGAAGAACAAAAGGAAAAAATAAGCGTTCGAAAGATAATCATATCTTTAGTAGAAATTCGATTTAGATATTAGGCTGTGTTGGTAAAGCAATGATAAAATAGCTTTAAAAATATTCCGTACAATCGTGTTCTTCCTTTTTCCGCTTCTTCGCTTGCATTATATAATTCTCTCGATACTAAATGTTATTGACTTTTTTTCACTTATAGGAGCAATACCAAGAAATTAATTATCATACGAGTATAGGTGTTTATCTTAGCACATAATAGAAAAAGAAATCTTTTTTTTCATGCCAATCTTCTGTGATTGTCCAACGCAGACGTTGAATATTTAATGCCGCCGGAAATAGCCAGCAAATAAGTTCTCACAAGAAAAGTCATTATAATAGCCAATCCTTCTTTTGTCTTCATTTTCTTTTCCTCATTCTTCTGAAATTCATTTAAAATACGCACCCATTTAACGTTGTTTAAACGTAAGATAAAGCTAAAGGATTCTTTCTATTTCTTTTAAAATCATTAGTTGTCCTTTTTACCGCAATTAACAATATTTAAAACTGGATTATTTTCTGAGATGAATGAATTTTTTGAAAAATGCATTTATCTCATTTGCGTCACTCTTTTCAGTAAACCGACGCGACGACTTGATTTTATCTTTAATCAAATCACTGTTGACCTTTATATACGTACGCTTATACGAGTCAGGTTTGCGTAGCCTTTGTGTCGATCTTTCTAAAATTTTCGTAGTTCCATTCGTCGTTCACGGTTGTTGCGTTCATGATTTTGTCGCGACCGGTGCGTATCATCATCGGTGTGAATTCGCGTGAAATCGAGCACGCGTCGCGCGGCATTTGGCGTCAGGAATGACTACGAAGACGATTTTGCATAATGGAACGTCAAAGAACGGAGTTACCGGCGCCCCTGCGTATCAGTGACGCATGATCGACCACCTAACATGCTGTAAACACGTTTTCAGCCACGGTCAGAACATGTTGCACTCGCTGCTGTTTCGTTTATCTGCTTACGACCCCGTCGAAACTGCTTTCCCTCTAACCGTATCGTGGTACAAGTATGTCAGGGGACGTTTTCGAATCGCTAACACGTGTTTCGCCAAAGATATATGTCACTGTCGTTTTCAGGGGATTGGTTGTCTAACTGATCCGTTATCTGTCGTTATATCGCACTTGGTCAACCTTTCTATCAACGCGTTCCTTATTCACAGAAGAATGATCGTACTGTTAGGATTCTAAATTCGAATAGAAAAATTCTATTAGAACGTTCAATGCTGTAGGCAACATGCGGATCTCTTTATACTTTACGCGTGGCATGGAACGTGTTTAGCTCGCGTTAAGGAGTTTCTACAAAAATTGGGTTAGATCGTAATGTTTAAAAATCAACGCAAATCATTGTTATTGTTTTTTTTCACTGAATATCGGATGAACAAAAATTGTGTTATCTTAACTGGATATAGTATGGCCTATATCTCAGCACAAACATCATTTAACATACGTTCGCTCAATCTCTGCGCAGAATTTGATAAGGAACACGATCTTGTTCTTGTATTGCAACACTTTTGATTTACCGTGGGAATAATGTAGATTATATTGAAAGCAAATGCGGTCAAAGGAGATAGAAACAGAGAAATCGAGCATAGCGTATATTTGCTTTACCTGGAATATATGTAGGCGTATTGTGCATATGTTTCGAGCTTCGTGAACATGAGCAGATCAATGACGCTTTGTATGTTGATTCAACTATCTAACCCTAACAACTTGCTCTGTAACTATTGCTCAACTCCAGATTCCATGGTGCATTTCCACCGGATGTGGAGAGATGAGATGCCGCATGGTTACGTATATAGATACCAAATCTGCTTTCAGAAGCAGCAACCGTACTGCTAAATTATCAATCATAAATACAATAGATTTTCGACAACGTTAATCCACAGTCGTCGCTGCAAAACATTTGCCATATTTCCCCATTTAAGAAGTCATTTCTGTAACATCTTTTAGAGAAATTGTACAGTCGTCATATCTCGATAAAAGAGTATCGTTATTTATTATTCGAAACATTTTTATATATGTAGAATAAAGAAAGAAACTATCGTATTAATATCGCAAAAGACATAATATATTTCCAAACATCACTAGAATAATAAAGAAGTAAATTGATGTGGGTTAATTCAATTTCGATCATTTTTATGGTATATTGGCGAAAAATGCGGTTTGGCCCCATTTCACTTTGATTAGGGACAAGTGCGTCCAATCCCAGATACCATCAAACTCAAGTACGCTCAGTACGTTCGGTCAGCAGGAAATATTATGTCCATCAGGTTCTAGGTGTTCAACCCTGTTCTGGTGGTTCGCACGAAATTAGTGTCGGCTAGGCTTTGTTCGAAACCAATGACACGTAAGCGACGGTCGTGGAGAGCTTGACCACTGATCAACCACGTTATTAGCAGTTGTTCCTACAGAAACGACGTAACTGCGTGCTATTTTGTTTTCAATCTCGTCGAATACGAATTGACTAAGGTTTACTCAACTTACTACGCAATGTCGTAACATTCCTGAATAAGAAACGCGAATTGGTCATTTCGGAGAAGTAGAATTAATTTTCGAGAAGTTCGAGTGCCCTGGTAAATTTACTATTTAATAGAACTTGATATAACTATTATTTAGGAACGAATATTATAAATTGATTGCCTATCGTTTCGTCGATGGTTTAAAGTTAAAAGAAAAAATAATTCCGAATGAAAGTGGCGAAATGTAATGATAAACTTGGGAATTTTGAAGTTTGTTGACACCGATGTTCGTGCATGATCGATCGGTATCACCGTTTCATGCGCATAGGTGCAAGACCGTGTAAAACGTATGCGTCGTGCACAAATACGTATGTATGTGTCACATATGTCACCGACTGTACATCTATCTATCTTGTCAATCACGATCGTGAATTAATTTTGATTCGGAGAATCGCTCGTGGAATCGAACGTGGTAGAAATGATAATTATGCCACGGTTACAATACGCTAAACATGTAATTCATTTGTTCGGAAGAGAGTCCTTTCTCGGTTTGTTATGGCTTTTCCATTTTGTAAATGTGAACTCGCTTCGTCCTTTGTCTACAGAGTGTACCTTTTATAGAATGTTTGAGTGACCGGTATTACTTCCATTTATACAGAATTAAGTTACATCGCCATTGTTTTAATTAGCTATATTACTATTCTTGGAAGAAGAATATGCTGAGCAAGAACGTAAAACGGAACGGCGGAGCTTGTTCCAAGATTTACAATTGGAACCTTTTACAATCGATATATTTCTTTAATTAATATGTTTGAAATAGCGTGTATTAACTTTAACGTCGAACGCGATACGTATTACGCTATTGGCTTTCAATCAGCTTAATGGTAGGGTTCCGCGATTAATAAAAAATAACTTATTATTTGAATTATTACGTTTTATATTACACAATGAAATATGATATTGGATATTATACATTTTTATGCACGATATCGATAATTCAATATTTTGAAAATATTTAAAAATTCCGTTTAGCAATGCTTGTACCTTGTAATTGCCGTAATTTTCCTTATCTTCTTTTCCTGATACGTAAGTCATTGCCATTAACGCGAACGCGGTTCACCGACCCACCTATGTGTTAAGACTCTCTTTGCTCAGAAGTCAATGAACCATATGTGGGTTAAGGTAGTTTTCATTCAACGATTTATGACTCATAACTTTTTGCTTACAGATAATTGACTTACTGCGTCGTACGCTTGCTGCGCATGCAGAGTAATCAACTTAATTAAATAAATTTTCGCGTTTACTTTCCTAAACATTTCTTTAACAATAGAAATTTCCTATGCGAATAGACAATCATACTTTGAGATTGTTTTAATGGGAAAGAAGAAAATCAACGTACCGTTTCGGTTTATGATAACATTGATCGAGACATTTAACCAAATTGCTATTACTTATTGCGAGTACAAGACTTTATTTTCCATTTTCTATTCGCGAGAAGCTGTTTTATTTGAAACTATCTAGTTGACACGAGCTGTATACGTGGATCTTCTATCGGCCAATACGCGTACGCATACTGACACTCGTACTGTCCCAAATGCATCGAATTTATGATCATATTTATTGACAATTGGATAGGAGTTGGAAAAGACAGCGCTATATGTGATATTACATTTTAATTTTCCTTTATTTTATTTTCCTTCTTATATATATATATATATATATAAGATATATATATATATATAAGATATATATATATATATATATATACTTCAAACATTTTGAAACGCAAAAAGACACTTTATTAACTCTGACATGTTCCAATCTTTTTGTAATATTTTTCAAAGGAATATAATTTTTCCTCTATTCGGCATTCCTCTATTTTGTTAGATAGTTTTCTAGAAATTTGATCGTTTTAAAGAAGAACAGGCGAAGTGAAAATAGAAAATAAAAATGGGAAGAACAAAGAGAGCGGAAGATTTTAACGTGCAATTAAAGCGAAACGTATTTATGTAGGTTGCGTAAATGCTGAATCCGCCGTTAACAATTTCCAGTGATCCCCATTTATCGTTGTCATTTCTATCGAAACACGGAGAAATTTTTCTCAAGTAACGAGAGAGATCCCCTTGATCGGTTTTTTCGTGGTGGAAAAATGCTGGCGACATAAATTGGACCGTTCCCCGTGCAATTTCAGCGTCGCGCGAGATTATCGAGCGTTCGTCGTAGTTGCTCGAGGAATTTTAACGTCTTTATAAAAGCGAAGAGCAAGAGGGAAATGTCGAAGCCGTAGTTCTGCCGCACACTTGTCCAAGGGCCTGCGCCAACGGGCTTACCGAGCTGAGGTAATGTCCAGCTAGTATGCATTTAAATGAGTACATTATCCGTGCATTATCCGGCGTTAAGATCATTTCGGCCTAGGCACTCTATGTAACTGATTCATGCGTCTCCAAGTTGTTATCCAAATAATGATATTTGCGACATTGATCGTCCATTGCGCATCACCACCCGCTCTCTTGAAAATCTCCAAAAAATTTCCTTTCTTTTTTTTTTGTTGATCTATACGTAAAAATTGTACCAGTGAAGGTACTAATTTTTCATATACTCTTTGCAAAAAATTCTACTTTTTTTTTTCCAAACGTATTACAATTTTTATGACATTAGTAAGATATATGTAAAAGTTAAACCATTGTTGCATACAATACGCGTTATTATCAGGCTTCTTTCGATTTTCATCGCTACCTACGTACATTGGGATATATTCCATATTGACATTTTCAACAGCAATTAGCACATTTGTCAGACTGTGACATTTAATATCCAATTATGTTCATTGTTCATCGGGGCTGTCGATAGATATTCGATGATTGAACACGTATAATTATATTGCTTACTTGAATGCCATTAATATGTTTCGCGTGCAGATATTGTTTAACGCATCTTACGCTTACGGGTTAATGAACCATGTTCGATATTCCAATCGAATTTTCGCTTTGAAATTCCAATTCCCACTATTTGAATAATGGACAGTTCTATTACGATTTTAAATTCTTCTTTTCATTTGCTCGATCGTATCTTTTATTTTGTGATATTTAAAAAGGTTCTACATGAACGTTTCAAGAATCGAAGTTGATGTCGCAACTATTTTCAATCCTTGAAGATTATGTTTTACGGTTTTACAAGAAAATTAAATATTAGATTGTTTCAAAAGTTTCTTTCGTTTTATAAGGAAATAATAGACGCACAATATTTTTTTTTTCTATATTATTTCATTGAATTATGTATGATTTTTGTTCCAATAGAACGAAATGGCATAACAAAAAAAAAAACCTAATGAATAACGTTTTTAAAAAATTTGCACTTGATCTTAGAAAGAAACTTAGTTTGTGTCGGTATTTTCGTTCATCACTGTACAAAGTAATTTTGTCGAGGAATAATTTTCCGCCCCTATGTTATTTCTATGACAAACGTCGCACGTTGCGTGTTCGTCGATTTGTCGTGTACATTTGGAGCGTAAACTGTTGGCAGGATACTCGTTAGCATTCTCCCCGTGTTGTTTTCTTCTTGTTTTGTCGCGCAGTGTCCGATCAAGAAACTAATTATCCGAGGTCGCCCTCGTACTCCATGAACCATTCATCCTTTTCGTTGTGAAGTGCCTTCATCCCGGTTGCCAGCGTACTCCGCTACCTTTTGTCCAATATACACCAGGCGTCTTCTCTCCTTCGCCTAATATCGGTTTAACGTGTATTTTGAAAACCGATGTCAAGCCCCCTAAGATCGAGTGCCTAGTTTCTTCGAGTACGTCAGCCTAAACAGACCAGAGATAATTACGCGATCGTACTGCTTTTCTTTGGATATTCCTCCTCTCTATTTGTTTCAGCGTGTCATTCTGTTCTACTGCTTAGGAAAATATTCATTATCTAAGATCGATTCTTCAAGCTGAATCTCCTAAATTTCTGATTCCGTTGAAAAATAAATCATAAACGGCGTGCCGCGAGAAGTAAAGATTTCTAATAATGGAAACGAAGCACACACGCTTTTAGTATTTCAAGAAGTAATTGGACTTTGTCAATCGGTTTAATATTCGCATCAAATCTCTAATTTGTTATTATTACGGTTTCGTTCACCGTGCGTTGTTATTAGCTGGAATACACAATACATTATAATGAATACATCCACGTGATTTATCCGTTGAACGATGACGTTAATATACGGTTTATGTATATTACTCGTAGTTGGCGACAATTTTGTAAGAAACGGGAATATAATGGATGTTCGCGATTTTGGTGATGTTGAAAATATGAAACGACAGTGATTAATCGATTCTAATAAAAATGTAATATAGCAGAAAAATATTACAATTCGAATCTGATCTGAAACATGGATTACTATTAAGTTGTCCTTAAAATTTTGGTAAGATAACTAATTGATCGCGTTCGCGTTCGCGTTCGCGCTCGTACGTCGCGAATTAATCGAGGAAATATCGTGTCGATTTTTCAGCGGAAAACTTTCAACGTTGTCATTAATCACCGTTGGAACGTTATATTTCAGGTTGGTCGTTTTGCACTTTCGTGACCTAGCCACGACACACCCTAGGATACTTTTATTATTTCCGCTCAGTCCCCGGGGGGGTTTCATATCGTTACAATTCATTAGGAAACACGCTAGCTGTACAACATTGTTCTATACTTTCCTCGAAATACATTAACTTTATTCTATACCTATACTATATGTTTCAGAGATCCAGTCAAAAATACGATACGTTAATACGTAGATTATTTGCATTGTAAAAACTGTACCTCGATACTTTTTAATTATAACACAACGATATTTATACGCACGTCCGATATTTTTGTAGCTACGAACCGAGAGAAAATTTATATTAAATTTCTAGAAAGTTTTCAACGAAGGTTTCAGCGTTCTTTTGCGTTTTTATAACTATTCCAGTTAAAATTACATTGAAAAATTCAAAGATTCGCAATTAAAATTTCAGTCTTAAATTTCAGGCACTTTTTTTACATCTATTTTGCGAGATGTAAATTCAAAGAATTTTTCCGCAACAGTTTGCACGAAATATCATAGAAAATTGTACGTTAAATGTTTCACATAAGTATTTATATTCTATGCATTATCTTCTAGCATTATATTTTCAGCATTAATATGAATTCTCGTAATTAAAGCTAATCTTTTAGTTCTCATGAAACAACGTTTACGGACGATTCAACGGCAGATTCTTCGATTATCGCGCGAATAACGCGTGGCAACGTTTCGCGCATTCTACGACGAATCGTTGCAAATCTATTGATTACAATCTTACGTATCTTTGAATTATGGTCTTCGGCTGACACCTATTCAAATCGAATTTCTATTTTCTTGACCAAGTCCGATTTCTGATTATTAGAGTACTATTCAACGTTCTTAGTAAAAAAAAAAAAAAAAAAAAAGAAAAGAAAAAAATGGAAAGTTCTCGTCAAATTGTTTTCGTTATGAGACCCTTGATTCTCGTTTACGGCTAGTTTGACAGAGAGAGTCGTTTCAAACGGAATAACTTAGCCGATGTTTCAGCCGATAAGTGAGATTTAACGTTCAACGCCTGGGAAACAATAAAAACGGCTGGCGGAACGGTAGTGAATGTATTGTTTTAACGGTATAATGGTCCATGGGGGTCGGTATTAAATTTACATGGGCAGAGGTTTTGTACAGCGTGCCGCGAACTTTTAATTGTGCGGAAACTATTCGATTAATAGGACGGGCCTGTGGGTTCGATAGCGAACGAATGCCGGTATCGATTGCCATGAAGTTGTTTCGCTATTTCTACAAAGCTCCCTCGAACGTTTTCTCTTCTCCTTTTTCGCCTTTCCGTTGCTCCGTTCCGCAAATTAATAATGCCAGATGTTTATGCGGCCCTCGATAGCCGAAGCAACGCGGCTTCGAAAAACCTCGTACAACCCGGTCTTTGTAAATCTCATGGACAAAGAAAATTTCCTGTCCACCTCGTTTTCCCGAATCTCTTCTTTCGTTCGAATTAAATTTTCAAACGCAGCTGCTTCAATTAACGACTACGCGCCAAAGGGAAAAGGGAAGAGCACGTTTGTCGGAAGGATTTACTTGAAAATGTTCGCGGATATAATTGTCGTTACATTATTCGAGGAACGAACGGCGTTCGTTATGTATCGGAAGTACGATTTAACTTCGATAATTGGTTAAAATTGATTTTAAACGAAAATCGTATCTTGCTTTTGTTGGAATGATCGTTGGACTACCTCTATTCTTTTCACAAATGTATTGGATTGACTATTGAGAGTAATTTATTTAAAAATATATTATTCTGTTTCAGGAATGGAAGCGATTATGTCAGAATTCTTTAACGATACCACGACTGCGTTTTACATCATATTGATCGTTTGGATCGCTGATCAGTACGATGCTATTTGCTGTCACACACCGGTTACAAAGAGACACTGGTTACGGTGAGTTTTGATCTGTTTGTAGCTATCGAATTCCTATTTTGTTTAATAACAAACACAGTTGTTTGCAACTCTAAACTTTAACCTTTCCCCTAACAGGAATATTGCTTAAAATAACATGCATAAAATAGTAAGAATCTAATCTTTAGTTATTTCTTTTGAGTATAGAAAGATACATGCAGTAGAATTGCCAATAATTCGGTACGCTAGACACTTGATTAACGCAAGATTATAGAATTATATCCGTGTAATTTGGTAAAAATTGGGAAACTAATATTAAAAGCAGCCATGATTCATAGAATAAATTCTTACGGTAATTTTTATCCTATTTTTATGAAAACAATTCAATGGATCGGTGAAGTAGTTCTAATAAAAATACGACTAAACGCATAAATGAGACTACTCGGATAAATCGTTAATAGCGTTATTTTGCGATCAACATTCTACAATTTTATTTCTACTTGGGTTATCAAGAAAACATAGGGAATTCCTGTTCAAATATTATTCGTCTTACTCGCAACAGAGAGCACTGTTATAACGAGTTCATTCGTAGAAGTCTTAGGGGTCGTTATACGTCCCGTCCTTTTTAGATTGGGCAGAGATGATCGAAGAAGCATTTAATTAAAAAGGATTAAGCTGTATTAAGTAGCGAGTCAGTCGTAGTTCTCGGCATATCGGCAGACCTCGCCTTTTCTCTTTATCCTGGCCCGTGCACCTCCGGCTAAAACTGAAACGATCAAAGTATCTACTCTGTCTCAGAGTAGCCTTTGTTGGATGACGATAAAACGCCTTGCCTGCCTTGTCACAGTAACTTTACGAGAGGACCAACAGGAGTTTAATATACAACGCGTTTGCGAATTAAAAAAGAACGAGCCGTCGATGCTTTTGTACGCTCGGAGCTAGGTAGCGACGAAAATTGAACAAAGCCTTGCAAGGACATATGGATATTTTATTAAATTACGTTTCAACCGAATTCTTCCTTCGATTTATTAAAAATTATTTTTTCATTTTTCTGACGCTCTGATCTCAAAATCATCAGTTAATCGACGAGTACATGTATCAATTCAATCTGGTGCATCGATTAATTATGGCAATAATTATAGTAATTACTACTCCTTAGTTTGTAGGTTGAAGGAATCAATTAAAACCTTTCTACATATAAACAAATCAAAATTTCACATAGTCACAGAGGGTTTAAATGTTCTTCTGACATTCTGAGAAATACCGATCTATATTTCTCAATGAAACAATCAGGCTGGTATTCGCATACGTTACCAGATTTCTGTATAATTGAGGACGAATACGTATACCTTCGGTAATTATTGCTGTTTATTGATTAGCACGGAATGCGTAGATCTCGAGCGCGGTATGTGCAGAGAAATCTTGATTAAACAGCGCGGTCTATAGCAGCCTACGAAGTGTATCCGTATGTTCATGCAGGTCGTAGGTCGTTTGCTCGTTCCTGCTACGTGGTCATCGTGGTTATTAAACTCGATTTGTCTTTCACATTGGCTTGATTGTCACTCCATTGTCATAAATACTTTCGATCAACCTAGATTTGGCAAATAGTCGCGTTCGACTATTCACCGTCCCGTCGGTCGTTGTATACGGATGTCAAAGCCGGATCAGGATGAAATCCCTCGCGTAAGAGGAATCGAGTTTTACGCTCCATATGCCTTACCAATGGCCAAGAGAGAAAGAGAGAGAGAGAGAGAAAATATGTGTGGTGTGTGGAGAGAGAGAGAGAGAGAGAGAGGGAGAGAGAGAGAGAGAAGCACGATGTAATTTCCTTAGACTGACAAAGGTATAGGACGAAACATTAGGGACATTAGACAGCGATTAAACAAAATTGTCGCCGGTCGCTTGGGATGTTTGAACAGATTGGTGACGCGCAAGTAAACGGTCAACGAAATTGCTCGCGGATAGGAGATGACATGTTTAAAGCGGAACATTTTAAATGATCGTGGAAGTTCGACAAACGGATCAAACAGGGAGCAATTGGGAATGATAAATTCCAGAATAAAATTCTCTAAAATTCGTGAAATTAGGAAATATATCGAGGGGAATATTAAATGAGTAATTAATAAATTTTTTGAAGAACAATTTTCTTCACAGACCAAAGAAACTTAGTTATGAAAGGATTAAATTTTATTTATAATATATTCGTGCAGTGCACTGATTATTCGGTCGGTGGTTGAAATTAATATTTGCATTTCTATACAAGTAAGTTGTGTTTAATGAATAAGGTAGCCAATTACAATAGGCCAAAAATTAAGTAGACATTCCAGACAGACAATCCTTCGAAAAAGATCGTTGCAAGGTTTTTTTATATTTTGGTATTTGTGTAGCACTGTACAATTTACTGAACGCGTTGGATTTAGATTTGGAATTGAGAGAAAATTATATGTACATTGTTTTGAAAAATATCAGAAAAAAAAATTCAAATATATCTGGATTAATATGTTATTCAAAGCGAAACGTAAAAGAGACATTCTTTTATTCGCGACATTTTAATTCTTGGAATATATTTTCCGATCAGTTTAGTTTAACCTCGGCGTCGATTTAGTTTGTAGCAAGCGTGGAAAGGGTATAGATCTAAACGGCTTTACTCTCTGGCGAAACATGGTCGTAAGGACAGTTAGGTTTCCTTTAGGTAGGTTCGAGGTTAGACACGCAGCATTAGAACAACCGGTGTTAGACAACAATTAAGCAGATCTGACGGTGGTAATACTCCTGTAGTACCGCTTCCAAGTACCAGAATTATGTGTTGCATTGTGTTGAATCTACGTCGTTGGCTGCGAGATTTACACTAGATCGACTTTAATTGCATAAACAAGATTTGTTCGACGAACAGGGTAATCGGCTTCTTTTTATCCGTGCAAGTTAGTTTTCTCAAAACGAAGGAAAACTACTTGGTTCGACCTCTTTTCCGTGCCAGAGCTATTTCGCTCGAGCTTCAACTCGGATCGGTTTTTGTCACGTAAACCAAATAGATTTAATGAACGGTGATGGCCCCTTTTAGAAAAATTGGCTTTTTAAAGGCGAATGAGCGCTGTCTCGAGATTCGTTCCTTTTAGAATTTAGATAAATATAAAGTTCATGTTAATCTATTGCATTCATTTATTAGCAAGTAAAGCACATATATCGTCTCTCGTAAATGAGCGATGGTTTGATCGTTTAATTTATACTAATTTTTTTAATTAAAAGAGTGTGTTTCGTACGTCGAATAAATAATTTCTGCACTTGTAAAAATGATATATGACGATAGCAAGTATACTGTTCAAAAATGGTGATGAAAGCAACCGTGGGCTGATCCGATTAACCGCAAAGCGTTTCCTACCCGAAGTCATTTCTATCGACCAGATGCAAGCGTGGTTCAATTTACTGCTTTACGATCTTGAGTTCTTAGGGTTCTGGTTGCCTGACTTTGGGTTACGATAGGTATGCAACTATGTGATACCGAACACCCTCGACTGACTGTTTCTACGGGTCATCCGCTTTTAATTAGAAACTCGACTTCCGCTTACACGTGGTTTATCCGATACTTCGTGTTCGGTTCCCGTCTCTATTCTCCCATCATTCGTAATCCAAAGCCTTTATCGGAGGGAACTTGAATCGAAACGAAGAACATGATTAATGCAAAGAGTGGAATCGGCAGTGGACAAAACATTTTCTGCCATAAAGATTTACGATGGGTTGACTTGTTAAAATTTAAAAGTTAAGAGTTATTCTACAGGTCGAAATATCCGTTAGTACAGAAGAACGATTAACTCTTTAGCTATAAACTTTTTTTTATTTCTTTTTACTGCTGTAAAAGGAATTTCTCGTTTTCTTTTTAAATTAACGAAGTGTCGTATACGGGAACATCACGATATGGATCTTCGATTTGTTTTGAATATCTTTTGGGTTACGCGATGCATAAAAAACCTTCTTGCAAATTTGTCCGACTTTCTTGCGTATACTTTTACTACGGATCAGGATGAAACTCTGGAAGTGAAATCAAGGCTGTGCAGTACAGTAACGTTTCGTTCGTTCACACGCTGAAAATCGCTAGCGATACGAAAGAATAGACATCGCCGGAAGGCAAAAGCTACTGAAAGTTCAGTGATTGCCATACTTGATATCTGTTGCTCGTGAAATTGGGTATTTTCGCCTGTTTCCGACTCTTTTTACATACCACATACGTAGACACTTGATACGTACGAACAATATTTTTTCTTTCCAATTTTTGCAAGTAAAGAATCCTTTGGTTGTATCGTAAAAATAGAACGAATAATTTTTTATCAACTCTTGAGAAAGCCGAATATGCGAAATGACTTTATACAGATTATTTGGACGATAAAGATCGTGAGCTTGATTTCATTCCGATAGCACGAACGTGGTTAATTGTATCGTATGACAATGATATTTAAAATTATTAACTTCTCGGTGGCAATACGTAGACAGATGTTTATCAACGATATCTATCGATATTGAATCGTTCACAACGTTTGAATACGACATACATCTACCGATTGTCATAAAAACCAATCTGCGATGAGTTTTTACTTGTTTTAAAGACCGGAGGATAAATGCAATCGAGCAATTGGTTTCACAGGCTCGGCCTGTTAAAACCTCAACCCCGGTAGTAAGAGTTTCATTCATTTGTTCAAGGGAAAGGGTCACTGTTCGTAGTCTAGCCAGCATGCACACACGGCAGCCGTGTGTATACCCGTTGTGTGTTGTCGAAAACAATTAGAAAAGTGCTTTGTAGAAGCGTTTCAGGGTGCGTGTTACACGATAACACGGATTCGATGTTTGATTTCTGAAATCGAGATGAAAGAGGCGGTCCGTTTAACAGATTTAAATCCCTTAAATTGACGAATAACAATGTTCGATCCCCGTGATCGTCAATGTAAAAAGAAAATCGGTCGTCGCGTTGAAATAGAAAAATAACCGAGAAAACCTGCTAATTGGAAACGTATTACGCATGGGAAATTTTTCAAGTCGGAACAAAGATGATATATCGAAAAGAAAAATGAAAATATTTTAATTTTTTTATGTTTCACGATGCAAAATTCTAGAAAATCCTGCTTATGTCCAATTTATGATAACTCTGCCAGACTGAACAGGAAATCAAGCACGCTTCACTTTCGCACAAATATTTGTTGCTTCGAAAAGCAATCGAAATTAATATCGCAATTCGTTAATGATTATTTTGTAATTTCCCTTCGTGCGCGTTTCATCGCATGTCTCGCGTACATGTTTTTCATGCAAAGCGCAAATTAATATAGTTTCCGTGTAATGGTCGAGCAAATAATTTCAGAGAGGGGTCGAGTATAAATCGTGCATAATTAACGACGAAACGTATTTTTAATTTAACTCGGCCGGAACATTTTATTCTTTCCGGTGGTTTTAGTGTATTCTATGCTCTCTCCTCCTCTTCTGCCCATATTATCTTCCGCCGCCGTGAATCTCTTAATTATTTTTCTCGCTTGTTTTCACACGCGAGCAGCTTTTTTACGCTTCTTTTTCACGGTTATGAAAACCGGGTAGTGAAAAAATTATTACGATGTGATTTTACGTTTCTCCGTGAATATTAAATTACGTTTATGTGTAAGAACGTTGGAGCGGTGCCATTTGATAAAGTTTAAAGTCGCGAAACTGAAAATATGTATTTTTATCGGATGTTTAAAACTCGATAGCCCGGCTTGAATGACGTGTGTAGCACGTACGTATGTTTCAAAATGAGAATTACGCGAGATCCATTACAAAGAATTAGGATGAACTAGTGGGCGACGAGTATGATTGATGCGAGGGCGTGGATGCTCTCGGATTACCGACTGAATTGTCATTGCCAATAGCATAGTATTCAAATATTATGATCCACAGGGGTTTGGTATACACAAATATTTGTGTTTTCCCCATTTAGGCGAATTATCAAAGTTGTACCATATTTTGGTTTCATTGCAATTTTTGTATCATTTTCTTCGTAAACTTTTGTTTGGATATACACTATTCTAAAATATCATTTCAAACAAATGAGAGTAATTTCATCTACATACATAGCTTGTGGACGACATTTAAGTTCTTTTGGAGAAAGAGAAGATGCCTCGTCCATTTCCACCGAATTAAATTACTATCACCGTATTCCGAAGTGGAATCAAGATTTGCTTCTCTCTTTTTTACTTACATATATCGTTCTTTTCACGCTGTTCGAATGTGTTTGCTTCTAGTTGATACGAACAACGATGGAATAGTTAGCGAAAGCAAGAGGGAAGTGGGGAAGAGAGAGAGAGAGAGAGAGAGAGATAGAACGCGACCTGGAGGTCTTAGTTTCACGATACGCGATGGTGTTAGGTCGTCGCAAGGGGTGTGCACTTTACTTTCGACCCGTAACGTGGGTCTGGATTCTCAGCGGTTCGTAGATAACGCACGTTCAGTCCCATTTGAGCCTAGAAGGGCTGTCTTTTCCTTCAGCATTCTGCTTGGCTGACTTATCCGACCTTGTGTGTACATACAGACACGCGTATCTTTTTTTTTCCAAGCTGAATTCGCGCAAATAGCTACATTAGCTCGAATAGAGGTTTAATCTAATAATTTAATACTCTCGCTTGTCATTGACTACTCTGGTGACGCTTGGCGGTTAACATCTGGCAGAGCGATTAACGATGGTTGGAAGTTTAAAATTGGACCAAGATTTGTTAGGTATATAGTATGCAAATTGGTTCGATGATTTTCTATTATTAGATTGTCATGCGTATAAGATTATTTTAAATTCAAGTATTTCCCCGTTTTGTGTAATTTTAAAGAAATACCATTGTTGTTTATGTAATTTTTAAACAAAGTTGCATCATGAAAATTATTTGGACGATCTAGTTTATTTTGCATGATACATAGATAAAATTTTGATTTCGCTTAAAGAGGTATCGGGCCAATTTACATACTCGATAGTTTGTCTATGATCTTTGCATTATTGTTTATTTTATGCGAATTGTTTGTTGAAGTTCATCCGCGTTTTGAAGTTGAAAACAAAATTTTGTAAGATATTTCGCATCTGATTTGTACTTGGTGTTATAACAATGGCATAATAATCGTAAAAGTGTTTTTTAGTAGTTTACTGAATATTTGCAAATTGTTCCCAGAGCAATTTGTTGAATAATATTAAATTCGAAAGGAAATTCATTAGCATAACTGTGTATTTACGCGCGACTTTCCAGTTACAATGCAAGTTGTGATAATAATCGTGATATTTAAGACCACGTTAAAATTTAATAACTTAATATAAGCGTCATTTCTGCACTGCTCAGATTTTCTAAATAGTTCGTCGAGTTATCAGTGTATATGTGCAACTTCCTTAGTTCTAATTTATATTTCGAGACAAGATGGTACTAAATTTTGACCTCACGCAGCTATAATTCCATTGTACTTTCTAACTTTCAGTAACAGCGTTATTAATGCCAACGAGAATTGCTTGCTAAACTTCTTCATACTTTCGTTATATTTGTATAGTTTGTTACGAAATAAAATGAAAATAGATTGTTCGAAAATCTTTTTCAACGTTTGAAACGTTAATTCTTAGCTGGCGAAGTCTCTCTTTAAATTTGACCTTTGCGAGCAACTTGGTTGCTTAGTTTATTGATACCTAATTCGTATGGACCTTACCGACGAATTTACTTTGACGTGTCAGATTACTACCGTAAGTATACTTGGCGAAAAAACGGTGATCCAACGCTTGAAAGTATCAGCAAAAACGACATTGCCGAATCGAGTCGAGTCGAGTCGGGTTGAGTCGAATCGCATCGAGTCCAGTCAAGTCAAGTCAAGTAGAGTCGAGTCGAGTCGAGTCGAGTCTAATCGAATCGAATCGAATCGAATCGAATTGAATCGATTTTCAATCCGGGCACTGGGGTTCCGACGGTGTACGTCGCGTCACGTCATTTCCGTTCCATTCTACTCATCTCGTATTTACATTTCGCTGGCGGCGAATTAACCCTACGAAAGGCATCGTTCTCTCGCAGGAGGTAGTATCCTGCCGCCGCGGGTGCCTCGTCGGTGGGTGTCGCGTCGGTGGGTGCCATTACCGGCGTCGACGCCACGCGTGTGTCGCCACGGCTCGCAAGTGGCGCGTCGAGTGCTTACAATCAGCTGGGCTTGTCCGCAAATAACACCGGAGGATGATTATGATTGAATAAGGCCCGTAATTGAGGCTATTGAGCAATTATATAAATAACAAGCACACACCACGGACACCGACAGCCAGCAGAAGCTTATAGATGGAACACGGGTCCCATAAACGCATACCACGAGTGCGGCTGGTGGACAGCCTGGGGTGTTATTTCAGTATGATGGGGAGAGAGTGGCGCGGGGGTATGGCTCGTTCTACGGGAGGTGGTCCTCCCTTTCTCTCTTTCTCGTTCTCCCCTGGCCTGGCTGTTGAAGCAGGAGCGCCAGCCGAGTTGCCTGGAAAATTACAGTGCAAACATAACCTGCACCTATATGTATACCGCGAACCCTCGGCACATCGCGTTGCTGCGTTAGTGTATGCGTCGTTAGGTGGGGCCGATGATCTCGAATTCCCTTCCTTTTGCCTCTCCATCGTCGCACCCTTGTCTTTTTAACTACCATCCTCCGCGACCAGTTCGATCTCTTAACGCTGTTCCAAACAGAATCATGAATATTGTCAAGCTAAAATAAGTCTCCGAAAATTGATCGTAACACCGTTCTTTCATTTGCGGAAAAGACTATAAGGCTGATGTTCCAGAGTGGTCGATGGAGGGAGAGATTGAAGTTTAATCCTTAACGGTGGAGCTTGCCGAAAGGTAGCTGGAGCGTGATTAATTTCTTATGAGGGATGAAAAATGAGATTCGAGTGTCTGCTGTTTAATGGACGTTGTGCGATCTACAGGGTTGCTGGTTTTTAGTTCCAATGGGTATGAGATCGCGTTTCGCTTGTTTGGGATTGTACGACGGTTCGAGCGAAGTAATAAGTATCGCTATCGCGTTAACAGATTATCGAGAGTTTTTTTTTATATTTCGTTGAAACGCGTAAATCGACAAATAATAGTTATTATTTGTACTACGCGCGAATTGCGTGCGATTCCGAATGATGTTAACTAGTACGTAGTTATGTAGTTGTTTTCAAACCACTCACGCACGTTTATTCGGATTATGTGCTTAAACGCGATGTTTTCATCTTATTTGCTCGTGCTGGAAAATATCCTGTTTGTTGATCGAATTGTGTTTAAATATTTTTAAAAGCTTTGCAACGCGAGTATGTAGAAATTCGGAGAAACAAGTTTAAGGTAACAATTTCAAAATACGCTAGAATAATATTTGATAGTACCTATTTATTTAACGCTTTATTTTTCGGCAGGTATTCCCTGTTGCTTTTTACCAGTTGTTAACTATCTAAGAGATGTTCACAACCTGAAAAATAATCTTTCTTTTTATATATTCCTTCTATATTTACTCCGATACATTTCGCGTTTAATGTTTAATATTGCTTCTATATACATTTTAAACGTAATTCGCTGCAATTCCTGTACATTATTTCATTCTGCCCGGCGAACATTTTTTGAACGTTGCTCGTCCTGTTATTCGAGCAAAGAGGGCAACATCGCAAGAACCTATAATTACTTTCCACCAACCTCTGATGTTTACCTCCTAGAGGTGGACTTCGGAAGGAAATGGCAAGGGATGAAGCTCGATACACAGGGAGTTGGCGTTTTAATCAGGGTGTCGCGTTCGTCTCGGGTATCTAGGATAGGACGGTGATACGGGATGCATGGAAGCAGAGAAGCGTCAGACAGGCGCCAGCCAGAACGGTGTTCTGGCTCCGACGCTGACGGAACCAAGAGCTGACTTCATTTTCCACAGATCGCCCTTTCGCATTCCGTCTATATACGATCGGTCAACGCTTTTGTCCACGCGACAGGGTGCCGAAACACCCTCCACAGGGGGTTCCTTTTACCTCTGGACGTATGGATTTACGTCTTACCCCGCTACGAAGATCGATAGCTCTGGATATGAAACCGATATCGGCGCGTGCGAAAAATTTTCCTGACAAGGATACCATCCACGGACCCCTTGTTTAGGATTTTTCAGCTTGCCAAACAGAAATCCTCGTCGTTCGCGTTCTGACATTATTTTCCTTGTTTCTTTCTATCTTTCCCTTTTCTTCGAAATGCTTGATTTAAATAGCGTTAAACGTCATTTGTTTATCTGTTTTATTGATTCTCCTCTTTGATCCACGTTTCTGCGACCGCGTTAATTTCTGTCTGATTTATTCTTTCGAATTAAAATTTGCGAAACATGCATTGCCATGGCCCAAGCGCAAATCGATTCGTGTAGTCTTTGAACGAAGATGAACGATGTAACACAACGTGATAGCTCGAAATTCTTTTATTAACCCGCGGAAGGTTTAGTAACTTTAGTCGTAATTCAATAACGTTTTATTTGTCGCGGAGTTTGAATTATTCAATGCTGCGGATGTATCATTATGCAAAAGGTGTTGCGTATAGTGCTGTTTTCGCGAAACGAAAACGTAGGTACGTTATTTACCGCACAGGACACATGATTAATCGTAAACAGTGGATGGGAAATTAGTCCCCCTAAGATAATTAGCTAACATAATTAATTTTCTTGACTACCGGCAGCACAGTTTGGAATACCAAACAGGAACTGCCGGTTATGTTCAGAAAAATGCTTTGTCCAAAGAGAGGAATAGTAATCGATCTTACGTTGCTCGCTGCGTTACTCCGAGTTCCGTCGACGAATCGTTAACATAGCGTACATTGATATCTACCACGATATTTAACAATCAATTTCCTAATCAAACCGACTGAGATAAAATTTCAAAATTTTTTAACTCGAAGTAGCAACGAGCTGGTTTCCGAATACATTTCAACGGTGCCTCGTAATATAAAGTAATTCACAAAATAGCATTCGTAATGCATTATAAAAAAAGAAAGATTGTAAGTGTAAGGGGGATTACATACGTAGTTGTATCTTTGTTTGCAATTGCATTTTGAACAAAATGAAAATCGTCTGGTGCGAACCGCGAGTGTTTTTTTTTTTTTTAACACGACAACGGTGTCGGAGAAATTGGATTTTTTCGAGGCGTATTATAGTTCACATCCCGAGGAAATTCCGGCGACATTGAAAAGATGAATATTGTAGTCTTAAGGAGCGAATGTGTTAAACGTAGTTGCACGGAAGAATATCCGATCTCGGGCCTGCCGCTGGGATATGCTTATAAAATTAAGGGATAATGAGAATTAACGAGGATGATAACAATCTGCACACAACGATATTTTCTTCGTGTTATCGAGGTAACGCCGCTGACGGGAAGGCCTCGAAATGAATACAGATTCGCAGTGTTTTAACTCGGTATAAGGGTCGAGAACGAGAAAGTATGCGCATTAGTCTGTAGAAAAATGTCGAGGAACAAATCATTAGCGGTTCCCTTACTCTTTTTTTGACTTAATTTTGACAGTGTATAATCAATTGCTTATTTGCTATGTAATCGACTTTACGAACGAGAGCCAACAAATGCAGAGCCAACCACAAAGTTAAATAGTCATTAGAAATGAAATTTCTTTATATTCTCGATTACGTTCGATCACGTCGATTTTCTCACTTTTCTTTTCGTTGACTTTTCGACACGCCTCTCGTTTAGAAGAATATCGAGCACAGTAATTCGATCACTCTCAAAAGTTCCACGTACTTGTCAGCTAGAGCGCAGTCTGGCTATCCGGGACTCGTGAAGCACCCTCGATAGCTCCTGTGCTCTAAGCACCCTTCGTCACTTTTCTGAAAATCTTTAACCGCTTTCAACTCCTTCCTCGGGAAGCAACTTTTTAATACGGCCTATGACAGCTGAAAATACCCAAGACAAGTCGAATACGTGTCTTTTTTCCTCGGTCGAGGGACGTACGCGCGGTAATCCAAAGTCGTTAATATCGAAATATTAATATCGCTGGGGCAACCTCCGCGAAGTGCAAATATCATTTCGAAGAGCGAGCCGGGACAAAATGAAACAGGCGAAACGAACGGAATATTCTGTAACAAATTAACTTGGACCGGCACCGGTCCCGGGGAGAGAGAGGATCGATCCGCAGCGATATCGCTAAATTTTATGAACCGTTTCGCGGAGTTTTAATATTTCATTCGCCTACAACGCGTGTCCAGTGCTTTTAAAGCGGCGTTCATTTGATTTCCGTTTTCGGTAACGCCGGATATCATCGCGCGGAATTAAGACGATTATCGAAATAATTTTATAACGTTTACTGATAAATACCGTACCATAGATTTATGAGCTCGTTTGTTTTGGATCACGGCTACCGTGCTCCACCGAAATGTTCAAATAAAAGTGGTTGGCGCATAATAAAATGCGAACGATGCTCTTAAATTTCTGTTATGCACGCGAACGATTGGGAAATGAAGCTTGATTCAAGCGAGAACGTTCATGGGATTTTCGAGTAAGCATAGGTTGTCTCTTTAATGTTTAATTAATCCTAAATAAGTGGAATATACGTCCGCCGATAAATATCTCATTTGACAAGCCCCCGGGCATCGCGTCTGTTTAAAGTATCGCCAATGGAAAGAGTATTCGTCGAAACACATATTGCCAGCGTGTCTGCATATTTAATTTCGTGTGTCATCAAAAGCATCGGCTCGGCAGAAGTTTGGAAATGCACACGGCCTCGGACCAAGTTTTACGACATCGTCAAAATGAAATTCCTGTTTATTCATGGTATGCGTAATTCAAAATGGCATCGCTCTCATCGCGAGAAGACTATAAATGTTCATCGCGAGATACATTTTCATGCGTCTACAAGACGTATACCATCGTCCCTAAGATTTAGAACACTCGTTTTAAACAGAGACAATCATCCTGAAAAATGTTATTGCACTCGGGAACTATGGCCTGCCGTTCGAGCACTTTTATTCATACTAAAATTATCAATCTTTATCGCGTACCTAAATATACATGTTATGCATAGAATATTCTAATTAAGGTGATAAATAAAGGCGAAAATAAAGGAGCGTATATACACACGTAATCGTGCTTCTAGCTCGATCAAGGACAACGTTAATCTTGTCGAAAGCACTTGCGTGATATCAATTTTATATTGAAGTAATGGAAAAAATATACCGTACTGTTTAAGTGATAGAATATTAGAACAGCGAAATATTTGGGTAATAGAGATTCTATCGTATCGAATTGTTCGAGAAGTTCCTATCGTTTTTGACAATGAAAAAGGATTATTCATTATGAGCGTTTAGCAAATGACGAAATGCCGAATTCCAACAGATATTGCTTCTATCGTAGTTAAACACAGCAATTAAATAGAAAAATTCGCGACTGATTAACAAGAAATGTATCGTTTTTCAACGAGACAACGTTAGACTTTACAAATTACGACAACGCACGCAAATAAGTATCCTGCGTAAATAGTTGAAATCGTTGGGAAATTATCGAGCAAACCTCGTTGATCGTTATTTTTGATATTTGATGTTAAATTTATGTACCTAGAAAAAGATATTAGAATTTAATTGATATCTAGATCGATCGCAAGTTCTGCTTTCCCTGTTTTATAAAATTAACGTATAATGTTACGGAGGAACGTTATGTTCTTTTACATTTGGTTTTTGATATCACACGTCCGCGTGTAATGTTTAAAATCATACGTTTGTATTTGTACAGACCGCTCGCGCAAGGATTCATTATATTAAAAATCGCACGTGGTCAAACAAAGAGAAAACAAACCAGCGGATAATACAATACGCGCGCGCAAACAAGCAGGAAAACCTACTGTACAAAAGTTTCGTGATGTTTGTGTTGTCGCTCGTGATCCATCTCTCATCACCTTGTGTATATTTTTATCAATTTTATTTCCGTGCCACGTACGATTCGTTCTATATGCGCAAGTAATGAAAATAATAATGCGTCCAAATGCGTCGAAACGAATCAAAGCGGGAAATTAGGAGCTGTTGTCGGAAAGCAATTTTGGAAATTAAACCATAAAATTCTATCTCGTATAACTTAACCCCAATCTGGTAATCCTCGATTCTGTTACATTGGAATATATACTTACGCTCTTTTAAAAAAATGTCAAACTCAGGAAATCAACAGAAATGGGCTTGTCATATTCTCTCAGCGTGATTTTCTTCTAGATAAATAAAAGAAATTCACGCGAAAGCTTTCCTCCCACCGCTGCACACACTTATTTTCCTCGTAGTCCCTTACCCGATCTTAAAATCCAAAGTCTACACGTGTACACGTTTTCCTGTTAAACGTCGTCCTGCTATACTTTACTTCCAGAGGAAGACGAAATCTTACCGTGCGAACAGCAGCACTGGTTAAATAAATAAAAGAAGGAAGGAACGGAATGGAATGAAACGAAACGAAACGAAACGAAACGGAAGCCATTAGCAGAGGCGGAAACAGCGGTGGTTGCGCAAAAGCGGCCTGCAAATCTACCGTGGAGGAATTTCGTGATGTTCCGCGTTGCTCGCGCGATTCGTCTCTCATCATCTCGTTTATATTTTTATCACGTCTATTTCCATCCATCCTTTGGGATTCTGTGTACGTAGTATTACGTGTCCCGGCACCGTCTCCACTCGACCTAGCTATGGCCATATACCCGTTTCAAAACCGTGACGTCGCTTCGGATCGCGTTTCTGGCGCGAGCGTGTACGCGCCGTATAGGCACTCATTTGTGTACCTGAAATTCCGGCAAATCCTCGGGAATCTGGTTCGCTGCGCAAAAGGCACGCAACGACGTATTCGCTCGATCGCAGAACAAACGTTTGCCACCCCGTCGGTTCATGCATGGACAATTTCATTACCTGTATCGGGGGCTTGGTGACGCTGGCCTGGTGGTTGCGATGGCGGAAGCGAGAGACACGGAGGGCGCGGGGAGATCTGATGTGGGTGGCTCGACCAGTGGGTGGCGCTCGGTTGGCGAGTGCGGCGGCGTGTGCAGGCGAAACTACACTATTAAATGGTGTCCTGACGGGCGCCAGTTAGGTGCACCGGGGTATGGCCCATTCTCGTCGTGTCACTCTGAATCTATTTGCATAGTAATGGCGCCGTGCTTCCCTTTCCTCCTCCACCCTCTGGCTCGCCACCCTTTAACGTATAAATACCGATACGACGGAAGCTTTTCAGCCGAAGAAGTTCTCGCCCTGGTTCCTTCATCTCGCCGGATTCTCCAAAGTTTCTCCGAGTTTCTTGATATTTGCTCTTCCATAGTCATGCGATGTTTTTTTCCCAATTTCTTCAGTCACGGAGCAGACAATGTCACGTTCGCCACGAATCGCGTATCGTTAGCGTTTACTTGCGATAGATTTCGAAAAAGTTTCGATCGAAGTTTATAGATTAGAGTATATGATTTATATTACGTATCCATGAAATTATTGCGAAGAATTAGTCTGCTAGTTCTAGCGTTAAAATATTCAGTAACGCATCGTATACGCGTTCAACGCGAGAGCGTAATTGAAATCGAGAAATCCATTCATTACGTAAATTCATATTAGTGTTAATGCCGCTGATAATTAGGAGGCTATCTGGAATCGGCACCGGTATTTCGCCGGTTAGAAGATAGTCGAAAGACACGGTTAAAGCTTACTCAAGCAACGAGTCGCGACCCCCAATTATTCGTTATAATTCTAATTATCTCGTATACTCTGAAAATCCGCGATTCTCCGTACCAGATATCCATGGAAATGTATCTCGAGGCGGAGTTCGCGATAATTAGGAGCTTGCTCGGAAAGCGTAAGACGATTACGACACTACTATACCATAGACATCGACGACGATGAATACGATGAACGGGGTGAAGAGAGATTGCTGGATTGGTGGGAGGAAAGAAGGACTAGGAGGATGTCTGCTGCTTTCCATTAGAAGAATAATAAACTATAACCGATATCTACTGCTTCCTAGGAAACAGGCAACTCTATCCCTCTGGTGGATCGAACAGGGGGTGGTTAACAGGAGGGGGTTGTTCGGACAGGAATGGCTGAGTAACAGAAAACTGCCGTAATGGAGGTTAATTACGAAGGGGTGATTGTGGAGAGGGAAGATCGGTGGAAGTAGAGAGAGTATTGTAGGTTCCCCTTCGTTTCTCTCTTTCTCTTCCTTACGCTTTTCTTCTTCCGCTTCCCTCTTTTCAATTTCATCCCCCCTACCGTTCGCATTTCTTGCAGTTCTAAGGTTCGGTGAAGGCAAAGCCTTGGCTCGGTTGCCAGGGTACGGTCACACCCAGACGGTCGAAGCTTCCTTCAATTATAAAAATCCGGTTATCCTCTGCTCTTTAACTTCTACGGTATTTTTTGAAACGCTTTTGCCACGAACTTGCGTGTACTTGATCAACTCGGACAATTCTCTGTTTCTTCGTCAGAATCGAAACCCACCCGTCGAACGAATCGCAATATCTTTCCGGATTTATGTCGTTGTAAAAATCATTTTACGAGACGACCTGGCATAACAAGTATCTCCTAACTAATGATTACGACCTTTTTCCTTATCTATGAGAGAACAATAGCTTTGTTAAAAAGACCAGCAATGGTAAATATGCTCCTCTAGTTTCATTTTCTTTTCTCTTCTATCGCTGATTCCAAGTCCTTAATGAAGCGGAGGGTAAAAATGGACGCAATTTCACATCTTAAACGCGATCAACCGTGATTTCTTTCATAATTGGTAACCTTCGACCCACCCATTCTTTCTCGAATTTCTCACGGCTCTCTGGTTACAAGCTACTTCGCTATCTTTCTCTCGTTTTCCTTCTTCTCGTCTGAACCTTAACACCCGGAGCCTCTGAACGCGAAGATATGTAGCATTGTAGCATAGCTCACAAGAGGCGTTTCCATGGGGTTCAATGGTTGTCGTGCTCTCGCATATCGATAAAATCCTCGTTACTTTTCCGATTTCTCGCGTAATCGAAACGCCTCGGTGATTCGTCATTTGTCACAGTTATCTTGTCTAGTCTACCGAGAGGCAAAGAAAAAAGGGAGAAAAACACGAAACGAAGGAAAAAAGGCAGAACAAATTACGAGAGCGTCGGAGCGATCAAATTGAAAATATCTCGTGCGATCGAGTTGTTTCTTACTTGTTAACGCGTCATCCTTCTTGTGGCCCTGAACCGCGAAAACGACGATTCTGAGAACTCTCGTCGTGATTAACGATACCTTGCAATCAACTTGATTGTAGGTATCACAGTACATATTTTGTGTAGCGTTTTTAATGGACTACTAATTACCATATTTTTTGTATCTTTTATTGGAAGTTTTTAATCTTCGAGAATGGTTAAGCCGTCACGTTTTTCTTCTTAAATAATATAATATATGTAATTTGATGGTGCGATTATGCAAAATCGTTGATTTTTTGTCACTCTTCTAGCAAGCCAACGATATAATTGTGTTTGAACATTTTTTTGATGCTATATTCGTAAGAAAGATTGATTCGAGGCATGGATTTAGTCTCTTTGACGGCCGTGTACTGCAGATTTAAAATACATTAACGGAGAGAGCACTAGTCGTGGGTGCGCAGGATCGTGTCGCTTCTCTTTTTTTGTCTGTGTTTGAATTTCCACCGGAGCGAACTCTGAGAGATCCGAATAGGCGTCGGTGAGCGTCGAGGTGGAAACGGATGATCTCTGCAAGTTAATTTGTAACTTGAGCATTCCGCCCGGAGGATTGGGGTGGTTTCTGGAGGTGGTTGACAGGGTGGAAGCAAGGTACACGGTACCTTGGGGTTGTTTGTTGCGCTAATGTCTAATTAGTGGAGTGGTATCACGTCGCAACGAAAGCCGTTGTCGACTCTGCTCTCCTCTGCTCTGCTTCCATGAAAATGGCTTATCTAGCAATCTAGCAGATGCATGGTGTTCTTTTCATTTTCGTTTCGCGGAAATTGTGTTGTTAACGTGAACGCTCATTGGTTAACCATTTCATATTTGTTTCCTTAATAAGGTATTTTTGCGGAGATATAAAATTATTCCCGAGTTTATTGATATATAGGTTTTTGTTTCTGATATGAAATATACTAATGCGATATAATCTAACTGCTTTTTACAGGGCAGATTCGTAATTAATTTGGATCTTTGACCGATTGTTAATGTCATTAGAGGAAGTGCTTCTTATTCTGTGACCGAAAAGGTACGAGGTTTTGATATTGATTTTATACGTTATGCGATAAAAGACATCTAATGACAAGAGAAATTCCAGCAGTGGAACGTAATGCACCGTTCGTGTCATTCCATATACCACCTAGCGATTGGCTTTTTTCAGCGCACTTAGAAAACGAGTCTACCATGAAAAGGGAGGCAAAGAGGGTGTCTTATGTTATACTTATCTTACATATCTCGTGCGATATTCATTTATTGGCTAGCGATATTATTAAATTAAGGGCCGGTAGATAATAGACTCTACATGTTTGTTACGCAAACAATTTTCACAATTTATAAACCTTTTTGGAGGTGGATTCCAATGTAGTGGATTTTAATTTAACGTTTTGTACGATCGAATTCAAGCGAAAAAAAGACGCGTAAAAATCGGGATTTCGTAAATCGATTTCAAGAGTGGACGTGTTAAATTCGTTCGAATGTTCGAAAGTATTTACAATCGTTTAGGAGGACATGGAAACTCGCCCAATTGAGACCGTTGACGATTTGCACGAGCAGCTTGCCAATAGCTAGCGATCTCTTAAACTCTAATTCAGCCACACACCACCGCTTCCAAGTGGTCACTATGCTGCCTACAAAGACGCGTTTTATGGTTCTATTGCCTTCTATCGTCTCGGGAAAATAAGCAATTTTACTTTATTCGGTGATGTAAAAGCCGACCTATGGAAAACGATTAACTTGCAATCGAGGTAGTCGCGAAAGCTTTTTTACACCTACAATAAAACGGTTTATTCCGCTGGTGTGTATTAATGGAAACTAACTTTAACCTACACCAGCCGCTTTAGGTATTAACAGTTATTCTCTCTGCGATTAATTTCGCTCTTTCAATATCATTTTTCAGAAAATCAACCGGAAAGTACACAAAAATTCAGTGCAAACATTCACTAACCAGCGTATTCGAAAAATATATTTCTCAGTTTGACTTTAAAAGATGATCGTTCATTAAAAATAGCGAGGAAATTATACATTCGATCGTCCCGTGAGTAGAGGGATCGCGATCGTCGAAATGAACGCGTGACCGTAAAGTTTCTGGACGTAGCGCGATCAAATATTAACGATATACCGTACGGTTATCTGATCATCGTATCATCGATCTTCCTGAATCTGTTTTGCGACCGTCACGAGTTCGTAAATGCGTAAGGGAATCCTCGTTTCCCTAGCAATCGATGTGATCCTTTGGGACAGTTGATTACCATCTCGTGCATTTTAGAGAAAGTTTTGAGTTTCGTGACTCGCGTACATATGTAGATGTTCTATCGGAAGTTTCTAATGTCCATTTCGATTCGATCAATTTTAATGTTGGTTTCTACGGTTGGTAGCTACGCCGGAGTTCTCTAACTGAATTTCGATAGATTAAACAGGTTTACACATGTAAAATATCAATGTTCCTTGAATTCTATCGGGTTGCTTGGGACATGAAATATTTATTCGTAAGAACGAAATGGAAGTGATAATAAAATTGTGAAAGTGGTTTTGGTCCTCGTAGAATAGAATGCGTAACTGTGCCACCGTGGCCATTTTTTCTGACTCCAGAAGCATGATGTAACATTCAACGCCATGGTGTACGGTAATCCGGTATACTCCCGTGGAATAATCAACAATTTCCACGTTCTATTCTGTATTATTACAGCACGGACCTTGTATATAACTGGTATAATGCAGTGGGACGCATTAAAGGCCGGATAAACCTGCCAGCCGTACAATAACTGGTACGAGCTTTGGGAGGCTGCTTTCGTGCCACTCCATTCTTCTTCGTCCCTCTCTTTCGAACTTCTCGAGTGTAACTCGAGGTGGTCCACAGGTGGTAGCGCATGATTAATGATTCTTACTACGCCTTGCTTGCTCAACACGCCTGAAAGAGATCATTCTATCGCACTCAACGGATTTCACGAGGTTCGTGTATCTGCTCTAACAATTCTCACAGAGTGGTTTAGGTTTTATTTTGTATTTTTCGTCTTTTTTATATTGTCACGGTAGTCTATAAATCCGAATTCTCATCCGTTGTTTCTCAATATTGAATTACCGATAAGAAAATTTGTCATGCGAACCACGAGCTCGAGGATCGAGAAGACGTTGCGAAAAGATGGTACGAGCAATTTTTACGTGACTGCGGCGGGTCACAACGTAAGATTCTGTAAATACATTATCCAGATTTGCTGTCCGCCTCAACGTCGAAAAACCTGCGGTATCCAAAGAGCTTTGCCACGTGGTACGATCCCACGACGTATCTCGTCTTTCCTCCGTTCCCTGCTTTCCAATTTCTCTCCGCCTCCTCCTCCTCCTCCTTCTCTTCCTCTTCCTTCTCCTCTTCCTCCTCCTTCCCACACCCTCCTACTTCTCCTCCTCCTCCTCCTCCTCCTCCTTCTTCTTCTTCTTTCCAACATCCTTTTCCCACCGTTACATCCGTAAACTCTCTTACGTATTTATCCTCCACGGCCTTTTTGGCGTCCAGTCCCGTGTGTTTGCGCCGATATTATTTCATTTTCCGCTACTCCAGCCCACTCTCCGTTGGACGCTGCAGAGACAACTTCCCGTCGGGTTATAAGGGATGTGTAACCTTATTTGCTGGTGCATGGTTGAAGTCATCTACGTTATCTTACCTAGATAGGAGTTATTTCTGTCGGTATCGCCGCCTTTATTTCTTCATCGTGGTTCTTTTTTCGAGCATCTTCTTTAAGGAAAATATGCCATTACATATTAGATTGATCGGAAAATCCTGCTACGTTTCTGTTCTTTGAAAGAAAGAAAATCAACTAAAATCTTTATAAATCGAAACGGTCGATTCGTCGGACTCGAAAAGAGTCAATTTTAAATGCCTGTTTTGGTCATCAATTCAAACGAACTATCGAAAGAAAGCCCACAAATCAGAGAATCTTTATTCCTATCATTGTCTCTTCCGCTGGTCGAATCGATATATTTTCCTAGCACTCGGAACTCGGCATGAGCAGGACACGTCACCTTCCCGAGAACATCGAGGTCTTCCCGCGACGTTTTCAGATATATCCTAGCATCGGCTATATCCGTTTGGCCACGCTGGTCGTTCGCTATATACGGCACACATATTCCGTGACGCACGTACACTCGTGCCCACCGAGTATAAGTATAGGTATCAGAGCCAGGCAGGAGTTTCGTTTCATCCTACTTGTTGGGCAGGGCCTTTCGAGTGGCCAGAGTGAAGAACTTCTCCTTTTCTATCAACTTTTCTCTCCCGTTCGTTCCTTCTCTTAGGACCAAGGGGGGGATTGTTTGCACTCTTTACTCTCTTCCTTTCCAGAGCTACTCTCCTTTCTCTTGTTCCTTAGATCCTTGGCTCGATCGGCCCATCCACGCCCCACGGGATCTTGCCACCCCGTCGACCGAACCTCAGATTGCTTTTATACCGTGGATTGATTGACAATATACTTACGTTAGTCGAGTGGACCGTACAGTTATGGAGACGGTCACACCCCCCATTGAATAGCCCTTCTTGCCTTCCTTTTCCTCTCCTTCTCCTTTTTCTTCTTCTTCTTTTTCTGTTTCTTCTTTTTTCTCTCGTTCGTCTTTCTTTTTTATTCTCTTGGCTCTTTTGTCTCTATCTAATACCATTCATTTTCGTATATTTACATCATCACAAGATACTTTGCCGTTTCCCCTTTTTCGGCTTTCATTTTTCCTTATCTTTTTGTCGCTTCTACTAAGTGATGACCATTTTCTGATAATATACCGGGTAGAAGGAGGTAGCACTCCGAATCATTGTATAGAAAGACACCGAAGGATATCCGTTTCGTCCATTGAAAGCCAGCTTTCTTATAACCGCATCAGCGTTACGCAACGTTGTCTTTTGTTTCAAGTCCACTGTTGTATTTAGAAGTTTGTTTGCTCCTTATTCTCCGGATTACGCAAATTGTTGCCCAAAGTGAATTAAATACGGGCCATCTCGATATTTTAGAGCGGCTATTTTATAGGAAACTGTCGGCTGGTGTGCATCGTAAATCCATTGTCGGTATGTTGGGCTATCATGAATTGTGCCCTCGGAGAAAGTGAACGAAAGACAAAGTACACCCTGGCGAATCCATTACGTGTGATCTGCTCTACCCAGAGACCCCTATATTGCACCGTAAATCTTCACTGCTCGGGAACGATGAACTGCAAATTGCAAATTACAAATCCGCAGTTGTACCTCTACTTCAATATTTCTATCAAACTATGATTTTCTCAAATATCAATATTAAACGAACATTTCGTAACTTACTTCTCAAGCTGATAAAAGAATTTATTTCTGTTTATCGATAGAGATAGCGGTGTTACGTATAAGGCATATCGTATAAGTGTATCGATAAATGAATCGTCAAGTCATTTAAAGAAACGTATGCAAACAGGTGACGATATTATCGCGCGAGAATATTCGAAGGAATGGGCCGGAACTTGGTAACTTGTAAAAATCTTACATCAAGGTCCGAGGGTATCCCTTCTCGCGATCCAGAGAAGGGGCAGTGCTATTCACTGAATTCAGAATGCGTTTGGAGAGTCTCCAGTCCCCTCTTTACCTTTACCATTCTCGGGAAAGACGTATGAATCGTCGTCGGATGGTTGCGGTTCCCTGAGCGTGGGACACTTTAGAGGCTATGTCCCCGGAATACGTAACTCGGGATTTTGAACGTGCATTCTTTCTCATCCTTTTTCCTTCTGCACTCTATCCTCCTATCTTTATGCTTTTCCACTTTTTCTACTTTTTCGGCGCTTACGTTAAAATCGAATTATCCTGTTATGCAAACGTAGAGAATTTATCATCCGTTCGAACGAATTTCTCGTTGTCTGGCCGAGGCTGGCTGGCTGGATGTATCTACTGGAACAGATATAGTGGTTCATCGACTCTAAACCGATCGATGTTGCAAATTAATATCATAGAGATAAACTTATTATTAAAATAATAATAAACATGTTATTCTTTTCATATCCGTTACTAAACTATCTGTTTAGTACGCTCTGCTTCATATATCTAAAAATATTACTTTTTCAATAAATATACTTGGGGAAATGAAATCCTTCAGTTTCTGTCAATTTTTCATTGCTTCTGCAGGATTATATACGAAAGAAAACTATAAAGGCTTGCACCTGTTATGCCGCGTGATCTAGGTTACGTATCCTTGGTTTGATTATCTCCATGTACTAAATGTTCGTGTAACTTACGTACTAAACCGAAAATCGGAATGGACCGGACGACTAAACTGTATTTTACGACTGACAGCATCGTAAAACGTAATGCAGAACGCTTTTGAACCGTTGCTTGACGTACATAAATTCGCACTATGTAAGATCTCGACCGAGTTGTACGTTCAGACGGAATCGTTTATGGAGAAATAGTCGTTGTTTAAGTAACGACCGACTACCGACGTATTCCAAACACGTGTAAAGTTTAATCTGTTATCACCAATGACAAAGTCAATGATAACATCGGCTTGATATTGTATTCTTGCTTCTCTTTTATATCCTTGACTATTTAATATTTATAAATGGTAATATGAAATTTAGCGTTTAGCAAGGGTTTAAGGATATATGCTCGCAGTCTATTTTCCTAGGTCTCCGGTACGTTGCATATGATTAATTATAACTATTTAAACTGAATACATTTAATATTCATACAGAACGTCAAATATAATTATGCAACAACTTCGCTACAACGTGATCATCATTAATATGTAAAATTAGTTACTTCAGAATTAAATTCATCATAAAGTTTTCATGATTACACATCCGAGGCATAACGATAATCGGTTGAATGTAACAAACATATCTGCGTATCGCTTGTCAAGAATTAATGACACGTGTCATTTTCGTTAAACGTGAAAGATATCGTAAACGTTCGATGTTAGACGTTTCTTCTGTTATATCCTGTACGTTTTATAACTTGATAACGGGAAAGGAAATTTTATGCAAAAATGGCGCTGCATCCCGTAGATTAATCAACAGATACACCACCATCTGTAACGAAATTTTTCAGATCGCGATCTCCGCAAATTTACTAGAAATTTTATGAGTTAGTACGGTGCGCTATGAAACGTTAAAGAAATTTTCGGCATAAACGTTAGGAAATTAGTCAGTTTACTTATCGGGGGGTATACAATAACCATTTTTTCTTGACGTTTTCCCCGCGTGCCACCTTTTCCTCACTTAAGGTTGGTGTTGCACTCTGAACTCCACCCTGAACCGCAAATATTGGCTACCCCGTAACAGCTACTCGTAAAAATCACTTGATTACAACCCCTCCCTTATCACCTCGAGGACCACCATAAGATGAGGCGGAAAGTAAAAAAAGTCATCCTACGTCCTTTTTATGATCATTGAGGAAAACACGAAATTTGGCACGAAAAAACTTTCAATATTCTATGGATCAGTGGTTCTTATTCTTTACTAAGAGGTAAGAAATGAATGGAACGTTCTTTGAGTTAGTAAAGTAAGTTAATTGCTCTAATAATGAACTTATAAGTTGTTAGTTACTGTGTAAATTTTTCAACAAACAAATTAAAATCTTGTTTCGGACAGTTTCAAGCAACCATTATGAAGGAAAATCTTTGCGACTTTGTTCATTGAACGAGATAGCACGAAATACCGTAACAAGTAATTAAGTTAGAAGAAGATTAAGAGATAAAATGTTTCTGTGTTTTATTTACCATAAACTAGAGGTGGATTAATTCTTGACGCGATGAGAAAGAACTTTATGATTTTTCGAGACGCGAAATCGGAAAGTTTCGCCGGTTTAAAAATATTTTATCACCCCATGGACGTTAGTAAACGAGATAACCTGTTTATAACGATACAAAAACGTTTCGATAAATTACTATAAATAGGTGTTTGTTATTTAATAGCTAGTAATGTTACTACGTAACTTTTTTTACGTGTTTTTACAATATTTCTGTTCTAATGTAACTGTAACGATTACGAATAATATATTTATTCAATCTGATTATTAAATATTTTCCTTAATCATTCTTCACTGAGTATTACTATTATTAAGTAAATCGTTATTGTTTTTAACGTGCTATCAGTTTATTCTATCTAAACGGCGATGTTGTAAATGATATATTCCCATGTTGTTATTAGAAACTGTTGTTTCGTATTTTAATTTCGAATGGAATTTTCGTTTAGTTTTATGCATAAAAATTTAATCACGAGAAAAATTGTAAACGTGGCGTTACTTGTAATTTTCCAGTCATCCTAATGACGTCCCAGGTAACGCGCCAGACTTGATATTTCAATAGGCAGCAACCAGATATGATTTGATCGATAAAGCGTCCATGTTGTTGCACGGGTACCGCTATATCGTAAATGTCGGAGAATTATATAATCTGTTAAATAACATTGGTGCTGATAGAAATACGATATAACAGATAAAAGTAAAATCGTATGCTTTCTCCTCATCGACGAAATAATTTTTGTTTCAGATTCTTTTACCTCTATCACTTCTCCTTCTACGCATATCATTACCGATTTAATGGACAGTACAGCAGCTTGGCCCTTGTTACATCTTGGCTTTTCATACAGGTAAGTATCTTTTCTGATAAATGGTTAGTGTAAGAATTTTTTTGCATATTATATTGTTCGATGACTGTGGAGAGTAGACGTCTTCGAAATAACATTTACAGAGCAAAAATTACGAAATATACAATGCTTGTGACACAAATTTCTACTGTAATGTTATTTTGTTTTAGATTCTCATTCTTATAATATCAATGAATCAATGTTTAGACGCAGACCATAAAAAGCAACCGAAATTTATTAATCACGACTCACTGTATCTTAAAAATTTAATAATTGACAAACAAAACATGGCTTTGTATCTGGTTCAATATTTCACCTCAAACTGTATCGAGAATGGGTTACAGGTGGATTCGATGTATACTGGTTTATGTAAAGCCTTTGACTCTACTAGCCATATCATTCCTATTTTAGAACTTAAATCCCTTGGCTTCAGTGCTAACCTATCCTGGCTATACAGTACAGTTAACTCGCTAACAGCCTCCAAATTGTTAAATTTAATGGATGCGAATCGAAGGTAATTGTTGTCTCTCAGGGATCCCACTTTGGTCCGCTAATTTTTATCGTCTTTATAAGTGGTACTCTTCTTCTGTCTTCTTGCATAGCAAAATGTTACTTTTTGTCAACGATCTCAAGATTTATCGAGTAATTGCGCGTGTGAAAGATGCAACTTTCCTGTAGAGGAATCTTGATAGATTTACTCAATGATGCACCAGAAACAGGTTAAAAGTTAACAATTCCAAACGCCATATAATTCACTTCAATCGTAAACTCACCTCTACCTATCCGTCGTCAACCGCATCCGCATCGTGAAATATTCTTTTCTAACAACCTTTCTTTTCAAGTTCACTACCAACAAGTATTGTAATTCATATATCATACAAAACACTTGGCTTTATTTATCGCGTTGCTAAATTTTTTCCCAATATTTCTACGCTGTGCACGCTATGCTCTATAATTTTTCAGTTTGTCCACATCTCGAACACGTTTCTGTTATTTGATCTCTTTAATACAAAAATCAAATTATTCGAATAGAATCAGTATAACCCAAGTTATTGAACGTCGAACAACTCCGCACCATGATCATCTTCCCGAATATCTGACACGAGATATTAAACTTTGAACATTTCTCTGTTTTCTTTAAACCTGAACTCTGAACTGAAATATTATATATGTATAATAGCTAACCAGTTTCGTAATACTATTGATTTATTTTGTAAATCTTTAGGTTCTTTCAAACTATCAGCTTGCAATACGATCCGTAATCATTAATCACCAATTGTAATAACATGTAACTACACGCTTTCTTACCCATCCATTATAAATAAACACTATTATTATTATTTTATGATTTAACTGATATCTTCGCTCAAAACATACTTTTCGGCAAATAATTTGTTCATTTATTCGCAATTCGGTCATTTTTCGATGGTCTATCTTCAGTACCCTCGTTTAACAATTAAAAAGCACAAAGGAACAGATACTTATTAGTCGCTGTTAATGATTTTTTGAAAGAACGTAGATTTAGTTCTAAAATGTACCGATTTAACAAGAGAAAAATATGAGAATATCTCAAAGTCTAGCATTGCGTGTACTTGGGTAAAATGTTTCCGGATTAAGACGCAAACGAGCAGTCACCGTGGATGGTAAAATAATCGTAAGCGGTTCCAACAGGAATACAAGTAGAAAGCGCAAGAACACTTGTTCTCGTTAGTACTGAAAACCTGCGCATTAATCAAGAATACTTTGCGACCTACTTGAGAAACACTCGGCCGAATAAATATGTTCCTGGCGAACTTAACAGTGGTGGTCGTTCGAGGTGGTTATCAAAGAACTCTGTACAAACAATGAGCACACGCGTTTAGAAATTATGTCACGGAGTACTTTTCCCCTTTGGCGTGTACCGCCTACCGATCGATCATTCCTTTCTGACATCGATCGCGAATTTCTCAAGAGGGCTGCAAATGTGTTTGCCTTTCAAATTGCTTAGCCCCGGATGTTCGTCGTGCGTGAAAATATGTTTTCTCTCTTGTGCGGCCGAGAGCTCGTTCGATTGGACGCTTGAAGCCGGCTGAATTAAATCGATGAGAACCGTAATGACGGGGAACGTTACAGGGTGGACTCGTTTTAATGGACGAGGAAGACTAATTGTGGCTGAAATAAGTGTAACTGAATGAAAAAATGTTGGTTACATCTTTCCACATTCATGTTTCATCTACAGACAGATTTTATGCAAAGTCGATTAAAACTTTGAATCGTTGTTATAATATCTGGATGAAAATACAATAACATAGCTATTTTTCATTAGCAATGAAAACAGATATTATGCAATCTAAAAGAGTCATGGTCTATGGTGTATAGCGAGCTATGTTGCCCAGTTTTTTTCGCGGTAAATTTAATAATTAGTTGCTCGGAGATAGATTTCTGTCAGTTTGAACGGTATAAAACGGAAAACGAATATTTTACAAGGAATTCCAGTGGCTTCTGGTGAAAGTTCTGCTATTGACAGTAACGATAGCGAATGAAGAGCCATTGCTTTGCAGTCTAGACCCTGCCATCGCTCAAACTTAAGTTACGTAAACGCGACCAGGACAATGCACTTGACAGTTCAATCGATGAGAATAATTTAATGCCAACTTAGGATTTCAGTGAGCGGGCATAAATACCATTCAGTTTTAGTTTTCTCGTATTAATTCTCTCTTTCTCTCCTTTTCTCTCTTTCTCTCATTCTCTCTCTCTCTCTCTCTCTCTCTGTTTCTCTCCCCTCGAGTATATTGTACAAATATCCTTATAACGTACAGAATCGAGCTCATTTACTCTTAAAAATTTCCGGATATTCGTAATCCTATATATCTCCACGAATGTTATTTATTATTTTTTTTGCACCTAGCATGATAATATTTTGCGAAAACAATATCTGTTGTGATAATGAATTAATCAGCTCTATATCAGGAGTTAGGTTTATCGATATACGTTAATAATACAAAATTAATTTGTTGCTAAATGTATTTAGTCATATATATATAATCTCCACATTTAATCGTATTATAAGATATCTTATTGTCTTTCGCCAGAAAAAGAGATCATATCTTCGATTAAGAGACCAAGATTAAGTCAAGTCTCTGAAATGAATATGTTTCGTTCAGTTTGATTAGATTAGTCCATAAGAACAATGGATGATGAAATTGTCACTATCACCTCGAAATTATTGTTTCTTGGAGACTTGATAAAGAATGGACTTAACTCGAATACAAATGTTTTGCAACATTTTTTTTTGAAACGTATAACTCAATATTTCGTCGTGTCTTTCTTCGTATCAGTATTTACTTCGTATCGTATCTGCATTAGTCATTCGTAATAGTTTTAATTGTTGACCGCAAATTTCATTTTATTGAAGAAATTTTGAATGAAATAATCGACATTACGTATAGCATACTTTGATAATCGATTTCCTTGCATTATTCTATCGGTAAATGAGAAAGACTAATTACGTAGTCGTTGAACATTTCGTTTTCGTAAGTGAAATTGGCGAATTTTCCAAAAAGTAAATTTTCCAGTACAACAATTATATCCTAGGTAATTTGATTCGATAGCGTATTTTGATAATGCAATGAATCATAATTAGATCATCGCGATGGGCGTATTAACAGTTATTACTCTAATGGCGTTACAATAGCTAGCTGTTGCGTTAATAATTGCGTTCGGTATGTACTGTATATATATTTTGCGTGGAAAAATTAAATACCATTAAAGTGTAATGGAGCGGCTAATTAGCAGATAAAAGATACGAATGAATAACAGATTCGATTGTTATATGCTCACAAAAGGAATATTCATTTTATGACACCATGGCGTATTAAAAGTACGGTGAAATTCGTAATAATCTCGAGCAGATCGTGAATTTACGCGAGTAAATGGATATTTTTAGAAGAAAATAATATGGTTGATACACGTAACGATATGTCGATCGTATTTAGTTTGATGTATAACTAAATGTTTCTAAGTAATTAATAAAGAAATATCGTTTTATGAAAAATTACGTGGAACAAATTACAACGCGTTTAAATATTTTTTGCGTTTTTGTAATTATATGTTGCGTCGAATGGTTTAGAATAGCCCAAAATCAGTAAATTTAAAAGTAGTACATAGTCAAGTAATTATTTGAGATGAGTAACGAAACTACGTTGATAGGATAAAAATCAAACCCAATATCTTTGTTCTTAAAAGAAAAAAAATGTATTCGTTGTTTCTTAAAAGCTTTTGCCTCATTTTATAGACGATAATTAAATCTGAAAGTATATCGATGATTAAATCTAACGTAAAAATATTTCGAAGTTATTGTTTCTTTATCTGCAGCATGTCTAATTTAATAGTACCTCTATGAAAATATGCAAACAAATTTTCGTACGAATATCGATTGATTCTATGGAGGAAGTTTAATATAGAATATTAAACTATTTAAATCGCATAAGCTGTATGTCGAACACCATTTTAGACGAGTACATACATATCTTACCGATTCATAAATCACTTTTCCAGAAGCGATATTTTTCTCGAGCATTTTCTTGTTCGTCTTGGGTTATATTCAATGACCGGTTAACCATCAGGTGATCCAGCTATCGCGAATTTCGATAATATTCCTCGAGCGCTGAAATTAAGTTATTTACTCCTGTCCTAGTCGCGATTAATATCAGCCGATAGTTAAGCGGTGCTCGTTAACAAGAGCAACCAGCCGGCCAAGCAACGATCGGCAATAATTTCCCCGGAACGAGTTTATGAATAGAAGCCAGACCACGGGAAAATTCGAAAACCCGCCGGGCAACAAGACACGATCGGTTAAACCGAATCGTTTTGACTCCTACCTCGCTCTCGCTTATTCTCCCTCTCCCTCTCCCTCTCTCTTTCCCGCCCTCTCTCTCTCTCTCTCTCTCTCTCTCTCTCTCTCTCTCATCCTCATCCTCACTCATCCAACCACTCGCTTCTTTTCTATATAGGTGAGAGAATCGAGGCGATTAGCCCCGCGGCGTGATTATATGCTGGTCGATATTGATGTCATCGGCGTTGATTATCCAGGAAACGAAAATCCGGTTTCCTCGGTAACCTGTTTCACTCTAGCTATCGTTTTAACTTGGCCATCCTTTTTCCTCGAACCTAACCGATGGCAGTTGCCTCGGTCCAACTTTATCGCTCGCGTAGATGTGTTCTTTTTTCTGGAACGATGCAGATTCGTTTCGTTATACCGAACGAATCATCGTGGATACCATTTCCTTCATGTCGACGACAGGTGCCCGATGTCTCGAGATATCTATTTTCCATATTCAACTTCTCCGCGTTTGTCTCATTCTTCCAATTCTTCTCTTTCTCCAGTTTTCCCTTCCTTCCTCTCGTCCTTTTCTTCTACCGTTTCGTTTCTCTTAAGCTATCGGTTTACGCGTTTTATTTCAACGTTGCTTCTTTTTGGATCTTCAAATTGGACCGTTTGCAAGAATCTTGGCTACATTTTTACGTCGCTTCGAACGCGAACGTATCGATCAATATTGTTTCGATAATTCGTTGAGAACGTACGAAAATGAAGGATCGAGAGAACATTTGCCTTTGTCCTTTGTTAGTTATGGGTTAATTCGGAACTGGTATCGTGTATCATAACCGATTCCACGAATCGAATTAAAAATTTGTTTAAAAAATTTCAATGATCAGAGCGATATCCACGTAAAACGATCTTTAGGACTGTAAAGACTGCATTATCATCTTTGGTAATAGATACTTGAAACTTTATTGTTTCTAAGTTATCAGCAATCTTTGTAAATGTTCTATCGGATCTTAATTAACATGACGTGTTATCTTTATCAACGTGACTTATGGAATCGGTCATTTAATTGACAATGGATGCCATTGGGCAGGATAAAAGCGCAGTATTCTAAAGTATAGTACAAGGTAGATAGTGAAACTAATTTTAAGGTTTTTTTTTTCACCTGCACTACAGTCGTGTACAACCGGCGTTCTAAATATATTCTACCGACAAACATTTCAGAAACAGTAGCAGTTATAATATAAATTACGATGAATTACGTTACGATGATAAATGTAACTGTTGTCAGATATTTTGTAGAAAGATGTTCGAACGCATCATAGAATTTTGATATCATTTACCATGTTCAGGAGACAATAATTATTACGTACTTTCTCAGTTTTATATCAATTTCGGCCAATCAAGTTTCGTCAATATTAGCAAGGGAGGGTGAATTTCGATGGAGCAAAAATGGCCAATCTTGCTTCATTGGTAGAAATTTTCTTATTTGTTCTACGGTAACAGCGAAATTATTCATATCCCATATACACGTGTGGAGTGTTTGTAACTACAGTTGAATAAGGGTATTGCGATAGGCGGTGAATTCGGAAGCATGGCGAAGAGGGATAAAGTGAGATGGATGACGCAAGGCTTTCGAAGGGCACGGAGAGAACGAGAGAAACGGTATAGAACAAATTTGGTGAATTTCCATATAAATTTGCTGGACAGGAGCGGCACACACATGCGTATACCTCGCTGAACAGCCGATATCACGAGGCCGTGTGCCTCGTACCTATATTCCATCTAACACTATCGATAGTGACCGCTACAAATTCACAAACTAAATATCTTTTTAATAAAGACTAAAATAGACTTTTTAAACGATCATCTTGATTTTTTGGTCGAAATTCAGAGACATACAATTAAAGTCAATTATTATAGAGTTATTACAGAGTCAATCTTTATGCGATCCTTTCACAGAAAGTTATTAAAAAGACCGAGTGAAAAATAACCAGTTTATTTACCCACGTTTTTGTTACCAATTTTAGCACTCGATGCTATACTTCTTCCATCACTACGAGCTGCCCGTGATTCTGCAACAGGCTCAATTACAGCACCTCCTGTTCCGCAATCATGCACAGCCTGGCATGGCTGACCCTTCACCGGAACAGCCTTCACCTAGTCTAAGTGGGACACTGTCTAGCACCGAACCAACGCCGGAATCTTCACCATCACGAGAGTCAGCAGATGTCATAGAACCTGTACCGACACAAGAAACATCATCGACGAGTCCACCGCAAGCTGAGTCGAATTCGACCGTTTCTGTTGTTCATTTAGAGGAACGAATCGAAGTCACAATAGCAACCACTTCGTCCACCGAAGGACAAAATAACGAAGGTAAATAACGAAGGTAGAAGTAGACGATAATTTGCATGTATCATTTCGTGTTCCTTTGTAATGTACGAGTCAGAATGGCAAACCATATAAGTGCAGAAGCGGATATTTTCGATAAAAACAAAAAACGTATTTCTCTTAATTCTACCACTTACATCGTTTATCACCTCGATTATTCGCACACAAGCTTGTTATTCACTTTCCTTTGATTTTCATTTGTTGTTCTGAGATGGTGGCCTTAACGCATGCATGTATACTGCTAAAACTATGCGATTTGAAATATACAACGTTGAACGTGCATTTTGTAGATCCTGCTACAGATACTTGTCACTTCAGGAATCGTTTGTATCATTCAACATACGATACCTTATGATCATGTATCAATTCGCACTGATGCTTTGCATCGATTAGTTTTTCCTATTTTAATTCTATTTATCATGTTTTACCGTGATTCGAGCAGTCGATAATTCTCTCGACGAGTGAAATGGACACGTAGAATAGTATTTGTACTTCTATAATTCATATATTTCTGTTGGAAATAATTCGTCATGAAATAACGAATATGGTAGAATATCTTGGAGTCGCTATGATTAATAATATATGTATGAAATATAATATATAATATATAATATATAATATATAATATATAATATATAATATGTAATATGTAATATATAATATATAATATATAATATATAATATATAATATATAATATATAATATATAATATATAATATATAATATATAATATATAATATATAATATATAATATATAATATATAATATATAATATATAATATATAATATATAATATATAATGTATAATGTATAATGTATAATATATAATATATAATATATAATATATAATGTATAATGTATAATATATAATGTATAATATATAATGTATAATGTATAATATATAATGTATAATGTATAATATATAATGTATAATATATAATATATAATATATAATATATAATATATAATATATAATATATAATATATAATATATAATATATAATATATAATATATAATATATAATATATAATATATAATATATAATATATAATATATAATATATAATATATAATATATAATATATAATGTATAATATATAATGTATAATGTATAATATATAATGTATAATGTATAATGTATAATGTATAATGTATAATATATAATGTATAATATATAATGTATAGTGTATAATGTATAGTGTATAATGTATAATGTATAATGTATAATATATAATATATAATATATAATATATAATATATAATATATAATATATAATATATAATATATAATATATAATATATAATATATAATATATAATATATAATATATAATATATAATATATAATATATAATATATAATATATAATATATAATATATAATAAAGAAAGATATAAGGGAAACAATGATCAAGCTAGCTACTTTAGACGTGACCATGCATTGCAAAGTGGTTCTTATCTTCTCTCTTTTTTATCAAAAGCGAATAGTTATACGTATTTTGATTCTTCCCTAACTTCTCCATTAAATTATAATATAATTACCGATACAATGATTTTTGTGAAGCACAGGTATTTTTGTTTCCGAATTCTGACTGAGAATGATTTTATTGAGTGTAAATTCGTAAAAATACCTTGGTCACGTTTCATTGATCCGCCATGTAATATTAATTTTCATAAAAGACACTTTGTAGTTGCATGTTCGTTTTTGCAACTCGCTCATTTTCATAGCCGGATAACGTTGCTTTTTGATACGCTTACATACAATAGAACGACAAAATATTTTTTTTATCTTCTCTGTTATTCATTTATTTTCATACCCATGCGTCTCTCTTAATTCTATTCATTTCACATAAATTGCTATCTCGATAATGACAGTATAAGCAAAGTTACGAATAAAACGAATAATTCCTACCTTAACAAGGTATTGATCAATGCGAAGACTAACTTGATTGAATATCCAATTGTTTGAAACGAACAAATGATAGCAATTATCAGCACGTTATCCGTTGATCAAATTTTCATCCTTTCCAACTGTGCATTAGTAAATAATATTTATAGAAAACCTAATTCTATGCTATAAAATTTTACACACAGTGGCAACGGAGAAGGCACGACAATTTATGACCAAATACTTTCATAGAAGAGCAATTTTTAAGTACATCGTCCACATAGAGTATCTGGCATTAACGATCATGGCATATCTTATATCGTTTGTAGGAAATATATTCGTGTCCAGATTATTCGGGTCACGAATACTCGAAGGGTTAATTAGACTAACATATCACGAATGTTTCATGCCCGCTGCCACGCTTGCTTAGATGTATCACCGTGTTTTTCCATTCGCCCTGATCCCAGCTCGTCACAGTTCCACTGCATGCTAATTACTCACTTAATTTTGTTTCTCGATCGTCTCATGGCTTTTTGTCTGCATCGCTTCTCCTAGTTCCGTTATAGGATCTGCTGAACATTGCTTTGAATCTTAGCGATAGAGAATCTCACGGAGTCAACAGCTTCGAACACTACCGCGGAGGTGGGCACGCAACCGAAAATAGAGGAGGCGGAAATATCTAGGAACGCTGCTTCCTCCTCGAAGATCGGAGACAATGGATCATCCACCGATACCTCTACATCGGAAGGGTTCGAGGTGATCGAGGCTACAGAGACGACGCGTAAGGAAACGACATCCTGTCAGGACAAGTAGAGAAACGCTAAAACGCCTCGAGCCATGCCAGTTGCATAGTCAGGATAGTCCAGGAGAAGAGGTTGTCATTTCAGCGCGGCTGCATCTGCGAATAGATCGTCTTGGAACCGAAGACCTCGAGGTTTGCTGATGATTGAAATCGAGGAGAAGAGATCGTATCGTTCAACGTGGACCATACATGGCCGGAATAATACGTCTATTTTCGAACAGTTCGATATCTAAGTATCTTGAAAAAAGGCTCATTCTTCAGTCAGAGATAGAGAGAAATAGATAGACAGATAGATAGATAGATAGAGAGAGTGAGAGAGAGAGAGAGAGAGTGAGAGAGAGAGAGAGAGAGAGAGAGAGAGAGAGAGAGAGAAGGAAAGGGAGGGATGAGAGCACAGGGAGAGTAGTTTGACGCCAATTGGTGGTCAGGTGTTAGGTTTTAACGAGTAACTAGGGACTGAAGGATCGGGATGCGAAACGGGATAACTAGTGACTAAATCTCATCGTGGTATAGGGCCAGATCTTGTGGAATATACTTATACTCCCTCTACTGGAAGGTTAACGTATGTAGTACATATCGTGTCCCCGAGGTCATAGAGAAAAGCGAAACTTGGAAGGAAGCGTGAAAAACGAGTTGGAGATTTTATTATTATTATAACATGTGTGGAATGTGAACAACATAAAGGAAAGGAATAATAGATCGTGGAAATATAAATGAATAAAATAGGATTTTTTATCAAGATCTGAAGGAAGAACGAGTCTTTCCGTTGCCGCGAGTATACGCGGCCTTCTTGTATCGTGGGTACTCGCGCCATCGAGGATTCGTGTAATATTATTCGCATTGAAAATTTTAAAAGATGGAGCGTACAGAGTTTGTAGTATTCGATTGATCGAATTTCGAACATAAGATTTTTATTTATTGTTCGTTTTCGCGGGCGACGACGATTATATGTATCTAACGACATCGCGAGAATAGCGAGACTACAGTTCCTGGGCGCAACAAGTTGGAGTGCCTTCGCTGAATATTCCTTCCTTTCCTTTGTTTACTTGTTTCGCGATATGTAAAAAGAGATTTCTTTCTCCTGGACGGATGTTGATCGTAGTACGTTGAACGATGGACAAACTTGTGGAAACAAAATCCAAATTTTTCGCCGCGTCTCTCGCGAGATAAATCGCTGAAATTTTCGTTACGATTTTATGAGTTTCCAACGAGTCGAAGACTCATTTCTACATGCACTTTCTTTCCGAGCTTCGCGCGTTTGTATATTAAACTCGAGGAACCATCGATGATTTGGTTTTCGTTGAAATTTCAGTCGATCGATATGCGATTTCTGGTAATCGATCCATAAAACCAACGTCCAATGTCTCGAGTCTTTGTACGGATAGAACGAAATCAAAAGCGATTTGTATCTCGCAGCAAGAATTCTCCAATATTGTTATCTTTAAGTCTTAATTAATTGAGAGCATTGTAGTACGTTGTGCGAAACATTGACATTCTTTTACGTACCGTAACGTTACACACAAGTTTATGATTAAGGGAACACGAAACGAACAAAAAGGAGTGTAGATTAATAAGAACGTGAGCGAAAATATCTTCTACTTTGTGGATGCAAAGTTTTCATATTGACGCGTTGTTATTTGAAGAAACTTACAGTGGCTGGTCAACGTGAAAGAAACTTTATTGTACCATACATTCGAAATGAAACGTTGTTGTAGCGACCACAGGTACCTCTGTGTCGCGTGTGTTAGCTAATCATTTTTCTTTTTCTTTTTTTTTCTTTCTATTTAATTCGACAAGCGTTTCTGACACGAATGAACATGATTTTTTAGCGTGGATACGAGGATCGAGCATCGATTTTTCAATTTTAACCGATAATGGTCATAATATGTAAGGATTAATTGGTGACAGAACTTGTTAAAAAATACTTAGTGCACATACATACATACATACATACATACATACATACATACATACACATACATATATATACACACACACACACACACACATATATATAATATATATTTATATATATATTATATACATATTTATATACATATATATATATAAATATAAATATATATATATATATATATTCTTTATTATAAATGTTTTCCTATCGTATATATGTAAATTTATCGTGAAAGAAAGGGGATGTGTTCGCGGCGCTTGGGCACTGTATATTGTATAAAGGATCACAGGACGACGAAAGATATTCTAAAGTGATTGTAAAGTAAAAAGAAAAAAAAAAGTAACACGAATGTCGTTCATCGTTTTAAGTGGTTTTAAATTCGATCCGTCTATGTAAAATATTCTCCCAAACATACGTCGTAAGAGTCTGTTTTTGTTTGGTTGTACATAATAGGTTTTCGCTATGATTATTACTATTATAATTATAATACCGCTGCTCTTACTGATATATTACAAATAAATGTAAAGGTGTTGCAATTCAGTGTGGTCATACCTAAACCCAGATCTTCTCTCTGAATGTATTTAGTTCAGTAGTACTTGACACGAACTTTCTGGAGAGCGAGAAGGTTGTACCGCTATCCTTGCCACGCTCTGTGGTATTCCATTAAACGTTCTACATTAATTTAATTATTCGATCAGACTATTAAAAACGCCTTTCTATACGAATTCGAGGTAAGATTACGGCTTATCTCTCTATCATAAAAAGCCGGTGAAATGACTCGCAAAAGGTTGAGAAACACTGATGCAGATGATCGCTCCAGTCGGGTTATATCGTTCTGTTTGTCGGATACCTCTGGCCACGGAGGAAGCCTCAGACGACGCGACGGTCCCGGAGCGAAACACGGAAAATGCAAGATTTAAAAGAGATTCCCGTGAAATTGGAATTGATTGTTCAAGCGAGACAGCGACGGGGTGAGCCAACTACTAGCTGGAAGTTGAATCCTGTCGAAGTCGCGGACTTCCGGATGGGGAGGAAAGAAGCGTAGAAGCGCCGAAATAGACAAATAGATAGCGAGTGTACCTTGGAGAGAATCAAACAGGTGGCGTGGCAGAAGCCGAAGAAGACGACCAGGAAGTTCCCGGTAGGAAGAGAGAATCCTTTCCTCGCCGATGGAAAAAGGGTGACACGAAGGAGGAGAATGATCTCGCGAAAATGTCTAAAGGAACACGACAGTCGTACAAATGTAACGATTTATTTTCATTACGGCATAATTAGGAACGAGACTCGTGATTCGATTCCTTCTCGGGTTTGTTCGCTGTGTTCTTGCACGACCACTACGATCTATACACAGACACACCCTGGTCAAGGAAGTTACAGACTCGGGGAGATACACGGGTTCGATCGATATAGTATCTTCGTGCTCCGTTAGTCGCTTGGATTTCGTGCATAGAATTAAGCAGATGTCGCTAAGATTTTCTTCGGTCGCGGAATGATCTTGATGTATCACTCATTACAAATTAATGAAATACTACAACTCATACTTAGGTTGTGTTAGCGTACACGTTTCAAAATTCCTTCTGCTTAATTTAATATGAACGGTCTTTAATTATAATAATTAGTTTTATTGGCTTTTAACCATCCACGGTATAAATTCCGTTGTACAAATACCAAATTTTAACTCTATGAATTTCAATGAACTTATAAACAGTCGTCAGGAATGGAGCGAAACCTTTTAATTATTTTAAGCAATGCAACGATTTGAAATTTAGATGAAATTCAGACATATTCGCAAAGAATAAAGATCCCATCGCAAACGGTAAACGAACCTGCATAAACGGAGTCATCGTACAAATTTCATTTCAATTTCGATAATTCGAGATTTTGTTAACGATATTGCACCTCCGCAGTAGATTAAACATCCGTAAAATTATCACTTGTTAGAACCGTTCCTTATGGAAGCAGTGTTTATCGAGTTGGGAGGAAAAGCGAGCAGAATGCTTTCTCGTGGATCGAGATTGAAAAGAGCTCACAGGATGGAACAATACGTAGAGGGAATATGTCGGTGTCGGTGGGCAGCTAGAGGATTTTCGTGTGTCCCGGAAGCTCGTGTACAGATTCCAACAGAGTTAGAGGGTGAGAAGCGCAGCGAACTAGAGAGAGGGAGAGAAAGGGAAAGAGGGGAAAACAGAAAGCCCACGGGGGCCGAATTTGCATCCAGCAAAGCAACCTCGGACTACTTTATTTGATTGGCTGCCCGCAGGGTTGCCTTCCACTCCTACAAGTCCACACGAAAGTACATTCTCCTATTTCCTTTCGCTCTTTTATTCAACTCTTCTTCGCCTCATCGTCATCTTTCGCTATGTTCCTTTCCTTTTTTTCATATCTTGTCTCTCTTTTTTTCGAGATTTTTCTTCCGATCTCTTCTTTCCTTCCTCGACCTTAAGCCTCTTCGTTTCTTTCGAAATAGTCTCAATAACAAACGATCCGTGATTTATCGTGACCATAACCGTGTGGTTAAGGCTTTTTAGGATATTTTCTTCTGCATTTCGAATCGGATTTACGCCGTAAAAGAATAGGAATTTCTACGATACTTCTCTTACCGGACTTTCACATCGACTGTTTGTACAAACACTGAGCAACATTTCTTTTTTTTAGAAATTAACAGATTATTTCTTTTATACGAACATCTTTATTTTCGCTATGGGAATTTTGATTATGTTTATAGATCGTAAAGAATAGTAGATAGCTCTCCTTTTATTTTTATTATATTTTTCATGTCAAGTTAAATGTAATAATGTAATCAGAGTCACGTTGGTTATTTAATCAATTATTTTGTAACGCTCGCGTCAAGCACGAGGTTTTGTTTAAATTAATGCGATTATATTTTGCGGTGGATGTGTGAATAAACGAATAATTCACAACAAGGGTAAATGATATTTTTCATTCAAGCGACGGGAATGAGCTTTGTTTAAGAGGATTCAGTTTGTTTATCAAATAATATAGTTTACCGAAGTATTTACGAGAAGGATTTTTACAATTCACTTAAGGCTATGCGAAGCGTGTAATATAGAAACGATACCATATAATTATTACATTCGAAAAATTCTTCGTCAACTCCAAACGGCGCGTTCTTATCAATGAAAGCATTCTATTCGAGGATACTGCGGGCGCGTCATGTTTAGGACGTTGTTTCTACGTAACTCGGTCGTATCGTTCCAAAATTTATTTACTTCCTCGCTCGCTCGGGTCGTTTCGAATATATGAATTGGCAGCCGGCAAAATATAACAAGAAAATCTGACCGCGAGTAATTTTCCAGACGGAGCCCTTTCAGTTGTCCGCTAACGGCTGCGAAGAAGCATCGTGTCACGATCTCCTCTCACGAATCAAGATATTTCAGTATTATCTATAACGTAAGCTCCTCGTGTTTAATAGACGTTGAAGGCCATCGGTAACTGGACAACCTAATGCAGGCGCTAAGGTATGCTTTTGCTCGTTTTTAATGACTTTATCTGTAGCAACGATCGATTTTTTTCTGGTCGTCTATCGGCGATACTCCACGTCGGAATAATCATCTGGTTTAATAAAAACGGCTTACCCGCGAAACAATGGACTGTCGCTTGCAGAACAAGCCCTACCTAGTATTATAAAGACCGCTGCTAAAGTTCTTGCATCCGATCCATACTTTGTTCCACTCGATATTAAGCGATTTTCGCGTTGCAAGCGTACGCGACTGATCCTCGGCTTCGCTGTCTTTTAAACAACTTTCTTAGAAAGATATACATACGTACTTCGTCCGGGATGTCGTGGTTTCCGAGTTAGTTAGGACGATGTTATTTCTTTGACTATGTGTCAGCGTATTTTGTATTTCATTTTGGTCGAGCGAGAAATTCGAATGTTGTTACTACTTGGTGTTATTGTTTGGTGTTATTAATCCGCATTATTAACATATCGCAATACGATATTTATCGTATCTATATAGATAGAGATTAGAGATTATAGAATCTCTGTCTTTGCTATTGTACTATATCGCTATTCTTATATCTTTATTATCTATTCAAAGTTCTTGCCATGTTTTGCGTAAAATGCATATATAAATCGAAGAAACGCAGACATCTCCGTTCCCTTTTGTCAAGCAATAGGTTTCATCGCGTGACGTGTAAATCTTTTTTTGTATATGTTTCCTACTCCGTTCCATAAACGTTAGACACAACGCAACTTCTTATGATACAAGTTTTTACCATTTATCACGTTACGGCCATTGTAATAACGAAGCGTAACTTTAAATTCTAGTTGTACGACTTTTACGCGTGAAAAGTTGGTTGTTCCGTTTCGAAGCGAATTAAACGAGTTGCTTTTACGTCTTAATCTATACGAACGTTATTGTCGGATATGCCATTAATTAGTTAACGACTAACATGGCTCTCTTACATTTTCATGTGTATTATAATGAAACAAAGTAAAGGCCAGAAGCACTTCTAAAACTCGTGCAAATTACTGTCGGTATTAGAATTCGAAGAATTAATTTTATTAGTTCGCAGACAGTTTTCTTCGATATGATAATAAGCTATCGCACAAATATCGTGACTTCACTCTCTATTTTACGTTCCCCCCTGAATCTTTCATCTTTGAAGTAAAATTAACGTTTCGGAATACGCGATATGTAATTTTTATCGGCTATCGAGGATATTAATATCGCGATGCGAGCTTCCAAACCATTTCGAACGATGAAGTGTGGTAAAATACATTTTGCGTATTTGCCCTCGGCAGACGTACTTATGCGTGTTAGTCGCGGATACAGGGTTAACCACAGTACTTAATGGTTTCTCGATAATAATAGTTCTCGTGTCACTGTAGCTTTAGTATCTTGGACTTTGGTTCCTCCTGGAAAGCGACGGAGCTGCCCGTATTTTGAGCTACAAGTTCCGGCTATCTGTCGCGGGAGGTGAACTTGCAATTAGCTAGAAATGTCTAGTAAATTCACCGTTTGTCACCTTGGTATTTTTAATCCATTTATCTCAGCTATTATTTTCCTTAGGGACGAATTTATTGAGACTAATAAATTACTTTAAAAAAGTATTTCTCATTTTCAATATCGTAGCTATTAAATTTTACGATAGATGAAAATATCTTTTGAAGCATCAAGCCGAGAAAATAACACGTCGCCAGACGATTAATTTTAACCGCCTAAATCGGCAACAAAGTCCCTAGTTCGCTTCGATAGTTGATAATTATGAACGGTAGAGTCACTAAGGCTGTTGAATCGAGACGATACTGTTTTCCACGATCCATCTTTATTCGAGACTAAGTAGAAATACGACCTAGCTTAAACCCTACATGATGAAGGGTGAATTGAGACTTCATAGGCGTAACCAAGTTCCTCTGATACGTCCCTTTAACAAATTCAAATTCGAACAAACAATCCGAACCAACGGTGAAAATTGAGTGTTTGTTTAACAAAATACGCGTTGATCGTTAATCCCGTCTGCGAAAAATTGTCATTCGAAAACTCGGTCGACAATTCACTTTACTGTGTAATTTGTATCGTTTAACCAATACAAACACCGTTATAAATATCAACTACAAAACGACGCTACTACTAGCGTTATCGATCGATTGTCGCAATAACGAATATATGCTTTAAAAAGATCGTTCTTCGATGCAACATAAAATTCCATCCAGTTCAGTGACAGAATAAATAAAATCTTTTACCGTAGATGGTAGATGAATTAGCGAGAACGCGATACATATATCCGAATAAGCACGACAGCGTTTTAAAGCACGATCGTGGAAATTTCCACGCTCGTGTCGCTGTTCATTCGTTACGCCTATGGTAAGGGTTTTCCCCTTGATTTCCACTCGAGGTTGCCAACTTCGTACCCTCCTATCCTAGGTTCCACTTGATCGAATTAATCCATTCCCAATCTAATCAAATCGCGTGAATGTCTAATTTCACACACGATCCGTTTTCGTCGCTTCGTACGTTCTACCGATACTTCCGTATCGAACGGTTGATTCACATATTCGCGCTAATAGTGCCCAATTACTTGGAACGTTCGAACGCAGACCGACTTTCCTCCTAAGAATGAGTAAATACACTCGCCGGGATTTCGTATCAACGTGATTAGTCGGTGCGATTTTATGCATGTCGCGTCGTTGCTCGTCTCCAGATTCCATTCGGTATTATTATTCTCGATAATAGGACGTTAGTGTAGGTGAGTTAAATATATTCATTTTATTGTCATTAAACTACGTTCTACTATAATTAGCATCGGAGCGTGAAATTTTTTTGCAAAAGTAATAAAACATTTTACAGTAAAAAATGGTCTGGCTGCCCTTTTAAAACGATTGTACGTATATGTGGGTCGATTTGCCGTTTCAGAAGAAAATATACGAGACCTCTCTGGTCGATCGGTTGCTTCTACATGGCACTCTACAACAACATAGTATTCTATTTCAAGTATACTTGAACTTTGTTTATAACAAGAGTTATTAGACTGAAAAATTCTCTCGTACTCGTCGCTTTTTAAACGACTTTGAAACGCATTTCACTTTACATTCAGTATTTCAAAATTCATATCGTTATCCACGCTTTAATTATCAGTTGATACGAAATTTTACAGGAAAATGAACATTAACGCATTCCACGTTCTGATCAGTTTATATTTGCAGTCGAGTACGACATTTCGGTGTATTTTTTGGTCTGTTGGACACGTAAATTCCACGAGTTCCCATAGATTCGGCAACAATTTCTCGACGATACCCGTGAAATGTATTGACGGAAATCAACGGAAAGGGGTAAAGTAGGTGTTCGATATTCTCAAAGTTGGAAACTCCTCTGATGGTCTGGCTACGTTCCAACGCGGATACATAGGAAAGGCTTCAACAATATTGTAATTACAACATCAAATGGTCGATTAACACGAATTTAACGAACGCGATTTGCGACTCCTCGTTCGTAATTAACTTCGCGGGGACATCAAACCGATTAACACGCTCCTTTGAGTCGAATTTTCCTCTATAAAGGCGTGAATTGCCAGAAGATTTCGTCTTTCGTGCTCGTAATCCAGCCTTTTCGAATTTACGTCACGTTTCTCTTACCATTCGCCGCATCGAGTTCTTTCAAGCGCTTTTTCTTTTCTTTTTTTCAAATCCTTAAAAATTTTTCGTTTTTAACCCTCCACTCTCATATTTATGGTAAATACGCTTAATTTCACAGAATGTAGGAATTTATTTAATAGATCTTAAATAAGTAAGAAATTTAGTATTTAGAAAAAGACTAGGAAACAGGCTTGCTATAAATCGACAATTCTAATGAATCGCGAGGCATCGGAGTTTGTAGAAACAATTTCATAAGAGCAACGTTCCTTTCCAGTGCGAGGTATATCAAAGTTTCACAAGTGATAAAGGCAAGAGCCAATGTTGACATACCTCTTAAAAAGCGATATTGTCGTACAATTTTACCGTGAATCCACTTGAACATCTTGTTAGATACGTCAACCATTAAAGGAACGCTATCTGTTTCTTTTTCTCGTTCGTTTCTTCATTTTTCGTCACATCCAAAAGTCGAATTTGAAGCTTTCTTAATGAGAGAAAAATGTCGTCGTCTTTCCTCCTTTAGTCGTACCTCGACGACGATCCTTGGGAGTTTATATCCTTTTGGCGAGTACGCAAAGGTGCGAATATAATAGCTCGATCTCGAAAGGAAACGGCGGAATAATAGTGAAGTGTGTACCAGTAAAAAGCCTGGAGAGATAGACGAAGAACGAGATGAGGAGGGTAGAGGATGTAGGACGAAAGCGAACGTGAACGTGAATGTGAATGTGAAAGGGAGGCGTTTGATGTTTGAGTAGATTGTTAGAGAAGTGTCTACCTGTTCGGAGTAACGCTGGAAAAGTACTGTAAAGACGAAGCACTCGGGTTTCTATTTAAATCGACTTGCCTCTCTGCGCCTAGATGTTGTATGAGCGGTTCCTATCGATCGTGGTAATTACTTATGTAAGCCTGGAAACTCGTTGTTCCCGTAAGTCTTCCCACGGTACTAACTTAACATCACACGATCATTAACTCGAACATTCGCGATACAATCGTTGATTTTAATTATATCTGGTAACTAAGATTCCGAGATACGAAATTATTGGTATGGACTACATTTTCCTCGAATATTGTTAATACGTTAAGATCGATGGTTTTCTCCATTGATTGAAAAATAAAGTATCGCGATTGATGGTGAATAATATCGCGACATCTTATATGGTATTATGGATGTCAATCCCTCTTTCGTTCGCTAACCCTCATTTGTTCTTGTAGAATTATTCGCTTATTGGTCCATTGTGAATTCCTCCTGTCCTTTATGAACGACGTTTACTTCTTTTGCATGCTAAACGTTTGTCTTCCTTGCGTCGGTTCTTCGGTTCCTTCGCCCTTTTTATCTTCGCGCACTCTTTGACATTTGCGTACGATGGCGGGGTTCCGAGGAAAGGACTAGTGGCAGGACTGACGAAATATTTCATTTGAAAAACTCGTGGACACAGTTACAACTTTATTAGGAAAATCTGCGTGCTTTCAAACACCCATTCACGATAAAAAAAGTTGTTTCCTGTTTTTTTTTTTTTTTTGGCACTTAGGTTGTTTGTCATTTCAACTCCTGTATTAACAAAAAAATATGTAAAATATTTCTATGGAATTGTCGCGTCACGATCAATAAATAAACTATTAGAATTTCGAGGAAATAGTGCTGCCTTTTAAATATATTTTCCGGTTGGTAAAGTAATTTCAGCCTCGGAGTAGGTGCAATGAAATTATGAATTCGTATCGTCGATGTCAAATTATTAAATCCGACGAGGTGTTCGTCAAGGAACAGATAATGCAATTTTTATACGCTCCGCTTGTACCGTTCCATTATCGATTCGCGTCGCTTCTATTCATGCCCGTTCCTCGTTCAGCTGTTGCTTCGATCGTGTTAAAAATTATGCGACAAATTTTTGTATTTTTCGAGGCTGGAGTCCTGAATGAGAATGGATGGAGCCCTCCCGTAAGGGTGATTCATTTTCCATATTTATGATCTGGTTAATAATCATCCCTTGTCTTCGCTATTTCCTGTGATTTTGTATTTAATGGAACACCGATTTCTATTCATGCCGTGCGATGTTATTTTCATAATCTATTATGCTTTTCGATGCTTTTTAAACCAATTATTCCTATTTCTTTACTATTTCCATTCGTCGAAAGTTTTCGCGCGACTATGTTATCACGCTAAGGATACTTGGATAAGGATCGATAGTGATTTTATTCTTTATTATTATTAGAGCCACGGGTGTCCTAGATTTTTGCTGCTCAGTCGTGTCACGATAGTTAATTAGTATTAAAACGTCGAAACGCCAAAGGGTAAGGTTATTTCACGATAAACTGCCATATGAAAGTCGTATGAGATAAATGGCGCTGTTTAATGGAAAAATGTCTCGTTTTTTTTACGCGTGTTAATTTTCATATTTCGACTCGTTTCCATGGCCACTGTAAAAGCCAACATGAATAATAACTCGTCGAATAATTTTACGCACTGTCGATCACATGAATCTGCTTTTCACTTCGGTAAGTCCGTACTTCTTTGTATCTCCATTATTTTTATGGTCACCTCTTTCCTTACTTTGATTGCTACGGAAGCCGTTACGTTTACTTGCATATTTTCTCGCTACTGGTACAATTAATTTACAAGTATAGAGTCAGATTTAAAAATATTGTATTGGAAACGTCGGTGGAAACGATCGCGAATAAATAAACAAAGTTTTCGCTTGGAGAAAGCAATTCATAAGAGGTTGCTGTTTCGTGAACAGCGTAGGCCTTTAAAATTCTAGATCTTTCTCGCAACGTTCTTTATGGAGAATGCGAAGCGTATATCCAAAAATTTGCTACGTTATTGATTAAAATGGGAAGGAAAGGTTACGTAGAACACTGCGCATCTCGTATTAACGTCCACTACATTAATGATATATTTACTTTGTTATCCATAAGCATTTCATTCGTTTATATTCAATGTATGTACAATATAGCTGTCGAATATGATAAATACCGTAACATCTGTCCTTGAAATATCAAAGATACCGATATCGCAATTATGTAATATTCAATTTTCACAATTTCTTCTGCTTTCCGATGTTATAATAATTTCTCTATAAAATCCATCGGTACTGTTCTCACTGTCAAGTTGCGATGCATTATAAACTCAATTTCGTGGTTTTCATACCTGTGGTTGAGCGAAACTTATGGATCATGTTATCGTTAGCGTTGGTTTTCGTCTGAATAATCGTTTAGAATTCGTGTGGGTGAAATTCCCACGTATATGCCACTAATTTTGTACCATTTTCTTCGTGGCTACGAGACCGGAGAAGACATGTCGTAGAGAGTGGAAATTGATTTCATTGACGGATAAAAATGACCTCTTGAAAGAGTGCTCGCCCGCATTCTCGATCTAAATTCTCTTGAACTATCGTATCAGAGATATACTATCGTATTATAAATAGCTTTGTCATATTGTTCGATTATAATAATTTATAATTTTTGCATGGGATATAACACTGACTTTAAATCGATGAGTGTTAATTACTTTTCGTGGATTTAAAATTAACCTTAGATGTTGATAAACGATTTTTGACTGAATTCATTTCGCGAAAATTAAAGGTACATACATACATATATATACATGTGTATATTAACGTTTGAGAGCGGTTGATTTCAGAGGCGCGGTAGTTTCCCTTACGCTTTATCGTTTCCACATATGTTAACAGGGGGAGGGGGTGAGATTAATATTGACGGATTTGCAAAAGGCCAGTTGCCTTAGCCGCGCACACGCTTTCTCCATTTTCGAATCAGACAGAGGCGAATACGATACTTTTGATCTCTTGCGTGTTTGCAGAAATTCCAGCGTTCTCTCGCTGATTTTCGTGTGTGGTTTGTTAAATGCTTTCCATTGACTTTCCCTTCTCTCCATTGCTCTGCGTTATACCGATGATATATCAATTATTGGATGTTTACGTAAGCCGGAAGATGATCTAGATTCTTAAAGTGTTTACGTTGAAACGTTGCTTTGATTAATTCTTGTAATTAAAAGTAACTTTAGAATATAGAGGGTTTTTAATCTTCGCAAGACTGTAATACGGCCTTTTTCGTTTGATCGTGTTTCGTAACTGTAAGTTAGAAAATTTCTGATTGTCAATGATATTCGTTAAGATTCGAAGGAAACCTCGAGGATTATTCAGCTTCGAAATTTGTTGGTAGCTGATCGCGAGAGAGTACGAAGTTGAAAAGAATAAGCAGAGAGCCGCGGGTCTTTATTTCGTTGGATGAGCAAGATATTATAATCACGTTGTACTATCGATTGACGTGTGCATGGAGGGTTGCACAGCAGTCTGGTATACGGGAGCTTGAAAAGGGGGTCGTGGAGAGAGTGTTAGGCGGAAGGGAGGAAGCCGAAGCTGCCAGGGAGAAGACGCTGCCTAATAGAATGCCAATATGATTATGCGTGCCATGCTGCATCCAAACCACGATCCATGCAGCACCTACTCCGATGCTCTTGAATACTCGGTGCCAATGTAATCGACTAGCACGAAACGACGCTACGGATGAAACTGAATTTGTTTCACGACGCCGACGAGAGACGTTCATGCGTCTCTTTTTCGTGTTTCCCCGTTTTCGGATCCTCTGGAGCATCGTGTTGCGTAGGCTTGGTGTGCGAGACGTACACGAATACATCGATCTTTTCTTCCATTTCATTTTTTTCCTCCGAGTTTCTCTTCGTTATCGAATCTCGCTTCCATTTTTCTCTTGATTAAAATATCCTTAATCCTGCAATGATGCATTGAATAAACAGTGCGAATATTTGTCTGTTCACGGCAACTTGTCCGCTCCTTTTCCTTTAAACGAGGAATTAGAATACGGAAATTTGTAAATTTTATAACGAGTTTGCAAAACATCGCGATATTTATGATAATCTCGAGATATTTTTCAAACAGAATTTGCCGCGAGTGTAAAACACTGAAACTTCGATTTATGTTTTTCCCAGTCAGACATATTCTCGTTACAGAATCTTTTTATTTTCGATCCTTCATCGATTAAATTTTGCTTCGTTTCGAATCCCCGGTTAATTGAGTTCCGAACGAAAAAGAGATCTGTAGCAGCTCCACAAGTAATTATCGGATTGTGGAAATTTTTGCAGCAAATAAAACGGAGGCGAGGATTTTTGCGAGGAAATTCGAACGGGTGTGAAACGTTAAACTTTCGATTTATAACGTTTTCCAGCCAGACGCGCTAAATCCATCAAGTGCGCGTTTATCGGAAAATCAAGCAGTCATGTGCATTGGATGCATTGTCAGTGCATTAACTCGTACATTCGAGTGGAAAATGGCATTACTTAGCCGCATTACCGCTGTATCATATACCTCGACACCATTTCTCTTTGATCATCGCGGCCAGCTCGTACTTAGATAGGTACTTGGGAGTACGCCGATTTTGAAAATTGGTCGAACGGGTTCGTTTCTCCTTCGTTAGGTGTTCGTCATAGTTACTAGAACTTTCCAGCTTTATTAAATTTTGCGTGCATTTATAGATGATAGGAAAAGCCGAATTCCAACTGTGAAGAACAGTAATTTAGTTCGAGAAATAAAATTTCACACCTCACTGTGCCACAAAACTGTGTTCGACATGCTAAACTTTCACGATCTTTTAAGCTTCTTGTCCGCTCATTAGCGAATGAGTATCAGAATCAGCATCGATACTGGTTAAAAGATAAATTCGTTATGAACGAGAAATTCTCTTATTACTGCGTCGATGTTCCAACAAAAATTGGAAATGGAATTATATTTACAAATGACGAGCATCATATTTTGCTCAGTTCCTCTTCGTCACCGGATATTTTCTCTCTCGTTACGAATGGCAAACTATTTCCAGTTCTGGCTCGTATTTCTTTCTTTTTTCGTCTTTCGTTACTAGCAAACAACGCAATTTCTTGGTTCGTTTCACGCTCAGGACAGAGCGAGATATCGTTTAATAAAACAGTTGGGACTCTTTTTTTATGTTTTCAGTTGCGAACATCTTTTAACTTAGTATTAAGAACTCGGTAATCCTGCGAGTTTTGTAATGTGTATAGTTAAAACGAGGGATGTAATATTACGTCAAGCGCTATTAATACATCAGTAATGAAATCTAACAGGAGATACGGATACACTTGATGTAATTACGCGCGGTTACCAATTTTTAGCGGGCGGAGTGTACGAACGTTCACTCGAAGCGAACGATTTTACAATGGATTGAACACGCTCGAAAATAGAAGACGCGGAACTGGTTCGACCATCGTCGAACGGAAGCACGTCTATAATACGTATCGAAAGATACTTACATCCGGTATCATAGGGTTCTGTTTTGCGCGGCTGCTTCATCACGCTTGCTGCTTGAACCTATACGCTTGTATAGGGTTAGCGGCCGTCAAAGTTAACCTTTGTTTCGCGCATGGCTAGTCTTTCGGGTTTATCAGCATGTAGCAGCTGGTGCCGCTTTATTTATAACGCCAGTTCCCTTCGTTTCCTTTCTTGTCGTGAAACTAGCGTGGTAGATCGCGTTAAGCCGCAACAGTACTTCGTATATCACGCATTATGTCAATGCGAACGTGTCGCCCAACATTTGTCACAGAATATTAGGTTGTTGCGTAATAACTGAGTCTAAACTCTTGTTCCGTGCGTTTGCTAATTCCGATCACTAAGAAAGTAAAGTTTATGTACACACGTCGGGTACGGTTAACCGTTTGTACGGAAAAGATGAAAGGACGAATCGAATTGCCGTGTTCGCACATTGTAAAACATTATTTGGACGTATGTAGGTAAATACCTGTTCTTGGAGTTATGGTAGCTTTTCATTTTCATGCACACATGCGCGCAATCAGAGGCATTGTTTCCAAGGAGTCAGTCGATTTCACGCAAGAAATCAGAACAGATGATACAAATTCTAATCAATACCTTTCTTGTGGACGATTAATGTGGATTTTAACGCAGTGATGTCGTTGTTACACCATTGGCATCGCGATATTGTTTAAATTAATAAATTTTTGATAAATAAAAGAAAAAGAGAAACACGCGCGAATCGGGTTGAAAGAAAGTTGGTTCGTCTTGAATTCGTCATAACTGTTGGCGGAATTTTAATAAATCACACAATGGAAATATCTGCCTAATCTTAATATCCGCTGCCGACCCGTTTTTCACGATTGATCGCGTCTGAATATGCAAACAGAAATTGAAGCGATCATTCACGTCGAAGGAAATGCATCCTTCGAATCGTTCGGTACTTATATTAAAAATCTCCTCGTATTCAGAGTTGTTCATCAGGAATTCGAGCAAACGAAAAAAAGAGAAAGATGGAAGAGAAAAGGGACGGGAAGGAGGGAAAGAAAAGACAAAGGTGAACGAGGAAATTAAAAGGAAAAAAGAAGCGAGGAAAAAAACTTGCAGTTATTAGAGAATAAGTATAGGAAGTTGTATAAGGATCCGTCTTTTCAAGGACATTGTCTAGGAGGATGTATCATTGAAACGGGGACGTATCGAAAAGGGCACAAAGATGAAATTCTTAGCGAACCAGACAAGAATAGAAGAGCGACGCCCGTCGAGAATGGCGGAATTAAATTTATTCAGGCAGTGCCAATAAGTCGGAAAAGTCATGCCCTAAAAGCCGGAATCCGCTCGACTGCGACTCATCCCAATTCTGTTTCCTCTTAGCTCTTCTTCTCCACGCTTTGCTTCTGTTTTGTCGTGAATCGAACCTTTCGTTTCCCCTATGTATGTAACTCTTCCCAGGATAAAACGACGAATATGAGAAGCCAACCGGTTTGAAAGGGTTAGAATTAAAATTTTACTCGGAGAAAGAATTTCGTCGATATAAAAGTTGGTTTGTATTATCCGTTCTGATACGTACCTGTAGCGACATGGTTTCCGTTCGAACAAATATTTCCATTCAATTTAATTTATTTATTTGGAAATTGGAGTTTAAATTAAATTTCACGTCAAATATCATCTGTTGTTGCTGAATTGGAATCAAGATATTATAAGGGACGTAAAACGACAATTGATAATATAATTTCGTTATCCCAGGAACAACGAAAGCCGATGAATGTTTAAATAATATAATTGGTGGTTATGTCAAGATACGAAACAAATTATCTTCAACGCGAAAGAGGCGAAAATGTGAGCATTAATTTCTTGAATGGTCTTTCAATAGCAAGCTTACCTTGGCAGTCCACTGCACAAACTCTAATCCGATTTGGAATTTACACGAAGTAATTGGTCCGTTAAAGGCAACAATTCGTTGCAAGTTTGCCGCTATTATAACAATCTGTGCTTGAAGCTAAGTTAATAGCACACTGTGGACGATAGAGAAATCTAACCTGTATATGAACAAGCTTAATAACCAGCTTTGCTACCGTATTCCATTTAAATACAAGGTACTCTTCATAGAAACTCAAAGGAATTAGACGGCGCATCTTAGTCCACAGTTTGCAGCTGCAGTTACTGTTGTGTATTAATTATTATTATCATAATGGCTAAGCGAGGATTCTATGGTTAAATCCGACATCGCATTTCGGATTGCTGAAATTGTCTAGATTGTACGCCGTTGAGGGGGACTTTACACATGTAACGAGGCTCTCGGGCGTCAACCAATGCTACGATATTCAAGATTCTATCTTGACTCTGGTTAAGTCTGGTTGTCTCATCTGACTACGATTTTGTGCTATTTTCGATTCAAGCGTGTCTTTTTATCGTTAACAAACGATCGAAGTTGGATAAAGTGATTAGGCCCCGTTCGATGCCTTTTTATTAGAATTTCAATTCCAACACAACCAATCATCGATACAGAAGAATACGGTCGAAACAAGTAACATTAAAATTAGATTTCTAGCTGTCACGAGTTCTCAAAGGAAAGAGTTCTCGGCGTTGATAAACTATCGGGTTGTGGAATAATTTGTTAGTCGTAGTCTGATGCACTATTCGACTTTTATTAATCAAGTTGTATTTCGCTGGCTTATGGTCTGCATCTCTTTTACCCGTGTTTGTTTCATCTTGGATGGATAATTGATTGTCAGAAGGTTCTTTATCAGTGAGAAAGGAAGAGGAGGATAGAGAGAGGGTGAGAGTGAGGCCGGCTGGCTGCCTCGAAGTAAATTGCGAAGGGGTGATTCTGTCCATTGCAATTCGCCTCCAATATATTATCTTATCCTCAGGTTTCATCCCGTTGGACCATCTACTTTCTTAAAATTACTTTTATCAATACTTTGTTTCGTCAATTACCGGAGTTTTCATCTTTCTCCTATCACATTCGTAACGCGTAACGTTGCAAAAATCACTTTGTGAATTATTAGTGTATTACGGTCTGACTCGGGCTACTTGCAAGTCTATTAGCGAACTCTCGCGCGATGAAGCGTTAATGCTGATGATTTGTATTTCCTTTTCTTTTTTGTGAGACACGTTTGCCGAACGAAAGATATTAAAATATTTGAGTGAATTCTGGAAATTAGGGGAGAGCACCGTATTCGTTTCTTTTTATTCGAAAAGAGAATTTAATCTACAGTTTTTCAAATGATCGTTCGACGAGGTCCTATCGCTTCCATATTCTCGACTTAAAAGCTGTGATCCTCTCTCTCTAAAAAAAATTGCCATATTACTCATCCCGTATAACGATCGGAAACTTTTTTGTTCACCGACGTATTTGACGGTGGCAATATATTAAGCTCGTGCGATGCTTGACCTCCAATCATTATGGATTATCTGTCGCCATTTGCCAAATACTTGGGCGGGTTGTGTCAAACTCGTGTCCAGTCGAATGGCGTATACGCCGCGGTAGAACTTCCATCAGACGGCAAACGTATCGATCATGTGCTGTGTCAATGATCGATCGCGCGAAGACGCCAAGTATCCGCGCCGCGATGCATTTTGTCGCCCGTACACCAATATCTTGCCACTCGATCTAGCGCGAACTTGGTGATCGATCGGCAACAATCAATTTGGCAACCGTAGATTCCAATCTGTTACCAGGGTGAGAACTGGAGGAAGTGAGCGCGAACGAGAAACAACTAGTTTCGTTTAATCGTTCGGGAAGACGTATCGGTTAGCGTTAAAGAGTTGACCAGAGAATAAGGCGAGCAAGAAAATTCTTCTCGATCAATTCTCCGTAATGTGTATGTTTTCCGTGATAATTTTCACGTTTTATTTGCTATTATCGTCGAAATTCTTATTATCGTATTTCTGGAAATTTGACAAGGTACAAGCTGCAGAGCGGTTTCGACACGAAAATAACATTACACAGTGATATTTGTTAGAGTAACCACGTCTTTACTCGTTGGCTAACGCATACATATACCTACTTACGCATAGCTAGCACTTTGATAGTCACTTAACGCGGAAAACGTGGCCATGTTACGGGTAACATCGTTATTTCCGTTGTCGTTATACGTCGCGTCGGTTCAAGGAAATTTTTGCCTGCAAGGTAGAAGTCGAAGAAAGTAAAACGCAGAACCAGAAAATGGAAAGGTAATAACGCTCCAGCGCCATGTACATATAGAGTTACATACATCTTTGAAGATTTAACGACGTAACATCGCGATACGACATTGATCAGTGGCACGAGGATTTCTTGTCTCTTATGGAGAATTACTAGTCTGGAAACGAAGGCTTTGGAATATTAAGAATAATGGACAAACCTATAGGCGAATATGGATGAAACGAATTCTTGAAGAAATTTTCAACCGTAATAATATTAAAGTATAATTGACCGGATCGTTATATGTCTTGACCATCGTAAAGCAATCGTTATCGATAACTTTTAATAAAATAATTATTATTTAGCTCGACGTGGAACAGGCCGATCTTGCAGGGAAATTTTCTATTGACAATTGCCCTTTGTACGTTAATTTTCGGTTTTTATCGAAGTGGAAGTACACACGGAGCTACTTTCCCCTTTCGTGTTAATATTTTACAATGTGAAATGTACATATTCGTAGATGAAACGTTGCACAGTTTTATTCTGGCTGGATAAACCGATCTCGTTCGAATCACACGGTCTTCTTATTACCGTAGTCGTGTTGATAATTAATTAATCGATTATCGTAAAATTACGTTCTTCCGTATTCCATATTAATTATGAAAAAATTGTGTGCTTTCATTGGAAAAATAAAACGCAACAATAAGAGAAGAAAATTTTTCAGCAAAGGATCATCCTAACTTATACTTTCATACATTCGACGTTGCAAAAATTTCGTGAATATCTTTTTCCTCTGTATGCTCTTGATTACGACAGATATTTTAACACTCATGGAAAGGGACGCACAGGCTGCTATCGACTAATTTTAGATTGTAAATTATAATGACATTTATGCAGCTCGAAGAATAATACGTTACAGTCTATAAACGTTCATTATTTCAAGCCGAAGCATCAGTTATACACGGCTATAAAGTTGCTACACTTGCAACGTTGCTGCTTCGCTGATTTTACAATGTCCTTCAGAACGACGATAGTATCTGCTATCGCAGTCTGAAAAATATCCAACTCGTGTATCAAGATATTCATAACCTTCGACAAGGTATAAATGTTGAAGCTCACGATTTTCATGCAATACGGCTTATAACGTAGATGTTTTCAGTTGAAGACTCATCGTCGTAAATCATACCGTGTTTTGCAAAGTGATTTCGTTACAAAGTCTTTAAATTTTAATTTGATATCGTTACATGTTATTATGACATCGAATTTTTGAAATTATCAAAAAAGACAGTACGTCGTATTAATTAACGAGTAAGATTCGAGTAGAACGAGAGAATACATAGGCTTTTTTGAATCTCAAGTTCCAATGAGAAAAGGGAAACGTTTAAACAAGTATTATCGGCGTTTTACTCTCTTTATCAACCAATAACTGGTTGACGATGTACAGTAAATGGATAGCCTACTTACTCCTGAGTTTTCTCGTTATATTAAACTTTGAAACGAATCTAATTATAGAACGAGACTCGCTATCAAGATTTCTGCTTATTAGTGTTTCGTTACTCTCGATAAACAACCAACATCGCATAGTATTGTTTTAAAGCGCGTGAGGCGTAGGAAATTTTGACTTCGCCAGAAACATTTTCCACTGAAAGATCAGTTTCGAACTAACGGAGAGTGAATATTACTTTATTGGTCGTTTTAATAACAAATATCCAAAGAATTACTTAACAAACGTTAAAAAGAAGAGGAAAACCGATTAAATCGGTTCACCTATAGGTAAAATTCAAAACTTCTTTAAATTAGAACGCGATGATACCTTGAAACTCGATATTTGTTCGATCTCGCAATAGCAAAACTGCAGCTGTAATTGAAAATAAACAATAATGTTCATACGTGAATAAGTAAACAGATATCTCGTTACACGAATTTCATGAATAATGTTCGGAGAAAAAATTTCGAAATTGAAGTAAATCATTGAAAAGGATAATACGGAACAGTGAACCATCTTCAATCGATCGATTTTCCAATTCGAGTCTTTTTTAATTTTCGATAAACAGGCGAAATATCACCAACGATATAATTGATTTAATTGGTCACAATTAGCGTTCAATTTTGCTTTATCGGAATTATTACGGATAAACAATTATCTCAAATCAATTATAGTGGGTGATTTTCGATCACGTTCAGAGAAAATTGTCGTAGGTGGGTGAGTGTTCAAGTTAAGGGCGGATTTTTATTAATTACTTTATTGTTCCCGTATCGATCAATTGTAGGATGCAGGTATACAACCGATTGTTTTGCGGGTGATTGGTTGTTATGTGCGGTAGCGCGAAACCCAATAGTCGTTGTTTTTGGTGTCTCGAGGCTGATGGATGGCGGATATCGACTGCATCGCTGCAGGGGGACTGGGGCGGCTTTCTCATTTCACAAGCCGAGAGAGGGACTTCCGCCGGAACCCAACTCCCAACGGAGACACCGAGAATTCGCTTTAGCCACGGCGCAGCGCGGCATCGAATGTCGCCGAATTTTCTCTCGTAGAATTGTAGCCAATTCTACTCGTGTTTTTCCCTATTTCTACGAGTACCTCAGCCTCTCGGGGAATTGTTCTCCTATGTAACGCGAATCAACTACTTCAAAATGAAAATGTATGATAATTTGCGTATTCGTTACTTTCGTCGCTAATTTGGCCGGTTCGTAGGAGCGACCTATATCGATTTTGTCATGCGTCCTAAACGTACCTCCGTTCGATATCCATCCACGGCACTCACATTCAATTCGAGATAAGCTTCTGCAATTACCAAATAATCGATGCTAATGCTTTCGATTCACTTGAAACACGCGTGTCAATTTTTGGATTTATAATGTAATGGGAACAAACGACATTTTCATGCATAAAGGGAGGCTGGACGGAGTCGAGCAGATTTTCGAAGTTCAGACCTGTTCCACCTGTATCTCGATCGGATGCCACGATAATCCTCTTGGTACTTTAAACTTTCGTTTGGTTGACGCACATTTTGGAATTTTCAGCAAAGCAGAGAAAAATACAGAGCGACGAGAAGCATTGTGTCGTATTATTTATTTAGAAAAATCGCGAAAAAACAGTAAATCCGGTGTATTTTTTATTATTCTGTCGCGATTCATCTGGGTTTTTAATACGTTTGCGCATTGAATCGACGGTCTATCGGGGGAGGTTCTTTTCGTTGAAACGATCATAGAGGACGCGCTGACGCGTTGAATCGACAGCTTATATCGATTTTAACACGTGAATAACGGACTACGTTCGAAATTCAATACATCCTGGGTCAGAATCAGTCGGATCGAAAAATTTTTGAACGCCTGTTTTGTTTTTAAGGGATAATAAAAAGGCATAGAACACTATAAATACTATTTTGGTGCATTGTACATATTGGCGCAATTAACAGAGTAACGTATGAAAAGGTGATTTTGTTCGAGTTGTTATTTAATAGGACTCTTTTCCGGCCTTCTCCTTCTCTCTCTCTCTCTCTCTCTCTCTCTCTCTCTTTCTCCTTTATCGACAGCTTTCACTCTCCATAATTAGTAATTTTTTATGAATTCCTACGCAATCTGTAACCTTTTGTTACTTCGTCATCGACCATCGTCCTTTTCATCGTAATGAAATGCAGCACATTCGTTACGCTAGCCATCAGTGTCTACTCCGTGTAATTACACGCGTCCATGTATCGGAAAGGACAAAGTCCTTTATACTCTCCGATAATTCCAGTTCTAATTACTCTTAGTTGATATTCAAAACAAAAAGAATCTTCAAAAAAAATTTGTTTTCGAACATCGAGAAGAACTTTATTGAAGAAGCATCAAAAAAGAAAAAAGGAAAATGTCACGTGCGCGTATGTTTGACGTAACTCTGTTACGTCCTTTGAACAATTTCCGATTCATTTTTCTCGTTCCTTTATCGTTAAAAAGTTTTTTAAATTCAAAGAAAATACTATTTTTAATACGCGCCATTTTCCGTTTCAATTTTGTTGCACGGCATATGTGTAGCGTAATCTACCGTGCGTTTGACGACGCGTTGTGCGTATTGCGATCCACCGTGCATTCAATCTTTGATTTCGGTGCTACCCTGGTTTGTTCGACTCCTGATACACAGCAAACTCATAGAATTATAATTACTCATAGAATCGTTATATGCGATAAAAGTCGGTCCTTGGAATGGCTAATGTTGGAATGGTAATTACGCTTTGACGAAGTGAGAATTTAAAAAAAGAAGGTAGAAAAGAAGGAAAAAAAGAGACGAAGAAAATGCAGGATGGAAGAAGTAGGACGTGAAAAGGAAAACGTTACCACCTCCACACTGGCAGGAACAGATTTTCCTATGGGGAAACGATCCGTCGTCGTCCAATTTGCCGTACGAAGCCAATAGCCGTCGTCGTGTACGACGCACCGAAAAAAGGGGCGACCCGTACGACAGAGTCGCGCCGTTATCCGATATTTGTGACCGAAAATGGAGGCAGGTATCGTATAAAATGACAATAAGGGCGTGCCATCCTGTACTATCGTGCTGGACATCAATAACATTCGTTACCCGCGTTACACCCTGTATATACAGGCATATATATACACGGATTACTCTTTCCTTCTCTCTCCGCTCCACTATTTTCCGGCTCGGCTTGTCCCCTGTAGAGAAGCAACATCCATGCTATGACTGTATATCGTTGATCGTGTACTGCGCTGCGCTGGTGTTTCACCTGTACGCCTGTTCAAAGAGTAGAGCGATGCCTCCACATCGTCGTCGTCGTTGTCGTCGTCGTCGTCGTCGTCGTCGTCGTCGTCGTTGTCGTCGTCGTCGTCGTGTGCGTCTTTCGCTACGATTACGTGGCCGTGTTTCTCCCGTATATGGTAGTCAGTAAAGAATAGCCAGTCGGCTGGGAGCGTATAGGACCACTTTACGTAACTTATGTCGCCTTTGTTAGAGAATATCTCGTCCCAGTTGCGCTGCTTCGTTCGTCCATTTCGTTGTTCCACGCCAGCAGACATCGGCCTTGTCGTTGATGCCCTTGCCATTGACGTGACTCGCCATCAAGCTGTCATCGTCATTGTTCCCTATACCTCTGATCCGATCAATGCCACCTACGCGACCTCTTGATTTACCAAATATCCATAATTCTTCTATCGAATATAATTTTTTCTATCTAATCTAATTCTTTTCATGCCGAAGAAAAAAATGGTAGGAGAATCCTCATGAAAATATTGTTATGTAATGCTTGACTCGAGAAAGATTCAATTTATTAATTTTTTAACCCGTTTTACGAAATTTGTCGTCTTTGACGGTTAATATGCTACTGTACAACCAACGACTCGTTAGAAAGACCGCATGTGCTTCTGATACTGGTATATCTCGTTTCTATCTTTCCAACGGTCGTCGCGTAGAAATCCCTGCGCGATAAGGTAAATATTTGGCCTTTTCTCGTCCACTAACGATCTCGTTACGGCGTTGTGATACCGAAGCGTGCGAAGAAGAACGCATTTCGCGGAACGAAAAGCGACGAAGTCGAATACACTATATATTTTGCAAAAGTAGATGCTATTTTTGGAACATTGATAGATCTCTCATCGAGTTTGGAAATTAACTCGGCCGAAGAGGGTTGTCTTTTTACATAAAGCTTGTCTTGGACATGAAGGAGAATGTCGAGGTGGACGATTTCGAATACCTCGGCATTCTTCGACGTTAAAACATTATAAATCCCGATGCATCCTTCTCTTTAAGCGCGTTATCGCGATGCCCCTTTGATTCTAATTTCCATGTCCTAACATTGTTTTGGAAGAAGAAGCTGGTCACGACTAGTGTCCGCAATGTCGTTAGAAGATGTCTTCGGGGTCTACCTCGGCTTTCTCAGCAGGCAGCTTAAAAGGCGGGTAAATAATCCATTTTCGCAGTCTAACGCATTTACTCGATCCGTGGTTACGTTCACTCTCGTATACAGCTATCCTTTCGAGATTACTCGTGATAAGGAGGCGATGCGAAATAAGAGACCCTTAGATGCAATTACGGACTGACCTGCTGTTGCCTGGTCAAACTTTGAACAGCAGAATCTCGCTAGAATATTAGGAAATCGTTAGAAAAGAGTTTTCGGATTCACAACGCGAAAAATGTTGTATCTTCCCGTTTGTAATCGCTATTCCAAATAAATGCTCTCTCAAATAAATTTACGAAGATTGCTCTCTTTACGACGAAAAAGATTTTCTAAAACTCTATTTTCCCTTCGATAGAACGACACGTTTCTTCTCCATTCACGGTTCGTCGCTTTGAACGCAAACACATTCGACGACCATTTAAGTATCTTCCATCGTTTTGCTTTTCCTTTGAGCGTCCCTTTAACGCGCGTTGCTTTTGCTCTGTATACTTAGGTCTTTCCGCGTATCGTAGCGAATATAGTATCACGCCAAACGTGAAACGTAGAACGAGGTCTGCTTCTCCTACGTCGTTGATCCCACAGAGCAAGGCGTTCGTGCGGAGACATAAAAAAGCGAATCAGTGAAAATAGCGTGGCTCAAAAGAGCGCGTCCCTCGTCGAGAGTAACACTTATACCAATTATCATCAGGCATACACCAAACGCCGTAAAAGGCAATGGCTTCTCTCGCTGGTTTCCCACATTTCCCATAGAAGCTCGTGGATTTTCGTTGTTCCTTTTCTTTTTTTCGTCACACTCGGTCACCCTTACTCTTGGTTTAAGAATTAAATTAGCCGGTACGAGAGACGGCTCTCGCCGGAGAACCGACCAACAGAAAGAAGTGATCCCCCGATGTCTACTGGAGTCACGAACGAAGAAGAACCTCTCGAGAGTGTCACGGGGGCGACGATTCTCTCCCTTCGTTCCGTCATCCCTGCTCCTTTTGTCTTATTCGCTCTTTTCCTCCCTCGTGGATCGTAGAAGGCAAGTAGGCAGGCAAAGCACAAACCAGGATATTGAAATTTCCCATGGAAGAAGTACTTTTTTTTTGTTCACGTTCTCTGGTTGCTCAAGATCACCTACCTTTTCTGCCCTATTTTAAACTACTACTCTCCGATTTCTCGGAGCCGAGTCTCGACCAAGGATCCATGGCCGGCTCTGCGCTCACCCCTTTGGTTAAAAGTCGTTAGGAAACTGTAGCTTTAACTGAAGAGAGGGGGAGGCTAGCCTGATAATAATACCGGGGATGGTTTCGTTTTGCAGAGTTTCCAGCCGCGATTCTGCTCTCTTTTAATTTCCGAACTGTTTCACCGGTTATTTGGTGTCACGTTACCCAGCGTTGGATAATTATGCCCCTTTTCGGAATCGAGACGTGCTTTTATAATGATCGTAATATTTCGAATGGTGTGGATAACCAGAGGGTGCTACTTTTTGGTTCTTTTCATTACTTTATTTTTTGTGCCAAGCTGTTTTACTTTTGTAGTTTTAACGGATGAATTTTTGGGATAATTTCGGTGATACATGGATGATAATAATAAAGATGAAAGACATCGTTCGGAAGTTAAGAACTGTCCTTACATTAATATCCCAATAATGTATATTATTGAAACTCCTTTAGAATTATTTAAAAAATGAATTATACTCGATCGTAACGAAGGGGTTAGAATGTCGTGTCCTAAATTTTCCTTTTCACACGAGGGTGAAAGTTGCGTAACAAAGTGTTTGAAGCGCGTGACAGTCCAACGTTGTTAATCTATAATAGTATTACGCGGAAGAGTAAGTCGCTGGTTATTAGGTGAACCCTCGCTGTAGGGAAACTGTAGGGTATAATATGGAGCAAATCGGTTCTTATTACGGGGAATGTGGGCAACAGTGGAAACGATACACACATTTATTTTTTAACGCCCCATCTCGCGTACAGTGCAAGATTAAATCGCGGTTTATCCATAGGGGGAAATTCAAACTAAAATAAACTCGAAGCCGTACGCGGTTGATTAAATCTTATCGATTAATTCTGTAAAGTAATTTGTCAATTATTAAGAAACAATTTAGTAGAGGGGGGGGGGGAGAGAACTTATCTAACAAACAATTTGTCCAATGATCGACGAGACTTTGTATTCCATCGGGAAGGGGCATCTCGCGAAGACGATTACTTAAAGAAAGTGAATGCTTTTATTGGCTCGTTCCTTGAGCATTTCCATCGTCTCCGTCACAAATGGTTTCGGCTAAAGTACCATTAAGCGAGAGTTTCGTTGCGCTCTGTACCGGGATACGATCTTGAAAATACACGGAGCGAACGGGAAACGGGGAATGAACGCGTACGAAGAGTCGGACACAGGGAAACAGCGTGAAAATTCGTAGTCCAGGAGAACAAATACGAGGAGAAATAGAACGAACCGTAAGCGAACTATGCGGATCGAACGCCGTCGATGAACCGGTCTGTTGTTTCTGGTCCAGTAATAAGAGAAGTCCCCCATGCCCGTAAATAGACTAGAAAACTCTAATGAAGACGTGCCAAGAGTTTATCTTCGGAGGCTGGTATAGCGACGATTGGTCGATCCCTCAGGGACGATGATTTCACGTGGTTCGGTTGTCCCCTCTCTCTCTCTCTTTCTCTCTCGATCCACCCACCCGTCAGCGAACCCCTCTTCTCTATCAGCTTCGTCTATTCGTTCTGGATTTCTTCGGTAACCTCTAACCGAGGATCTCTCTTAAATTGATTTGCTTCGGATTTCGTGTGGATGTATCTGAAAAACTGACTGCGTTTAGCAGCATGTATCTTTTCCTCCTTTGGAAAATTAAGCTTCCGGTTTTTTCTACCGTCGTGATATCTGTAATATTTGTAAATGTTTATTTCGTCAGATATCGCGGGTATTGCATAAATTTAGTATTACGATCTATAATCGAGAATAATTTGCCTTTGATGAGTTTTGAAGTGGCTTCAAATCATATGGCACTAATGAAAAGCACAAAAAGCCCGGAACGTTTTTGACGGAATTCCGTCTCTTGTTTCCCGGTCCGTTGCGAATCGAATACAGAATTAGTGTCCACAATTACTGTTCGAAATGTCGTGCAATTTATGGCAGGCATGAATCGAATCGGTCGCATTTATAACACATGGAAATCAGCGAGCTTTTAAGCCGGCACTGCTACTGGAAAATACAATCGCATATCAATGTACATTTACCACGAAAACAGTAGGTTAAACGGAGCTTGGGGCCGTGATACATATATTCCATGACAAATTATCTCCTGATTTTGACGATAGAAATAATCGCAAAAATTTCTTCCGTTTCCATTCGTGGAATAAACAGTTGTACTAAATAGCCGGTCGTTAAGGTGATTGAAACGCGTTTCCTTTGAATGGATTCAAGGGAAATCGTACGTGCCGTTTGCCCGGCAAATTAAATTACATTTTGAGGGTGGAACGATTTAAAAGATTCCGTCATTCCGTTAAGAACCGGATATTTCTAATTCGCCTCGAATCGATCGTTGTGTTCTGTTTTTCTAACGCGATCGTTAGCCGGAATTATTTTCAAAATTAGAAGTTATTTTCGAATAACTTTTTCGAAATTATCGAGGTTGTTGCAATAAATAGAGAAACTTAAATGTACAAGTATCGCGATACTTGCGATATTTCGATTTCTTTCCGGGCAAAGTGTGCCGGATATATGTTTCAAAATACAACTTCTTACGCTGTTATACGGTATAAAGTCGCGCGCACCGTGAATTCGAGTTGGCTGTTAATCGAATTCTCGATAATTCCAATTTCGTTCAATTTCAATTACGCCGAGTTCCGCTTAATTCGAGGCCTCGTTCTCATTAGAGTTTTGTTAGCGCTTACATCGAGCAGCAGACGGTTGCGTTGGCAAACTTGCTAAATTCGACATGTTTGAATCCACTTATGCGAGTAGCCAGTTTCATTCGTGCCGAGCGAAAATGGAGAAGGGAAACGAAAATGATTTTTCGTGGATCGAGTTACCGTAGTTTCGGTACTGAAATCGCGAGAGAGGAGCAGCTGTACGCGAAAATAAATACGATAACGATTCACAATTTCAAACGAGACGAAAATTTCATTTTTACCATCGAAATATTCGTTCGATTCCATTTTCTTTATAAGGTTGTTCGTTTAATCGTCGAGTGCGTTTGATTTTTTTTCACGATAAATACGATACAATGTTTTTTGATATGGTCCTTATTTCCACGTACACAATCTTTTCTTAGGTAATAATTTTAGCTAATGCTTTTTTAACGTTCGTTCATTATCGGTTAATAGCAATTGTATTTAGTAACGTATACAATGTTTGTGTAACGTCCTCACTTTTAATAATTTCTTTAGAAATTTGAGCACCTAAGTAATATTGAATTTTATAAAATAATTACAATAAACGTATATGAAATACGCAATATACTTTGACCGTACGTCTTTAAAGCAAATATGAAAGCATATGAAATATAAGAGAGAGAGAGAGAGAGAGAGAGAGAGAGAGAGAGAGTGTGTGTGTGTATGCAAAAAATATAAAAGAGTGTGTATATATATATATATCCTTAAACAAATACGAGAAACATGAAATATACAAAATGTACAAAACACATACTATATATATAGCGAAAACTTAACAACGAGACAAATTTTTATCCACCTCCCTCTTTATTTTTAGTTGGTGCGCCATTTTCTCAAAAAATATCACAATAATCAAACGATAAATTTGTGAAATTTACGAAATTTGAAAGAGACAGAAATAAAAAATCGTTCACTATCGTTAGAATCGTCCTCGCCTGACTACGTGTACGTTGGTCGTGCTTCGAGGGAACTAGATTTGGAAAGGGTCGCACGTCTTTAGGAAAATTCGCGATCGATAGAATGGGAATGATTTTCTGGTAGAACATAGGCCGCACGTAACGTTTCGTCCGGCTGGGTGGCTCGAAAATTGTAGCCATCATTATCTATTCAGGCGCATCAGCTCGCCGTGAGATATTGAACTGCACTATCCTATTTAAATATTCATGAACGTCTTTGTAATCGATGTAATACGGGTCTAGCGTAATCTCACGTGTCAGAAAGTAAATAGGCTTGCATTCTCAGCCGGTGATTCGAGAGTATGGTAAAATGTCCACATATTAATTCCGTTAATGCGCCGGAAACTTTGAGCATCGAGCAAATATATAAAGAAACAATTTCGTTCAGTTCAGTATTTTTGAGATGATACGTTAGTTTCGATCGTACGTATTCGTCCGAAAGCTTTAGGTAATAATAATTATATCGGCTGTCGATTATTTGATCGACCTCGTCGCATCTTCCATGCACTGAGAATGCACACGAAATATGCAAGAATTTTTGAGGTAGGCAAACATCAACGCAACGTCTCGATCGAACAGTCGATTAATTACATTAATGAAAATTTTCGGGAGCAAAGAAGCTAAAGGCAGAATTTCTGGCAGAATCGGGTTGAGTCGGTCCACGGTCTGTTGCTCTTTATTTTCTTTTTCGACCAACCGGAATTAAATTCGACAGCATTTCATGCTTCTATACACGCGGGTTCGTCGCAGTGGTTCATGTTCCGCCGCGGGCTGTTTAACAACTCGCACTGAAATAATTCTCGGAGAAATTTGATTTGCTAATTTGACATCGGTTTTCACCGGTGGCCTCCATCATCGTCGTCATTGTCGTTCCTTTTCCTTGTCGTTCTTGTCGTCTACTCGTTCTTGGTTGCCTAGCCTTCTCGAACAACGTGTTTCGCGAGCGAGCCATCGTCGTTCCCTTGTGCACGTCGCGCCGATTGCAAGAACAATGGCATTATAATTATAATTGCAGCACACCGGCTCGGTAAACAGTTTTCTGGCTTTGTAGCGACGCGCACGGACTTCTTGCTCTTATTAAATAAGGTGCTGCTGCTTGCAGCTACCTAGTCAACGTTATTACGAGACGCAATAATGACCGAAGTGGAGCAAAGGTTTACGGAAGTCGATCCGAGACAAATTGTATAAGAATACTGTTTGTTCAATCGACTTGCCTGGCATTTTCTAACCGGCGGGGACAATGCCTCGAAGGTGGCGTATAAAACGATAGGTGTATAGAATCGTCGAATCGCTGAAGTTAGGAACGTTTGTATAGTAAAATAACCAAATAAGAAAGGCCATCGCTTCGTCGTAATATATTTTTCTAACAGGTTCCCAAGGTGGGTGAATTCGTACGCTTCGTCAAATAAATTACATCATGAACATTAGCCAGTAGTAATATTCTCTAGCGGAGTTTCGCAAAAGTTCCCAGCTATTTATACTCGCAGTCCTTCGCATGTTCCTTGGAACGTATCGCTCGCTGAACAGATTACATAAGGCGCGAACGACGAGACGACAAAGTTCCACGAAAAAGGCTGACATCGGAGGATAGAAAGGAAACTACCTGTTATCGCTTTTTTCGCGCTTTTTCTACCGTGGCTGTCCTCTTTCTTCGGTCACCATCGCGATAATTGTCGACCTCGCACGCATTACGTATTCCTCGTCAATCGATTGTCTCGCTATCGCGCTAAAGGCGCATGAAGGAGCGGGTGTTTAAAGCCGAATGTCTCCCGCGGGACGTGTGCCAATAGTTCTTTGTAATAAATATGCAAAGTACGGTTTTTTACGCGGAACACACGTAGAAACACAGGAAGCTGGCACGTATCCCGTAATCGAAGTGTACTCTGTCGCCTTGTAAACCAAGTGCAAACGACTGCGCTATCGAAATAGATTACCAATGGCCAAATACGATCGATAATCGAAAATGCGAGAAAACCAAATCTTAGGAATGTTTTAATATTTTTTTTGTAGAACCATCGAAATCGACTAAATTTTCCGTATGAACGACGAAATCTGCAAATATTAAAGCTTGATTCTACGATTTCGAAAGGATTGTTTCGTGGAAGAGATTGGAAATTGCACGGAAAGGCGTAAGAACTTTCAGGATATATTCAAAATCGTCTAGGAAATTTGCAAATATTCAGAACTCAAGAAGATTGATAGGAATTACGTGAATATCTTGAATGCATTAGTAAACAGCTGCGAAGGATCTTAAGTATGTACATCTTCAATTAGAATGGGTTACATAAGCATAGTACAGGTGTATCTATGATTAGAGCTACTCAGGTTTAATTAGTCTCTAATTCGGTACTGCATACAATATTATCCATTGTCAGCTTGCTCTCTCGGCAGCATCTCTCTCAATTCCATCTAGCAGCTGTTGCTACAAGATGCTTAAACTAATCTGGTCTTGCTCCTAAATCCCTTTGATGGTTAGTAATTGAGGATATCTCTCATAAGGACAATCCCCAGAGTGTATAGCGAATATAGATTCGTCTGCGTCAATGCCTTTCTATACGGATTCGTCATTCTGTTTTCCAACCACGTGGCTGATCCGCGTCAGCCGATACAGCCGTGCTCCTAAATGTGCACCACGACCTAATCCATAGACGAAGGAATCCTTCCTTCCTTTTGGAACTTTAACACTTTCGTGCTTGCCGATATTCTACGTAACGTGTTACTAGGGCATCAAATAGGGCGCCATTTATAGCATGGTTGGATCGAAGTAGAGGAACTAAGAGATTCGTTACAGTATCCAGATTTAGGATTAGGTTTACTAGCTCTTTGGCTTGTGATTTCTTTGAAAAACACTTGGACGAACGTGAAATATTGATTGTTCGATTCCGAACGGAACTTGGATTTCAAACTGATTAATGTATAATGAGTTCGATTTAACTTTCGTTACGATTATAATGTTTTCATGTCGAAAGTAACAAGTGAAAAATAAACAATAACGCTTAACAGACTGATAAGAATAATATAACTAGCGGAACACAAATTATCAAAGACTACGCGAAACTGGTCATTTAACGAAGGGTAAGAGTCTTTTTCTCGTAGAGGAAATATTTAGGTAACTCGAAATATTTCCGGCGATGTAAGGATGAAAGTAGCGCGAGAGATGCGCTCGAAATTCCAGGTGCATTGAACATCTAGCGACTGCACGCCGGTAGAATCGCGTCGCTCCGCTTTTCAGGATTCCAGCTGCGCCTCCTTTATTCGGAATTCATCGGATCTCGAATACTTTTCGTCGGGACGCGACGGCAGATCCTTTGGAAATCCTGTGTGTGCACGGGTCGCGATTGTACCGAGGCAAGAATGTTTTTCGTTTGATCCGTCAGTGAGTCCTGAAAAATGCTCGATTCCAAAGGAATCGCGGCACACACGAGTTTGAAGATACCTCTATTTTTCTGTAAATTTCTTTCCGTGTCGAGCTCCACGCGTCCTTTACCGGATCTATGCTATCTAAAAATATGATCTTTCTCGGGTGTATGTTTGAAATATCTTCTATATCATATGGATCATGCTAATCCGCGTTTATCTCATTTATTTCTTCTTTTTATCTATTTGTCAATTGTGGGTAAAAGTTGTAGCGGCTATAGTATTCGTGTTACCATATCAGTTATGTGTTCTTTTTGCAACGTTAATAATGGGGCGGTATCAATTTTCGCTGCTGCCTGGCTGGACCAGGCGGCCTTACACACGGCCTTGTACACCGCGCACATGGTAGAAGGAAGAAAAGACACCTAAAAGGCGAGGGGGGACCCGAAAAGAATACTCATTAGCGGTTCCAGGGCCCACCCCATAAACGCGCCAAGGACGGTCATCGTAGGAGGTCATCGTAGGAGTCATTATGGCCCTGGAGGACGCGGGGTACCTATGAAGGTTCCTCCACGTTAAAAAAAAAGAAATTATCAAATTTCGCTATAATATGTATGTATGTGCACAGACATTACCCTGATATTATATCGTTCTATGCCAGAAAGTTTATTCCGTTATAATATGTAATACTGTATAATAATTCAGTTTACAATAAATTACAATGTAATAATAAATAAATAAGTAGTATTTCGTATAGTCTCGTGGTTTCGAAGGAACATCTGATCGTGGAAAGGTTTGATTATAATTATTTGAGAAACGAACCCTTGAATAAAATAGTATACTCTATCGACGCTTGTTCACTCCTATCGCGGTTTGGTTTGAACATGGTCGCCACCGGCGACGGGCACCGGCGATGCAAGTTCACCATGGAAAAAATAAGTAACTCGAGAACAGAATCACCGGTGAGAATTGCTTCGTTTTTGCCGCTGGCATTCATATACAACAAGCTCGTTACTTAACACCTCTGGAGAAGAAACTGGGAGAAAGCATTAAGTAAAAGCAGTACGCGACGGTGTTGGGCACAAGCGCAAGGGAACGCGGCCCTCTCTCATTCCTCGGCCTGTTAACTTTTCAACGAACCTTGCTGCCAGACTCAAAAGCTCTTGGTAAAGCGTGATTTACACGTCACGGAAACTTACCCCGTATTTTCCCCTACCTTACATCCGGCCTTCCTCTATCCCCAACTCTCTCACCCCGTTTTCTATGATTCTTTTCTGGAGAAAGACTCTGTTCGCCAACTCTGCCCGTACCTTTCTTCCAGACGCAAAATATTTCGTTCCCATAAGCGTCCTATGGTATTACGTTGCAGAAGTTGAACGTTTCGCACTTTCGGTATTTTGCGATTGGTATTTGAAGTTATTTCGATTTAATATTTAATGTTTAAACCATTCTCAATTATTTTCAAATAATTATGCGTTAGTTCGATGTTCCGAAATTTCACAGGAAATGCATTCGAAAGTCTGAGGACATCCACTATACTGAACGTTATACATCTTACCATTACCGTGAGAGAACAGAAGAAAAGAATCCATATGATCTCTTACAGGTACGAATCGAAATCAGGACAAAAATCGAACGAGTCCGCGTGATTAAGGACAAAAAAGTTTGTATTAACTAATTTGCTTAACAGCAATCGCAGAGTACGCATCATGAGCATCGAGCAAGTCGGTTGATCGAGTAAAATTTGAGTCGATGAATAAAGCGCGTGTCGCATGTGAGTAATACTTGAATTGTTAATATATAATAAGAAATTAATATACAAGAGGATTTAAAAACTCGCGATGATTATTTTCGGCACGGAAGACGTAATTATCTCGCAAATTGTTTTGTTATATCGCTAAATATAGGAAATCCGTTGCTCGACTCTCCAATCGAGTATCGTTAAAACACTTGTCCTATTTAATTAGCTCTCGCAACGTCAAATTAAATTTATAAAGTAAATAGTGATTATTGTAATTTTCGCTGCCTTCGAGACGATTAATTCCAACTAGAACGTCCGTATTTATGAAAATTAATCTTCGTGCACGAAATCTAGATTCGAAGAAACACGAAAAATGTAGTCTATTTATAATCTCAATACATGTAACGCAGAACTGGATTTGTCGTTCATATCGATACTAAATTAAAGTCAGTGCCAAAATAAGAAATGCAAATTACCGTACTATTTACTGTGTCTCGTTTTCTGTGCAATTCCAATTGGTTCGATCTTTCGCGCCGATAGGAAGACGCGAAGACGATAGGAAAAAAATAAAATAATTTGGTTTTATCGTTCATTTTTCACATCAGCATCGCAATAATGGAGGGATGTATTACTGGCATAGCCATTATTGCTATGCATTATTAGTTGCAGTCATTCGAAAAATATATCAGGAGGAGGGGTTTTTAAGGGGACAAAGAGAACGTAAAGGCAGAAATATCAAGAAGGTAACTCGCTCTTTATTTTCTTCCGTCCGCTTGCCTTTTACATAACAAATTTTTTTTACGAAAAAGAAAAATTTCCCTTTCTGCTCGCGACGACAAGATACAATAATGCTGCGCGAGTAGGATCGATCGACAAGAACTGTCGAGACATTGAACATTGTTCAAGATATAAATCGTACGATGTAGTATCTCGGATAAATCTCGATTGTACGCATAATTAAGCTGCTTAATTAATTTCCGTTCAGAGTTCCACTCAAAGCTCGTCGCATTAAAAAATACAGAATGTTCGACTACAGTGCCAGGAAATTTAAGGGGTGATTCTTGAAGCCGAAATAAGATGAAGATCAAGAATAAAAAAATGTTTGGTTTTGTTTTCTAGTTGTTGACAATTAAAAATCGGCCAACATATTGCGCCTTGCACGCGAGCAAACCTCCTTACACGAACGAAAGTAGGTCGGCCTAAGCAGCAAAGTGTACGGGGATCCTCAATCGAACGATACATGAACAGCAGCTTACCTCGAACAAGTCACAGAGAAGAAAATTATGACATTTGAAGACGTAAACCATTTTGCGTGATGTTTTGTAAGAAAAATAGTAGATTAGACGTTACTGCCTACTCATTAAAATCTATAACAGCATATCGAAAACCGCTTCATGGAATTTTCGAGTAGAGAAAATTAATGTTTCCTCTAACCTTTTGTCTTCACAAATAACTGATAAATAATACTACATATAAACAATATTTATACAAATTTCGCACATGCATCGCAAATATCCAGATCGTTTACAGAAAAATTGTATCCAAAATAGTAATCGTTTTATATTACAGTAAATGTTCACAATATAGTCTCTGTTTTCTGGTAAACAAAGTACGTAATAAGCGCGATACATACAACACGCACTGTACACACTACACACGCTGCACACCTATTGTGCAATCACTCGTGTTGGAATTAAATAAAAAAGATTAAAAGGTAACAGAGAATACAAAAATAAAGAAAATAAAAAAGTTCAAGGGACTAAAAATGAAAATGTCCAAAAACATATACAGCAAAATAACTTAAATCTATGCTAAATCTACAATTAACTCCAACTTTATGTTTATACAATTCTCCTAACGTTTCTCTTTTGCTCGCAATGAAGCATTATTTCAAGGACAGAAGTGCTTCCAGAACTACTTTACCCTCTTATCAAGCTTCTAAAATCGCTAAAACATGTTACGTAAAAAGTTAGTAGTGGAGAGTTTATTCAGAAAAAAATTTACGATATTCTTCGCCAACGCTTTCGTTTTCTTTGTATAATTATTTGGAAATTAGTCAGGGACAGTTACGATATCTGAGGTGTTCCTTTTAAAAGTATGGTTGGCTGTGTCTATTGAGAAAATAGGCTGCTCCCCTGATATGTTTAAAAATGGTTAGAACTACTTTGCAAGGATAGTATCATTTTTAATGTATCATTTATTAACACAAATTAATGCACGTAAATATTATCGCACGCAACTCCATAACACGATACCTTAATTAATTCTTCGAGTATAAGATTAACAAATTTCTTCTTTCTCTTGGTTTCTTCATCTTTTATTTTATGTGTATGTACGTGAGTATTGTGAGATGCAATGGTCAGTAATTTGTGTGGAAAATCGCGTGTGCATTGTTCATGCAAGGTAGCGTTCGACCACATTCGGTAGCACCTCAAGAATACTTAATGCGTATGTGATTTTTCTGCGTTCGTGTATGAAATCTGTATAAACATTGTTTATGTACAATACAAGTTCGTAATATCGTTGCGACGTTTAGGAGCGAACGACCAGGCAAACTACGTGTATTCTCAAGCAATAACAGCGCAAATGTGTGTTAATTCCCCAAGAATACGCGTCGCCAACCTGGCCTGAAGTAATCCTTGCTGGACGAATTCTTCTTTCTTCTTCTTTCTTCTTCTTCTTCTCCTTCTGCTTCTTCTTATTCTTCCGGATTATGGCAACTTTCCAACGATCCGTAAACAATTTTTATTAATTACATTTACGTTATTACACATTATTTCTTTAATTATAATAAATTGTACATATAATGCAAAGGAAATTGCTTATTTTCTACTTTTATTATTCATTAGAAATTTCCAAGAATAAGAATTCTCGAATTTAAAGCATTGTTTGATAAAAGCAATTAAATTGAAACTCGTAGATTTTTCGTTTTTTCCTCTGTTTTGTTTTTTTCTTGGAAAGTATCTATTGTAATCTGCAGATTTTAATCAATAAGATACAGATTGTTTACACTCTTTTTTACATTCGTCAAGAAATTGGATCCAAAGTTTCACTGCACAATGTTGGTCGATCGTATCGAAGAATTCGCAAAATGCAACGGGATAATTATCAAAAAGTAATTAATCAAAAGCAGATACGGTGAGATTCGATCGAAAGCGCGGTATTCCTCGAGACAGGTTCGTCCTCGATGTTCCTTTTTCATCGAGCGTGTATAAGCGCACGCAGACAACGTATAAAACTAATGGAACATTGTTGTACTGGAGTAAGGCTCCCGTGAAAGGTTCTGCTCCTGATGCACGAGTATCTGAATATTTCTGCAGTCGCGTGGACGTGGACACGCTACGAATCGCGTGTTCTCTCCATTCCGTTAGAGTATCCCCAGCGGCCGAATGGATGCGGCAAAACCGTGAAATACGTGTCCTGGATATTATAGGCACAGAGGTGAATATTTATTGCCGAACGACATTCGTGATATGCCGTTTTTACGAGTTTGGAATCTTTTCGCGCGCGTTCCTTTCTATCGTGTCATCGATATCAGTGGACACTCACTACACGATCGAATCAATATTATCAGTAGAAGTTTACAATTTGGTTTTCTGAACGATACCCTTGATTTACGATACGACGATACGACGCAACGTAATTCGCATCATTTGAGTCGCGCGAAGAAACAATTTAATCGAGTAAAATTTCCACTAAACAGAGTATCGCCGTAAATTTTCGGAATAGAGAGGGCACAGCAGCGCATGTTCAACCCCCGGCAACTCGTTGGTCTATTCGTCATAGATTCCACGAGCAAAAGTAGCAATCGAGTTTTTCCAACCGATCGGTTTCACCGTCATGATCGTTCTTCGATTACAAAACGCACGGAACGTCTCGCGTTACAGGCGAACGCGCGCGATTACAGGACGCGTTGACGGGGAGCAATTTCCCGGTGACGCAAACTGATAATAGAGCGTCATACAACCTCCATGAATTCCGTGGAAATCGGCGACGATAATAGGTCACGTGTATGTGTGTGTTGAGTGTCGGTTGTTCCTGCGCGCGTTCGAGGACCGTGGTATTGGTTTACAGACTATGCGAATAGGTCGCGGCTGTAATGCTGGAAAAATTAATCGAAACGCGCGTTGGCGCGTGTGTCGCGTATCCGACTGATTTTCCACCGTGAAAACGAGAGCATCGCCGGCGATAACAAAGTGAAGCGTTTATTCGATGACCCTCGATACAGCCTGGCTCGCTCCAAAACCGTAATGCCATCGGGGAAAAAGATGATTCACTTGCTTCGGCCAAATGAGAATAATGAAATGAATTTCCCGGGATGTAGGACAGTTGTATAGCGTTTAGTATAAACGATTCGCTCGTAATAGAAGCAACTGGTGCATTCTTCTGCTCTGGACTGCACAAAAACAATCGTGGAAAGAACGTGTTGTTTTTTTTTTTTTGTTAGCGTGTTTGAAGAATTTTGAAGACTCTGCGAATAAAATAAGCAACGCTGGGAAACAGAGGAAAAATAACATGGAATATATGTACTTTATCGATTTCCTAGCATCGGCCATATCCAAGATCAATTTTGCAATCTACTTTCTACGATCATTGATCGGAAGATAATAAAAACCAAGGGGGTAATTTTTTCGATTTAACATCGTTAAAAATTCTGTTTTTATGACGAAAGTTACCTTCGTCCTTTCCAATCTCAGCCGGATATAGGTAATGACGAGAGAGGAAACGATGGCAAGGCGGAAAATTTCAGATTCGAACTTCGCCATGAACCAGATTTCCTAGATCGAAGGTCGGAAGCTTTCTACCATTCGGTACGATTGTTCGGCTACGAATTTGTCATTTTACGTTGTACATTATATCGTTGAGTAGCTGAGAACAAAGTAAGCGCGTCCGTATATAGTAAATATTAGAAAATTTTCGAAACGAAAATAGCCGCGAAAGCGTTTCTAGGCTGAATTGAAACTTTTCTAGCGCTTCCTTAAAAACTCGTCAAGAAGCAATATACATATTCGATGAGCGACGTAGCAGGAAGTAGGGTTTGATGCAAGAACGGTTTCTCGATGTTTTTTCAGTGCTGTTTTAAAACCGGCAAGATCTATGCATTTAAGAGTCGAGCCGAGTTTCTCGAGTCCCCGAAACATTCGGTTCGAAGAGCACTCTACTGCTGGTTTTCAACGGAGTGATCCTTAAAGGTCCTCGCCCGATTGGATGAAAATAAAAGGTGGACGCAACTGCCAATACACTTAAGTTGGCTCCGCCGCTGTGCTTGCTTCCAGTATCTTTCTAAATAGAGGAGAGAAGGACACAGTATGGTCTTGGGATAGGGATACAATGACAAGGGACAAAGAGGGAGAGAGAGAGAGAGAGAGAGATGTAGAAGTAGGGTAGGCAGGAGGGACAGAGAGGCTAACAGAGGAGGAGGGCTGAAAACAATTCCGTGATAATAAGATAGGAGCTGGTTTTCGTGCGATGTAAACCAGTAGCTAAAAGACTCGATTCGCGTAGGGTACAAATGTAGAAGGATAAAATGTGTTCTGTGGAACGAGCTATGGAGTTTTTTGAGTTCTCTTTCTCTCGTTCTTGTTTAGTAGTGGACCAATGAAACACAAACACGGATCGATATATCGCGATTTTGAGGAATTGTATTATCCTACCATAAATTTTGTATTTTTTTTATGAAAAGCTACGTCGCCGGAGGTGATATACGTACGATTTAATTACATAATATCTTGGATCGCAATTTCGTCACCGTATAGTTACCGCATGTTAAAAAAACGGATACGTACCGGCGCGATCTTTAAACGTATTAGATGAAATGTATTAAAATCGTGGAAACTGTAAATTTTTTATATTCCGAGTGGGTATAAACTTCTTTCATAAAATCAATATAATAAGATGCCGGTACAGATTCGTATTTGACGTGCTTCTTATTTCATGTCGACACCTTATTTCTTATTTCGGTCGCATCTTCACCCTAAGTGACCTACCCCAAAGTCCACACGTGTACGATGGGCAGTGGCAAATGGTAAGTCAGATGTCTTTTTACTATTTACTATTCCGCGTACGTGTTCCCAGAAAAAGATTTGGATCACGCTACTTTTCATTTATTCGTGTTGTACGCGCTCCGCTTTCAAGTCCTCTGTCTCCGAAGCTAATTGAAATATCGACCTGAAACAAAGTGCATTATAAAAGGTACTTTTCTTTCTATTATAATTCGTCCGACTACTGGCATGAATTCTGCGATTTTTTAAATTATAAAAAATTTATAAAAAAATAAATTGTAAAAAAGTCTATAAAAAAACAGGAAAGACTAGGTTTGCTAATTAATGTGAAAATATGATTGGAAATTGAACGTTATTGAACACGTATGCAGTCTTAAGCATATTTTAGAGAATCCGTTTTACCAGATATTTTTTTCGGAACTAAAAGACAAATAGCTGGGAGGTATCTGATTTTTCAGGAAGTTGAAAGACTGCCTTTTGGGTGGGCAGGAAACGGCGCACTTTGGCGTGGAAGTCGAGACGATATATCTTTACGTCCTGCTTGTAGATTTATTGCGTTCGAGGCACTCGAGGAATTAGGCTGACGCGATCCATAGGTCAGCCCTCGAATCAGTTTAGTCTCTGTTTAATCTTCTATTCCTATAAATTTTATTTGCTGCATCGTTTCGACTTACAAAGTTCGAAATTTTCAAAATAGATATGTAAAAGGATTTTTAACGTCTCACAGGCACAGCACGAAGTAAGTTCAACTTTCTTAAATGATTTTAAACGTTTCACGAAAACCGTGGAAGTTTTGTATATTTTTTTGCGTAAAGTTTAATGTTTTACTCGAATATCGTTGTAAAATATGTCGTATAATCGAAACGTCGTGTTTACTTAAAGAATACTAAACTCGTAATAAAATCCTCCTAGTCAGAATTATCCATCCTGGCACGACATATTTAAAAGAAATCTCGTCTAATATCAAATGCTAATTTAAGGTTCATCGTCAATTGTTTAATATTCTTAAAGCGAGGTAGATATAGGAACAGTTGAAAAAGAGAATCTAAAATATCGGAAAAATTGTCGAACTCGTGCTAGTCAATTTCGAAGAAAAGTAATTTCGAGTCCCGAGGTCGTTCGAATCTTTACAAAATAACTGCTAAAAACCGATTCCTTCTATATGCTTGAGAAAACAGTGTAATCTTTACCTTTCTCGGAAGGACACGTAGCGAGAGTTGTTCCATCGAGAGCGATGTCCAGCGTACGCCACGGTGCCGATTCTCATCTTTTACCCTTCCTGCAAACGAAATTTCCGTTTACACGTTGTCGTTGTCGCTCCGCGGCAACTATCGTGCACGGCTGGCCTGCAATTTATTAACGGGGCCCTTGTGCACGCCGGAAATTTGCGAGACACCCGGTTTCAAAGTGGCACCCGGCGAATCATGCGAAGCAAAGAGAACCAGACCAGAGTTCTCTACTCTCTAGGTCTAGATCTGAGAAAGAGAGGAGCAGAGAGGATTAGTATCGACAGTAAGGTGAAACGTTGGAAGGGCAAGGAAAGGGTGCATAGTGGTGGTCGTGTTAAGAGGAGGGTTGAAGAGAAAGAGAGAGAGAGAGAGAGAGAGATATGAAGCAAACGGACGGACTGACGGACGCCGGATCCCCGACAAATGGATTAAGCGTAAATTGCTAAACTCTGTTTAATTTGGCCAAATGAATTTTGTTCCTCTAGCCCTTTCTCGTTTTCCTTCTCTCTTCTCTCTCTCTCTCCCTCTCCTCCCTCTCATTCGTTCAATCACTTATTCACTCACTTTCATTCTTTCTCTCTATCTCTGTTCGTCTCGTTTTCGCCTTCATTTGAAAGTCTGTGTAAGCCTGTCTCAAATTTTCGCTCTGAAAGCTCGTTTCCTTGTGAAAAACTGGATACACATTTGGGTTTTTTGGGAAAGAACGTTTTATATCTCTCTGTTTCTTTTTCTTTTTATCGTTTTAAGAGATATTAAAATCGGTGCGCGAAACAGAGAGAGTTGTTCGAGAGGAGGAATTCAGAACGAGGAATTCCCACTTTTATATTTTATTAAGTCAACTTTCGCATCTAGAAACAGTGCGCGTATTTCCTGCAAAAGCACCGGTATTTTCTGAAATTCTACCCGGCGTTAATCTTTTCCTTTATGAGTGGAACATTTCAATTGTCCACGGGTGGGTGGCCAGATGAAGCTTTGGAAAACAAACGATTGCGAAACGTGGGATGCGATTTAGTTTGGTAGTCAGGATCCGGTGGAGTGGTTTGGGGAAATGCCGAAACAGATCAAAAGCGTCTGGTCCGGTTATTACCCCACGCATATCCCGCTCATATTGTTAGGGCAACTTCGTAATCGGACTACATGCAATATTATCCCATATTCAGACGGTTCGTTTGCGCTGTTAGATATCAGTAGGTGTCCATCTTCGAATACGTGCCAAAATCAAGCCGGCAGAGATTATGCCTCGCGTTTAGAGTACGCTGCCGTGGATTCAAAATGGATGCATACAGTATAGCACAAAAGTTTTCGATCTAGCAGACGGAAATGTTTTGTTTTCGCAAAACGAAAGCCTCGTGTGCTATTGAATTAATTGTTTGTGCGATTAATTAATTCTTTGATCAAGATTCTTGCAATCGAAAAGATGACCGTTTAATGGTTATTTTATCCCCAGGAAAATCGTAATTTTGTCTCTTTTGGATTTCGATCGATTTCTTGGGAAAATTTTGAAATATCGGTAGCCCGAAATCATATTTACATTGTGGTACGATCTGATGGATAGGAAGAATGTATTTTCGGAACAGTTGTAAAATGGAATTCTCGCGATATTAGAAAACAGAAGAGATTAAGGAATTAAGGTTCAACCACGGGTGCAGTTTCCAACTTATTTCGCGTATAATAGAATTTACATTAATTTCCATGGCAAGCTCGCATACAAATTTAGATTCTCGCAGGCATTTATTTAAACCGAACGGAACCAGGTTAAATGGAAACATGGCACGTCTAACTAAATTATTTGCATGAGATTGCGACGTATGGACGATGATGACTGGTATCACCGATGTATGAAAGGAAGTTCGTGTCAGAAATTGCGAGAAATGCCTGTTCAATTTTATCAGCGTAAAAGAGTCTAGCATTATGTAAATCGAATAAAAGATTTGTAAGCGAATAATCTAATTAATGCGAATTTTAATGATTTAATAATCTTTCTTATAATTAAAAAATTTATTACAATTAATAAAAAATAATTTAAGAAATTTAATAATTCTTAATAACCTAACCAATAAGTTTGCTAATAAATAAAAGATTATTTCCCAATAAAACTTTTATCTTAATAATTATAATACGAGATTAAACGCGTAATACATATCCAGATGCGTAATATTACGGAAACGGATTCTTCGAGTTTAAGTTTCGAATAAAATGAACCACTAGAAAAATCAAACCTGTACGCGATATGTAATATGAACATCTTTCGAATCGCAATAAGAGTAGCGTTGACAATCAACTAACAGTGTATTAGTCATCAACATGGGTAGAGAATAATTACTGTACTATTCCTTTCGTTTCCTCTGTTCCCTCACTCTCGATAGTTGTAGAAGTAACTATATACGTCATTTATATAAGAAAATCCACAAAGAGTTTCTAATTATATATCATCGCAAAGTAGCAGTCTAGAAATTATTCATTCCAGAGATCGAGTGGATTTCATCGAGGTCGAATGACAACTGTCCTTGTTTTGGATTTCTACTTGGATTAAAATAATAAAATATCAGGCGCGTAATAGGCGATTGAACAATTTCCGATAGAAATATCTTTATAGACAATGATATGGAACGACAACATGCCTTTATTTTGATCTTTTTTTGTCCAGGTTAAGTGGGTAATCTTATTCTCGAGTATTTAAATTTACGTCTACACGTTTGTTTCATTTTTTGATATAGAATTAAAAATTAAAATGTGTGCGCATGAGAAACCATAATAGAAGAGTCAATGAAGCAAAAAGAAAAAAGGAAGAATCGAAGATGTTGAATAATAGAATAACTAATAATATAATAATATATTAATTAAGTAGTAAAAGATAGAAGATTATAGTTTCGTTTCTTTTTCATCGATCCTTAACTCCTTGACACCATTTCGACGTAGATCTTACTGCCAACCGCTGGCACTTTTCGCTCTATATGTAATTATGATATGCCTTTTGAGAAACTCGCATTCAGCCATCATTATTATTAAATCTTTATCATATGATTTTAATTTATTTTATATTTATTTATTTCTTGACTATACCATACAGTTACAAAAAATCGGGATTATAATCATTTCCTGACCAGTCACTATCACTGGATCCAGACTCACAGAGTGAGTGCATTTGTAAATCTTTTCACTTCAATAGAGTACTGTCAAATACAGAAATCGTTTGTCTCACGCGCAAGTGCCGATTAAATTAAGCAAAAAATGGAAATCACGTAAACGCGACGGCGTCTGACAAATGGCAGAGTGTCATCACGTTTAACTGGCAGCGGCCGTCAAAGTTATACAAATTAAGGGACATACTTGAAAGATAGTTTTCGTCATATAACATTGAACCGTCGAAATTTGAACGAATATCATCAACGCGCTCTGATTTATCAGTGTATGTAAATAAAAGTGAACTTTAAGCCGTTATATCAGACGTTATATACGTACGTATGTATGTACGTATAAATGTACGCACTGTCGCAAGCGACATGACGGATGTTCAGAAACGTATATCATCGGAATAAACTGTGCTTCGTAAGTATTTAAATCTGTTTAAACTATTTAACGATTCCAGTAATATTTATTTTCACCTTCATAACCAAGATATTTTAAGAACGATATGATTATCGAATAATAACACGGTAATTAAATGAAATATTTATTGTAATCGATTGATCATCAAACCGAATCATTGGATTCGTAATCACTCGATCGATCTTTTGATCGATGAATCATATATCCTCGACCACTTACGTAACTTAAAAGGATTTTTAAACTTACAGATTTCCATGCGTTTGAACGTTGTTGCACTCGAAATATTGATCCAACGAATTTCAATGGTAATCTTTTCAACCTAACCTCAATTCGCACGATCATTATGGATCTCTTCGTAATACTGTCGATTCTACTCGTGATTCTGGGAATATACTATCTTTTGAGGCCACGGAATCCTTTCGAGGCATATGATCTACCATACAAGAGCTCATTTCCTTTATTAGGTAGCACATGGGAGTCGATATTAACGCGAAAGGCATTCGCAACCGTAGTCCAGGAAATTTATAATCTGATACCAGACGCGAAATACAGTGGGTCACAAAATTATTCGCTCACTCGCTAATGTGGCAAAGATGAACGAAATAATCAGGCAACGCAAGGTACTTTTAAATTTTTTATTTGGATATACATAGTTCAAAGTTTAACTTAATAGAACAGTAAAAAAAATTGCGAAATTTTCATTTATAATTACAGAAAAATGAATTTTAAGAAATCTTTATGTNCGTAAAGATTTCTTAAAATTCATTTTTCTGTAATTATAAATGAAAATTTCGCAATTTTTTTTTACTATTCTATCAAATTAAACTTTGAACTATGTATATCCAAATAAAAAATTTAAAAATACCTTGCGTTGCCTGATTATTTCGTTCATCTTTGCCACATTAGCGAGTGAGCGAATAATTTTGTGACCCACTGTACGTGGGACTCTACAACAGAATGACACCGGTCTTGATGATTCGCGATGAAGAGTTGATCAAATCCATTACCATAAAAAATTTTGACTATTTTCGGAACCATCGAAATTTCACCAACGAACAAATAGACAGCTTCTTCAGTAGTAATCTGCTGCTACTCCGTGACGATAGGTGGAGAGACGTCAGGTCGTTATTCACTCCAGCCTTCAGCTCCAGTAAGATGAGATCCATGTTTCAATTGATGTCCGAGACCGCTGTAAACATGGCAAAATATTTGTCAACCCTTCCGGCGAATGAGAGCGTGGTAGAGATGAAGGACATCTTCACCAGGTATGCCAACGATGTGTTCGCGACGTGTGCTTTTGGTATCGTGATCGATTCATTGACCGATCGAAAAAATAAATTCTATACTTTAGGCAGAGAGGCTCTGGACATTCACAGTGTAGCGATTCTCAAATTTATCGCGATCAAAATATTTCCAGGATTAGCCAGAAGATTTGGTATAACGTTATTAAGCAGAAAGGTGACGGACTTCTTTAAACAAGTGGTATCTGACAGTATCAAAGTCAGAGAAGAAAAAGGTATAATCAGGCCAGATTTTATTCAGTTGATGATGGAGACCAAAGGTAAATTAGGTTCGGGAAAGGATCTAACCGTCGATGATATTACTGCTCAAGCATTTATCTTCTTTTTTGGAGGTTTCGAGACTACATCCGGTCTATTATGCTTCGCTGCCCATGAATTGGCTGTGAATCCAAAGGTTCAGGAAAGACTGCATGCAGAAATCGATTGCGTTTTGGCCGATTCCAGCAGCGAGATCACTTTCGAAATATTGAACAGTCGTTTAGAATATCTCGACGCTGTGATCAACGAGACACTGAGAATGTATCCAATTATACCTATTACCGATCGAGAATGCTCGAAATCATTCGAACTACCGCCAGTTCTGCCAGGAGCGAAGCCATACGTAATGAACGAAGGTTCTCATCTGTGGTTGCCGATCTACGCGATCCAACGTGATCCAAAATATTTTGAGAAACCGAATACCTTCAATCCGGATCGATTTTTGGATAAGAAGAGTAATCTTGTTAACAGCGGAGTGTATTTACCATTTGGCATGGGCCCGAGAAATTGTATCGCCAAAAGGTTCGCGTTAATGGAGGCTAAAGTCGCACTGTTCCATATTTTTGCCCGTTGCCGGCTCGAAGTTTGTTCCGAGACGACGATGCCTATGGAATTGAAGACGAGAGGAGTGTTTCTCACGGCGAAAAATGGATTTTGGCTGCGAGTAGTTCCGAGAAACATATAATTAATCGGAGAAACGTTTAATTAATCCGTTGAATTGGATTTTACTCAAATTTTGTAACGTGGTAAAATTGATAAAATCTGGCAGTATGAACTGGCTGAAAAAAGGTTGTGAATGAAGAAGTTGTACGAGATTTGTGAATTATTTTGAATTATTGAATAATAATAATAATTGAATTAGAAGAATCGGTATGAATCATAAAGTGGAAAGATAAAATGGACAAATATATTGGAGTAAGGATATACAAATAACACGTAATATTTAGATTTCAAGTTAACAACACGAATTAGTAAAGAGAAATTTGCTGGGAGAAATTTTTAACGAGTTTAATTGCCAGAGAAGGAGGAAAACTCGTTTGTGAATACTCGAAGAGAAAAGGTTGTTCTGAATAAGAAGACTAATTATATTTGCTTCGTGTATCTTTTTGAGTTCGAGGATAACGTCGTGGTCTCTTTGATGTGAATTTGAAGCTTATATCTTATTACGAACTTTTATCAGACAAGCAACGATATTAATAAATATCTATATAATCTGTATACACGAGTGAAACTCATTAGTGTACACAAACTGAATAACGTGCGAGTTTAGACAACCAATAAGATTGATGTAATTTACAAAAGCTTGAGTACAGAAATCTTAAAAGTATTTACAGACCCGGTAAAAAAATTTGACAATATACAAAATTTATTAGCAGTAACAATGGTTAACGGGTTCGATAGCAACATACTTACACATACTTCATATACGTATATCTATACTTTTATATACTTAAGTCGTAGAAATACTGGTATCAACCTAAACGATCTCGAAGGTACGTATATCGTATAAAATTGCAACATATCTGTCATTGTCATTGATGAAAGAGTCGATAAATAAAAGAGATACAATTAAAAGGCCGATAAAGTGAAACATTTCAATTTTTCGAGATCGACTTTGTTGTCGCAAAAAATTTTAACGTAATAGATTTTACCCTCCATTCTTACGGGCCCATAGAGGATAGTACATATTTTTATGTGTGTATATAAAATTTGTAGTTAATTGGACAGTCAGTTTTCGCGACAGCCAATATCGTAAATATAGTTTTGGGATACAGGCTTCTGAAATTGCACACACGTGACTTATGTTCCTTTGACTTCGTTAATATTTCAAATTTCCGTATGAAATTTTTCGCGCATATCCGAAACAAATATTTCTCTCTTCGAAGATATAAAAAAAGGTCAATTTTCAACAACATTTAGGAAACTTGTACAAAAATGAAATACGTGTTTGATTTGGTGAGATATTAATTTCGCCAAGTATAAAATGATTCGAATAGAAACGTTACATTAGGATATTAAATTAGGCAAAAAAGAAACGAAAATTCTGTAGATTTTTTTATACTTTGAAGTTTTACGTTTATCATATCTCAGCGGTATATCGAAGAATATCTTTACTTGCTTTCATTTTTGTCCATTATAATACGTACGAAATTAAAAATATATATATTAAATATACACTTGCACAATGTTTCGATTTCTATATTATAACGTCAAGTTTCATACATTCGTTGTTTAATTATTCTCACCGAATTTCTGCCTTAACCACGTTATTTCGTATTCACAAAATTTATACGATTTTATATTATGTTATATCATAATTCTTTGGAAAAAAAAATCTAGAAAAGTTTCAAATACAGCATACGAAATTCAAATATTATCAAGAATAATAACCATTTTTTCGTCGATCATTTTAACTTACATTATTGTATAATAGCATTGCATAATTGTGATTAAGGAAATTTCTCTAGTCGAACAATTTTCAAAGGGAAAGTCGCATAAAAGTAGAGACGATAATGACTCATTCATATGCAGTCTAACTAGTAAAAAAGCGACAATAACGCGGAAAAATATATAAACATACAATTACACGAAGGACATCTATATTCGATAAGATATATGTACCTATTAGATAAATAAAAGTTAAAATAACAAAGCTTAATCTTCAATATCATATCGCTAAACGGTGGATAAAAATAAGAGATATTCAAAGAATACACAGTCGAGAAATACACAGGAATTCGATAAGACTTGTTTTCTTACATACATAATACAAATGTTTGCATGTTCTAGCATAAATAACACGACGGCTATTAACGGTTACATCAAGCCGTCATAGTCAGTCGGTACGCAAGCAGCGCTCTAGCATGAGCGGCATCGAATCGCGTCTTTGACCACGGTCTCGCACGAGAGTATCCATATATATTGACAGTTTCTAAGCTTCTTTTACCATCGAATCGAACGTAAACTTTTCTCGTGATTACCGATCGAAAGTCGAATCAGTTTAAAGAAAAGCAGTAATCTAGTTCTCTGGTAGGTGGTTGTGTGGTGTTATGCCAGTGAGTATCCAGTAGAAGCGTGGAATAACAACGATGGAAATAAACTGGTGGCCAATAATCGCGGCTGTGATCGCCGTAATCGCGGTAGTCTATTACCGAGTCACTCGGATCTACGATTTCTTTGAGAAACGCGGGATTCCTTACTGCAGTTACGTCCCGCTATTAGGAAGCATTTGGGAGGCCATAATTCAACGAACCTCGTTCGCCGAGCTGGTTGAAAAAATGTACCAATCGTTCCCCGATTCGAAGTACGTCGGCTTTTTCGACTTCGCCTCACCCGTGGTTATGATTCGAGATAGCGAACTAATCAAGTCGATCACCGTGAAGAACTTCGATCATTTTCCAGATCACAGATCCTTCGATAACATAAATGCAGATCCCCTGTTCGGTAAGAATTTATTTGCCCTCCGCGGCGAAAGATGGAAGGAAGTACGAAACATGTTGAGTCCAGCCTTCACGTCGAGCAAGATGAAGGCGATGTTCGTACTAATGCGCGAATGCGCTAAGGAATACGGCGATTATTTCGCTTCTTTGCCTGCCGATCAAACTACCTTGGAGTTAAAAGATTCGTTCACCAAATATACCAACGACGTGATCGCCACTTGTGCTTTCGGCATTAACGTGAACTCGATAAAGCACCCGAAGAACGATTTTTACGTGTACGGTAGAGAGGCTACTCATTTTGGAAGATTGCAATCCTTCAAGTTTTTCATCGTAAGAAGCTTGCCCTGGGTAGCTCGAGCGTTAAATATCAAGATAATTAAGAAGCAGATCGCGGATTTTTTCCAAGATCTGGTAGCTACTACGATAAAGACCAGAGACGAGAAAGGTATCGTCCGTCCGGATATGCTTCAGCTGATGATGGAAACGAGAGGGAACTTAAGCCCAGGAAAGGAGTTGACCATCGAAGACATGACTGCTCAGGCTTTCGTCTTTTTCTTCGGTGGATTCGAGAGCACCTCTACTCTGATGTGTTTCGCTGCTTACGAGGTTGGGGTGAACGAGGAAGTCCAGAGAAGATTGCAAGACGAGATTGATCAAGTTTTGGAGGATTGTAAGGGCGAAGCCACGTACGAGGCTATCAACGACATGAAGTATCTGGACGCTATCATTCTCGAGACTCTTAGGATGTTTCCGACCATCGTTGCTGTCGATAGACTTTGCGTAAAACCGTTCGAATTGCCGCCGCATATGCCAGGAAAACAACCCTACATCGTGCAAGAAAATGAATGCGTATGGATACCGATTTATGGAATTCAGCGCGATCCACAGTATTATCCAGAGCCAAACAAATTCAATCCTGATAGATTCTACAGCGATGCGAAACACAATTTCAACTCCAATTCGCTCTTTACCTTTGGATTGGGACCCAGAATGTGCATCGGTAACAGATTCGCGATATTAGAGACGAAAGTTTTGCTGTTCTATATTTTCGCCAAGTGTAACCTCGTACCGTGCGCCAAGACTTCTATACCGCTGAAATTGAACAAAAAAGGATTCGCTATGACGGCAGAGAATGGATTCTGGTTTAACATTCAACCGAGAAAAGTAAAGAAAGGCGAAGTCGAGAAGATTACGGTTCCAGGAACAACGATGCTTATCGAGAAGATTCCTGATAGACATCCTGACAATTAGGTCATACGCGATGCTTGTAATATCAATCTTGCGAATTTCCGTTTGAAAATATCAAGGTATAGGTTTTCGATATATTCAATGTGACAAGACTGGCGGTAAACCAGAACTGAAGGTTTCGAGTTGAACACGTCACTTTAAACGTTTATATTTAGTTATTCCTATCGTTGCTTGATTTCGGAGTATTAAGAATCGAGATGCTCGTTTCGTGAAAGAAGGTGAAAAGAACATATACTTAGGGTATTCAGAGTATACAGAGATATAGGGTATTCGGAGAAAGTTTTCATATATATAATGCAGAATATGCAAACAAAAATTGTAATTGTAATAATACGAATTGTACAAAGATTCTTTCAAAGAAAGAATGATTTCTCGTTGATTCGAACATGGAAACACTCTTAGATATCTATATTCAAAATCAACAAGTTGAAAATGATTCTATTAACAACGAAGAACGTAATGATTTTTACGGAGGCGAAATGCATCTTGTTTTATTCAACTGTTATTAAATGCTATAAAACATCGTTACATTTTCATAACTTTAAGCGACTTTAGTATTTTGTTAAATGGTTTTCTATTGATTCGATCTTTAAGATTAATTTAATTTTGTAAAAATGATAGAAAAATAGTCGTAACTAATCTTCTACAAGCGTAATCTTATCCAGTTGGTTTGCCAATTGCTTGACGAATGATTTAGTACATCAGATCTAACTATCTAATGCAACAACGATCCTTAGTGAAATAACTCGATCGATGTTTTATAGCTTTCGTTTTCTTTTATACATGTTTACGGGATTTTCTCTGTATAATAATGTTTATATACTTTTTATTATTTAGATAAATGTATCTGTTATATTAAAATATGATTAAACATTAATTTAACATTAAACATTATTAAAATATATATTTGGGATAAGATTATTTTAGATCCAAATAGAGAAATAAACTAAATAAATACATGTTTGTGTTGGGAAATAGAATTTATAACCTCATCTGTAATCGATTCTTACTATAATAAGATTACATTATTGTTTTTAAAATAATACCTTACTGTCCATACCATACTACTTTGTCCCAGTTTCACAAATTTCAAGCTTCAGGTACAGTAAACTAAATAAATAGCATCCTCCGTCTGGGGCTTCAAAGTTCTTTCTGATAGAGAAAAGATTCGATATACGATTGCCTTTCCTGAATATTAAAGACAAAACAATGTCTTCGTTCAAAGATGTTCAAGAAGTTTTCGATCAGCTTCGTATTTATACTTAATTTCAATCCTTTTTATCGATTTTCTTTATTTATTGTATTATTTGTACGAGTTAATTTCCGTTAAGCTCCGATGTGTTTGAGTTTCGGAGGTTTTTTACTTCTTTCTCCTACCTTTCCGCGTGATCGTAAAAGAAAAACAAAGGAGATAGAGAAGAATTTTTTGGGAATCTCAGAAGATTCTTCCACCACCGTCTGACTTGTTCGTATTTCGGCGAAACGAATCGGACAAGAAATGAAAAGAAGAATCGAATCGTGGCGTGTTCCTGGTCACATAAGGGATACGTGTTACGCGTCTATCTCAATTATCCTGGCCGGATGCATCAGCATCGTCTCTGCATGTCCAGCACGTAACATGCAGTCGAGATACGTACAACAGTCATATATGTAATATATTCTACTACGTGATCGACTAGTGGCAAAGACGCTATGCGACCTTGTGAATGTTGCTTTAATGAGCGAGTTCCCGCGTACATATAAGCTGCTATACCACGAGATGGTTACTTGTCACAATATCACGTGGATGTTGCGCCAATCTAATTGTGACCTACTTCTTCATGTTCGTGGTTCAAGAAATTGTGATAATACGCTGCCGATTCTCGTGGACTTGATATTCGATTATCTGGGAATCGCGAACTTTGACTTTAGATAGGGTCTCGATCGAAATTTGGAACGATTAAATACGTATGATCATTTCTTTTTATAACTTTTTGAAACACACCAGAGGAAAAGCATTAAATTTATTAAATGATTGGGCCATTCTAAACGTTTTATCCTCCGATCTTAGGTCTATTATGTTATAGTTTCTAGATGCGAAAATTTGTGATTGTGGTTTCCCCTGTCTCATTCTGTTTGTTCAATTTGGAATGATTACAAGATTCAAGACTAAACGTTGGAACGATCGTAGATTGTAATTTGTCACAATTTCAAACGGAAGATTTGAATTCCAAACGACCGCCGATGTCCATTTGAAGCGATTATGACTCTTCAATTGAAATTATCTTGAATTTCATTTAAGAATAATCATTCTATTTATAAATATTCAAAAGAGGATTCATTGTGAGTATACGCTATGGATTAATTAATCTGTCAATGATAAATAAGCGGTTAAACCCGTATCAAATCGTATCACGATAAAAGAGAAAATAACAAACAACTGGTATGCCCTCTTTAACACCACACGAATTTTTTTAGAAAACACGCGGGTAGCTTACAAGGGATTTAATATGGCTAGATTAGATTGCGAAAAGTATTTTATATGAAACTATGTAGTTGTATCTAGTTGTAACTTTTAAAGAGATAAAATTATCAATGACATTTTTTCTTCGAAGATAATTTACGACGACTATTGAAAAGATACGAAACGAAACTTAGATATGGCAATCTCTTCGACGAAAAGCACATTGACGAAAAATAAATATTTTATTAAGAATCATTTTCTTGCACGATTAATATTAATAAGGTACGATATTACCAGATAACTTCAGAATAAATCTCTATATTATCTTCAATCATTTTATTATAACCTTCAACGGCATAATACTACAGCAACAACAATGTCGTAATAAAATCTCTGTTCCTTACGAATGACCACACGATGAGAACCATGCACATTTACCATGAAATTTCTCCAGGAATCAGTCTAAACCAATACCCGACTAACAACATTAACAACAACCAAACGAAGTTAGCAATAGCAACTAGATACATAGTTAACAATAACAACGGTGTTGGCCGAGATAGGAAACAACGCAACGGATATTTTCATAAACGATCAACAAGTTATATTCGACGAAGCGCGGGTAAGCAATTTGGTCCAGTGCAGATTATCGTGCAACTTCTTCGGAAGGTTGGTCGTAGTTAAAGGACCCGTTTCCGATCCAACGACCCTTAGGTGCCTTAGGAAATATCTAGCAGGTTGACTCGATAAAACTACCTTCTCCCCTCTAATGTAATTCACTTTAGCCACGGTAGTGCGTGGAAGGGATGGAAAGGAAAGCTTCAAGACCGAAGGTTAGCGATCGAACCAACACCATCAAGACCGGCTTTTGACCAGAATTAATGAACTGAAGATCGTAAGGGTGGATTCAAGCAGTGTATTGTCTCGTCGTGTTAGTGGAAAAAGGCGCGAACGCGATGGCTAAAAGGGAAAACGAATCTTAGTTCTCTTGCTCTTCTTCTATCTTTTTTCCTTCTTCATCTTCGCAGTGATATATATCCTACGATAAAACTATAGCAAATAAATTACAGTTATAATAAATTGTATGAATTAACGAAACGCGAAATGCTGTTGACACTTTTATCAATGTAAAACATATACTTTCATCGCTTTGAAGACTATTGTTTATGGTACAAATTACAACTCATATTCATACATATAATTTACAGATAAACGATATAAAATTACGCAGTAAATTTGTGCTTCTGTTAAATCTCACATGCGGAATAAAAATTAACATTACTTTCAAAACTATCCGAAACAATATTTCCTCGATTACAATATTTTCCTTCCACAAGTATCAAACATTCCATTCATCTGTTTACCTATCATGATTAGTCACTCTTTTTACTTACTCCACAATATTTTTCTTTCATTAATTGCAATCAAAGAACTTTTCTCATGTAATAATTAGTATACATATTATATGTATATTCATGCATCCTTGAATTTATTTCATTCTATATTTATGCTAAACGAATTTTCTGAACTTAATGTCTCAATTACGTCGCAAACTTGTTAAAAATAGAATATTTTTTGTCAAACTCTAACGAACCAATTATGTTCAGCAAATTGTTCATTACACAATATTAATCTTTCGAGGCATAAGCAAAAACGAATAATTATATAAGAAACTTTTATTTTGCTTATATTACATTAAGTAAAATAAATAGCAATCTTTAGTCAGTATCAAGATTAACATTCGAAAGACGGACGCTGTGCCACTGGATCCGTAGTAATGTTTTTTACTCCAAAATGTCTCTTCGGTCTTTGTTACCAAGATCTTGCGAGATTTCTTATCGCTAATGGAGAGGAAGGGGCGAGGCTTATATTACAGAACATTTTCAGTATGCTCCAAATAAAATTTAGACAATGTATGGATCACGTGGATTACGACTGATTCGGCTTTCGCATTAAAGATCACTCATTCGCAAATTCAATCCCTACAATTTCCATTGCTCAGAAGCTTTGTCTTTCCATTAGTTTGTGATGTGCAATAAGAATTTACTCTGGGCTCAACATTCAGCCAAAATCCATTCTTAGCGTAGGCGGTTATCACGCCTTTCTCATATTGCAACGGAAGCAACATCTTTGATCCAATTTTGACGTTGCATTTGGCGAGAATGTGGCACAGCAACACCTTTATCTCTGTTAACGCGAACCGATAACCGATGCAGATTCTGGGACCCAGTCCAAACGGCATAAACGCCCCCGAATTCATGATCTTCTTTCCATTCTCGAGGAATCTATCCGGATCGAATTTCTGCGGATTCTCGTAGTGCTTTGGATCGTGATGAATCGCGTCAACAGGGA